>JAWRVZ010000034.1:2601666-3813333 GCA_037043235.1 Rhodeus uyekii
GGATTTGCAGAATCCCCTCTGGTCCAGTTCTGTTGCTTTTTTTCCTTCAGAGATTTCATTCCATTTGCTGCTTAGTAAACCTCTTTTCACAGTCTTTTGTTTGTTTGTTTATCACCAGGAGATCCATTTAACACTTCAAAATCAAGAACATTCATCATAGAAGGTACATGGTACCCTCAGTGAGAGTTTTGACCTCCTGTCTCCAAAAGCATTTTATGGCTTTGATTTGTGATAGTCTGCCCTTTTTTCCTGGTGTGAGAAACCTGACCGTGTCCATAAAATGCTGAAGATTTCCAGAACTTGCTATAAAAACCTGGTAGAATGCTGTAGAATGATTGATTTCTTTGACTCTCCTGTCCATCTTGCAAGTAAAATTTGGAGAAGGTCATTGCATCTTACTGACCCGTGATTATTGTTTTTATTTTTTCTCTGTATTCAAACCTTTTTGTTGAATGTTTACCATGCATTTTCATTCCATTTTAAAATCTTCTCCATTATTAATTTTTCTTAGAAATGCACTTACGTAGGCGCTAAGCGGATCATTTTTTAGGCTTCGCTTGCTTTGTTTTTCCAGTCAGGTCAGACATAAATAACCTGCTTCTGCTTATACTCTAGCCTAATAAAAAATGCTCAAGCTTAATAAAAAATAATTACAAATATTTTTTGCAAGATGATTGCCTGCAGTGTCCTCTGCTTCCGTGCATGTGAATATTTTTTACTGCAAGTAGCTGCCCTTTTTTTTTTGCACGTGTCTGTCTTTGTTTTTTGTCTTTTTTCATATTCTCTGTTTGTCTAATAATTGTACATGGTGATATTATTCACAAATCTTGAAAAAGACCCAGTTGAAACCGGTAATTTGGAGATATTCTATCATATCAATGCAAACTCTAGTTTGTTAATACAGATTGAAAATTTGACTTAAGAGAGGTTTGTGAATCCTGTCTTTTCCTGCCTGTATCGTTTCCCTCTTAATAAATAATAGGATTATTTAAAATGACACATTTGACTGTTTATTTTATTCATTAGAATTTCTGTTAATGCATGGGAATTTGCTGGCATGTGGCCTCATCAATATCTTTGAAATACAGAAACGTGTCACAAAAAACAATGTGAATAGAAACACTTTACACTTTATAATTGCCATGTAATGTGGGTCTGTTTTCAAAAAATAACTGGTCATACATTTACACTGCTTTGAATACAACTATATATAAAATACAACTTTTTTTTAAAGAAACTGTATAGACTTAGAATAATTTTTAAACAGGCAATTTTTGAGAATCCTTGAAAATGTTGCTAATCAAGAATTTTTTTTCAAGGTTCTGAGAAAATTACACCTTCTAATTTTACATGAATGAATGTTTGGGTGGAACCACTTCAATGTTCAATATAATGATGCAATGCCTCCGTAGTACTTGGTAGCTTGATTTCATAGTTATTTGTATCCATTTTATCTGGTTCCTGTCTCATAATAGGGTATATTCATGCAGGAGTTTATAATGTGACATGTAGATTGTTGGCTGGACCGTGGAATTGCTCCTCTGCTAAATGTCAATGGAATGCAGCCTTGTGGAGATGCCATGCAGTTCGGAGTTCTACTCTTGATTTATTTTCCACCCAATAAGAATCTCTTTGAGTAGAGTTACTATAACATGCATAACCTTCGGGGCTTTTTTAATGCCCTGTCACTTTGTATAAAGAAAATATGATAAATGTCCTTTGTTGCTCTTAGCTTTTTCTCAGAATCTACTTCTGCTCTACTTCCATTACTTTACCGTTATATCCGTCCATGTTTTTTAATGTCTTAGTATATTGCAGCCATCTTTTCTCGACCACATCTGATTTTGTTCCTCGGTCCCTCAAGATCTGAGTATTGTCCGGACTCTGATTGTTAATATTTTGATTGGCAGAGACGGTTCGGGCAATGACCCATGTGATTAACCAGGGAATGGCCATGTATTGGGGTACTTCCCGCTGGAGCTCCATGGAGATTATGGTGAGTTTGAAAACAGCGAATTGCATAAAAAATAAAGCACTTTCCGTTTTCATGAAAATGCATATAAAAAATAAGAATTCAATTAAAATTGTTTCAGCATCTCATTTGCTGTCATTGAAGTGTATTTTAGATACGCATTATGGTGGCAAGCATTCATCATGCTTTAATTTTAAATATATATAATTCATCCACCACATACTTGCCCATGAACTACCTCTCATAAAAGCAAAAGACTATTTTTATTTTTTTATTTTGTTCTCTTATGTTCAGGTAATGCACTGAAAAAATGTTCGTGTAAGATTTACTTTGAAACCATTTTCACTTAGAAAAGAATTTCACAAATAATTACAAAGAAACGCTGAAAAGTTGAAACAAACTGGAAAAGACTGAATAACAATTTTCTTATAAAACATACACCTATAATCTTAAAAATTAATCTATAATAAATATCTATAATAAAAAATAAATAAACACAATATACAGTACATTACTATTATTGAATAATGACGCTATTGTCTTCTGTAGTGCTGATATTAATTAAGTTATTTTCTTGTTTATTTCTGTGAAGCTCCATTGAAATAATAATCTGTTCTACATAAAATGTTTTTTTAAGTAAATGTGACTTAAAAAAACTGCACACATATGTAAATGTATTTTTTTCTAGGATGAATCGGTGTTTATTTTATGTTTTTCAGGAGGCATACTCAGTGGCGAGACAGTTTAACCTGATCCCGCCTGTCTGTGAGCAGGCTGAATATCACATGTTCCAGAGAGAAAAGGTGGAAGTTCAGCTGCCTGAACTCTTCCATAAGATAGGTGTGTGAAACATAATTTTGCTGTAATGGTGGCTGGTTGGTAGTACTATGTCACTATGACGGTGTTTGTGCAGGTGTGGGTGCCATGACGTGGTCTCCGCTGGCCTGTGGGATCATCTCAGGGAAGTATGACAGCGGTGTGCCTTCTCATTCCAGAGCCTCTCTCAAGGTATTCATTGGCTTTGAGTTACAACCTCGCAGCACTCCTCTCGGTCTGTCCTGACTGTTGTCAGTGGTGGTCTTCATTGGTGACGTGTGTGTGTTAAATGTGAAAGACCTTGCTTGAGTTTTGGTTTATTTCTATCACTTTATTGGATTGTGATGTGCTCCAATTCATCTGCCAAACATTCATGTAGATGAATGTACAAACACTTCTTAGTTGTTTTCTTTTCTTTGCTGTGATATGGTGCCTTTCCTTGTATATCTTCACACAAAGCCATTGAGTGCTTTTGATTTCCGAAAAATTTGTATTTACTGTACATTGCATTGTGTGCATAAAAATACCTACAAATACGTGTAGGCCAAAACACATCCCTAACACTGCCAATACCAGATTCATTTACATTTTACATTTATTCATTTAGCAGACACTTTTATCCAAAGCGAAAGCAAAGCAAAGATTCCCACTTGAGGATGTACACTTGAAAATTGAAAATTAGTAGATATACATAATATCCATGACAATACATGAGTAGAAATAAGTGTGGAAGGATTTGTAGCAGCAAAATTAATAAAACAAATATTAATCGTAACAAAACTGTAAAATCCATGTTTATATGTATATTCTGTATTTCATTTAAAAAAGGTTTTCACAAATACAAAAATAACATGCATATTTGAGACGGTCGAGAACAGTGCTTTAAAACAGTACAGTAAAAGGCATTTATAACGGTACAAGAGATTTCTTTTTCAAGATTTTCAACTTTCTGTTCTTTGACACTGAAGACTGGAGTAATAATGCTGAAAATTCAGATTTGCCAGTTATTTGAACAGTTATTTTAATTTTCAGTAATATTTCACAAAATTAGTTTTTACTGTATTTTTTATCAAAGAAATGCGGCCTTGATGAGCAGAAGAAATTTACAGACCCCAAACATTTGAAAGGTAGTTTATAACATCCTTCGAAAAATCTTTTTTGAGGTGTGAATGTATGAATAATGAACCATTAGTCGCACTCTTATGTAATACATACAGGAGGTGCAAGAACACTGTAAAATAAAATAATTTAAAATAATTAATAATTTAGGTTTACAACACCTTAGCATTGTCTTATTTCTTATGTGAGTATTGAGCAAGTTGAGCAAAAGTTTGAGAAGTATAATGTTCACCACATACTGTCCCAACCCACCGCACTGTCCCATCACCAACCCCTCATAAAACTTGTTCCTGTGGCTATGTATGCAGATATAATCCATTCTATCATTACTTCACAAACAAAATTGCTATCCATTGGCTATTCCTGTAGCCCTGTGGCCGGGGGTGTGTGGCTCTCTGAGCAGGTGATCTGTCTGTTTGAAACAGGGCTACCAATGGTTGAAGGACAAGATCCTGAGTGAGGAAGGCCGCCGTCAGCAGGCGAAGCTGAAAGAGTTGCAGGCCATTGCGGAGCGGCTGGGCTGCACGCTGCCCCAGCTGGCCATCGGTAATACTGCCCGGGCCTTGCTGCTCTCTCTCTTTCTGTCTGTCTGTCTGTCTGCCTGCCTGGAGCTCAGGACAGGCTGTCTGTCCCTGTCTGCTGCTTCTATCCTGTGTCTTGTTGTCTTGGGTAATGTGTTGGACAGTCTTGTCTGTTAATCGTGCGTTAGACAGCACTATGAGATTTAGAGTACGTTTACACGACATAAATGTTCTAAAAATGTTCTAAACGTTTATGTGCAGACGACAATGTTATCAAATCGATCCCCATTCACACGGATCTGCGAAAACGACAAAAAACGCTACCAGGCCGGTAGGTCATCTTGTAAAGAAACTGAAGACTGAACATCTAATACCCAAGCATATGACGTCACCATCTTCACAAAAGCTTGCATTGTCAGGCATCCAAAACGCTTTAAAAGTTTAGTGTAGTGTAAATGGCCCCTTACACAATTAGTATTCCTGTAACTGAACATTACTATCAACCAATCAGAGACTTTACTATTGTCCATTCACTGACCTAAAGCGAGGGGACAAGCTTGGGTGATCAACATGGGACTCCTGCTGGTAACTGCGTTATTGTGGGGGCAAAAATCTCCAGTGACATGATCTGAATTTGCTTAACTTTACTTTTTCTGTGCCTACAATTGTATAAAAGACATTCAATGTTTTCTTTAAAGCACTCTATTCTACACATCTATTTCAATGTGTTAATGTGAGTTACTTGTTGGTCAAGCACTCTCTTCATTTCTAATTGATCTGTTCCTGGACAGAATAAGCTGTAATATGCACCAGACAACAATTAAAAAGTGTGGTTATGTGAGGTTAACTCAGTGGTTCTCAAATAGTGGGACATAAGGTTTCTTTTAGGTTTCAACAAGTTGGTGACTATTTTGAATAAAAAAGAAAAAAAGAAATAAATGTGATTATCTATTATAGAGCGCTTTTTGTGACTGCAGTATGTCACGTGACAAGCATGACGCGTTGCCATGGAAACAATAAGGCGAAAGTTCCGGGGGGGAGGGCGAAATGTTTACCTCTTCCTAGGGGGGCGCAGTAGAAGATAATTGAGAAGCACTGGGTTAACTTAATGCTAAACTGTCCCAAAAGCACAAAGGTCGTTGTTTGTTTGATAAGAACGACAAATGATTTCCTACAGTTGCTCTGTAAAGCACATTAAGCATTTAAAATAATCAGCTGATGACTACTATGGTTAACTACTATTAACTACTTTTTAACGTTCTAGATTAGGTTTTTCCTTGTGAAGCTTCTGGTTTTGTTGCTTGTATTCCACATTAATAATTTATACTGTACATAACCTTATTAAATAGAGCAGTAAAGGTCAAAGGTACAGCAGGGGTTCAGTGGGCTAGTACTGACTGATAACTACACACCAGCTATGCAATACAAAATTGTTACTTGATGTGGTTTGTCTTGTATTCATTATGTCTGTTCTTGTGGTGTTATATTCAATATTTTCTCTGCAGTCTATTATGGTTTTAATATTGGAGTTAATATTTAGCTTATTGTACTTATATTGTTACTTATGAGTGAAACAGAACATTCAACAACAAAAATGTTGGGAAGAAATACCATAAAACATTCATTGAATAAGTGAGCTAGTTAAAGCCAAAAATAAGCTTCTCTTCGGTGTCGCTTGTTTAAAATAGAACAAAAGTCAAGTTGATTTTTACAGCTTAAAACGCCTGCTTCAGCGGTAACCGGTTAGTTCAAGCTTAATGCCCACATGTTAGTGCTGTCAAGTACACCTACTTTTGTATTTCTTCTGTTCAGTGTTCTGACATTATTGGTTATATAAAAAGCACACAGTCCTGAATTGCTTTCAACTCTCCTTAGAGAATCCAGTTTCTAGATTTAGCTCTGTTACCTAAGGCCAGATTTCTGGTTGGGCTTTCAAATGGCTTTCACATTTACAGATGTACAGTTGTAGAATCGTGCTGTGGACTGTTTTGATTATCTGTGCTTTGGTCTGTCTCTAGCGTGGTGTCTGAGGAATGAGGGGGTGAGCTGTGTGCTGCTGGGGGCCTCCAGCACTGATCAGCTGATGGAGAACATAGCCGCCATTCAGGTGAGACAGCAGGATACATACATGAACAAAGCTTTTCATTCTGATAACAGACACACGATAGATGAAAGATGCTGAGGTTTTGACACAAATAGCACAAGAACAATGTGACATAAAAAGCTGCGAAAATAAGCGTTACATCATTTTGAACCCCACTATAACTTTGAATTTTTTTAATAATGAGGAGATTTCACTATTCACTCTAGACATTCTGAAATATTAGGATTTAGCAGACGCTTTCTAGCCGTCATTAATCGATCGTAGGTTTCTGGAATGTGTATAGATTTGTAGTTAGCGAATGGAAGTAGGAGGGTGTTGAACCTGTGTTAGCCCAGTAAGCAAGTGTTAATGCTTTACGAACTACAAGTGGGAGCCAGTGCAGAGAGATAAAGAGAGGTGGGACGTGGCCCTTTTGGGTTCGTTGAAAACTTGATGAGCTGCAGCGTTCTGGATCAGTTGTAGGGGTTTGATTGCACTTGAAGGAAGTCCAGCCAGAAGAGCATTGCAATAATCAAGCCTGGAAATAACCATGACCTGTACAAGAAGCTTGCTCAGTGAGAAACAGCCTGAACCTCCTGATGTTGTGAAGTGCAAACCTGCATGATCCAGCCGTCGTTGTGATGCGATCTTTGATGGTAAATTCGTTCTCAAAGATTACTCAAAGATTTCTGGCAGACCTTGATGAGGTAATCGTTCAGGGAGACAATGTGGATGGTGAAGTCCTGCTGTAGAGTCGAATTGGCAGGGAAGACAAGAAGCTCTGTCTTTGCCAGTTTGAGCCGCAGGTGATGCTCTTTCATCCATGCCGAGATGTCTGCAAGACAGCTTGTGATTCATACAGCTACCATGGGATCATCTGGTTGAAATGATAGGTAGAGCTGTGTGTCATCGGCTTAGCAATGATAGGAGAATCCCTGTGCCTGTATGATGGGACCAAATAATGTACTGTGTGTGTGTGTGTGTGTGTGTGTGTGTGTGTGTGTGTGTGTGTGTGTGTGTGTGTGTGTGTGTGTGTGTGTGTGTGTGTGTGTGTGTGTGTGTGTGTGTGTGTGTGTGTGTGTGTATATACACACAATAGTTACATTTTGTTACATAATGTACAAATGTACAGTAGTTACATTTACAATAGTTAAATTTTGTTTAATATATATATATATATATATATATATATATATATATATATATATATATATATATATTAAACAAAATGTAACTATTGTAATATTTTACTGTGAATAAAAATGAAAAACTATGTAATAATTATAATAATTTTATTTTACAGTCAAAGTCATTTTAAATTAATCAAGCTTTTATTTTGGAGGAAAACTGCTTCTCTTTTGATGAGAACAGTTTAGAAATGCTTTTCATTATAAGTGTGGAAAAATGGTTGGCACATATTGTGTTCCCAAATGCATATTATAAGTAGCCCGAACAGATACAGAGATGAAGTTTGTGTGGAGAAGCATTTATTGTGAACTGAGCCACTGAAAATACCATATTGTGAGCTGTTTGATCGTACAGCCCTGCGTAAGTTGTCACCATGGAACCTGTCATTAAATGTCCCATTACAGGCTTTGAAAGCCAAGATCAAAACAATTATGAAACTGCAAATATGTAAAAGGTAGCATACAAACGTATTAGGCCATTGTTTTGGCCAACAATTTTTGTTATTTATAAATGTATAACATTGAAAAACTTCAATATAACATTCTTTCAGGTTCTTCCAAAATTATCATCATCGATTATACATGAAGTGGACAGTATACTGGGCAACAAGCCCTACAGTAAAAAGGACTACCGGTCCTAAAAGGAAGGTCAGTGACACTGTGTCGACCTGCTTCTTACTCTGAGCTTTGACTGAATTAAACATTGGCACATGGGACCATCACCGTCACAGGTCCTGCAGGAGACGCCAACTCGCACACTACATGGAGTCTGTCGACATTAGCCTGAGAAGAGGTCAAGAACCGCAAGGGGCAGAAGGGAAGCATGCTCACGTACTCAAGCAGAAT
The DNA here is from genome assembly GCA_037043235.1 of Rhodeus uyekii. Classification (NCBI taxonomy): domain Eukaryota; kingdom Metazoa; phylum Chordata; class Actinopteri; order Cypriniformes; family Acheilognathidae; genus Rhodeus; species Rhodeus uyekii. The sequence goes on from JAWRVZ010000034.1 coordinate 2,610,211, forward strand.
GCCGCTCCAACCACCAAGAAACCACTGAGATCAAGCACACTGGCTAGCTTCCTCCTTCCTTTTGTTCCCTTGTATACACACTAAGAAGTGCAGTATTAGGGATCCAGAATTTGTACTTATTATAAAAATGCATGTGATCCACTGGCCAGTGATCCCCCCCCCCCCTACATTTTGGAAAACAAAAACATTTGCATAATCTAACAGGAAGTGAATAAACTGATGAAGCAGTAGCGATTACATGACTGAACAAACTAAATAAGGCATTTGATGTTACTCATCTTGAGTTTTATATGAAAACATCACTGAATTGATAGCCAAAATAGTGATTGTTTACGAGACCTCATTTAAACTACAAGCTATAATGTTTCTAGCAGCTTTTTAGTTTTAAACATAGAAAAGGAAGTTATTATAGAGTCATATATAATACTGTAGGTAAACAAATGCTAGCTTTGGGTTGTGAGAAAGCAGAAATATTAATCAAAAACAGGCCTCAACAAATGTGCAATACCTGAAAGTGTCCGTAAACCCATCGCTATTTTTACTTTCAAGAGATTTTCTAGAAAACGAATTTCCTATTGTGTAGACATTATTTGAGTGGTGGTCTGTGTGCTCATTCGTCACAGCTTTGTCTTGCTAAAACCAAAGAAATGTCTGTTTCCAAACCCCCTACCTTTGATCACATGACTATTGTTTTAAAATGCTACTCATCGTGTCATCTGTACTCAGAGTTTGATACATTGCCTTAATGATGTGCATTTTGAGTCGTTGTCGATGAATGTGGAAATCGATGTCCCTATTTATTTATTTATTTTAATGGATGTTCATTTATCAGAACCATTTTGAACGCACTGGATTTGTTTTCTGGTGGTCAGTTTTTCTTCTTGCTTTTATTAACATTTTAGCTTTACGTGTTGTTTAATTCCCTCTTGTGTATGTGTAGTATGAGTCTTACTATCTCCTGTTTGTTTTTGTCCAATGGCGCCCTCTACTAGCCAGGAATACATCACTCCACATTGTACGTAAAATTCACTTTCCTCCTTCAGAACAAAAATCAGTAGCTTCCAATAATATTTGCAAAGAGTCATAGTGTAATTTATTTCAAATGTGTTCTCCGTGAAACATTTTCAATTAACCAATAAAAACCAATGATTAGGACAGTGTTAATTTGCTGTCTGAGATTATTAGATTATATGCCTTATTCAGTACTAATGCTAAATAATAGTGTTGCAACCATTTATTTAGCATGTTTCATCTGTACCAATATAATTATCTAGTGTGTGCATTATGACATTTTAAAACCATCTGTGCTGAATGGTGATAAAAAGATGGTGAGGGTGACAGAGAGAGTTCATTTATGTTATTGTAATTATTAACAAATATATAAATGCCCAAATGAATTAATATATCAAGGCAGTTAAAATTATTCTGACACTCATTCTTATATGAATGAACTTGTTAAAAAATGATATCTCAATACAGTTGACTGCATGTACATAGTAATAGATATTAATAATTGCCTATATTAGTGTAGAACAATGCTTAAGCTTGGCTGAGTATGAAAGTGTTGACCTGTAGTTGGAATGTAATGCAACTTATAAGGGTTTGGATTGATTGAGTCTTAGGAGCAGAAATGCACAGTCGAGCATTCTGTTAAACAAGGAAAGGCAGAGATTATTATTGCTATCCGAAAGGCTTTTTGAAGTAGCACTTTAACCAAAGACCACGGGCTTTGATAGAAGTGGAAGCAGTGCTTCAGTTACCATTAGCTGAGGGTCATTGTAATTGTCCTTATATTTGTTATTTGTATGTTGAGTGAGGGTGCATCTATCATATGAAATGTTAGTGGTACTTTTCGGTTCACAGTGTGTTTTGATGTTCGCTCTCACTCAGGAAGCCATAACTCTGTTGTTGTCCAGTAATTAGATGGTAAACATCGTACCACATGTACCAGTTTTCATCATGTGGAGGATAAATGTCTTTAAATGAGAAATTGTTGGTGTACACAATTACAACGGCCTAATATTTAAGGATTTACTCCCCTGCTTGGGAAGGATGCTGAAGGCCAAGCTGAATACTTGCTGTAAAACTATTTGAAAAAATATTGTCAGTAGGAGTAACTGTATGTACAGGAAATCTGAAATGTTTTGAAGCTTATTTGATATGAATATACATTTTTTTTTTTTTTGGTATACCCTAATATTCTAACAATTATTAACTGTAATATGTTTTTAAAAAGGCTTTAGATTATGGTGATCTCTGTAGATAAATAATGGAATGGTTTGATAACATGTATATAATGTGATTCTATATATACTATACTGGTTTTAATGACCATTATCACATTTGCCTTCATTTATTTTTTCATTGGCAATTATTGCTTGACATTTTGCTTGAAGAAAAATATGTACAGCTTCAAACTGCTGAAAATAAATAATTCTAAAATTCTTTCATTTAGTCTTTGCATTTTATGCGTAAAGGCCACACTTATATATTGGTTTAACTATGTCTAAGTGTGAAATGTGTGATATGGTTTTCTTCTTATACGTGTGTGTGTGCGTGTGTGTAATAGGATTTCAGGAAAATGTTTTTAATAAAACAAATAGCATTTTGTTCTGAAAAACACCAGCACCAGATCAATGCATGTTTTTTTGCAAGTCTAAAAAAGTATAGTTCAGTGACATGCAAATTGTAAAATAATGTGATTTTTTTTTTCTCATTCCATTGAACACTTAATCATGAATGAAAAAATTTAAGCTTTTTATAAAATCAACTATTACAAAACCATGTTTGCCAAAAACAAAAGAACTTAAGTGCTATCTTTGGCTCTGACTTAGATGCAGAAATATTGAAATATACATTTCCTTTGAGTTCATATAGTAAGAATGCAGTTCACACTTCACAAATGCACATGGTGTAGTTATGTGGATATGGTACAATACAAAAATATAATCTTGCAAAAACCCTACAAGGATGAAACAGGTTCAGTATAACCGGAATCATAGTGATGACAAGGTTTACAGTACCGGTACAGTTTTCTTTAAAATAAAATTGTACAGAAGCATTCATATAAAAACCTTTACATTCATACAGTATGTGTACACAGGTAAAAATGACTCCAGTTTCAAGATTTGAAAAATTCTAAAGTTTTGTATAGACAATATATGTCAACGCCCAAGTATTACACACCATAATAACATATTCACTCGATTTTCTGCAACATTCCACCTAAATTCTTAAAGAAATTATTACTTAAAATGTTCATTATGAATGAATGTAAGATACCATTAACATGCGTTTTACTCAAAGTATCTTACAACAATTGCAAAAAGACAAAATCTGGGTAAATAAATGATGACAGATTTTTTATTTTGGAGTGTTTAAGGCCTTTGTTTAGGATCCCAATGCTGTGGCACTGGAATTCAGTTTCAGGTGAACCAAGGGCCTCTATTGCAATTAAACAAACTAAAGTCTTCTAAAAGCTCAATCTCCCTGAGCAGAACTGATGCTGAAAATACTCTGAAAAATTGTTGAATTTGTCCTCATCCAGGAGGAGCTTCAATATGACAACTCTTCTCCATGTTGGACTTGATGTCCACTTTTCCATAAACTAATTCAAGTCTCTGTCTCAACTGCTACAAGAGTTTTCCCACAGAGTCATCTGATCATTTGGTGGACATTTGTGTTCAAAGATGTGAAATTCAAGGCAAGTCAGTTTACAGTCAGTGATGCTGTTTGAACTGAGACTGTCTGAACTGAGACTGCTATACTGATGAGTCCGTCCTTTTATTCCTGCTAGTACTCTGACTCGATGCGAGCCCTGTTATTAACACAAAAGATACAGGTAAGTTATTCTCCGAGGTCAGTGTTAAATGTGAAGGTTATTGTGAATGACCAATAATTACCCTCTTGACAGCTCGGTCCGACCCAAGTGTTCAGACAGGTGCAGCGTCCATTACGTGGATTGCACTGGCCTCCATTGTGACATTCACATCTCTCGGAGCAGTCAGGCCCAAAGCGATTAACTCCACAGTCTGATGTGAATTCAGAAAAAAGTATTTGACAATAATTGAAGAAAAAGTTAAATTCTAAGGAATTTGGTGGAAGCTCACCTATATCACAGCGAGATCCCATTTTTCCAGGTTGACACAGACACTTGCCACCGACAGGCTCACATGGTGTGTCTCCGTCACAGTCACATTTATGGACACAATTAGGCCCAAATGTCCCTGGCTCGCACTCTGAAACACACATACAGTATGAAAAATGATAGCCCTTTACGTTCATTAGTTAACTAAATTAGCATGAACTAACAATACATGTACAGTATTTAGTTAATATCATCATTTACTAATGCATTTTTAAGATCAATCTGTTAAAGTATTAGCCCTGGTAAACCCTACATGAATCATTTCAACAATATCAGAATCCTTGTACTTTTGGAGTCATTTTTTGGAAAATAATTTTGATTGTAAATATTTGGTTTTTAAATCATGTAAAATTATGTTGTTGTTTTTTTTATATAAAAATACAGAAAGTTATGTCCATGGAAAGTCCCCATAAAACATGCATACCCAGCATATGTGTGTGGGCATACAGACATACACACATCAAAAGTTTCAGTATTCAAATAAATGCTGTTGTTTGGGATTGTTTTTCAGTATTCAAATAAATGCTGTCTTTCTCTTCCTCACAGAATCCTAAAAAATACCATCCCACAGTTTACACAAAGATATAAATATATGCAATAAATCAGCATATTAGAATGATTTCTGAAGGATCATGTGACTGAAGACTGGACTAATGCTGAAAACTAATGTACAAAAATAAACTACAGTTTTATATATATATATATATATATATATATATATATATATATATATACGTATATGAAATTGCATAAGAGACTACATGGGAAAAAATTATGGGGAAAAAAACTGAAGAAAACTTGTGACCCCCAATACATATACTGTATATATGTATTATTATGTATATATATATATATATATATGAATTCAGTATATACATGTATATATATATATCATATTTTTATGAGCTAAAAATATAATACAAGAGCTCCTCTGCACCTCTATCACAGCGGAGCCCTTTGTAACCTGGAGGACAGAGGCAGCGGCCTGTTCCAGGGTCACAAGGTGCATTGGCATGGCAGTCACACAGAAGCTGGCAGCGATGACCATGGAAACCAACAGGGCATGCTTTTGTTCAAAAAAACAAAGTAAGAATCATTACAAAACTGACTAAAATACAGGATACAAAATTCTATGACAAAAATCCTGTTTTCTCACCATGATCACAGAGATGCCCATAGTACCCAGGAGGACAGTAACACTCGCCCGTCACTCTGTCACAAGCGCCATTATTTTCACAGACACACATTTCCCTGCAGTCAGCACCATATGTCCCTCTGGCACACTCTGATCAACACAACAAAATCATATAATATCCATTTTACATACTATACTCTAAATTAGCGTATATTATATTCCATTAAAATACTTTATATAGAAATTAGTTTATTGCAGAATTTGGCTGCAAATAATTGCTGACCAATATCACAGTTGTCTCCTGTCCAGCCCAGCCCACAGGTGCAGTTTCCTGTAACAGCGTCACACACTCCTCCATTACTGCAGTTACAGCGCTGAGCACAGTCTTCCCCAAACCAGCCCTTAGCACAGCCTGAGACACAATTACATCAGTTCATTTCACACAAACACAATCCCTCCACCCTCAGTTTTAGCAGAAACACTGTCAGACCTTTTCCACAGTCTTCCCCTCGCTGGCCAGCTTTGCACACACATCGGCCCGTGACCGGATCGCTTCGGGCCCCTTCACCACACAAAGCAATTCGTGTGCAGTCTTGTCCGTAACGGCCTGATGGACAGGCTTTAGAGAGAGAACAGTGATTACACTCAGCTTTCTCAAATCTTGAAATGAACAATGAATGAAAATGTGTATGACTAACTGATATTGCAGTTTGGTCCAATGTATCCTGCTGGACAGGTGCAGGTGCCAGTGCTGGTTCTGCACACTCCGTTATTTAGACACTGGCACTCCTTTTCACAGTTGGGACCATAACGGCCTACCTCACACTCTAAAACAACAAGGAATCGATGGTATAACATCCTCCATGCATCATTGATGATTATGACCTTTAAATCTTCATAGAATGTTTTTCTTCAACAAAGGACATTTTAACCTCTAATGGAAATAACATTGAAACATTTTTGGAATAAAATGGCAATTACAGATTGATTGGAAATCACACACTGTAAGAATATTATCCACATGTCTCATATTCAACCTCAATGCATGTTCCTGTAATGTTGTCTCCATGTTGAACAAGTACAATAACTTAATACACTTGATACAATTTTATAAAATGGCTTGCTGACAGAAATTAAGGACAAATTATGTAATATATATATATATATTTTTTTTTTTTTTCACCTAGTACATACTGATGTTTTTATGATTATCCCAGTCTTTGATTAGATAATATTTTGACGTCTGATTTTTATATTTCAGGATGAAAGTCTGGGACAAAGCTATATATTTAAAGCATTTGAAAAGTAGCCAAAAATAAATCAACACTTGTGATATAATAATGCCTGTATAGAAATACATAAAAGCATATTTGGCCTGTCTGGTGTAATACATTTTACACCATAAAGCCACATGTTTCCTTTCTGTTCATATAAAGGCCATTTCACACCGCAGCAACAGACACTTTGTGAGGGTTTTGTCGGATCAGTGTGTTATAAGCTCACTGTCGGAGCTTGTTTTTGTCCGACTGAACATGCGAATCAGAATTAGAATGTCTGAGAAGTGACGTGCTGTAATTTGACTGTCGTCGCTGTTCTGCGTCTATCAATGCAGTGTGAATTGGCCATCAGGTGAAAGAAGGTGATATCATGAAAAGCACACCTTTATCACATTTGCTGCCATGGTATCCTGGAGCACAGTAGCACACACCGGTGACGGGGTGACAGAGCTGATTAACCTCAGAGCACTGGCACACCTGATTACAGTTCAGTCCAAACGTACCTGACTGACACACTGCAGAGCAGAGCAACAATAACAGCAACATCAGTTTCACTCATGTGCTGTCAAAGACATTTCACTGGAAGTGTAATGAGATCTATAGATAATCACTCACATCGCTCACAGCCGTCACCAGTAAAACCAGGCGGGCAGCCACACTCCCCGGTCACATGGTTACAGGAAGTGCCGCGAGGACAGTGGCATCGCTGAGCACATCTCTTCCCATATGAACCGGGAAAACAAACTGAAAGAGCACAGATGAGTAATGATGAGTCTGCCAGCAGGGGGGCAAATCTGACAGAAAAAACTGGGGAAATATTAGGGGAAATTACTTTTCTCGCAGTGTGACCCTCTCCAGCCTGCCGGACACATGCAGGTGCCAGTGATGTGATGGCATGGGGCGTTATGATCACACCTGCAATGCTCCTTACAGCCTGGACCATATAAACCTTGTGTACATGCTGATCAAAACACACAGAATGGGAATAAATATATCTTGTAAATGTACATTTGTCATGTTCCTCATGGTCCTTTAGTTTCAGTTTTTTTACCCGTCTCACAGCGTGTGCCCATCCAGCCTGCTGGACAGGAGCAACTGCCACTCTGTCGGTCACACACACCACCGTTCTCACACTGACATTTGTGTTGACACTCAATCCCAAAGTGTCCCAAATTACATTCTGAAAACACAACATATAAATAGGACATTTGGGATTGAAAAAACATGGGGGGAATTACGTATTCTGCCAAACCCTAGTGTAAAACCTATACCTAAAAATGTATTTAAAACATTTTTATTTACTACTACAAAGCCATTAACATATTTAAAGACATATCGCTACTTCTTTATTTGGAGAACTTCTTTACAGCACAATGCACATTAAATGCTATATATTTAAAGTGTATCTAAGGTATATCTTACAATAGTTCCATTTTAGCACAGTCAAATACTCTTAAGTATATCTCTAGTTGGACCTCAACACTATTTCTGAATAAAGTACAAAATTTGTTTTTAATTTAGTAAGCTTTAAGTACACAAATTTATTATACCAGAAGTATGACTGTAGGGTATTTATATTAATGTATTTGTAGTATACTTAGCATAAAATAAATGTATTTCAAATACACTTTAGTATATTCTAGGGAAGATTTATGCACACTGTTATTTAAATTACTTTAAATGCTGAAGTTAAATGCTACAGTAAAAGGTTTGGTCTGTTTTACCCAGTTCACAGGCCACTCCAGTCCATCCACTAAGACATGTGCAGTACCCACTGATTCGGTCACATGACCCTCCATTTTGACACAGGCAGTGCTGGTGACAGCCCACACCATAGAAGCCAGCTGGGCACTCTGAGAACACACACACACACACACACACACACACACACACACACACACAAATTCTTACCTATAATTTGTATAATAAAGACAAAGATGTGTTTCACTCTTTGATATGAACATTCAGTTGAGCATGATTTTGGCATGAAAGCTGTCAAATGATTAAATTAAATGTAATTATTGCATACGCTTTACAAAGAAATAGCATACATGAAAATATTTCATTATATATAGTAATAATTATTATTTTCTTATTTTATTCTAGGACTATACATTTAATGTTACTTATAATTAGTACGTACAATAATTATATGAAAACAGAATTTAATTAGCAAATTAAATATTTTTATAAACAGCAAGATGGAAAGCACAATGGCAAGAAACAGATTTTTTTTTTATTCCAGAAAAACTCAATTTAATATAGTATCTTAAATGCGTTCACTGTATAAGAATATTTGTACATCACTGTGTATTTTTTAATTTTTTATTTTAAAGCGCTAATGATGGCAAAACCATACAAAAATAGCACCTAAGCCACATTATATAATATAAACACCAATAGCAATAGTAATTACATTTAGAATTCATGCATAAAACTGTATTTATTGTGAGCTTCTCTAGCATTCTGTTACATTTTCAAAATTAATTTAAAAAGTGTTCGATTTCCAGTAGATGGCAGCAATCTCCCAACAAACTATGGCACATTTTCACATCACCATGAATGAAAAAATGCAGATCAAATATAAAACCAAATATAAAAATCACAACTCTAAATTAAAAATTTATTAAATAAAAAGTGATATTACATGCATTTAAAAAAAATACTTTACAAAATCACATTTTACTGTCTAGTGTTTCTGGACACCCCAAACAACCTAGGTGTACACCTTACAGTGCATAAGGTTAAAAGTAAAAAATAACTGATGTAAGCATGGGAGACATCGTTGAGTGGGGTGACTAAGCAATGCAGTTATGTTATTGTTGGGGTTTGTAAGGAAAAATACATAAATACATCACCTTGTTCACAGCTGCTCCCTCTCCATCCTGCTCCACACTCACATCGCCCATCAGTGGGGTCACAGGTGGCATTATTGTGGCAGTTACAGGTTTGAATGCAGCCAGGACCATAGGTGCCAGCTTCACATGCTACAGCAAGACAAATATAACCAATTAAACTTTTGCTTCTTAAAAACTAACTCAAGGTCCGACAATACACCTACAACAATTCCTAAAAGTAGTTCATTTGTGAAGAATATTATGATGAACCAAACTTTTGCTGGTCAAATCAGGATGAGAGATCAAGCATGAAAGGTGTGCCGACCCACTAACACACAAACTCAGAGCATCTGTTTTATTGCTCTACTTTCACCTTACATGAAAAAGAGAGGGAATGCTTTGAACATGCTTCTTGTTACCATTCATTGTCATGGGACGTGACTGCAGTATAATGACTCACTGGTGTTGCAGAGGAGCCCGACCCAGCCAGACGGACACTGGCAGTCTCCAGTCACAGGATGACAACGGCCACCATTCAAGCACTGGCACTTCTGCTGGCACTCAAAACCGTGAAAGCCCTCGGGACATTCTGTTAAAGATACATATATACACTCAAACAGGTTAAATGGACTGGTTTGAAGAATATGTTGCACATAACCAGTTTTTTCCCCTACGTTTTTCACAGTACGTTCCAGTCCAGCCTGGCAAACAAGTACAAGCACCGCTCACATGCTCACACGCTGCCTGATTCTCACACTGGCATCTGTGGCGGCAGCCCTGGCCAAAGAAACCCTGGAGACATTCTAAAAACAAAAGCAATGCTTTCCATCAGAAAAAGCTAGATTTATGTTCCCTAAAGGACATACCCTTAAGGATGGTTGCTCATACTTTGATCACAGTGTGGTCCCGTGTAGCCTGCATCACAGTGGCACTGCCCAGTCACAGGGTCACAGCTGCCCACGCTGCTCCTGCACTCACACTGGTTGGCACAGTCCGGCCCCCAGCGTCCCGGCTCACAAGCTGCGACAGAATACACATACCCCATTACACCAAATAATTAATTCCCACTCTGCCACTATGAGATGATCGTTACGAGTTTGACCAGATTTATTAAAGCAGTTAACTCGTTTATTTTAGGTTTTCCTGGCAGTTGTATTTCAAACAAAAACTGCATGTAGTGAATCCGCTGAGGGCAAAGATCATTTATGCCAAGAAACCTAATGCAGGTGAATGTAATAGCTTGGCTGGAGTGTATAGCCAGAAAGTCACAAGCGGCTTTTCAATTCTTAAAATTGAATATATTATTTTAAAATAAATATAAAATTATAGTAAGTATTTATTTACAGCAGCACATTTTTTTGATAATTTATATATAGGGAAGAACACATCATGGAGCTTTGTTTTGCATAAGTGGATACATAGATGTAGACAGATATACATAACAGATCCATGCTGACCAGCCATGGGTGAAGTATAGTGAAGTGAAGTCTATTCAAAACACAATAAAGCACAGCCGTAAATGGAGTTGGGTGTAGTGGCATCTGTGGCAAGGACTGGATTAAGGACTGGATTTTGTTGATGGAGAGCCAAGACTAGACAGTTGGCATGATGTCACTAGCAAAGGTCAGCTGGTCCTGTAGGACAGCTTAGTCTTATGTTGCACAGTGAGGTGATGACAGAGGAGAGACGAATCTTGTAAAAGCTGAGCCTGAGGTGATTTACAGAAGGGCTAGATGTCAGAGAGGATGTTTAACATCCATATAACAAGATCCCTAATTGGCTGTCTCATACAGTACAGTCTCATTCACTGAAAGTACTAGACAAAGAACTATATCTAATCAGCGACTTTTAATTGTGACCTTACCTTTTGCGCAGTTGGGCCCTGTCCAGCCATCTTTACAAACACAGAGACCAGTCGCATGGTGGCAATGCGCACTGTTTTCACAGGAACAGCGCAACTGACAGCTGAGGCCAAAGTATCCAACTGGGCAGACTAAAAAAAAATGCAACATTTGCCACACTGTGAATTATATCAACAGATATAATCTGTTTTTCGATCAGGCATTTGAAAAACAGAAATACAAAGGTAACTACAAAGTCATGACAGATGTCTGGTATTGAACAGAGGTTTGATGATGAATTAAGACTATTTAAATTAAAGATTAAAATTGTACCATTCTGACAGAGATTTCCCATGTATCCTGGCAGACAAATGCAACTGCCGTTTTGCAGATCACAGACTCCACCATTATTACAGGAAGGACACAACTCTGCACATCCCAGTCCCCAACGCCCCTCTTCACACTCTGAACATAAAAAAGTTATAGAATAAGTTAAAGAGATAGTCCACCTAAAAAGTTTGACATCATTTTCCGCATACTATTCCAAATCTATAAGCATTTCTTTATTGTGCAGAATAAGCTATTTTGTGCAACTCAAACTATACAACATTGGAGCCCATTGACTTATGATGGATGGATGGATGGATGGATGGATAGATAGATAGATATTTTTATTTTGTGTTCCACAGAAGAAATAAAGTTATATAGTTGAGGAAATTACATGAATAAATAATAGCAGAAAATTCATTTTCCTCATTCATTTTTCTCCGCATAAGAAAAAATCATGCTTTGGTAAATCATATTTATGGCCTAAAAGACATACGGAAATTCTGACATAGTAAGTCAAAATTCTGATAAAAAGTCATTCCCACATTTATAGCTTAATTAACTTTTATTCCTGTTTATCCCAAAATTTCAACTTTGTATATTAATTGCAACTTTATCTCACAATTACAATGTTTTTATCTCATAATTATGTATGTTTATGTCATAAGATTTGTCATAAGATTTCTTCTTTTTTATGCGGCTGAAATGGGTTTCCATACTTCAAGTATGGAGTGTAAAATGACAGCATGATGTCAATACATGAACTGATATAACCAAATAATAAAAATAAGGGGAAAAGTTGAACTAGAAAAACTTGACTGTACATAGCTTCATCTTATTCATACTTACAGGCGTGTCAACATCGGAGCCCTGACAGCATCGCAGCACACCTCACATTTAACCCCTCACAGACACACACACACACACACACACACACACACACACACACACACACAACTCAGCTGGAAGCCACTGACTGTTCATGAACTAATAGAGGTCTCGGGCTTTTTAACTAGCTCTGTGGCATGGCTTCACTTCTCTCTTTTTGGAATGTCTCATGATGTCCTTGTGTATGTGAAAGAAAACTCCTCTAATTGATTGACCTGTGAGGAGGGATATATTACCATAGTTATGTCTGTGATCTTTGGCTCAGCAAAATGTGCTAATAATAGACCTCCAAAAACACAGCAATTGATCCCTTCTAAACTACCTCATCCACTCCAAAACAGAACAGCATGAAAAGTCATTAATGGCAAAACAATTTGCGCCTCTCTTAAATGTGCAGAGAGAGGAGAGAAAGCTGAGGTCAGTTTGTTTAATACGGTTCAGATGGAGCACCATGTAAAATGAGGATTCCAGATCAATTTGTGATAAGTGAATATGATGGTTCACTTGCAAACTCACTCTAAACGTTTTGATAGTATTAAATGACTCTCTGTCTTTGGTTTCTTTTTTTTTCTTCTTCTTTTCAGCACTTCTTGTTCTTCAGTACTATTTTTCTTACCTTCCTCACAGTGTTCCCCTGTCTGCCCAGCGGGACAGTGACACTGCCCAGTCACTGAGTCGCATGGAGATCCATTACAGGAACAAAACTGTGAGCATCCAACTCCAAACTGTCCCACAGGGCACTCTGTAAAAAGATAGTACATACAGTTTTAACAGACTGATCTGTGCTCTTAATAGTGTTGTTGTTTTTTACAAATTGTTTTAGGTCTAAAATTACCATAATAAATATGTTTTAATGCAATATGTTGCTTTGAAATTATAATTATTGTGAAAAATCATTTACAAATAAATCTAAATCTCATTATTCATATTGTATTGTTTCTGGACACAAATGTTTCATGAGCCAGACAGTCTACTGAGCATCAAGAGTAATGAATGGACAGGTCAAGCAACCATAGAGGCAAAGACTGAAATGCAGTGACAAGCCAAAGTGACTCTCTTCACAGCCTGTTGTTCCTGATTGATGGCAGACGTAGCACTCGGATCGTTTAATGACTTCCAGGCTGTGAGGTTTGACTGCCTTCTCAGTGTTTCTGTCGAAATATTCTGGAAAATTCCGTACCCCCTGCCAAATGTAGTGGACTGAGGCATGAAGGTTGCTGGGGCTCCGAACATCATGGCAGCAGGACAGTTCTGTTTTATACTCGCAAAAAGATATATATACAAATCAATTCAAGTAACTGAATGTCATCTGGCCCGGATAGCATTAATAAATAAAAGTGTGCAAGTTCCAGGAGGACCACCTTTGGTTTTGAACTATTTCTTACCTTGAAAATGCCTTATTCAACATCTTCACCAAAAACATTTGGTTACATTTACATGGACATTTTTTTAAACCTCTTTGGCCTTAGCAAGCTGTTTTTTCTACCATGTAAATTTAAACGGACCCATTTTGGCAACTTAGTTATAATGTCACAGAAGCGAGATAGTTGTGCGATGCAGAGAACAAGGAGAATCCAGGAATGCGGAAACACAGGTTTATTCCATAGAACGCAAGAGAACCGGCATCCACACAAACTCATACACAGAGAAACAAACGTTCACAGTTACAACAATCGACAAAGACAAGGGAGAACATGAGGGTTTAAACAGGAAAACGGGGAGCATCTGACATGACTAACAAGGTGGAGTGGCAGACGTGACAGTTGATGGGAACACAGAAGGATCACACAGGAGGAACGTGACGAGACACGACATGACTGTGACATACAATATGGCTACCATTTTACTGTTACCATTTAGTTTGAGAATGACGGTTTGCTTGCATCCAGTCAATACAGGCATCTGCATAATTAGGAAAAATACTACTAGGTGACAGATGAACTTGCTAATATATCACTAATATATAAATAATAATTTAAAGGAAGCAATCTCCTTCCTTTTAAGAGTTTAAAAAAAAAAAAGGATTTTTGGTGAAATGTCTGAAATAAAGTCTGTGGTTAACAAACACAAGATACGTTCATGTTTCCTTCTACGGCATAAAATTCATCAGTACTATTTGTGATTTTTTACTTCTTGAAAAAGGCAGTTGTTAAGTGGCTGAATGGGACTACGAGGAAATGTTGCAATGGAAACTTGCAATTGTCTTGCAAACTATTGTAATTCAAAGTTTCAGGGTAAAGACATTGTAAAAAGTTTAGTGATTAAGTCATCCAAATGTGATTATAGTTAGCCTATGTTTAGCTTTTTACTTCTGCAACTGTAATAAGGCTTCAAAATTTATAATTCCTAAAAGTAGTTCATTTGTGAAGAAAATTATTATGAACCAAACCTTTGCTGGTCACAGAGTTTAGTTTCTGCAATAAACCAAAAGCCAGTGGACAAAATCTACTGGGTTTTTGTCGAGGGAATGGGGGTAATATTAACTTCCAGGCAGGCCAGCAAAATTATGTCATCACTGCATTACTCTATTCTAACAATCCATGATTAAACTTAGTTTTAGCATTAATTATGCATTGAGCATTGTTTTCCCCTGCTGACCATGTCAGAACTAACCTGCGACCTCCACATAGTTCATCAAACATTCAAAAGGAAGAAAATTATTTTTCTTAAGAAACAAATTGTTTTGTTACATGCTGGGCTTGAATATTCTAGATATTTCACTTGAGAGAAATATAGGATCATATCCGTGTTAAAGAAACCAGCACACTTAACCAGCAAGCCAGGAGATAAAGGTATTTCCATCAGTGTTTGGCAGCTGTGTTTGGCCTGGTCCCCTCATGTTATTCATTCTGTCAAGCGCTAGTCAGAGTAACTTGCACAATGACTCTCAAAAATTACCATAAATCAACTTATATGGAAGCTCTTCTAGCTCTGAGATTCCAGCTAATACATGACAGAAACTCACTTCGTTCACAGTGCTCCCCATGCAGACCGGCTGGGCACTGGCGCTGACATTGTCCGGTCATGTGATGGCAAGACACTCCCACTGAACACTGGCATTTTGATTTACATCCTGGACCATAGTATCCACTATCACACTCTAAAAAGCAAAGATCAACAGATAAAAGACATATCACACATACAAGCTATCAAGTGAATTGTAGTCCCTGAACTGACCTAGGTTGCAAGTCTTTCCCTGATAGCCAGGCCTGCACACACATGTTCCATGACGCCGATGGCACTCAAGCGTGTTCTGCTGCACACACTGACACTCCGATGAGCAGCCAGATCCATACGACCACTTGGGGCAAGCTGGAAAAGACATTGTGTAGGACATTCTGTAATAACCAGGAGAACCATCAGATGTTAAAATGGTAACATTATTTGGGATAGGACATGCTCCTGGACTCACACCGAACAACAATACACTGAATAAATTAGGCAAAAAAAATCAGAAATATGGGTGTCTAATTTAAACTTGGATTAATATATTTATTTATTTATTTATTATCCTTTTTTTAGGATTTAACCATTTTAAATTAAGAAAAAATTATAACAGATAACAAAGGACATTTTTTGCAGCAATAACCCAGAAGATCCATTTTAAGTTACTTAAAATGAACATATTTTGTTTTTGTAAAGAACCTTTTTCCAAAATAAAGAACCTCTTGTGGAATGGAAAGCTCCATGGTTGTTAAACTTTCTTCATGACATCAATGCCAATAAAGAACCATTATTTTGTATTTAGTGCAATGACAATAATTAATCAAATAAGCACATTTGTGACAATGTTCATGTGACTCTTTCACTGAAACTCAAGATGCTCTTTCGATCATCTCAAATCATGCTGAAGAACACTAGAACATCAGGTTTAACACAAACTTGGGCTACACCTTATTTTGATAGTCCACTTTAGATATTCTACTAACAATAATTAACTCTGCTACTACATGTCAACTACTCATTAATTTACAACTACATGTCAGCTAACTCTCCCTAGAGATAGTTTGCATTGAGTCATTTTACTGTTGAAGAGCTTCTTTGAAACAATCTGTATCGTATAAAGCACTATATAAATAAAAGTAACTTGACTTGAGTACCTGTTAAGATTAAGGGTTAGTAGAATAAGCTGACATGTACTTGCAAAATTACGTATACTCTGTTGGGGGCTCCTCAAAATAAACTGTTAGCCGATATTTAAAAAGACAGTCTACTAATCCTCTAATGACTAATATAATGATAGATGACATGTAGTTGCAAAGTTACTTATTGTTAGTAGAATGTCTAAAGTGGACTACTGAAATAAAGTGGTATATTTTTATTATTGGCCTTTTGGACCCCACTGTATCATTTCACTTTGATTTTATGGTTATGGTATAGGATTAGGGCTTGATTGCTTCATCTGAAAGTTTTGTCCAGAAAAGTCTGATCCAGAAACAGATCCTGATCCTACTTGGGTAATTCACTCTGTGTGAGTATCTCCTGGACTTTTAAGTCACTGTTGGTGTGATTTACTGCTTGACTTACGTAGGTGACAGAACCTGCCGTAGAGCCCTGGATCACAAAGGCAGGCTCCATACGTCCGGTGACAGCGGCCGTTATTGGCACAGTTACATTTCTTGTTGCAGTGCTTTCCATATAGTCCCTTTGGACAACCTAAAACACAGAGAGTAAAAACTCCTCACTTTACACAGCTTTAATTTACAGATTAACGTCAACTAAACTCATCGGGTGTAATTTGAGACAAAAAACACAAGCCATATTTCATATAAACATACCAACAGTAATTGGAACATGAGATTTGGCACAGATACGGTTTCATTTTATGCTCTAATCTCACAGTCACTCACCATCCTGGCAAAGGTCTCCACTGACTCCAGGTGGGCAGCGGCACTTCCCGCTAATCGGGTTGCAGGTGCCACCGTTTTTGCACTTACAAGAGAAAGAACAGTTTCTGCCAAATGTTCCCTCTGGACAGGCTAAAATGGACAAAAGAAAGTGTTATTTCATACAACTATAGAACTACAGGCCCACACTACTGTACAAAAGTTGTTGTTTTTTTAAAGAAAGAAATACTTTTATTCCACAAGAGCACATTAAATTGATCAAAATTAGTATTAATGACATTTATAATGTTACAAAAATTTCACTTTTAAATAAATGCTGTTCTTTTGAACTCTGAACTCAAAAACTGTAAACAAAATGTATCACAGTTTCCACAGAAATATTAAGCAGCACAACTCTTTTCAGCTGATAATAGAAGAAATGTTTCTTGAGCAGAAAATTATCATATTAGAATGATTTCTGAAGGATCATGTGACACTGAAGACTGGAATAATGATGCTGAAAATTCAGCTTTTAATTTAGTATACAATACTAACACAAACCTAACAGTTATTGTAAATTGATTGACCCTAAACTATTGAATAGTAGTGTATGCTTCACATAATGGACATACTTTGGTTACAGATGATCGCTGTCCAACCATCTGGGCAGTCACAACCATCTCTTTCAGTGTTACACAGTCCTCCATTAGAGCAGTCGTCACATGTCAGGCTGCAGTCATTGCCAAATGTCCCATTCAAACACACTGTGATGGACAACACAAAATCAACATTAATAAGAAGCAAGCCTGACTAGTAATAAACTAAGACACTTGACAAAACAACCCACCAAATTTCTCAGAGAGGGTGCTCTCTGCCCGCAGCTCTCCAAAGCTGTCTTCCTCATAGTCGTGGTAGCGCTCCAGGGGTTGCGGGTAGTCCTGGAGGAGAGTGAGATGAAGGAGAGGTCTCTCAAGCATCACTGGACTGGACAGTTCCTCAACTGCTCTCTCCAGGGCTACACAAAGAAACAGATTTATCATTATGATTTGTTATACCTATATATCAAACTGAATAGGTTTATCAGCTAGCTGGGCATTCTGCTGATTATTAGACAGACACTTTTCAATAAATGGACATTCTTTATTCAGATCCCCATTAGCTTCCAAAAAGTGGTTGCTAATCTTCCTGGGGTCCATATGACAATATTAACTATATTGATATATAATGATAAAAACAAGGATACAGATATTATAATCAGATCACAAAACAATCCTTACTCCACACTATGATCTAGAAAGAATCCAAATAACTAACTACAGATAAAAACATATAAAAAGCATTTTTTTTAATAAAACACATAAAATTATCCTATTTAGACATTTGTACACATATTTTTACATATTCTGAACAAATATGTACATAGAATATTAATTCTTCATTACTGATTATTCATTATGTGAGAAATAAGGTTATGGAATGTATGAAATCATACCAGAACTGTAGGAAAATAATTAAATAGTTTAGATTTAATATTATAAATTATTACAAAGTTCTTTGGGATACTCAACTCTGATTGGTCAGTTGAGCCTGAGGTCAAATATTTTTATTTGATGACATTTCAACTGGCAACCAATCACCTATAATGTTTGAAAGCTTTCACAGTCAATTTATCATTAAAAAAAATCATTTATTCATTTATTTAATCATTTATTGTCAAGAACCCATGAAATAACCGGATAATGAACAATCAGCTGGTCATCATCACAAAACAAACCCCTTCATGATCAAAGTGATGCAGCACCTAATCACTTATTTTTTTATTTACTAATTTATCACTTATTTACTCATTTATTTGACAAAGTTGACCATATGGCTATACATTCTCTCTGGCATATCTGACCATAGTCATCACGTTGTGACTAACCAATCAGAATCAAGTATTCTAAATAGCTGTATAAAGTAAACCTACTGTACAGCACATAACTAATATCCACTCTGACCCCATGAAGTACTTACAAATGCAGGAATGTCTATCGTCAGCGAGCCGGTCTCCAAACCGACAGAAGCAGTGATAGGAGCCAGCTGTGTTCTGACAAGTGTGCTCACAGCCCCCATTATCAGACAGACACTCATCCACATCTACACACCAGCGGAAAACACAACGCTCTTAGACAACACGATCGCACTGTGACGTAACTAGGGCTGTTTTCATTATAGCATTCCCAGTAACAGATATGAATCTCCGCTCTTCTTTAATAGTAAATAGGTTGTGAAGTACCGTCACATCCACATCCATCTGCATTGAGTCTGTATCCTGCCCTGCAGTAGCACTCATAACCTCCAGGATAGTTTGTGCAGTTCTGCTCACAGCAGGAAGTTCCCTTCTCACATTCTTCCAGATCTACAAGACAAAAAAAACAGCACAGGAAGTGAGTGCATGAGCCATTGGTGTTTATTAGGACTCTGCAGACTGAGTATTTACATAAGTACAATGCCAGTTATGAAGAGGGGTCATTATTCAGAGAGAGCCTTCAGGGCACAGCCAGAAAAACACACATCCAGCTGGCTGACATTTGCTTTTGGAGGAAATAGTCGTTAATTTTGTTCAAGGGATGAGGATTTTAAAGGTTTATCAGTGCAGCTGAATCCAAGAGATAGATTTCAATCGAGTTACTCTGTAAAGCTAATTTATGTATCCGTCTGTACACCTGCACACTCACCCAAACAAGTTTTGAGATCCTCTGCGAGTTGATAGCCCTGGTTACAGCTGCAGACAGGTCCGAGCGTGCCGTGCTGACAGTGGTGTGAACAGCCTCCGTTATCAGAGTCACAACTGTTAATAATCTCCATTTCAATACCTACAGGAAAGTGAATAATTAAATGATATATTATAAGGATATCGTGAGATATATGAAACAATACATGGAATTTTACAAAAGGAATAGATACATTTAATTGTTGATTTCTTTAACAAGTTAACTAATAATTCATTCAATTAATTATTAGAATTATTTCACTTTTTTCAAAAAAAAAGAATAAACTGGTAAATTGAATATTTGTTTTATTGAATTTGTTATTTATTACATTATTTAATTTTGAGCAATTAGGTCCATAGATATCAAGTGCTAGGCTATTATCACCGATATTGATTTCAGATTTAATAGGCTTAAACTGCTAATGTTCAACAAACAATCTGTGTATTATGTTCAAACAACAATTACAGAACATGAGGAATTTTAACTTTACGTTTTTTAATACGTTTTGTGCATGTTGGTTGATAAAATTGATGCTTTTATTTAGCAAGCACGCAAAATTGATCAATGTGCGAGTAAAGACATTTATGATATTACAAAAGATTTTTATTTCAAATACTGTAAATTATGTTTCTTTTGAACTTTCTATTCATTAAACAGTCCTGAAAAAATTTATCAGGGCTTCCACAAAAATATTAAGCAGCACAACACTGATAATAAGAAATGTTTCTTGAGCAGCAAATCAGCATATTAGAATTATTTCTGAAGATTCATTTAAAGACTGGCGTAACTGATGCTGAAAATTCAGCTAAAAAGTTTTGGATCAAAGTTTTGACCAACTAAATCTTGGTGAGCATAAGGATTTTTTTCATAACAAATCTTACCAATCTCAAACCTTTAAATGGTAGTGGAGTTAAATCACTACTATCACTCGTTCATCCATAGCAGGATTGATTCTCTTGATACTACATTATTAAAAGTATCAATACATTAGACTTCTCCCACCCATCCCAACCTTTTGGAACCACTGGGGTATGTTTCTGGGGTTCTACGAACCATACTCAAACGTTAATTAAGAGAAAAGTAACTCACGGTAGCATTTCCTGCCATCAGAACCCAGCTCATATCCTGGTTTGCAAACGCAGGAGAAAGATCCCGGGGTGTTCCGGCAACTGTGAGCGCATGCTGCCAGTCCTGTTTCACACTCATCAACATCTGAAACACACCAATTACAAGTTCCTGATGACATGTTACCTTTTCTATTTATACAGATATCTAATTAGATAAGAATCGCACTCTGTATTTGCTGAGTCAGAAAACTGACATTTCTGCCTTGTACAATCATTTCAATGAATATCAATGAGTGCAACCTCTGAATTTCTAACTGGTTCCATCATGGACTCAAGAGTGGAAAGCTCTGCTCACCACTTAGCCATGTTCTACAGTTTTCAGCTGTCTAATTAAACACAGTGCTTCCACTGTTCTCACACCATGGGAAAGAAACTTTGTTTAAAACATTGGAAAGAGAGGATCCAGCAGATGAGAGATCATTTAATACTTTCCATGACAGCGTAACTGAACCCTGGCATGGTGAGAAGGCCCCTCACCGTTGCTGTCAGGAGCTTTTACCTTCACAGTTCTTGTGGTCGAGGGCCAGCGAGAAGCCTTGATGACAGCTGCACACAGCATGACCACCGTCACTGTGACATGAGTGCACGCAGCCGCCGTTCCTCTCCGCACATGGGTTCCTCACTGAAACACATGCCATTTAAGTCAGATCTTATAAGTCATTTTACTGGCTGTCTCCCTCACGCACAAAAACTCTCATTATCTTGTCAGCACAGTCCATGTAATACACATACCGGTACATAATTCCAGCAGTCTTTCTCTATCTGAATTCCCATACTTGCCTCAGTCACATTATGACATAAAACACATCATGCATAAACAATGCACTTTTGAGACCATGTGGAGGATGGTTTTTATCCAAAATAAATATAAAAAGTTTTAACTTATAGCGTGATATACTACATTAGGGAGAAACAAATATTGCCGGGTTTATGTCAGCCATAAACTTACTTTTCAACACATTTTTATAGATTTGGGTGAGCAAATCTAGGACAATTCAAGGTCTTGGAGTAACATTTAAATTCCAAGAATATGATATTCATTGTTGATATGCTGTACAACAGAAAATTGAACTTTGTTTCACTTTGCTATTCTATGTGCATTCCAGCGCAGCAGGGATGTTATGGGGAATTTATTTGCACATCAAATAATTAATCCAATAGTTTGTCTTCATGAGTGAATCTTTGATCCATTGGCTCAACCGATTAATTAAAAAACACTAATATATTGAGGTATTGAACAAATGACTGGCAAACAGCAGGCAGAAATAACTGCAACATTATGAAGTGTCCATCCAATGGATAGTTTGCAATTTCGGACACAGCTACTGTCATTTTGAGCAAGTCACTGAATCATTCCCTCGAGCGATTTGTTCAGTAAAACAGATTCATTTAGCAAAGGCCTTTTTGTGTGCTACTCATAGACACGCAACTTTTAATTCTGCTTTGACCTTTGTGCTACATCTTACCTGTATACGATATCTTACCTGTATACTGACTCTGCCTAGTTCCTCGTTCTCGTCTCTGTGCCGCCTGCCCACTGTTCACTGTTTATCTGGATTCTGGACTTTGATTGTTTGCTACCTACCCTGAACTACTGCCTGTTTTGACCACTCTCTCTGCCTTGCCTCTGCCATTGTTGTTCTGCCTGGTGATCCGACCTGGGGCCTGTTTGTACCATGTTTCTGTCTGTCTCTAATAAACTGCAGATGGATCTCAACCAGCCTGAGTCCGTGTTACAATATGTCACTTAAATGTAACGCAGAGTTACTCATTATTATCTGATTGTTTATTTAACTGTTGTATAAAAGCATCATTGAAATCATGCTGTTAGTCTAAAAATCAGTAAATACATTTACCTTGTTTTTTCAATACAGAAATAAGCTATTTACTGTGAACGTGCACGACTTCCAATTCATTAGCTGCTAAATAACTAGAAGAATACAGTGCAGTAATGGTATAATTATTTGCTCAAGAAGTGACTGCAACAGCAACCAGTAAACCAGTTTGCCATATCAAGCAGCATAACGAAGTGTTTGTATAGAGAAAAAATAAATGGAAGCAGCTGAAGCCAGAAGTTAAAATGGCTGACTTCACTTTTACATTAAACATAAACTGGAAAGTGCTGGATAGTGTTGATAGATTCACAACAACAGTGTGAAATTTCTTAAATATGTAATCCAGCATATGATGTTTATGACATATACATATAAAAGTTCTAATTCATCCCTGGCCATGGTATAACACAAAGTGCCTTGGTATTACTTGGTATCATGTATGGTCCACTAGGTATGACCACTGCTCCAGAAATGCACAGCCATAGTACTGTTTGTAAGGATTGTCTTTAAGTAAACTAACTAGTACAAAGGCTGTACTTTTATCACAACAGTATGAATATTTCAAAAATTTCCATTTGTCAAATTGAACTCTCTACCTCTCATGAACATACTGATGTTTTCTATCAATGTCTTAATGTTCTCTCATGGGAACATTTCATAGGGGAACAATTGTCTCTGGTGAGTTTCAGGACATTGGATCTTTGTGGTAGTGCAGATTGAATGTGAATTTTGGCAGACACACTGGAATTGACACAGTGTCCGCCAAGATGTGGATGTCATAGTCTGAATAATATACGTTTCTCTCAGGGAAAACTGCTGTTTAAAGCAGGACAAAATGCATGACGGTTTAAGATGACTGTTCAAGTGACTGCACAAACTGAGGTCTGATATTCGTCCACTTTTTAAAAGTATACAAATTCAAATCTCATTTGTGACTCATTGTTTGATTGGTTATGACATACTAGTCTAACTTTATTTGAATTCAGTCAGGACTGATACAGATGCCCGCTGCTGTAATCTTCAAGTCTCAAACTCAGTGGCCAATATCTTAGAGAAAACAGCACATCTGGGTTTTAGTGATCAGTTTCTTCAGCTTCTTCCTTTCTGCCAAGAACCCTTCCATCCACATGTCCAAAAACTACATACTTACTTTATGACAGTTTTAGACCAAAGCTTGTCCTACTTTCATCCTCTTGTTAGCATGCTCTTTGACTAACAGCATGTGATATGCACTGCAGGGACATTTTATAGACAACTTCATGAACATAACAAAACTTTCAAAAGGTAAAGAGTTTAAATAAGCAGCAAAAATAACTGCTTCTAGACCCTAGTGCAAATCTCATCCCTGTCTTAGACCAACATAAATTTCCATATTGGTCCAGACTGATTAGCGCTGGTATATTTGGGGGCAACAGCATCCAAAACATATGATTTTTTACTTCTGACTACTGTACTAAAGTCTTTTATCAAGATTACTGGACAAAATACACACGTTTTTGTCAACAATATTGGATCAACTACAGTAGTACCTCAAGATACGAAAGGCACAACTTCCGAAAAATCCAAGTTACGAAAGCAAAGACGAAAATTTTTACTGCTCTACATACGAAAAGTTTTCAAGATACGAAAGGTTTCTGAAAGTCCGAGATTCGCCCCATAACAATTTTGAAACTCGCACCACACGCCGCCATCTTAGTTATAGTAGACTCGCCACCATCCTCCTGCTCTCCCATTGGTTCCTGATGCTAGCCAAGCCATGAGATCCTTCTCTCTAATTGGACAGCATCCCTCCCATCATGCATCTTCTATACGTATGTGCTGGCGTGCTTTAGCTCAGCCACTCCGCACCCGAAACTTTATATTTTTTATGTGTTTTCGTAAAGTTAAGTGTACGTACGTTATCTGCCGTTTGTCCTCCTCTGCCGCCACGTTCGGAGATAGCCTCACTCGAAAGGTAACCTTCGACATTTTACGTTATTTCATTGTTTATAGGTCAATTTAACTTTATTATGAAATTTAATGGGGTGTTTTTGGAGGGCTTGGAACGGATTAGCCATTTTACATGTAAAATGTGTTCCAAGATACGAAAAACTCATTATACGAAGGCCGCCTCGGAACGGATTAATTTCGTATCTCGAGGTACCACTGTATATAATAAGTTGAACATGATCATCTGAAGCTTTTTTTTTTTAACTACATATTGCATACCACTAAGTCCAGCCTAAGTCCAGCCACTGTTAGATGTTAAATATAGATACTTGAGTAGATCACATGACTCACATCTGCAGTGCTTGCCGTCAGTTGTGAGCTGGTATCCGCGTCTGCAGCGGCACTGGAAGTGGACAGGAGAAAGCTGGACGCATTCATGCTCACAGCCTCCATTATTCCCTGCACAGGATAGGACAGCTGAAGAGAGGAAACAGAGAAAGGGCAGCAAAATGAAAGTTAAGATCCAAACACAATTCTAAAATATTATTTATAATCAAAATAATCATAAACCTATATATTTTTTAATTCTATGCACTAAAATTCAAACAAACAGGCTTTTTATGCTTTAATAAGATGCAGCATAAAGCATTTAATTGAAAGACAAAATGTATTATTCTTGGGAGGAAATACTTAAAAACTTAGTTCTTTGTTTTCATTAGAGTGCACTCACTTTATTTAATACTTTGTGGTAGCACTTTTGGCTTTAATTGCATCAGTAATTCTGTTTGTATTGGACTCCATCAACACAGGACATCTGGATTTTACCATTTTGTGCAGACAAGTTCAAATTGTGTGAAGACATTCAGTTCAAAGCCCCATGTGGGTCAGTTCACAGATTTGTTACAGATCTGAAGCCTGTGCACTACTGGCGTCGCCATTCCAGGACATTGATTTTACTTCTTTATACATATATATATATATATATATATATATATATATATATATATATATATATATATATATATATATATATACACACAATGTCCTAAAGTGTGATTTGGAAGTTTGCTCTATTATCATCTATTTCAGTTTTTTACCAAAATAACTTAATTTCATGTCAGATGAGCTACGATTTATCTTTAAACATGACATGGAATTTGCTTGCATTTATGTGATATTGTAACCTATTTTATATAATTTATGGTGAAAACATGATCTGATCTGTCTGATTCAACCTTAATTCAATGAAAGTGTGTAGATTTGTATTTACTAGTACAGTATATTGTCACATTATGATATTGCATCTTGTTTCATTTTTATACATATAGTTGATTGTCATTGATTCATGTTTCATTTGTTCCTATGTTCTCATTTGTTTTTGGTTATCATAGTTATCCATTGTTTGACTGATTTCTCACACCTGATCTTTTTCTTAAAATGTTATGTAGATGAAAATATTTTATTAATGTTTTTATTAATGATTTTATTCCATTTAGATTTTAATATTCACTCCTTGAAAAAGTATTTCTCTGACAATAGAAGAGAATGTGGAACAATCATTGAATGGCCTTGTCAACAACATTCTTCACAGTAATTATCCAAAATAGTACCAAGCAATTATTTTAAAGACCTGAATAATTTAGTGAAAATAGTTCACTGCAAAGGGATTTTTCTTCAATGACTGATATAAAGTTTGGATGGAAAAGCATATCATACTCAAGTGTTTGGATTGTGATGCTTGGCAGTGTTGCCATTCTTCTGTTTTCCAAAAAAGGATATCACATCAGGACAGAAACCAATCATAACATTCAGTAAAATACTACTAAATAGCCTTTTTCTGCACCATTTAAAAGCGATTTGGTGTGGGATAACCAGTCTGTGAGAATGCACATTGGACTGAAAACCGGCATGAAAACTAAATGAACAGTAAACTAATCTGTAATTTCAGAATATGAAGCATGTCGCTTCTGTGTGTAATACTGTAATGTGTAATATTTCAGATTAAACACTGATCAATATACTCATTCATTGTCTCTTCTCTAATGACGGGGCTGGGGCAGATGATGTCCTAATGTAAGTGGCCTTTCAATCAGTCTCCACCCTTTTTGTCAATGTTCACTCACCTCTTTCATCAAACAGGGTCAGATAAAGGCTGCAGCTCCAGGTAAACATATAATAAAGTTAATATAGTCTCAGTTCACTGGCTGCCTGTTCTATATTTCACTCAAAATGGCAAATGTTTGCACAAATTTTCTTATCAATCATTTTGCTGATATGAAATACTTCTGAGGATAAAATATATTTTGAGTTTTATTTGACCAAAACACATGTCCATGAACCAAACTGCATATTCAACTTTGTTACTTTATGATGTATTTATTTAATCAAAAATACAGTAAAAACTGTTTTTTTATTTGAATATAGTTTAAAATGTAATTTCTACCTGTGATGAAGTTCCAGCATTATTACTTCAGAAATTATTCTGATATGCTGATTTGCTGATCAAGAACCATTTCTTCTTCTTATCAATGTTGAAAACAGTTGTGCTGCTTAATATTTGTGTGGAAATCTCCTTAGGGTACATTACTGATATGGTGTGATCAAACTAAGGTGACAATGACATGCAAAGTATATGAAAATAGTTGTCTATCAACACAAAATCCATAATTTTTTGCTGACACGGTCTGAAGATGATATGATTCGATATTAGTGAAAATTGGATAAGCGGTCTAGCAAAAAGTTCTCAGATTAAAATGGCAGGGAAGGAAGTTCGGCCAACTATGGCTAATAAAAAGGTATAAGCATTTTTGTAAATTTCATTATAACATTTGACCACAAGGTGACGCTGCTCTGAAACATTTTGAATACCTTCAGGGCAAAGACATATGCCGATCTTCGTAAAAATGTGTTCGTAAAATACAGCATTTTAAGATAATATTTAAAATGGCAGATGCCCAGAATAGCCTATATGGACAAATACTTGACTGCATGCTGCACCAAATATAAAGAGTTTTGTGATTTTTGGCCAAACCATTCATAAGTTATAAGCAAAAATGTAAACTTTTCGTGTCTCCAAACCACTAGGTCAGAAACTGTGCAGGTACCCTCAGGTCATGGTTGTCATACACATCAAGTTTGGTCAGAATATGCTAAAGCATTAGCATAGCCTCATGTTCATTTTGGCATGCTCTTCATCAAGTTGCTTTGCATGCTATTCAAGAACGGTTAGACGAATCAACTTGAATTCCATAACTTTTATTGTGATGCTTTGAAGATGATCGTGGCAATTGGAACAACGGCCTATAGAAGGAGTTCGAAAAAGTAGTTTTTTTCTCTGAGAATTTAAAACAGTAGAAGTAATTTACATGATGGAATATTATGTCATAGGATTCAATCAAATCACTTTCAGCCACGGAATCAGAGCAAAAAATTATTTTGTTTCTAGCCCTTATGGTTCAAATGTTATTAACATATCATGAGTGCAACTTTGGGCAGTTGGAGCCCCTAGATTAGAAGGTTTGAGTTAGAGACTTTGCTATGGTGAAAGTCCCAGAAGCCATGGGCTGCCATAGACTTCCAGAGCAGAATAATAATAATAATAGGAACACGAATACTAACACTAACAATAGGTACCTACCTTCGGTGCTTAGACCCTAAAAATGAAGCTTGGTCCCATTTGATGTCATTCAGATATTGATATACAGTGACATCTTGGTGAAAATAACTTGGAATAACACTCAAACTTACACTATGGTTGCGGCCAAAACCGCATACTCTCAAGTAAGTACTTATTTTGAATACCGTAAGTTGTTATTTCACGACCCCTAAAAAAGTAGTTTGATTTCCAGTTCCATTTATGATTTAGGGAAGTATGGAAGTAATCTGGACGTATGACATACATTATCATGTATAGGTCATCTGGGTACTTTGCACTGAGTACTCTGAATTATTTTGACACATACTATTTTTCCCCAATATATATTAGAGAAGAATGTGATTTCGGATGCAGCCCTGATGTTTAATCACCATTATAATATCTCACCATTACAGGTATGACAATACTTCAAAGCAGAAATCACACTTGAGAGACTGACTGGCTGCCAAATGTCCTCAATGCACAGTCTATATGTCAGTAGTGAGACTAAATATATATTCACAACAAGCTTATCAGTCAACCTCAATGAGAAGGAGTGCGGCATCTGTTCTAAAAAATAAAACAATCCTTGCATGTAATATCTTCAGATTCTGCAAACTGTCCAAAACAGATTTGTAAATGCCACGTATAAAATCCTTATTAATCGGGCAATCATCTCACTTGCATATAAATGAGCAAATAATAGTGAGAATTTATTTAAACAGGATATTTTTTTAGATGGTTTAGTGTACGAAGGGTTGAAGAAAATAAATCTTTATATTTTGGTTATAAGAGAGTATCTAATGAAGGATAATGATAATATTTCCCTTGGCAGAGAATAGGGTGAATTAAAAATAATTAAGGGTTTATCTGTTGATCATAAGTCACTACTTAATAAGCTTCTGGCATGAGGTATAAGCAAGATTACTAGCTTCTCAGATTACTCTTAACCAAAACCAAATGATCCAGGATAAAACCCTCAATGATTAATTATCAGCATCTGTTTCTGGTTTATTCTAGTACTGCATTCCATCCCACTCAGCTTTGGTTTAGATTGTTTAATAGAACCGTTGGTTTGATATTGGAAAAAACTGCTAAACAAACCTGAAGCCTGACTGGATCTCACGGCCCTGGAGTCTTCAGGGCTCTTGGAAGAGTACGAATTTTTTGGAATCTTGCTGATTCAGCTTAAACAGAATGAACTGCGCTGCTGCTACTGTATCAGACTCTCAGCAAAGCAAACAGATCCCAAAATCCAATCTCACTTTATGGAACATAAATGTCATTAGTTATTTGTCATACTGCCTTGGAAATTGAAAGGAATGTTCTAGGTTCAAGTTAAGCTCCATCATCAGCATACGTGACATGCAGACAATTACCACAGAAAGCAATTCTCACTTGTTCTTCAGTAAATAATTCCACAGCAGTCCACAGTGTTGCTATAATCAACTAAAACTATTCTAAATTTATCAGAAATAATGTAAAAAATAAAAATATTATAAAAAAGATAAATATTACAAATTTAAATAAATAAGTTTATGTTGATGTACTATGATTATACTGAAGCTAAAACAAATTAAAGCTAAATAGTATTATTAAAAATATATATTTAAAAACAAAATAAAATGACAAAAATATAAAAATTAAAATTGAAAAAAAAAATCGTTTGGTTTAACTATTCCATAGTTAGGAACGGCGGATGCTACTAAATAATCTGATGGAATTTCATGTACCATTTACCCAAATATTTGATTAATGATTTATTTAAAAGATTTGAGGGCATTTAGTGTACTTTAAATAAAGTACTTGGAAGTAAACTGGCCAATCTCAGAGTCATGAATCCCAATGAAACATGTGACCTCCAAACACACACGATTTACAAGATTCACAAAAATTACAAGATTAAACATATTTCAACAACAACAAAAAACTCTTTCTCAAGTGATGGCCAAATGAAAGACTTTTCCCATACTGATGATCCCAGGTGGAAGATGAAGCAAATGGGCTCATTGTGTGGCATGGCATTGTCTTTGAAGAGGGTATTTGACTGGTCACTGTTAATTTTTTTTGTATTATGTTCTGTTTAATGCTTTCAAAGTTCAATTTTGCAATAAAGTTGTGCAAAACACAACTTTAAAATGTTATTATTGTCACACATTTCAAAAGCAAAAGCCCTACATCCAGACACCATTAGCAAAACTGATATGCCTGAAAGAACTCTTTATTCCCACAGGGTCTTTTCTTTTGAAAACTGAATTGTTGGGTTTCACCCGACACCTTCTACACCACAGTCACATTTGAATAGAAGATGTGATGGTTTGATACCAGGCCTGGCAAGGGAACAGTTGTGTCCTGGTCTGGTCTATCTCAAAGGTCCATCGCAAACTCACCATGACAAGGCCTGTACAGTACAGTACAGAACAGTAGCAAACATTCCACTATTAAGAAAACAAGAGGCTCTTTGATTCCCACTCATACACAGAGATCAAGGTGGGGACCCCTGCTTGCTTTGAAGAGAAATCCGTTCCGTGAAAGCAAACCATGATGATTACAACCTCTAAACCTTTGGATGCAGGCCAATCTGTCAGCTCTCTGTCAGTGACCTCTCACGACCCCCCAGCAACTCACCTATGCAGGTGCGGCCATCAATGTGGAGGCGAAACCCCGGGTTGCACTCGCAGTAGTACGAGCCTCTGGTGTTCACACACCTATGCTGGCAGCCTCCGTTGTGAACCTGGCACTCATCGATATCTGAGGAGGAAGAAGAAGGCACATGAAGCCACACAAGCTTTCAAAGCCTTCACCTAAGAAAACAAAGCATAAGTCATTCTGTCTACCTAAATTAATTATCCACTCCAGAGAAAACTGCAAAAAAGTGTTAATTTACCCTTGTCAGTTGCTCTTCCGATTCTTTATAATTGAAGTAATTAAACTATTACTCCAAAGTTTTAGATTTTATTTTCATTTTCATTTGGTAAATTATTAATACATACATTTAAACAGATTATGAATCATAGACTATAAATCGTTAATTTTAGTGGATAACAATATAACGATTCTTTCTAGATTTGTTTTTTGAAACATTACCTTTAGTTCTTTGTTAATATCTTGCTGTATATTTTTTCTCATAACATTTTCATCAAAAGTAATTTAAAAGTATTTCATTATTGTCATAATGCACATTTTTACTGTCTTCTTTTTGCTAAATAAATCAGGAAACCCTTAGCTATTAAAAAAATATAAAAAATAACAAATTTGTTTGTCAATAATTTCATTGATGAGATTAAAAGGATAATTCATCCATGAATAAAATGTTAACATTTACTTAAAAGTGTATAAACACACAAACAAAAAGTATTTTATTAAAACAAGCACTGAGACATTTCCTTTTGTGTTCCAAAAAAATAAAGTGATGCAAGTTTGGATGAGTCTGCGTGAATAATAATCAAATTCTTGGGAGAACGGTCCCTTTAAACTGCTGAGGTAGTACGATTGAATTTCTGAAAGTGCACTTATGAAAATGTGGAAATGTGCAATCTGCACATAGTGAAACTCTCTAAGTGAATAAGCTCTTTGTGTCCTCTCTGACTCAGGCCATGTGTCTTACAATCGCCCTGACCTTTAAAATAGAGCTGCCTACGTTTAATTTAATTACAGTAACAGGGCTTTTCCCACAGCAAAATGATCAGGTTTGAGGATCAATGTTGACAATATGAAACACAGGATT
This sequence comes from Rhodeus uyekii, assembly GCA_037043235.1. Classification (NCBI taxonomy): domain Eukaryota; kingdom Metazoa; phylum Chordata; class Actinopteri; order Cypriniformes; family Acheilognathidae; genus Rhodeus; species Rhodeus uyekii. Next base: position 2,642,497 of record JAWRVZ010000034.1, read on the forward strand.
CCTTTTTTGTTAATTATGTATAGTGCATTTAAAAGGTCAAAACATTGCTTTAAAATATGGCAGCAGAATAATAGTTTAAAGTGAGTTTGAAAAGGTCTGACATGTTGAAAGGAAAAGCCAATATGTTTGTCTCAGTACAGTCTGCCTTCATTGAATATTCCGTATATGTCATTTATAATTTACATTCATGACCCAATGGATCTCACTGAGTATTTAGGGAATAGATTAGAGTAATGGATAGGTTTGAGAAAAACAGGTGCAGAGCTCAGAGATCTGTAGCAGGCTTGTGAAACCCCTGCTGGTGAGAGACTGTAATGTCAGAGTCTAACTGTGAGTCGAACTGATGTACCAAAAGGCCCTTGGAGAGATATTATAAAGAAAAAAAGCCTCAGTGTGAACTTATAAAAAACATACACATGGAAGTGATTCGGGGAGTAAGTGTAATGTAAGTTTGCTATTTGTTTTACTTCTATGACAGTTAATGGTGAATACAATTAAATTTGTTTATTATTAATAATTAAATTAATTAAAATGAACAAATTTGTCATTATTTTATGTAACTTAAATTGATTTATTCATCATACAAAATTCTTAAAAATAATCTATTTTGTGTTTCACTGAAAAGCTAAGAGCATTATGTGTTTGAAACAACATTATTGTAATTAATGACATATTTTTTCCTTTTCGAGTTAATTGTTCCGTTCTCCCTTCACAGAGCTACTTACTCTATAGTTTCATATATCTTTCCAAGAGATACAGTGAAGAAGCCATGAGAACATTTTTGCATTGCCTGTTTTAATCCTCCTTATCTATAACAATTAATTGGGCAATAAAAGTTGTGGACAAATTAATGGACAACATATTACTCCAAAGGGTCTGAAAACTTTCTGCGACCTCCATATGCAGAAATGGCCAATATTCTGTAAGTAAGAGTTATTTTAAGGACAGAGCCAGGAGAGAGCTGTTGGATGCATGGCAAAGATAGAAGCATCCAAGTAGAGGATAATTCAAAATGTGAGCCACTGCAAGCTATAATGAGGTCTCCTTTTACATTTTGGAGTTAAATTTAACCAAACCGAACTCATTTATGCATTAAATAGTCCATTTTTGAGTTCCACAAATACTCTCCAGACAGATCTACTGTTATAAAATTCTCTCCTGTGAAAGCTCATATACGTAGGATACATTTGGGACCACTTACGCTTTTTTGGTTCATCTTCAGCTCATCATATATAAGTGCATAGGATTAGTTTTTATGATTTATGTCTTAAATGATAAACTCACACAATCATACCACTAGACAGTAAGATCCAAGTGATGGTCCATTTGACTGCAGTGGTTTTACTGATTAATACTAAACCTTAAAAACATCAACCAGACATTTAGACATATCGGCTGACCCTGAGCAATTCTGATTGATAAAAGCACTTTGATTGAAGTGCAATAACTAGCCAGGAGCAGAGGAGATTAAAGGTGCCCTTATGATAAATCTGATATAGTGAGGAATAATAAAAGTCCATGGCCTTAAAAGAGAGGAAGCCTAAAATGCTAGTCCATTGAAAAAGTATCTTAGATTGCATATTTATAATAATAAATAAAATAGTAATAATAATAATAAAACAGTATAGTTGTGTTTTGTTGCAAGACAGATTGTTTACTCATTGTGAAGGACTGTAATGAAATTTAGCAAAAGTAAATCTAATAAGATTAGATTTAAATCTCAAATCAATATTTCATGTCCACATATTTATTTATGTGGTAAGTAGCCATGAAATTAGTAGGATAACATACAGTCCCGCTGGTCATGATCCCAAAATAAAAAGTTTCAGGCTGATATAAGAAACCTCTGTGGACCAGCTGACTGTACATCATCTCTTACTTATTTAAACCTCAGTGACATATAACAACAAATGTGGTTTGGATTTGGATGATGGTTAGAGCAGTTGTTATAGCCTTATGTAAATGCATGGCATGCGGTTTACTTAAACAATTGATATTAATGATGGATCACTTCTGTTTTGTTGCCAGGCAAACAACTACACTGCAAATAGAATGTATACAGCCAAGAACTAGATGAAATCCATATTTGATTTAGAACAAACAAGCAATTATCTGACACAGGGGACACATGCATGTGACATCAACAAAAGACAAAATATCACTGTGAGTAAATAAAGACGTAAATAAGTAGACTTTATATTATTACTTTTTTAAATGTTAAAATACTTTCTCTAAAATATTTTCTTTCAAATGCTTGATATGTAGAAACTACTATAAGTATGTAACAACTATAAAGGGCTATTTCACACCATCAGCTTCACATCAGAGTAACTACAGTGTCAAAGCAGTGGCTCCAAAGCCACATAAAAGTGAGCATTTCTTTACAAAGACAAGTGTTTTTTCTTTTATAAACTTGATAGTCTTGAAAGTTTAACATGGGGTGTGTACATCATTCTTATGTAAATGGTAAACAACAGACACAACCAAGAAATTAGTTCAGATCATATTATTTCAGTCATACTTCGATATGTTTACATGAAAGCAAACAATACGTTTAGTTTTGTTTGTTTTTAAAACATGCCTACATGCTACCTGTGTATGACACAATAAACTACGATAAATGTATAAATTATTGTTTTCTTTATTTTTCTTTATTTTTTTATAATACATAGTAGGTTGTAGATTGACATTTGTCGATTGACTTTACCAAAAAAGTGGTGTTGAACTCTGGCTCAACCGGTGGTGTGAATTTGGGGGTGGGACCATCTGCATGTCCAACCAATGACTGGAAAAGCAGGAAATTATGCAGAGAAGAACTCTAATTGTTCACTGTGTCTCTATTTATATCTTCTCTGATGATGTGTTTACTGGTGCGAGGGCGGGACAACCTGTCACTCACATGAGATAAGCAAGAAATAGCAAGCCACAACCATCAAATCAATTCCTGATGGACAAAATCAAGCCAAAAAAGCAAAAAAAAGAAGTGAGATGATAAGATACTGTGAAGGTAATTGAGACCACCTTTCCAGGAGAGCCTGAGGAAACCTTAATTACAAGAGTGCTGTACACATCTGCAAAACTGAACTCAGACAGATGAGGTCTATTCACAGCAGCAGGATGTAAATAAACAGAGAGTTTTCAAACGAGACTTATGAAATGCAATAATTCATGAGAGCCCAGCTGCGGAGCCAGAAGTGGCCCATGGGCTCTCTTTACAGACCCCTGCAATTCATCACACAGAATGCAGGAAAACATTAAATGGAGATTTATTCTCTGCTGACGTGCACTGAGAGTAGTACAGTGGAGTCCACTTAATTTGCATTTTTTCACATTTTTTAATTACAAATATTATTATGAACCTTACAATTTGAGAAATATTAAATAAAGAAATAGCATGAATTTCAGAATGTCTTTCGGTTTGTCTCCCCCTTGCTTTAATGACCGCAACACTCAAGCTGAATGAACTCCACAAATCTGACGATCATGTTCTCCAGAACTTTTTGAGCTTCGGTGGAAGAGAGAACATCTGACCGCCTGTACAGTCACATGAACAATGTCACAAATTTACTTAGTTTTATAGTGACGTAAAAGTACAGAATCTGATATAATTCTTCTTCGATTTATGCCAAAACGTAAAACTTCTATTTTCATGTTAAAATCTCAGAACTTCAATGTGGTCTCAGACTTCTGGATCCCACTGTGCACAAACCCACATTTCAACCAAAATAACACATTTTATGTTATTTGGTCCTCAAAGTCCTACAGTTATGTGAGGTGCAGCTGGGACATTGCAATTGAAGAAGGTAAAATCAATAACACATGTGAGCTTGATCTTTTCAGGTCTACAGGTTACAAAAACAACTGTTTCTTATCACGATATGCTCTGAAGCACTGGGTTCAGATCACTGACCTTTGCTTTGAAGTTTAGCGAAGATCTGGCTTGATATCATAGACGTGAGCCACGCTTGAATCTTGTATTACAAACATTGCCCGACTGTGTGAAGACTGTCACATTCGGTTTTCTAGGTAAGCATGGCTAAAGAAGATGTGATTTTGTGGTGCCAAAATCTAAATCTGTATTATACATTTGTTACAACCCCGCTCTAGGGGTAACGGGGTGTAACATAAAGTGACGGAAAACCGAAAAGATATAACTTAAACTCCTTTATTTCGGGAACAGACTTTGAGTATTCACATCACTGTGCCAAAACAATAAACAAAACAAGCTGGCTAAGTTTTAAGATCTAAATGTCCTAACACAAAAAAAAACACAACACACTTCCCTTACTTCCTATCTAACAAAAAACAAGAGAAAACTTTCATAAACAAAAAGGCACACTCAAAGCTTGGAAGTGAAAGCAAACAAAAATAAAGTATTTACAAAACTCACAACACAGGGTTGACAAACCACACAACAGCATATTTACAAGGCGCACAACAGCGCATTAACAAAGCGCTCAACAGCGCATTTACAGACACTCAACAGCGTTGGGCGGAAGCGTGGCGTTAGCTTACAGGTTACCGTTTAGTTACCTTGACAAACACCAATCGAACAGGAACACAGACAACAACAACCTGCTCTTTGATCAAAGTAAATGAAATAAGGACAACAACACGTCCTGTCGGTACACCAAACACAGTTCACTCTAAGCCACTAGCTTTCTCTGTGCTTTCCACCACTTCCGCCATCTTCCTCTGTGCAGACTCCAGCTTTAAAGGGCGGGCCTTTGGCAGCGAACCAATCCGAGGCCGTTGTCAATATCACCGGCACCTGGTAATAGTAAGAGATAGCGGGAAAGAGAGAGAGGAATACAGGAACTCCTGGCCACAATGACAGTTTCTATGAACGTAACGTCTGAGGACGTAACACCCCCACCATTAAAAGACAACCCAAGGTTGTTACTATAAAAGCACCAAAAAAAACACAACAATTACATACCAACAATAACATTTTTCGAACTTCAATAACGCTTTTGAATTTTTCAGTCTGGGTTTGTTCACGGTGTTCAGAACAGGTTTCAACAACGCGGCTGAGGGCCGTTACAGTTGTCACTGGGAGTTGAGGTAAAATAACTTCCTCAGCAGAAACTCGTTTACAGGACGGCTTTGGCATATTCACATGACAAATACACTGATCGGATAAATCTACTACCTCATGGAGTTTACGCATTTGCGCGCGTGTAACTGTACCAACAGGGAATATATTAGAAATATGCGTCGGTTGCCCTCTCGACTCACCCGGCACCTCCGGGGTATCCACAATGACAGGCGGCGTAAACACTTGACATCCCGCCAAATCGTTGCCCAGAATTAAGTCAACTCCCTCCACTGGAAGCTGAGATAGAACACCGACCTGAACATCTCCTGAAACAAGTTCAGATTTTAAAGACACTGTATGCAAGGGTACTTTTATAGAACCTAGCTCTACACCTCGGAGCAACACATTAGCTCCTGTGTAAGATTTCTCAGACAGCGGTAATACTGAACTTAACATCAGTGTCTGAACGGATCCCGTATCACGGAGCATCTTTACTGGCTTAAAAACAGAATTTTCAGACACTGCTACCGAACCAAATAGCATAAAAGGTTCGTACAGCGACTTACTCGATTCAGCAAGTGTGGGTGCTACAGTTTGTACGAGAGCAACATTTTTCGGCTTGGGTGCGTTTTTCTCTTTCCACGCTTCACAATCCGCTATGAGATGGCCAGAATCAAGACAGTAAAAACATACCCGTTTATGTGCGGTACGGACTGGCGGTGATCGACGACCAACCTGCGCTCTTCCATGTACCACCTGGACAGCATCTGGCTCTTTTTCTGGTACCTCAACCTGAGAGACATTAACTTTCTCACGATGAACAGCATAAGGGAAAACAATCCTATGAGATAACACAAACTCATCGGCAAGGACTGCCGCTTCTGCAAGTGAAGAGACCTTCTGTTCATTCAGATGAATTACAAGGTGTTCAGATAGACATCCCTTGAAATCTTCTAACAACATTAACTCACGCAATTGTTGGAATGTAGTCACTTTACATGCCGTACACCACTTATCCAATAAAGCTTGCTTTTCTCTTGCAAACTCAACAAAGGTTTGTGCGACTGCTTTCTTGTGATTTCGGAATTTCTGTCTGTATGCCTCTGGAACTAACTCGTATGCACGCAATACAGCTGATTTTATTGCCTCATAATCTAAACTAGTACTAACTGGTAAGGATGCACATACCTCTTGAGCTTTTCCGACTAGCTTACACTGTAATAGCAGTGCCCACATTTCTTTTGGCCATCGAAGAGCCGCAGCTATTCGTTCAAACGCCGTGAAGTAGGAGTCGACCTCCGCCTCTCTAAAAGGAGGTACTAATTTAATATGCTTACCCACGTCAAAAATAGGTGCTACTGATGCATCTGCCCCTGGAGGATTTGGACTGGACGTGGCTGGCATACCGGCCAATGGTGGTAAGGGAGCGAAAGAGGGTAACACTGGAGACTGCACCTCTGCATCCTCAACCGATTGTTCGCGCACATCCAACCCTTGTCTTCTCAGGTCATACTCCATTTCTAACTCCCTCAGTCGTAGCATCTTATTTTGATGCTCTTGCCGTTTTACCTCTAAGTCTAACTCCTTCAGTCGGATAGCTACAGCCGGATCTTGCGGTGGAAAATGCGGGCTGGGGGGCGGAATAACTGGGGAAGGTTTTTCTTCAACACCTAACACGTCCGCACCAGCTTCTGCACCACTTACAAGCGATAGTTCTGGCAAAATCTGATTTTCTACCAGTTTTAAGTGCAATGCGGTTTTAATTTCGTTCTTTCTCGCATAACGCAGGACAGGAATTTTAAAGAAATCCGCTATTTTAATTAGATCATCTTTCCTACAGCGATCAAACTCCTCAACTGTAGGTGACAGAGTAAACGCAGTTAAATCAAACTCCATGTTTACCTTCAAGTTCTCCCCAAATTAAATTGAGGCAGTCAACAAAAAGGAAATTGACTTACCCAAACCAAACGTTCGGATGAATATCCACTTTATAACCTCCGAACTAATTTCGATCCGGATTTCAAATTTTTCGATTCTATCCTTCCAAATTAAATCGATCCCGGACGAGCCCCCAATTATGTTACAACCCCGCTCTAGGGGTAACGGGGTGTAACATAAAGTGACGGAAAACCGAAAAGATATAACTTAAACTCCTTTATTTCGGGAACAGACTTTGAGTATTCACATCACTGTGCCAAAACAATAAACAAAACAAGCTGGCTAAGTTTTAAGATCTAAATGTCCTAACACAAAAAAAAAACACAACACACTTCCCTTACTTCCTATCTAACAAAAAACAAGAGAAAACTTTCATAAACAAAAAGGCACACTCAAAGCTTGGAAGTGAAAGCAAACAAAAATAAAGTATTTACAAAACTCACAACACAGGGTTGACAAACCACACAACAGCATATTTACAAGGCGCACAACAGCGCATTAACAAAGCGCTCAACAGCGCATTTACAGACACTCAACAGCGTTGGGCGGAAGCGTGGCGTTAGCTTACAGGTTACCGTTTAGTTACCTTGACAAACACCAATCGAACAGGAACACAGACAACAACAACCTGCTCTTTGATCAAAGTAAATGAAATAAGGACAACAACACGTCCTGTCGGTACACCAAACACAGTTCACTCTAAGCCACTAGCTTTCTCTGTGCTTTCCACCACTTCCGCCATCTTCCTCTGTGCAGACTCCAGCTTTAAAGGGCGGGCCTTTGGCAGCGAACCAATCCGAGGCCGTTGTCAATATCACCGGCACCTGGTAATAGTAAGAGATAGCGGGAAAGAGAGAGAGGAATACAGGAACTCCTGGCCACAATGACAGTTTCTATGAACGTAACGTCTGAGGACGTAACACATTATGGGAGTAAAGAGGACATGTGAAATAGAAAATGAGAAGGCAAAATGTTAGTCTGATATTCATAAGTAAAGATGATCAGAGAAATTCTTTGAGGAATGAAATATAGTGGATATCTCTGACTGCAGGCTGATTATGCCAAGCAGCCTCCTTTAATCCAAAACACGTTTCTCCTTAATCTTGCATTCCGTCTTAAGAGAGCATTAGCCTGGAGCACCCTGATTTAAGACCAGCTCTCCGTTTAAGGTCATGAAGAAAACCTTTGAACCTTTTTTTGTTGTTTTTTTTGTTGCATTTTTCAAAACATCTACATATCCAACCAAAGATACAAGACAAATAGCTTAAGTCAAGCACTAATTCTAATTGCGAGAATTTTCTAAATACACCAAAAGTTTTTGAAGAATTTTTCTATTTATCAAGGATGCATTAAATTGATCAAAAGAGACCGTAAATACAGTTATAATCTTATAAAATATTTCCATTTCAAATAAATGCTGTTCTTTTGAACTTTCTATTCTAATCCCAGTTTCCACACAAATATTAAGCAGCATGTTTTCAACATTGATAATAATAAGAAATGGTTCTTGAACAGCCAATCAGCATATGAGAATGATTTCTGAAGGATCATGTGAGTCTGAAGACTGGAGTAATGATGCTGAAAATTCAGCTTTGACATCACTGGAATAAATTACATTTTAAAATATGGTAAAATAGAAAACGGTTATTTCAAATTGTAATAATATTTCAGAACAGAATTTTTTTACTCTACTTTAATGCAAGTAAAATAAATGCAAGCTTAGAGACACAAAATAATAAAAAAAATCTTACAGACCGCAAATGCTTGACTGGTTTAAACTTGTTTTTTAACGCTGTCCAGCACTGGGGAGGTGGAGGTTACATTCTTTAATGGCTTTACTCACAATGAACTTATACGACACTTTGGGGAAGAAAAAAATGGTTGTCTTTATTATCCCATTATGCAGTCATCAAAATCTTCCTTTAATTACAATGTACTGAACTTAAATGAGTTCTATCAGTAGAGACAAAGTTGAACATTGTCTACCTGATCCATGACCTTCATAGGTGGTGCAGAAGATATAACCCTGGGGGTCTGCTGAAACTCACTAATCCCAAACACTACAAATTGTTCCAACAGACTTCATTTTTTTACCAAATGAATAACATGCATGGTACAAATGTTCCTACTTAATCAAAGTTATCACTGTAGTGAATTCTAGGATGACAAATGCTGGAAGCTCAAGTTAATTTACTCTGGTAAAACAAACCCATGGTGTTCTAATGACTGGCTGTGCTCTGACAGTCTCCCTACACTCCCAAAGCACTAAATTTCGAGTAGATCCATCCATCAGTGTACTATAACTCAACTCTGAAAATGTGTTTTCTACAAAGACTAAAGTCTTTGTCATTTAAGAGTGCAAATTAAATATTACAAAGTTGTCATAATTACATAGTTTTAATAAGTTGCAGCTTTATAAAATTGAGAACAAAACATGATTTGTCTGTATAGTATCTGGCAAACACTAACGTACCAGTTTATTATTTGTTTTGTTACACATCTGACATCTGTTCAGAGTGGAGTGAAGGCATTATCATCTCCAGTCCTTCACGGTGAATTACTAGTGCTGAATTAAGCTCTTTTTGTCACAGCCAAGATATTGCCAAATCATACAGCACGATCAAGTTTTGTCCCAGAATTTCTCTGAATTCACACAATCATTAAACTAATGTGTTCCACCACATTCTGGCTCTTTGAATAAAAAATGAAAAAAACAACAAAAAAAAAACTTGACAGTCACCAATAATAATGCATCACAAAGCAGAATCAGTTCACTGAATAAACTGAATCGAATCTGAATCCAATTGCACTCACCAGCCCCCAAGTGTCCTGTGTTGTACCCATGATATCCATTGAAGCAGGTGTAGCAGTTCCTGTGATAGAAGCGGTAACGTGTATTCCCAGCACCCAAACCTGGGACTAGCTGTGTCCAGAAGGTAAATACAAGAACTAACCTCAGCCGGTCTGACAGCATTGTCCACGTGCAATGTGTTACAGACCACACTCAAATTGAAATAAAGAAAACCATGCAAACACAACAAGACAAACACACTCTCAGCATGCCCATTATGCAACAGGAGAGAACAAATGTTGCTGTGGGCTTGAGTAGCTATGTAAACAAGATGTGTGTCCTGGAAGCAGAGTCAAGTCATTTCATTCCCCCCCCCCTCTCTCTCTCTCTCTCTCTCTCTCTCTCTCTCTCTCTCTCTCTCTCGCTCTCTCTGCATTGACAGACATGTATTTTCTCGTGGCTATGTGTCTCCTGATTTGTCTCCATCGCCTGTGTGTAGGGCAGGCCTCCGCAGTCCTACCCTCATGTTTGTCTCTGCTCCTCCCTCTTCCTCTCTCTTAGGTATGAGACGTTTACCAAATGTGTAAGCTGAGTTCACTCAAAACAAAACAGTGAACAGAGGAGATATTCAAAACTGGCTACATATTCTGGTTATTATTCTTTTAATATCAGATGCAATTAAATTAATTATGGCCATTGGGAATAATTTACCAGAGTTGAGCGGCATTCAGAAGTGAAAATTCCTTTAAATTCTGTTACAGATTAAAATAAGGATGGATGGATGGATGGATGGATGGACGGACAGACAGATGATAGATAGATAGATAGATAGATAGATAGATAGATAGATAGATAGATAGATAGATAGATAGATAGATAGATAGATAGATAGATAGATAGATAGATAGATAGATAGATAGATAGATAGATAGATAGATAGATAGATAGATAGATGGATAGATGGATAGATGGATAATGAAACAGACCTTACAGCTGTCATGAGATCATTTTATTAAAAAATTAAAAGAGCCAAGGCCTTTAAATCTCATATAACCTTTTCTGTCACAAGCCCAGTGATTTATAGGACATTGGCTATTAATATTTTTTACATCAGTTCAACATATTGTTACAACAGAAATGTTAACAGAAATTTGAATGAGCCACAAATAACTCTAGTTTTGACAAGCTGTTGGTCCAGATCAGTAGACCCTGGGAGAAAACATGGAAAACTAATTTACTGTGGGTTAAAGGGGACCCAAGGAAAAGTTAAAACACTGTACTTAAACTAAATATGGTATAGACTTACAAAATCAAACTACTTAATGGAAACAAAGCCTGCCAGTCCAAACATGGCATATATGCTCATATGCAGTATGAAATGCATCTTGCTTCTTGAACAATACAGAAATCTATCCAAAGTGACAAGGACAAGGAAATACGTTGAGAGGAAAAGCATGCAACAAAGGTTGTATCAGTTTTTCCAGAGGATATGAAGGTTGAGAGGAGTTTAAAAGGTGCAGCTGGACACAATTCAAGCGTCTCTTTTCATGTGAGTTTTGTGAGTCAGATGAAAGGAAGGTCACTGCACGTCTTATTCTCTGTGTGGATGCCTTTGTGTCGGTGAGACAGTCGAAACCACTGCCAGGTGTGAGTTAAGGCTCATCTTAAAACATTTGATTAAATTACATTAATAATAAAACATTAAGGGTTCCCTGAATTCACAGATACACACAGTTTAATGGTAAAGCACACCATTACTCATTCTGCAGCTATTTATTTGGAATGTCACACCGAACAGTGATTTTCAAACAGTGATGCACATTACACCTACTTAAGTAGAGTCCAGGAGATTATGCAGTCAAATTGCTCAAATATAAAACTATGACTGTCAAACAAAGAAATTTTTATTGTAAAATTGACGTAATATGCTGAGAAGTAATAAAATGAATACCATATGAATATTTATAGCCATCAAATGAAGAAAATTAAGATGCCGCAGGTTATTAAAAAGTATTTTTTTATCATCATGTAAAATTGACGGTCCTAATTAAAACTTCTAATGAGATTAATTACTGTACAAAACTACTAATCGATTAAAACTTTTTTTTGCTTATCGTCATTCTTTGTATTTTCCGGTCCCTGAAAAACCAAAATGAAATAAAGTGTGGAAAGTTTAAAGGGGTGGCTTTCATAGCAGAATATATGTGCTGCTTGATGAGTCTATTTTCCACTTTCAGTATGAAACAGTGAATTAACAGAGAACAAAACATAATAATGATCACTTTAAATGATATCTAGTATAATAGGAGCTAAAAGTGACATTTCTGATTTGGTGTTGATTGAAGAGTTGAAGAGCCTTATTGATGAGGCTGTGGGGGTAAATAAACTATTAAATGGTGGGAAACACTGACAAAAGAAAGAAAGAAAGAAAGAAAGAAAGAAAGAAAGAAAGAAAGAAAGAAAGAAAGAAAGAAAGAAAGAAAGAAAGAAAGAAAGCATGGGCCATTGCACTTGCCTTTACTTCCAGCAAGACCAGGATAACATTTTTCACATTTATGTTGATTGTGATCACATGATTAAATCTTACAAATGAGTAACACATGAATGACAAGCACCTGTTTCTTTTTTGGTTTGCTTAAACTAAAATCATTGGTTCTAAAAAACAGACTTAAACTAAACTGAGCATAAAATCAGTCCCATTAAATTACAGTCAGTATCACAGAGGCTCTGTTTAAGATGGGAAGACTGAGAGCACAAAAACATTCGGTTCTCCTCCATAGATTTAATCTCAGTGTCCACATGTGTCTTGATCCAGTATAAACTCACAGAGCAGATACAGTGTACTGCCTTAAATCTGCAAAAGTACTTGAACGGTTACAGAAATTGCAATTGATTCTGGTTAAATATCCACATGAAGAACAGGGCTTTTCTTAATTGGTTTTATAGGAGTGCAGCATAACTCAAAACTATATTCGGAAATCCATTCTGCCACAATAAACTACAGTATGAGACATCAATCTTCTTGAACTGAATCGTATTGCCATCTGCCTGGCACAGGTGTCGGTACTGGGAAGACTTAAATGGACAAATAAATTTGGTGATTTTCCACACAAAAAAATCAATTGTATAGGACATTGCATTTTTTAATGATCTTCATTAATTCATGAATTACGTTAAATAGACCATACATCTTGCAGCCGTGAAGCCATTCCAATTATCCCTCCAATGACAAATCATAAATCATATGGTCTCTCAGACATTCAAGGTAAGCAGTTAAGGGAGTTAAGAGAGAGCTGTTTTCATTTAATCCATCATAGCTGCTGTATTTGGATCGAATGCCAAGTAGACTGCCAGTTTCAGCTCAGCTAAATATTTAGAGTGTTGCCATTTAGCTTTAGTGATGTGCCAGGCAACTTGTCGGTGATCCACAGAAAATACACTGCTATAGTTCACAAAGTCATTGAACTTGCTGCCCTATAATTTATAGTTAAAGACAAGCAAAATTAATGCTTAAACAGCGAGTCTGCCAAATATTGTTTGATCTTCAACTCATTTTTGTGAACAGCAAAACAAAACAAAGTGAAACAAGACAGCAAAACACAACTAAATAAATAAAACTAAACTAAACGATACATCCATCCATTCTCTAAATCACTTGTTCTGGTTGCAGGGATGCTGTACACACAGAAAAAAAAGAAATACATAAGAAAAAAGTAAATATAGAAAGAAACAAGAAGTAAATGCACATAATAATACACATTATAATGATTACAAATGATTATTAAAAAGTATCTGCTAAGAATCCACTGAGGGACACTTGTCCTGAAAGAGGTTCAAAAGGACACCAAAGGAAAAGTTCTGACACTGGCCAGTAATTTGGTTAAATCCATTGCTCACAATGCAAACCTTAGTGTTGGAAATATCCCAGAATCTCTTCTGTCTTTTCCATGGATCTGTGACCTCTTGGGAGATTAGAGAGGAAGAAATGTTCCTATTTATGATGGTGTCCTCTTGCCAACAGGACTGATCTCACAGCAAACCTCACATATGTAATAAAGCCCATCTCAGGTTGAGGGATTTTCAGCTCATCTTTATGAGCTGCATTTAAGAAGTTCTTTGAGAGGAACTTCTTAGAGATACTATGCCCAGCGACTATTAGCGTGAGATGGAAAATTGGTTTGCTAAGTATGCCGGTTGCTGAGGGGCAAAGTGGCTTCTCAAAATGGACTGAAGCAGTTCTGAAACACTTAAGAGTGTTTGTTTGTCACTGAGAGTTATGCTTCTCCACATATTTAATATAGTTGTCTGTGTAGTCAGTCCGCATGCCAGTTGAGCTCAATAATCTTTCCTTTGATTAATGAGGAGAAGGAAAGACCTACATTTTTAGCCAAAAGCTAATGCAAACCGTGCAATGTTATCTTGATTTATAATATCATCCAAACCTCCCTCTTCATCTCAAAAGCAATTCTTATTGATAGACTTATAGAGGGCTCAAGGTTTATATTATTGTCAGCAGTGGCCGATGGTAGCTGTGGACTGATCCATCACCCATGCAGATGTGAGTGAACATGTACAGGACTGTATACACGCACAATAAACCATTCCGATAAAGAAAACAAAGCCTTAGAAGTATGTATTCACTGTGGAATATCTTTATGAAAACAGTTTTTATAACCTTTCTTTAGCCAACATACTTGTTGGGATGAAAAAAAACACACAAGAAAACGCCTACTTTTGGAGGAAAATGTTATCCAAAGTCCAAGATAATTTGACTATGAAGCTTCAATTATTTCACTTAAACAAAGGGTGTGGATACAGTACAGTATATTAATCATAATGGAAGGATTCATGTGGCAATACATAACTGTCACATTCATTTCCTGTGACACTTTTTAGGATATGAAGAATGTACAGTAACGATATATTGTTTAATACATTATGCTAGTGTAAACAGGATGTTTACATAAGTAGAAATCAAACTCCATTGTCTCTTAAATATGTCTGGGAGTTTGTGGCTTCTATATATGGAAAGAGGTCACTAGTGTGTGGCGTCACTATGCAGTTCTGGGTGATTAAGAGAGCATGGCTAAGTATTTCTAAGGTGTTGGTGGTTGCTAGGGCATTGTTAGGTGGTTGTTAGGGTGTTCTGGGTGGTTACTAAGGTATTGTTACATTGTTTGTGGTGTCTAGGTCACTGGTGGTTGCAAGGGTGTTTGCTAAGGCACTGCTGGATGATTGCTATGACATTTCTAGGTGCTTCTGAGTGGTTACCAAGGCATTGCTAGTGTTTTGGTGGTAGCTAAGGCATTGTAGATGGTTCTAGGTGGTTACTAGGGTGTTGCCATTTGCTAGTCCACATCAAAGTCTCTATGATAATCTGCAAAACATCGCAACTCAAATCTATTAGAAAAATGTCTTAAGACTCGTCTCCACAATAAGCCACATGATTTGAGGTCTCATTCATATTTATAGGTCATACAGCAGTGGGAAGGAGTAACTCGAATACGAATGGCAGGCCCTTTAGTAAGCACAATGTAAACGAGACCAAAACTCCGAAACCATGTACTAATTGTGTTATCAGTTATCAGAAAGGTACAATACAGTATGATTCGGGAACCTAAACCCTGATCCAGCTTGCGTTTCCACCGCCAACAGTACCCTTACATGATAGCCGAGGTGTATGCTGGAAAGTAGGGATCGACGTTGTTCTTGCATGAAGAATAAAGCGACAGCGTGAACAACAATGGAGGATGTATAGTAAATCTTGTTCTTGCTTCTCGGCATGTGGCTATTTGTCACAAAGTCACTGTTGTGTTGTCATTGTGTGGTCAAACAATCAACGTTCTGCTGTGAGTCCTTCTCCACCCTTTAGGTGCCAGATCACTGTACTAAGTACCCCTAACAGAAGGGTCCCAAAAAAAGTGGTAAAGCATGGTATTTTGGTACCATCCAAAACTTCTGACAATCGAAAAAGAAATAATCGCATTATTTACAGTATTGTACTGTACCACTCAGTAGAAACAAGCCATTACTGACCTAAATAGAGGTTGCACAGTATGAAGTTCTGGACAGAGACAGATAAATGAATGAGTACTCTCAAGGGCTTCATGCCTTACCCAGTAGTTTACTTTGGCCCCTCAAATCAAGTGTCAGCAGTCAAAACACCTTCTGATGTCCTAGAAGTTCAATGAATGTCATTACAAAGCCAAGCCTGTCCTATCTAATGAGAGACACTTCAGGTTTAGGACACTATCCAGAGTCCACAGACCACACCTAAACTCTTTGAAGCAGATCTAATGCAGCAGGGAGTGTCCGTCTGAACTCCTGCATTCTTATTAGACATGCTTGGACATATCCAACAGTCACCTGATTGGCTTGATATTTTCATTTTAAACGCAAATGCACAAAATATGTCATAGAAATTACCAAAAACAGAATAAAGTGTTCATGCCTTGACAGGTGTGTCAGTGTACGAGCAAGCTGTGTTATTTCCCATTTATAAAATAGAGATGAAATTTAAGAGAACTTCAATACCAAGTCCTGCATGCATAAAAATAAACAGAGTACAGAAAGATATGCAGTAATTTACATTTATGCATTTGACAGACACTTATCCAAAGCGACTGACATTGCATTCAAGGTATACATTGACATTCTAATCAGTCCTTGCATTTCCTGGGAATCTAACCAATGACCTTGGGGTTGCAAGCACCATCCTCTATTGTTTGAGCTACAGGAAAGCTAGTAATGATGAGCAGCAGTTTCATTAATAGGTGTAAAGCGTCTAACAGTGGAAACTCTAAAGTGGTTGTGGTGCTGTGGGAATGCAGCTTTTCCAATAGACATAGCTGGAAAGCTGGTGTGGAAAAGCTACTATGCCATTTCTTTTTTCCCCTAGTGTCTTTGAGAATGAAAGGCCATAACATTTTACAGTATGAACAAAGTAAGCATTCTTGCTCCAGAGAAAGCTGGACATAATTTAGTTGCAGGATCGGAAACAGAAAGACTTTCTGGTTTATTTTATTTATAGAATCATATAAATAGTGACACAGCCAATGTACTTTCCAACATCACAAAAAGCCATTTCCTTTAATTTTACAATTTTGAAAATATGTTTGGTTTATTTTATATAACTATGCTCCCATCTGTTTAATGTGTAGTTGCAATTTAAGCACAGACCATTCTAGACAAAAAAAGGGAAATAATTCCATGTGAAATGCAATTTTATCTGGACATAAGAATCAATAAATAACTGCCCATGATTGTCACTAGCATGTGTATTTGATAGAGATATTATGGTGTTATATCATTCAAATAAAAAAAAGAAAAAGAAAAAAAAAAGTTTTCAATTAGAGCCAATGACATTTTTTAAAAACTAAAATATTTTTAACTGGTATCTTTGTAATTGTGTATGTCAAATAATTCGGTTTCCACCAAATCAGTTGAAAACCACTGCTTTATAGAGGAATTTTTTTTATTTTTGTCAGTAAAACCCTATCAAGGCAAAACTCATCAAAGATGCTTTCTCCTGTTATTCTAAGGTGTTACTTTCCTGCTCTGACTTGACAAATCCCATTAAATGTGGGATTACATGTGCCTCAAGACATGGGTGTGTTTTGATGCTGAATCCCAATCCACCCTGGACAAGTGAGCCCAAGGGAGCGAGCCTTGCCAGTTTGTCTCTGCTGAACATAAGTGCTGTTCCATCTTCCAAAGAGTACCCATTCCAACAAAAACACACTGCTAATCACGTCCTGAGTTACCATGTTCTGACGCAAATCTTTAGATAAAGAACTAAAGATGAAACTGTCTAGACAGGTCTGCTGCCACTTATTCCACCTCCTACCGATTCATGCACTAGAGATTAAGAAGAAATATTACATCATATGTTATGCACTGAGATCATAACACCCATTTAATGAAACTACAGATTTTCCCTGCAAGGTCACATATTGTTGAATCGCTAACAAAATAATGGAAAGACGCTTTATAGCATCATGACAATCAGCCTTCACTCTGGACATTTGGGTTCTTGGGAAGAAGTTTCTGCTTGATTGCAGAGCAAAGATGCAAGTAAGATCTAAAAGTATGGCTATATATTCAGGCCATGTTTTATTTGGGCATTTTACCCAATTCTCTCATCTAAGCTGTATATTTGAACTCAAAGAAAACTGCAGGGGGAAAAGAAAGCAAGCTGTTTAAATCTAAATAAACAGAATGAACGTAAAGCCACATCCATCACAGGTTTGGAAGTCATACTGCTGAAGGACTAGATATGTACAGTAAGTCTTTGATCTAGGAATATAATATATTTAATTAGCTTTCCTGGCACTAGAAGCTACAATAAATCCAGCAAAATTTGATTTATTGTATGAAACCTACAGGAAATACAAGATTTGTGTCCACGATCAGTATCAAAGTGAGGTTGGTCGTTTGAGAAGTTTTGTTTTTTAACCTTTAGCTTCCATTTTCTTCTTCTAAAGTCCACCAATAACATTTAACCGATACTCTGATGAGGGTGAAGTAGAGTACACATCAGATAACTGTAAACAAATGGGACATTTTTGTCTTTATAGTGTACGGGTGTTGAGAACAAAGGTCTCAGCATCTTTATAACTACAGTATACAAATTGCGAAAGTTCTGAAATCTGGATGGGATGTGAAATTATGTGCGGTGGAGGTCCTGAGACTCTTGTGGGCCCTGACACGCTGACCTATACAGGATATTTGCTTCTTCAAGTTGAATCCAATTCAGGGTCCGCCCTGAAATTCAATTACTGCTGACACCTGCAACAGCACTGCCCGCAAGGGACATTTTTTCACTTAATACTTTCACATTAATCAAATAAAGATATTTCACCTGCATCGTGTAGAATCATTCGATATTTTCTGGAATAGATCTCATTTTCTTTCCATGAAACCTCTGCTGTAGATCACCAACACCTCTGATTTGTAATTATTAAAATAATAAAATAAAATAAAAAACAAAAATATATATATATATATATATAGATTTTTTTTGCACTATTATTTCAATTATAAAGCGATTGAAATAATAGTGCAACAAAACGTCCATCATTTATATCTGGTGTACATCTCTAAATTTAGTCAGTCTAATCAAGTCTAATAATTCAATACAGCAATTTCTTCCTTAAACTGAGAATTTTGTCATCCTTATTCACCATACAGAGTGAAAATGTACATATTGAGCTGTATTACCCTTAAAAATAGTACATTTTAACCCCACTAGATGGCAACATCTGCACATTTCTGGTTTTCTATTGCTGATATGGTTTGGAACAAAATTAGGGTAAATAAATACTGAGAACATTTTCATTTTTGGATGAACTAAAGTAGGGGACAACCATTTTGTCGTAAATATACAATAAATAAAGGCAAAACCCATTACAGAAAAGAGATTCAGGTAGCATGTAGTATCATGTTCCCAAAAAACTAAGTAGCCTAGTAAGTAGAGAGGATATCCCACTGAGGACAGTAAGATGAGAAACTAAAAGTCCCTGCAGTGGATGCATGCCAACACAGGTATGCTTAGAACAATAAAGGAAAATCTCTCTCATGAGACAATGACTATTGTCCAGAGTCTGTTCAGAGGTGTAACTAGACACTATTTGAGGACATTTCACCTTTAGTAAAGCATGTAAATCTGCAATTAATTCAGGGGTGAATTCAATTGTACATGATGTAATTAGTGACAAAAATTGTCTGTGTTGTAAATTATTTTTGATTCTGGAGGGTGGCCTGGAGAGAGCTTTAGCTATACACATTTTATGCCACTAATCAAGCCTGACACTGGATTTCCTGTTTGCTAGCTTTCTATGAATGAAACCATATTACTGCCAGTGGCTGCAGAACCAGAGCACAAGACTTCAGAGATCATCACCCTTTCCTCCCAGTTCTAAACATCCTTGCGCTTGTAATGCAGTCAGTACCACAAAACATTTTTTTGGAGTTTTCTAAAGAGAGGAATTATCCAGCACAGGTTATTAATTTCCAGGGAGTTCCTGTGTTTCCATGCACTTTGGTTTTAATCACATGGTGATTAAAAAAAGTTAAAAAAAATAAATAAATAAACAAAATGGAAATGATATTTCAAAACATAAATATGGATAAAAAAAGCTTAAGGCCTTTTTCACATTAATGAAACTGTTTCAGTGCAAAATATACAACTTGGTTAAATCTAAAGGAAACAAGTTCTATTACTGAACAGCTGAAGATTTATTATTTCCACTTATCTGACACATATCGGTCAGCCTCATTCTAGACCTTTATTTCATACTGAAAGGTATAATGCTATCAAAACTGATCAGGCCATTATGTCACCACAAAACTATCTTTGAAAAACTATTCATCAAGCTTTTGTTTTTATGCATTTACCAGACTTTTGGACCAATGTATTTCCATGACTTTTATTCAAATAGCAACCAATCCACTAATGAGTTGACCTTTAATCCCTCCCTTTTCTAGCTTATACTACTTTGTATTGTGAGCACTTCTTGTGTTCATATGCCTCTTCACGACAAATCGCTTTCTGAATTCCTCAGCTATACCTGTTAAATGAATAAATGTAAATGTAAATTAACTTGGCTCATTCACAAAACAGACCTCGCCGTTTTACTTTAACCAAAAGAAATATATATTTATTTTCAATCTCTAGAAAACAATTCTAAAATTACCTGGCATTATTTCAAGAAATACAGTGTCTCTTTTTCCTTATTTATTATCTAGGTCGGAAAAATGTCATGTTTTTTTTTTACAATACATTTTTATGAACAGCTAGACAAAAGGATTGATAGATGGATTGATGATACAGAATTGTACAGCAATACAATCTACAGAACAAACCTAAACATGTAAAAATGATAGTAGAATAATAATCTTCATAAACTCTTGATTGCTTCTAAACTTTAGCCTAGCTATGTAATATTAAATTTTATATTTTTGAATCCCTACAAAGGAAACCTCTCATTAATCAGGCTAAACTGTCTTGATAATAACTGCAATGCACTGCTGATAAATATGTGTATGTGATTTTATCATCTGGGATAGATCTTTCCTGCCAAAAAACAAAACCCCAAAACATTATGGACAAGCTTGCTTTTCTCTATCTTCATGAAACCCAGTGCCAACACAGAGTACTGATCTCCTAATAGGCCATTATCTGGGCAATATGAGCCTTTAATACCATGCTGCAATTTCCTTGTAGGTAATTAACTTCCCAAGTAATACCCCATCATGACAGACCAGAGACATAAGCAAAATATAAGGAATGAGAGGGGAAAAGAAAAGAAAATGACCAATTTAAGAGTGATAACATCATGTTCCCTCTCGTATTAAGGGTAATGAATGAGAGTTAAACATTTTGCACAAAGCGGCATGCTTTTTTCTCTGCACATGTTTCTGATCAGATTCCAGTTCATGGTAGGAATACATAACTCATATGCATATATTTCAGCAGGTTCTAGAGGAAGTTGGATGCCTTCCAGAGACAAATGAACAGAGACTGAACATGCACGCCTTCACATCTTGATAGCAGCCATCATATAGTCCAGGAATAAAGATTATTTCATTACATACACTCTCAGAAAAAAATGTACAAAAGCTGTCACTGAGGCAATACCTAAAGAATCCATATTAGTTAATCAAAGGTACAAATTGGTAATTTGGTGGCAAAAGTGTATAATGTTAGTACCTTTTTAAATGGTACTGCCCCAGTGACAGCTTCTGTACAATTTTTTGCATGTATGAAGATAACATTTACTGAGTTTTTCAAATAAATAGACTTAAACTATTCATGGATCTTCATGAGCTGCCTAAAGGCTTGGTAACACTAAATACTCAAACATAAAAAAAAAATATATGTTATAAATACTAATATTTTGTAAATCAAACAGCATGTTAAGTAACTTGTGATGGGAATTGTAAAGAATGTAACAATTTTGTTTCCGTTCTGATTCCTCTTAATGATTCCAGTTCCTTAATGGTGATGGAAGAAATAACAAAATGTACATTCAAATTTAATCACATTCATATGTCCGTTTCCAGAGTAATAATTACGAATCAGTCAATCATACAATTCTGTTTTACAAGCACTATTTACAAGTATCCTCTAAGGCATCGATCACAGGAAGAGAGAGAAAAAAAATCCCCCACACTGCTGTCCAGCACTACTCAAAGCTGTCACTCTGCCTTGCATGGTTTTGATGTAAAGCTTCCAGATATATGAATCCCTATAGACATCATGCTAAAATTAATCACCTGCTACGGCTGCTAGTACTAAGAGGGTCTGTGAGTTACAGCCACTTAACAAAAGTGTGTGGTAAGAGTGGTTAAGTTCATGAACAGAAAACAGCATATGTATTTTATGTTTAAAATCTCTAAAGTATTTGAAAAGCATGCTGCACTGAATAATATGTCTCTACGGATGCTTTCAGAATACTTTCATGTCATTGGTAAGTATGTGTGGCGAAGTTAGGAGAGTCATGGAAAACGTCAAGTATGTTGTCTAACATTTATCAAGGAATTGTGAGAGCATGACGATATGGCAAACTATTACTGTAAACTAAAACTAAAACTATACAAAGTATTTTATCAAACTCATTTCGGCATTGAATTGAATAGATACTACAGACAAAAAAACACTGCTAATGCAACTAATGAAAATAAACACAAAGATACAGGAGGTAATTATTACCAGCAAGAATAACATTTATTTTCTTTCTTTGGAACAGTAAAATGACAATGCTACATGAAACTTAAAGACGCATAACTGCCTGATTGTCAAAATCATCACAAAATGTAAACTTTATTACCATCCAGCAATATATTAAAAGTTTGAAATAAATGACATCCTATTTTACACACGCACAGTACACTCATCACAAAATGTTAACTATATTAATCACAGCTCTATATAAAAAGTTGGACATGTAACAATCTGCTAACTAATAAGTCATTAAGGAATTATGGTAACGATATTATAAAAAACTACATCAAGAATTTCTGTAAAGTGTTTGCAAACACAGCACTGTTTGCTAAAGGAAAGTCTTTAGTAAGAATGAATAGCCTCTATTGTACTGAATAACTTAAAGACTCAAACTACAGCAGTACAATTAGCACTAGCTACTGTTTAATGTCCAAGATTCCTGAACACAAAAAAACCTCAGATATTATCATGTTTAAACCATAAATTATACTTTAGCAACTGAAAATATTGCAAGAGAGAAACTGTCATATCCAATTTGTCCATTGAAAATTATATTCACAGCTTCTCCATGTCATGCAATCTATTTCAGGGAACCACATAGGGACGACACCTCAGCCAAGGCAATTTGACACGGATTGCTTTAGATACGATTTATGACGCAAAGTGCATAGAGGGAACCCATTTTGGTCTGCATGCTATACCTATGGGTACGTTTACATGACAGTGATGTACTAAAAACTGAAGTCTTTCCTTTTATGTGTGTACAGAAGACAATATTGTCAAAATGTACACACATAATATATTGTCCCCGTTCACAGAACTTTCGTGTAGCTCAAACACAGTAGAGAATGGCGATTGCAATGTCACTTTTTCAAGCCCCCAAAACGCTAGCCGTGTAACATTTTTCTGTTTTTAGTGGAAAACTGTGCTGTGTAAATGGCCCCTATGTGCTGAGATTCACAGATTGAGTAAACTTGAACTGGTCACATAAGACCCAAAGAAAAATTGACAAATTTAATTACACTACAATGCTTTTCCATGTATCCCCTCAAAGGGTTGGGGAGTAACGAAATACATGAAACGACGTTATGTATTTAAAATACAAAATTTGAGTAACTGTATATCGTTACAGTTACATTTTAAATTGATGGTAATCAAATTACAGTTACATTCAAAAAGTATTTTAAATTAAAGTTGTAGAATTTTAATGTCATTTATTTATTAATATTAATGTAAGCTGTCTGATGATTATTCGACTCTGTCTCTTAAAAAAAAAACGCGCACAGCCTGTTCAGTTAGCAAGCTGGAGAGTGTAGACCTGCAATCGCATAAAAAAATGGACGGGAAAACAGCGGGTAATGCATTTCTTTCGTGGAAATTCAAAAACAATTTTACTTATAAACAAGAAAAAGTACGTAACATCACAGTGCAATGCAAGCTATGTCCACCTGCAACAAAACTTCCTGCAACATCTAATCTGAAAAAGCATCTTGAAGTAAGTTGTTCTTGGTACTTGAAAATTATTTTCTTTATTTATTCCTTATTTTCCCATTTACTCATATGTTGAGCTTTGTATGGTTATCATTACGTTTAATATTTATAAGAATTTGGTCTTATACAACATGGAATTGACATCCAATTAATCATGCGTTAAGTAATGTTTTATAAAGCAGTGGTCCCCAACCCCCGGTCCGCGGAAGAAATGGTACCGGGCCGCGGACCGAATTCGCAGACCGATCCGTGAGCTTCGGCGGTGAGGAGGTGTGCTTCAACAGGTGTGTGAGGAGGGCGCGCACATCACCCCCCCTCAACAATCTTGCCTGGTCACTTGGCCGCGGTAGGATTATCAAACGTTTACCGGTCAGCGGCACAAAAAAGGTTGGGGACCACTGTTATAAAGCCAATGGCTTTACTTTAAAGCAGCACCCCCGCGTGACAGTTGCAAAGTTACTTCATAGTTAGCAGAATGTCCAAAGTGGACCTTTAAAATAAAGTGTATCCAAAAGATTTGATGTTGTTTTTGGAAAGCTCCCCAAACAAACAACAGAATCACAAAAAGGTTGTATTGTATGTTGAGATATGGTCAATATCCCAGAAATTTAATTCCAATTTTATATGGAAACATTGTCTCTGTTTCCATATTGTTATTGTTGAATACATTTTTCCCAGTTTGATTTTAGTTTGATGTGAGATGACTGAGATGTTCTGACTTATTTTCTAAGTTATTACAAGATATTTTATTTTCATGTTTGCTGATAAATAATTCTTACATTACCTTCAAGACTTTTGGAATTTTAAATTATTCCTTTCTGGCCTCTTCCATCAGCATCTTTTTAGTCATATGACTGTGTTGGACACAGGTGCAGATCTGCTACTAAGTGAAGATTGCCTGTAATGCTGCCCGTGGACCTGTGGTTATGGACGTTACTGACCGCTATGTCTCATGAGTCTGATGGAATGACTCTCATTCCTTCAGACAAATGGAGTGTTTGCTAAATGGGCCTTTATGACACTCACATCATTGAGCAGACCTCGTATTAATCCTACCAGAGATGTTACCTTAGAGCTCTCTGAGCCCCGATAGTAATCACTGACTCTAAGAACAAATGTTTGGAAGGCATGCTGTGGTATTCTCTCACAATCCTCGGACATCGGTCACACCACATGTATCAGGCTAGAGGAAGCATTTTGAATCATCCGCCTCATTGCCAAGTGCTTAATGTAGATTTACGCTCCTTTTGTGGCCTGTGCCATCCATTTGTCTTGAAGGGCATCTTGGGAACTGTTGTCTTCAATTGATGACACAACAAAAGCCCTTTGTTTTACAGTAATAGCATTATCCATTTTGTTCTGATACGATAATTTATCATTTTAGGAATGGTAGAAGAATAATTTGGTGTGCAATAATTCATCACAATAGAAGGAAAACCTGTTCGAACATGTAATGGGATTTCTCAAGGATGTTTTCGGATATACTTCAGAGAAACGGTTTGACTTGACACAGTTTAAGTTCCCCTGTGGTTCTCCAATGTTTGCCTCTGAGACCTGTGAGCAGAGAGAGAGGATCTTTCTGAACGGCAGCTCTTGTTTTGTGGCCTCTTGGAACCTCTTGACGACAGTTCTGACTGCGTCGCCGAAGAGGCCAGGAGGCGTAAGAGGGCCACAAGAGGCCACATGGGCATTCTTGTCTTTGTCTTTCAAAGTGGTCAAACTTTAATCAAAGGTGCCTCTCCGTGGCACGGAGAGAAAGATCCATGGCCCTGCGCAGCTCGGCGACTACCTTAGGGCTAATTCCCCCGCCCTCATCAAGATCTCCTAGCAACTGCATTGGGCAGGCTTGCAGCAGTGTGGTGATGTGTAGGCATGCTACAGCCTGACTCGAGGCAGAGTAGCTCTGCCCACCAAAGTAGATGTAACCCGGAGAAGTTTGGTGGGCAAGCATCTGGGTTTTTAGGGACAGCGTTGAGTGGGGAGTGAGATAATTTGCTAGCACTTCCTCCACTCTAGGCACCGCCCAATATCCGCGGTCTTCACTCCTACAAGGGTTGTATAGTTAGCGCTTGTAGTAACTACCTTGAGCAGCTCCCCAAAAGCTGGTGAAGAAGGTGGTGAGTCCTCGATCAACCTCATCAACCTCGATACTGACAAGATCCAGCTCCTCGAAACTGGATAGTTGTAGTACCGGTGCCTCTGTCAGGTTGGAAGAAACCGCCACAGGGTATGCCTTTGGGTCCTGACAGGGACAGATCTGCTGGGTAGAGGAGATAAGGCAAAGCCTGTGTCCAACCCCGCTGACAAATTCATTTGCGATCCCCACAATAAAGATCGCCGCTGTGCCTCAGCAGCTGGACCCAAACCAAGAGGAACTAGAGACTGGGCAGCCTCCTCAAAGACTGCCAGGTGGGAGTGGAGACGTGTGTATCCCTGCCCGTGACAAAGCATGGGCAAGGAGTGACACAACGTCTAAACCCTTTTTCGTTCGTCATTGTGTGAATTCCCTGTTCTTTTTAAACTAGCTCAGGTTTTGTAACACACACACACCAGCAGCATACACACACATTTCGCTATAGTGCTTGTTGAAGACACTAAAGCTTCCGTTTCTGGTTCACGGTGCACCTTTATACTCCTGGTTCATGACGTCATCTGCAACGTGCATTCACGCATGTTGTTTCTACTGTGCTTCACGAGATAATCACGCTAAGGTGTTCCCATTTAAGGTGTTTTGGTGGAACCTGATTAATTAGATTAAGCTTTTCTGCAAAAAATAACTTGGATTTGTTTGTATGAACTAGACAGAAAATGTGACATTAAAAAAAAAAAAAATTCGTCAACATCTCCATTCTCTGTCCATCTTTTGTGATAGATTTCCTTTTTCTGTAAGAAGTAGTTAACATTTATGCCTTTTAGACATTTCCCTAATTTGTCACACTGTATTAAAAAGCTCATCCGGCAGGATATGTCTGCACATAGTTGGCTTTCGTCCAGCGGACACTGCCAGCTTCTTTACTTTGCAACATAAACTTTTACCAGTGTCCTCTTTTAGTGTAAGTTTGGTCTCAAACCCCTGTTGTTTATCAAAGTCTTTCTCAAAAAAAAAAACACAAAAAAAGACTAGGAAACTAACTTATTAAATATATTGAAACCTGTCAATATGCTAGGCACTGGAGTACTGGAAAGCTACCGTTTTATAATTATCATGCTAGCTACATTCAAGCTATTTTACATCTATTATTATTGCGCTAAGCTACAATCTGCTCATGATGAAGATGTTAAAAACAAGGTGTTCTTTTCACCACAAAAAAAAGACAAACTAACTACCAAATAAAAGGTAACTACGTTGAGGCTACATGAGGGGACAGTGTTAATTAAAATACTTAATTAACAAATGGGAGACACACTGAGATGAGCAAACGTCCTGTTTTTCAGGGTGTATTAAACTTAAACATGTTCAAATGCACTTAAAATACTAGAATAAACCATAACTTGTGAAAAAAATGTTTTCAAAATAAATATTAACAAATATAAAATATATAACAGAATATCTTGAACAATCCCAAAAAAAAGTATTATTTAAAAGAAAATTAGATTTTTAAAAAATCTGAGCATGCCTTTAAAAAAATCTTTCTCGTGACATTAAATTACAGTTTTACACCTCTGAACATCCAAATTTGCTGTGGTTCATATGAAATACAATCACATGTCAGGCTCTTTGTTTCCTTATTTTCTAACACTTTCTGCAGCAGCCAGAAGGTCTTTGGTAACCTGCATGATTTTCCCACCCACACAGACAATGCAGCTGTGCAGAAGGACCCTCAAACCCTCTAGAGATCTGCTCTAAATCCCAGTCACTTCACAGAGAATCCTGACACTCTTCCAGAACTTTATTCTCACACTCACTTTCACAGAAATGCCATAAGGGAACACTGATCCTACAGTGTAAAGAAAGGGATTTAACTGCCCCATCAGCCCTGCAGTGACCTTAGAGTGCTTGTGTTCTACTGATGCACCTGGAGGCTGTTCTGTAGGAAAGCAGTGGATGTGCGGAACAAAATGAGCAAAACAGAATGAACTGACTAAGAAGGCCCAAGGATGCAATAATGAAAGTGTGAAGCCTTTTGGGAGGATAACATATATATTCTGATACAGGGTTGGCGGTGCTTCATAGGATGTAGAATTTCACAGAAAAATAGTGGTGCAACAGATCACTAAACTCATGGTTCGGATCAAATTGCAGCTATTGAATCACGGATCTGATCAGCAAAAGAAAAAATGGAGAGGTTAATGTAACTTTGCTTTTCATTTATTACTTAAAGCCCACTTTAAGTACTTCGATACCACAGCAAAAATCTGGTTTATATGAATTAAACATAATTAAAGACAAGTGAACAGTATGTAATAAAATAAGAACAAATACACAAATTACGAGAATGTACAATATAAAGTGGACAAATAAAGTAAGGTCTAACATTAAGGTCTTCAGGTACAGAAATGTAATCATTAAATATTAAATAACACTATAGTGTTCCCTGTATAATTTAAATATCGATTAAGCTTTATTAAACCTGTGTGTTGATGTTTGATTAACATTAATGACAGACAACAGGAGATTTTTAAAGGCACTTAAGACATATTTAACATAATGATACACATTCGATTTCTTTCACAACTGTTTATGTTTACTTAAAACATAAACGACTGTGTTTACGAGAATACTCGCCGAGATGGGTATTTTAACAGAATTTTGTGTGTTTATGTCTATTCAAGCGTAAGGAGACATGAAAGATTAATTAGTTAATATATTAGTAATTAGTAATTAATTAGTGTTCTTACTTTATCTGAAACGCACCTCTCTGTGTGTGGTTGCATACTCTGATAACAGCTGTTTTTCACCTCTTCTTGCACTTGAATGGTCATAAATAATTTGTACATGTAAACTGTCAAGAAAACTTTCAATCTATGATGGTTAAACTTAGCAATTAATCTGTAAATCAAATGTGTGAAATAATGTGAGGCCTAGTCTGAAAGGATCACGAATCAACTATTAACTGTGTAGTAAATATTTCTAGTCTTTTATCACATTGTTTAAATTAAATATAACACCATAAACATAGCTGATCTGTAGAATAAAAAATTAAATTGATTCATTTGACATATCTGGTCACACAAGAGACGCACTGAGCAGTAACAAAGGAAGGAAGGAAAACCTTAAATCTAAGTGTTATCATGAGTGATAGATGCATTACACAGTGTTTAAATGCATTACACAAGCCAACTGACATTTACTGAGTGCTTTAAAAATGAGATAGAGCCTTAGTTCAAAGCCAAGATAACTTGTTTGCTCACCATACTGACAGTTGGATCCATTAAACCCTGGGAGGTATTCGCATAGTTGATGCACGTGGCCTGTACACACACCCACATTAAAGCACATACCGTAAGTGTAGAGAGCTGGAGCAAGAAAGACAGTCAAACTGATAATTCTATGGGGAAATTTAACAGGAAAAATACATCTTCTCAGAAAATATTAAAAATTGATTGAACAAGAAGATCGCATTATTCATGATTTGTTTTGTTTATTTCACCTAGCAATGATTCAATGAAGAAAAATATTTTATGATATTCTGTTTGCTAAGACAACTCAGCTGCTAAATCAATTAAATAAGAGGAGCAGATGAAAAAAACAGAGAAACAGACTTGCATCCTATCATGAGAATTTACTTTAATATACTGTATGCATGACTGATAATGTCTGACAATACATACATACATACATTTATTCATGTGTAAAGGAACATATATACAAAAATTAAAATAAATAAATAAATAAGATTGCATCTGAAAGAACCATCAAGAACTTAAAGGAGAGAGGTTCAACTGCAGTGACGAATGTTTCAGGAAGACCCAAAGTGTCCAGCAAGCACCTGGACCATCTCCTCCTGAGGAGTCGTCTATGGAATCATGTCCCCACCAGTGCTCAATTTTGGCAGCAGGTGGGTGTGAGTGAATCTGCATGTACAGTAAGGCCAAGACTTTTGGACAACGGCCTTATGTCAAGAAGGGCAGCAAAAAAGCCACTTCTCTCCAAGAGAAACACCAAGGAGTCAATGACAGACTGAAATTCTCCAAGAAGTACAAGAATTAGACAAGACTAATACAAAAATATTTTCTCTGATGAAGCCCTCTTCTGACTGATGGGAACATCTGGAAAATCGATTGTCCAGAGAAGAAAAGGTAAATTCTACCATAAGTTCTGCGTCGTGCCAACAGTGTGACCATCCATGTGTGGGGTTGCTTTTCATCCAAGGGATTGGGCTCTCTCACAATTCTTCCCAAAAACGCTGCCATGAATAAAGACTGGTATTAAAACGTCCAGCAAGAATAACTTCTCCCAACGATCCAGGAGCAATTTGGTGATGATCCGTGCATTTTCCAGCATGATGGATCACCATGTCATAAAGCAAGAGTAATAATGAAGTGGCATGGAGATTATTTAATTGAAATTGTGGGTCTATGGCCAGGAAACTCACCGGATCTAAATCCTATATACCTGTGGCCAATCCCAAAAGGCGAGTGGACAAGTCCACAAATTTTAATGAACTCCAAGCACTATAATAACGTAAGAATGAATAGCCATCAGTCAAGATTTGGCCCAGTAGCAGATATCCAGCATGCCAAAGCAAATTACAGAGGTTATGAAGAAGAGTCAACACTATATTGACTCTGATACTGTTAGTTATATTTTTGACCAATAATTTAAAACTTGTTAAACGCTTATCAATTGCTTTTCAGTATACCATAGAAATATGTCAGAAAAAATTATCTACAAATACTGAAAGCAGCAAACCGTGTAAAACACAAAATCTATGTGACTGCCAATACTTTTGGCCAAGGCTCTACAGCTGTCTCTGATGATCACAAAGGTGCATTGTATCCTAGCTCACTGCAAGAAGAGGACACAAAGCCTTCCATATTCTTACAAGGGCACTGATGAAAAGTTAAGCTCTGCCTTTTAATGACATTTACGCAATAAAACAAACTAAAGAAAACTAATGAAGCAGAAGGGACAGTAGAGACCCACAGAGATATATCTATCTAATAGTATCTTTTCAACTATTCTCATGGATTTCAACACCACACTGACAGAACCCAATGCACAATGGTTTACTATTTAAGTGTTAGAGAATATAGTTATATTGAGCACTAACAACAACCCTGAACCATCCTGAATCAAAATAAAGAGTCTATTGAAATGGGGCTGGAAATGAGCATTTGATGAAAAGATTATTTATGTGATTGACAATGGAAACAAAGCCGGAATCCTTCCCAAGGAACTTCCAGAGAAGAACAGGAATCTAATTAATCATGTGATCCATTCACTACACAATCCTTCGGTGTTTATAAATCATTAACTTCAGCCCTGCAGGTCTACACTGTATATATATATATTTTTTTTCCATGTCATTTACATGTCAAATCAGAAATATGAGAGAACTGACTGAGCAAACACTTACGATAGATGCAGCCTCCCTCTGAATTGAGCTGGGACCATCCAGGACAGCATTTGTAAGTAGTCTTGAAGTCTTGTCTGTAGACTTGTCTGTAGCCTATGTAGTAGGTAGTCCTACAAAGTGGTTAGAATATATGATTACCATAAAACTAGGCTAGTTAAAATTGAGACAACTAGCACAGTCTCAGGGACGATGACAATTGGCCAATCAGAATGAGAGAGTGGTGTAATAATAGACTTAAAGATTGCTCTAAACCCCAATTAGTTCAGCATTTGTTCAGTGTATTGGCAGCATTTAGCAAGCCCAGTGCCTGTTTCATGAGGGTTATTCAATCACCTTCCATAATTGCCAAGGGGGTTGATGGCTCTGAGAATCTTCAGCTTCCTTTTGATTCCTGAAGCATCCAAGACCCTTAATAACCATCGTCTCTCAACAAAAGGATCAGTTTCAGTTTGCTGTCTTTCTCTAGCCCTCTGCCTATTCTCAAAAGCGGGGCTAGAAGTTGGCTGGCACTGAAAGGTGTGTCAATGCTAAATGGTTGTCGGGGTAAAAAGGACTATTGACAGTGATTTAGGAGAGAGGCATGCAAAACATAAGGACAAACTTTTAAAATATCACAATTGTTGTAGCTGTATTCAAACTAACAACAGTTTAACTGGCTCTTCAATCTGAAAGTCAAATAAACAAGTACCTCCTCTCATAGTCCATACACCAAGCATGACCTGTGCATCCTTGCCTCCAAACCTTCACCATACGTGTAAAAGTCTGTACACATGGTTGTTTCTCAGCCCTGATAATTCTCTCTTGCTCTGAGCAGACAATTGGCCTGAACAAAGGAGAATGAAATAATCATTTTCCATTTCAAGTGTATATAATGCAGCTCTAATATCACAACTCTGTCTTAAAGCCTTAAAGAAACAATAACTGGAACTTGATGTACGATCAATTTATTATTATTATTAATGATAATAAATAACCTTTTAATTCTGACATTTACTGCATACTAATTTGTTTAATATTTACAATAATAAAAATACTTATTTGATCTTTTATATAGTACATTATATAATATAATACTATACACTACAGTGTATACAAATACTAGTATACAATATAATATAGTATCAGAAACCTTTAGGCTATTTAAAAATGAGAAAATGGTATAATGGTTTAATAAACCACAGTTCTGTAAGAGAAACAATTACGTATTATAATTGAAATTTCAATATATTTTTTTATGAATTCTTATTCCTTAAAACGTTCCATGCAAGGAAGAAAACATTTGTGCATACGAGAATCATGCAGTTAATACAATCACAAAATTCTACTAAAACACAAAAATCTCCACAGTACTTACATGAAAGGCTGCAAAGCTCGAAAACAGCACGCTGAAATGATCTCTGTAAAGAGGAAGGATAATAATATAACCGCGTGTACATCCATGTCAGCGTCTCACAGCACTTTTCCATTCTGCTTAAACTGAGAGCGTCTCTGTTGTT
This sequence comes from Rhodeus uyekii, assembly GCA_037043235.1. Lineage (NCBI taxonomy): Eukaryota > Metazoa > Chordata > Actinopteri > Cypriniformes > Acheilognathidae > Rhodeus > Rhodeus uyekii. The sequence continues at coordinate 2,675,495 of JAWRVZ010000034.1, forward strand.
TCGTGTGTAAGCCAGTAAACATCTGAGCTTGTACAGTAGTTGTGCTGAGTGTTTACAATAACAGCATTTAAAGCAAGATGCGCGTGATATTTTATTTTAATTTTTCATAATGATGAGCAAAGTTTTCAATTTTTAATTGAATTGAAAACTTCCCTTTATCTCTCTTTCTCAATCTCTTGTAGTCCTGGTTTATTTTGTATGCGTACTTTTGTTCACTTGCATTGCAAACGTGTTCATGGAACATGCACTAACACAATGCCAAAAATATTAACAAAAACGGGAATGAAAACATAACAGTTGTTAGAGGTACATTAATATAACTTATATCTTTGCAATGAGTTTAGCAACCAGTTCGGGATACACTACAGTAAACATTGTACACCTGAGGACGTACAAACAAGCACTGAAAGTTTGATAGTGTCTTTATGTTGTGCTGCCACCTAATGGCAGCATTTTAGGAACAATAAGTGACAATTAAAACTCACAAATATTGTCAAGCAAATTTATATTAAGATTGGCACAGAAAAGGGTTGGACATTTACCGTCCTTCCAAAACTGCGCCCACCCGTGCTCGATTTTGATTCACATAAAAAATCCATTAATGCTCACGAGAAAAAATGTCCAAATCATTTTTGATTCACATGGAAATCCATTAATGGTCACCAGAAAAAAAATCAAAATAATTCAGGCTCCAAAGTTTATTACGAATTTCTTTACATTTTTATATAAGTAAAATAATAATTTTGATGCATTAAAAGAAATATAAAAAACATTTGGAGACAAAAATATTTTCTTTAAATTTCTTTACTTGCATCATAAAGAAATACATAACTTTTTTATGATGCAAGTAGTATTAGTTAATAAACTATATTGTATGTTTATATTATGCATGTCCCAAGAAACGTTTAAATCCAGTCATAGGCAGCACGCGAATGCCTGACGTTAATGTGTTGCACTTTAATGACATTTAAAAATACTTTTTGTATTTCCATAAATAAACTCAAATGAAATATCAGATAGAGTAGGAATAATATAAACACTAATCCGGTTTTACTGGTTTATTCAAGGTCGGCAGTTTGGGTCCTTAACCGCAGAGCATTGTGGGAGTTGTTCCTCTGCAGCAATGGCTTGGCTTGTAGTCAGATTAGCAGTGTCTGTGTCTTTATTATACGCTACATCGGCGGTATTTGAAGACCAAGTTGGAAAGTTTGATTGGTATGTAAACGGGCTTTCTAGCTGTGTGTTGGTTTCACGTGTGATCCATTGTGGCATTTCTGCGACTGTAAAAACAGCCGGTAGTTTGAGCAGGTGCTGTCTGTTTTGCTGATCAGTCATCATGTGCTAACATCACTCTCGACCCACTGCGATTTCTTTCAGGAGGCAACAGTTCATCGGCAAGGTGCGTTTTGCCTCGTTTGACACCCATTCTCAAGCGTCTAAAAAGCTCCTGCTGGCAACTGACCAGAACGTGTTTGCTTCACTCAATTCCAGGACTGGAGACCTGTGTAAGTCTTTGTGCTCATTTTGCACATTAAATCATATGTAGACTTTGCGTGCATAAGTTGCGGTGAATCTTTTCCCTCCACGTTTTTCTTCTTCTTCATAAACCATTATTGGTTATGAGACTGATCGTCCATAACCTTTTTCAAGTACACAATGTTGCATCAAAAACACATTTCAGTAATAAAAATCTGTAGTTCAAAATCACAGTTTTTATGTCGTTGTGAGTTTTTTTTAAATGACAGATAAGTAAATCATGACAAACTAGTTTTTATTATAATAATAGCTGTTGGTTTTAAATCAAAGATGGTGTTTCTTTTTCTAAGTAGATGAGTTTAGTGAATGTTGCATGTTAAAAAAAACCAATCTGCTACTCAACATTTAAGCTATGTTGGTTTGCAATTGTGCGTGTTATAACTAACTGAAATAATCATACTTCTTCCTCTACTGGTTTTAATGAATGGTAGTATCTATCCTCCTTTATTACTTTGTGATTAGGCTAACTAATCTTGGGTTTCTGAATCACAATCAAAATAATCTAGGTTTTGATTATGAACATTAGAATATGCCTGCCTAAATGAACTTGTTCATTAAAAAAAAAGCAAGGAAATTGATTTTATTTATAATCCTTTTAATGGCGTTACTGAAATGTTTTTAATTCTTTCAGTCTGGCGCCATGTGGATAAAACTGGACCTGAGGGCCATATTGATGCACTGCTTATGTATGGACAGGGTAAGCGTGTGTGTGTACTCTATTAAATTGGCCTTTGTTTTTGGCCCTTAAAAGGTTCTTGTCTCTTAGATGCTGTTGTTGTTGTTGGGAACGGCCGTCTGCTTCGCTCCTGGGAGACCACGGTTGGTGGCTTGAAGTGGGAGGCAGTGCTTGATACTGGAAGGTTGTATTTTGTTTTTTATTGTTACAGTATGAGGTTTAACTGACGCATTAACCTGAGTGTCCTCTTTTGACCACAGCTTTCAGGCTGCTGCCTTAGTTGGAGTTCAAGACTTTGTGAAGTATGTTGCTGTGCTGAAAAAATCAGCAATCTCTCTCCATGACCTCTCAAGTGGCAGTCAGATATGGGTGGAAAACCTACCTGACAGGTGACGAGAAATCTTGGAACAGCTTTTCTTTATATTGCAATTATTACTGATGTAATTGATTTCATTGCTCTAAAATACTCTGTTAGCGATAAGGTTTTTCTTTTTGCGTCCCACAGTGACACTGTTCAGTATCAAACTATTTATTCTGCTGGGAATGGACTGGTATTTGTGTTGGGATTTGTGCCAAACTCCCATATTGTTATTGTTGAATACAAAATTGAAGATGGAGAAATCATGAAGAAGGTAGGGAGTTTACAGCACCATTCAAACAACTGTGGTCAGTAAGATATTTAAGAGATTAGTACTTTTATTGAGCAAGGATTCAACAAATTAGTGGATAATGTACCAATAGTACACAGATATATGAAATAAATTGAGTTTTCTTATTGAGAGAGTCAGATTATGTAGATGATTTAATCACAAATTTGTTTTTCTTAGAAATCGGTTGAAGCCGCATGGATGTCAAGCCTGGAGAACAGCTGTGTGGTCATCAGCTCAGGGATCATAATGTGTGTGGATCAGATCACACAGTCCTTGTACACTCTACCACTGCAGTCCTCAGAACAGACAGAAATGAGACAGATCCACCTCCAGGTGCAGACGTCACTACATTTGTATTTAACCTTCAGTACGTCCTCAATCTTCTGTAACTCTCTGTAATATCTCCCCCCCAAGACGCTAGATTTGGAGGTGGCGTCTGGATTCAATCCTGTTCTGACATCCACTCAGCCCAATCCGGCACAGCCTCCTCTCGCAGAGTTTTTCCTGCAACTCAGTCCAGACCATCACATCCTGCTGCAGCTCAAAGATGGCCTCATTGCTCCACTCCGAGACTTCAATCCTGTAAGAATTGATATATCTCACTCATGTAAGATCACATTCCCAACAGGGCTCTGAACCGGTTCAAAAAACAAAAACCGTAATCAAATGAAATTTTAACAGGAACATAAAGTTTATGCAAATGTGAAATTGATGCTTCCAATATGAGTAAATTGGCTACACTCAGTTGTCAAGTCATCATAGGTAAGTCACTCACATTGCTTTTGGATCTCAGGAGTTTTTTCAAGGATTTCAGGTTAGCGTTGAACTACTACTTAGTTGAATGGGGAATTTTTTTTAAATTAAATTCTATATTTTTCAAGGATTTCAGGTTAGCGTTGAACTACTACTCAGTTGAATGGGGAATTTTTTTTAAATTAAATTCTAATATATATATATATATATAAGAATTTAATTTAAAAAAAAATCCCTGTTCAACGCTAACCTGAAATCCTTGAGAAAACTCCTATATATATATATTAGTTAATAAACAAGTTAGTATTGTGGCTTTATGTATGGTTAGACACTTGCATGCATTGATATTTTACCAAAGTCACACTCAATGGAGTTTTTGTTGTAGGTTTATGTTTTGTGAGTTATTAGAAATATGATAAACTTATCAGGTTACAATTTTTTTTCCTGTTGTTTAATAAGTTTGGCCAAAAGCTTGTTATAAAAGATGAAATGCACATGCTGTATTTCCTATGACTAGATGGCAAATACCGGACTAAAGCCAGGAACTAAATGACAGTCTGAATGCAATTTGGTAAATGACTGATTATGAATGCAATTTGGTTGTAATGACTGATCATGCTCAAACCCTCAGAGTTTGTTCGGGTTGCTCTCGGTTGGTGTTTACAGTAGTTTCTAGGCTTAGAATTTAAGGACCAGTTGTTTTTGTAAGTTGTCCTCACAAAGATTGTATTTAACATGTTTAATATTTGTGACTGCCACTGACAACTATCCTGTGGAGATGAGTTTCCTGTCAAACGTCATTCATCCTTATTGTAATTTTATTGTCTAGTTCTTTTATATTACTTCATAAGTTAACATTGCAAGTTTTGACTTTGGGCTATTAGGCTATTCATTTAGTTCTCCAGATGGAAAAGTGAAATTGCATTTTGTAAAAATTGATTATGCCATGAATTTCTTTTTTTCTTATTTTAAAATTTATTTTTAGTAGCTATCCTTTTATTTGGACCAGGATTCTAATAAAATTATAAAAAAATAAAATGGTTGCTTATGTAGGCTATAAATCAGGCACTTGTTTCTTAATGGTTTCATTTAAATGGTCTCAACGAATAAAATACATTTTATATAAACACCAATTATATCTAATGTATTTGAGGAAATATGATGAGAATATAAAGTGCCTGTATTTCTCTTTTGCTCTTGATAAGTTTTATTTATATAGCACAAGTTTAACACCACTGTAGTTAGAATGCTTTACATTAGAAAAGAAAAAGGAAATCAATCAAACTGCATACATGCAAAAATAAACTGGAACACCAGCTATTCAGAATTCATACACCGCTTTTTGCACAAATTGCACTGCAAAGAAGTAGCGCTAGATGTGTATTGACATCCATGTTTGTTTCGGTACATGATCTCGCACAGTTTGAGTTTGGGAGAAGGTCCCGTCTTGATTCACCAATTGCTAGACTGACTGACTGGTTCACACAGCGGAATATGGCTGTCAGTCCTGTAATTGAGCCTTTAACATAGTTACGTTCATACAGAGTTAAATTATTGATGGGAGTGACAACTTCATTCTGTAACCCAACTCGCATCCATACACTTTCAGAGCTCACAAACATTGTTTTTAAAACCCATACTGTGAGAACTGAACTGTTCTGGACTACTAGTTGTCTGTCACAACGTGTGTTTACCATATGTTGTTGGTTTTTTTATGTGTGGTAGTGGTCATAGAATACGGGCTTAACATACAGACCGTATTCAAGACGCAACTGAAAATTGCTGCGTTTAATGAGACATTTTGAGACTCATTAACTTGAAAACTGCCAGTGTGAATGTAGCCTTAGAAGGGGACCAGAACCATTCAAATCTTTATAGGAAATCATCTTTTTTTCATTCAAATTTTAAAGCTGAGTGCTCTTTATATTTCAGTCATATTTGGCTGCTTTTGCTACATCTGGAGAGAAGACTGTTGCTGCTGTGATGTCCCCAAAGAATGACACTGTGAGTCACATAAAAAATTAAAAATAAATTCTAAGTATATACTTGTATTTTAATGGATTGTTATTCTTACTCAAGGCTTGCAGCATCAACCTGTTCAGTGCTGACACGGGTCGTAGGCACCTTGACACCACCATTATCTACCACATGGACCCTAATGGAGGAAAGCCAAACAAGGTGAGGACTGATGTTGAAGCATATAAGCTTAAACCATTATAGGCCAATCATTTGTGCTGTAGGTAAATGTTTTGTTTGCTCTTTAGTTGTATGTCCATGCCTTTCTGAAGAAAGATGACTCTGTGGGCTACAGAGTCATGGTGCAGACGGAAGACCTTACACTCACATTTCTACAGCAACCTGGTATGAATTACACTATGGAGGACTAGGAGTACCACAGTTTTTATCAATATATTAATTACAAAATAAAAATGTGAATGATTTGCAAATAACTGTGCTTAAAACTATTTAATTCATATGCTGTCAAAGTAATATAGAAAAGTTTTCAGCTAGGTTTATTCAAATTAAATATCACTTTGAATTGTCATAATTGATTGTCCTGTCAATTTGAAAGTGACTCTTCTGGACCTCCATATTATGCTTTGAGCAACGTTTTTAACAAAAAACTGAGAAAAGATTTTTTTATTTTGCAAAGTGTGGTCTCTTAAATGGCAGAAAACTCCATCAATGGTGGGGAAAGAGTTCATATAAACAACAAGGGCTGATTTGTGTCCCACTGTAGGAAGGGTAGTCTGGATGAGGGAGGAGGCCCTGGCTGATGTGGTCACCATGGAGATGGTTGATCTGCCACTCACCGGAACACAGGCAGAGCTGGAGGGAGAGTTCGGAAAGAAAGCTGGTAAAGTGTAACATGCATAAACCATTGTTTATTTTGTCCGTTTTTGCTTGTATTGTTTGTGGTCTTATCGTGTCATCTTGGAGCAATCAGAAGTTAGTTCACTATATGAATACACACATCTTAAAGTCAACATGAAGTGTCATTTAAAAGCCACTTTACTTAACCCTCCTATTGTCTTGGGTCAATTTGACCCCATTCAATGTTTAATGTCTGTAAATACATGATTTCATTTTTTTATTTTATTTTTTGCTTCAGATTTAATGACTTCTAATTTAATGGGGACAACTCTGTAAACATAAAATTAACCTGCTGATATTTTTTTCAAAAGCTTATTCTAAGACTAAGAAGTCAACAAAGACATAAATTACCTGAGACACAAACCTTTGTAAAAAATAAAAAACATTACTGGGGTCAAAATGACCCCAGTGGTTTTTATTTATTTATTTATTTTTTTAAGCATATTTGAGGGTTACAGGAGGTTTAAGATATTCCAATTTTTCTTTTAAAGTAGAGCTGGACAAAATTTATTTCTTTTTTCCCCATCTGGAATGTATTTGATCATGAAAAGTTTTTTCTATATGACAGGTTTCTTTAATTAGAAAAAGTGACTTTTGCTTTTTGAAATGCATTACCAATTTATTGTTAGGACTTCAACGTATTATAAAATATAGATCAATTGATTTCCTGTTGGCTTTAAAGTCTAAAATGTGTTTACATTAAATCCAATCAACATTTTCTAAATGTAAGTGTTATGTAAGCCTGTATTCTGTATCCAATGCATGTTGTGACGTTGTTGCTTTTGCTTGCTAAGCCAAAAAACACCCTTCTGTCTGTCTTGCTCATCTGTCCCGTTTTCCATGGCTTGCCTTTTCTTTCTGTATTTATTTATTTCTGTGTTTTCTATTGCTGCACTTGGATCCAGCCATTCAAGGTAATGTAGAGAGCATCATCTTAATTTTGCTTCTCTTCCTAATCCTGTATATTAAATGCAGGGGCGTAGCCAGAAATTTATTTTTGAGGGGGCCCAGCTTAAAATGAGGAGGCCTGAGCATAACGTAGTCGGCTGGATTCGAACCTGCGCGGGGACACACCAATGGATCTTTAGTCCATCGCCTTAACCTCTGAGCCAAAACTGGTTGTGGTGTGACGATCGTCTTGTGCGGCGGGCGATATGTGTTTTCACAGTTGCGATTTTAAACAATTGAACAATTGGCCCCCCCGTGGCTATGCCACTGGTCTTTGTCAGTGTTTCTAACTTTTAGGTGATGCATTAACTCGAGAAAGTAATGTTACGGTTTAATTTTCTTCAAAGAGAAATGTTGTTGTCTCTATCTGACCATTATCACTGGTGTCTTGTTACCTGCAGATGGGCTGTTACCCATGGTTCTCAAGCGCCTCTCTTCCCAGTTTATCCTGCTGCAGGCCTGGATGGCCCACCTCTGGAAACTCTTCTACGACGCCCGGAAGCCTCGCAGCAGTGTGAAGAATGAAGTCACCATAGACACACTATCTCGGGATGAGTTTAACCTTCAGAAGATGATGGTGATGGTGACTGCCTCTGGAAAGGTAAACTCAGAATACACAAATGCTGTTTTGTCCTTTAAGCTGTAGAATATCCTGTCTGTAAATGCATCTGTCGTTTTTCTGCACAGCTTTTTGGCATCGACAGTAAATCAGGAAGCATTTTGTGGAAGCAGTATTTAGAAGACATCCAGCCCAACTCTGTTTTTAAGCTCATAGTGCAAAGGACCACTGCCCATTTTCCACATCCTCCACAGTGCACACTTCTTATAAAAGACAAGGTAAGATTTTGGAGTTTGCTTTTGTATGGGCTAATGCCATTCAATGTGCAGTACTTCGTTTGTTTGCTTGTTTACTCACTTGTTCATTAATTTGCCTATTCGGATGTTGTTTTTTCGTTTTTAGGACAGTTATGTGTTCAGATGTTCAACCTTAAATAATCCTATTTAGTTTTATTACTTTTTTTAAAAACTAAATTTAAAAATGAACTTTATTTCTAGGACACAGGTATTGGAAGCCTATACGTCTTTAATCCCATCTTCGGCAAGAAGAGTCATATTAGTGTACCTGCTTTACCCCGACCTGTGCTCCAGACTCTGCTGCTACCTGTCATCGACCAGGACTATGCTAAAGTCCTTCTACTTATTGATGATCAGTACAAGGTGGGCATCCGTCCTTCTGACAAACCTTCTGTGTTGCTTGCAGAATGTGAACTTTTCTGTTCTATTTCAGGTCACAGCATTCCCATCAACTAAGAATGTTCTACAGCAACTTCAAGATTCAGCATCCTCTATATTCTTCTACCTAGTGGACTCCAGTCAGGGAAAGCTGTCGGGTTTTCGTCTGCGCATGGTTAGCGTTCATTCAGCATGCATGCATACCGCTCAAAAGCATTTTTGCTGCTTGTGTTCATAAGTGTTTTTTTCTTCAGGATTTGTCTACAGAGCTGATCTGGGAGGTGGTCATCCCCACTGAGGTGCAGAAAATAGTGGCCGTCAAAGGAAAGCGTGCAAATGAACATGTGCATTCCCAGGGCAGAGTGATGGGGGATCGAAGCGTGCTCTACAAGGTACGGCTAACCTTCATGACCGCTCTTATTGGCCTAATAAGATCCCATTACTAATTGTGTATCCTGTCTGTTTTTTTTGCTTTGTTTTTTGCTACCTGTTATTCCTCTGCAGTATCTGAACCCTAATCTCTTGGCTGTGATAACGGAAAGTACAGACAGTCATCAAGAGCGCAGTTTTGTTGGCATCTTCCTGATTGATGGTGTGACTGGCCGTATTGTTCATGAAGCGGTGCAGCGGAAAGCCAGAGGACCAGTTCACTTTGTGCACTCTGAAAACTGGGTGGTGGTAAGTATACAAGCTTGTCTATCTTATTTTTTCTATTGTTCCTGTGATATACAGAATTTAACACTTGTTTTTTATTTTGTGTGTGTGTTTCCTTCCTTATAGTACGTGTACTGGAACTCCAAGTTTCGTAGAAATGAGTTTTCTGTGTTGGAGCTCTTTGAGGGAGCAGAGCTTTACAACAGCACAGTGTTCAGCTCCCTGGACCGTCCACATCCACCTCAGGTGCTGCAGCAGTCGTACATCTTTCCTGCTCCCATCAGCACTTTGGAGGCCACACTTACAGAAAAGGGCATCACCAGCCGACACCTCCTTGGTTAGTGTTAAGCATATCATGCCGTTTGGAATGTTCAGATATTGACAATTATTTTATTGTTATTGCTGATAAACTATATTACAATATTTAAAAATGTTACAAATTTGAAAAGTTAGCATGTACTTTTAGGCATCTTAACATGTATTTCAAGTGTACAGAATGAATGATGAATAATTATTCCTTTCAAATCTTCTGTAGTTATAATAATATAGCGCCTTTCGACAAATTGTCACTTTACAATATTAAAACAAGTAAACGTGGCACCATGCATAGAGACATAAGATGTACTGAGTGTAAAAAAACATGACGTGAAATGGATCAGGAGGTTAGGAATCATAAAATCATGAGATGACAAAATGTGATGTCATGAATTTGCTGGGGAATGGAATTCTAGTCTGTGAGGGCAGAGATACAGAAGGTCCTGCCACCAAATGATGCTAGTTAGCAATGGACCATATTCAGAGGACATAATTGCGCAGACAGGGGTGTACTAGGTATAAATGAACTCAGAAATATACAGGGAGCAAGACCATGGAGGGCTTTGAATGTAATGAGAAGAATTTTGTTGAATGCAGAAGCCAATGGGTAGCCAGTGTAGTCTGCATAAAGTATTGTGTGGAGATTTCTTGTTATATGTCAGGATCAAAAATAGTGGAAGGTCGAACCAGGAAACCAGCAATAGTAATGTTGTTAGTAGAGGCAGTATGTAGAAGTGTGGTTGTGTATATCTCTTAAAGATGAGTCTTATGACCCCATATCCGCATTCTCTTAATAAATTCTCGTTGTTAATTTTTTTTTCTTTGTAGTGGGGCTCCCATCAGGCAACATTTTATCCTTGCCAAAGATGTTTCTGGACCCTCGGAGACCAGAGGTGGTCTCAGAACAGAGTCGGTGGGTACTAATATTTATTTACCGTGTTGGGAAAATGTCACGCACGTAATTTAGTCTTTGGTAAATTACTGAGTAACCAAGTTGAACAATGATTGTCACCATTTAGGGAGGAAAACCTCATACCGTATGCTCCAGAAATGCCTATTCGTACAGAGTGGTTTATAAACTACAACCAAACTGTGTCAAGAATAAGAGGCCTCTACACTGCCCCCTCTGGCCTGGAGTCTACTTGTTTGGTAAGTCATAGTTCAGTCCATTTTTCATTTCATAGCGCTAACTTTTTGTGGGTGTGATTTATTACATTACACTGAATAATTACATTTGCATTTCATTTCTTTACTCTATAGGTGGTTGCGTATGGTCTTGACATCTACCAGACCAGAGTTTTCCCATCCAAGCAATTTGATGTCCTGAAGGATGACTATGATTATGTATTAATCAGCAGTGTACTCTTTGGCCTCTTCTTTGCCACCATGATCAGCAAACGTCTAGCAGAAGTGAAACTGCTAAACAGGGCATGGCGATAAGACTCATCCTAATGGCCTGTTGACTTCACTCTCGCCTTCACTGCAATGTGGTTGACACATTGATGGCAGGAGACTAGCTGGTGACCGTGTCAAAAATGCAAGATACTTTGATAAGTTTGGTGTATTTTTGCAACCGGCTGTCTTGGGGATCTTGTGGCGTCTTGAGTGTAAGTGCATAGATGGCCATGATAGTTTTTTCCCTTTTTCAGAGAGATGTAATGTAGGTCTTTTTTTCCCCCCAGCATTGAACAATTCACTGTCTAATTTGTTAATTTATTGTGCCTTTCAGGGTAACAACTCATTTGTTTTTGTTTTTTATATAAAGGTAGACTCCCCAAGTATAGTCTTATTTAATTTTCTTCCATTCTAGATTTCATTAAGTCTGAGTCTGCCTTTCGAAGAGGCTGAATGATGAATTGGGTATTTTCAAAATTAATATTGAGGAAAAATTATTGAAAATGGACTCATTTTTACTTTAAAAAGTGAAAAGATTGAAAATGTGATTTGGTTTTAAATTAAATATAGTAGTAATATATGTTGAGCTGTTAAAGAATATATTGCCTCATTTCATGTACAGGATTTAAATGGGCAAGCACTAGTACACATGAGAACTGTGAAATTTCAAGAGTCAAGACATTTGGATAATTTTGTCCTGTACATTAATGATGGAGGATTCTGCATAAGAGTTTGGATTTTTTTTGTTTTGTAGTTCCTTTATGGTATGTCAAATGCACTGGATGGTTAGGAGCCATGTTCGTTCTTGATATATTTGAGCAAGATCCTGTTATGCCATATCATACTTTTGATTTTGACTCGTACACATGCAAATCCTTGTGATTTTACTATTGTGCAGAATGTTTCTACTCTTTTGATTTTTCATAAGCTGTCTTGTTTATACATCATTTTGAAAGCATCCTCTGCTGCAAATTAATGATGTCAGAAAAAAAGTTAGTTTAACATTTATAATAAAAAAGATATTAAGTTGGTAACAAACCTAATGCTTTTTTTTTATTGCATACATTATTTGTTCTTTTTCCCAATGAGTAATAAAAGATATCCTTCCTAACAGTTGGCTCTTGAATTGTTTTGTGGATAGTCTGGCCAATAACCGTTGAAATACTTTCTGGTTGATCATCCCAAATAGTTCAGCCCAAAAGTTCTGTTATTGTTTACACCCCTGTATGACTTTCTTCCTCTGGAACACAAGATATTTTGAAAAATGCTGGTAACCAAGTTTTTCACAGACTTCTGTGCTTACAAAATATAAACACAAATGTTTTTAAAGGGATGCTCAATTTTTTTTTTTATTATTTCATTATTTACTCCTTATGTCGTTAAAGACCCGTATGACTGACTTTTTTAAACTGACCACAGAAGACATTTTGAAGCATGTTTGTAACCTATTCTGACGTTTATTAACCATGTCATGGTGACGAGATGTTAGATGCACTATTCGCTTGCATCTATTATCCCCCTATAATTAAACTGAATAGCAACGTGGGTTCATTCTGCTCAACATTTTCTTTTGGGTTTCAGGAAAATTAACACGGGTTTGGGAAAATACATGACAGAATTGTTTTATTTTGGGATGAACTCTCCCTTTAAAGTAAACGTTTCCTGAGTTGTTTCACCACAGCTGTAAGTAAATAAATATACGATTTTAAGCTTAAGCGTAAAACATCATAGTCCTATGTATTTATTTTTTTCAAGGGTGTTATTTTTATTTTTTTGCAAGACTTTTCGTGTTCATCTCTGACGACAGTTCCTGTTATTTGGCGTCTGATGATTAACCTCATTTCCGCTCTTGGATTCTAATACAGTATCTCAAGATGGCGTCGAGTGGAGGAGATGGAGAACCTGAGTGGACCGCAGCCGTACGGCCACTTTTATCAGCGTCCTATACGGCTTTCGAAACGAAAGAGCTACCTCAGCTTATAGGATCCATCATAAACAGGTCAGACGAGGGCTTGTTTGTTGAGTTGGCCAGTGCGAGGCTGAAATAAACTGTTGAGTGACTCTGCATTAGCTGTGATGCTATGGCAGCACCGAGGCTGTGTCTCAAAACGTAGTCAGCTGACTACCTTGACAGCATTTCTGGGTGTCATGAAAGGCTTCGGGCTGTTCCCACTGCGCACATGATGATCCAAAATGCGGTCTAAAACATTTTCCAAAGCCTAAAATGGGTTTTGAGTGCCCAGACGCGCATATGACGCCTAAAAGTGCTTTCTACGCAGCCAGCTCGCTGAGTTTTGAGACGCAGTTGGAGTGTTAGTGAGCGTTAACAGTAGCAGATGCATCAGATTCTGCTTCATCATCAGGCCGGAGATCCTTTCTTTTAAGTTAATATAACCGGCCCGAATATATTTGAACAATGTCGCTCATTTATAACGAACATACAGGATCCCGCGACATCCAACCCTAAATAAAATGGTTTTATATTTGTGTCGGAAGTGAATTAATTGACACCGAATGAGCTTGTTAGCCTCCCTCGATTAACTCCAAACGACGCTAGTTAGCCTGCTAGCCGCTGTCAAGACCTGCACATAAGCTTCCCTTTTAAAGGTCAACCGATTAAATATTCGCCTTTCAGTCGGCGGAAACCACACGTCCTACATATACTCAAAGTTTTAATTGTACTCTGTTCAGTTTAATGCATATGGGGGTGTGCCTGCTAACTAGCAGCTATGACTTAGCAGCTGGTGCTAGTGTTGCTGATGGTTCGTTAATTGTGAGTTAGCCTCGTTTGGTTAATGAATAAACGTCGAAATTCTGTGTTTTATTGTGTTGTGGGCTTGGATGTCTATTTCGAAAGCTTACTTGTCTTGGTGTGTTTACTGTCATCTAAGTTTCGTTTTTACAGAAAACGTATTAGGGGTGCGCTAATAAACACGTTAATGTTTGTGTCGTTTAATGCTTTATTAACACGAGCCAAAAACTGTCTAAGCTTTACTTGAATTGAAATTATGATTTAAAAGAAAATTCGTTAACTGTTGTTTTTTTGTTTTGTCGTTGTTCGTGAGTAAGTGAAACTTAACCTGTCAAAAGTGAAAGTAGCGAGATTGAGCTGCCAACCTTTACTGGACAAAACCTGTTTATGTTAGTAGTTAAATAATGATTGAGTCTAAATTGAGTTTTTAAATTCAAACTGCAATAATTTATGATCAGTATGTAATAATGTTTGCTGACGTGAGTATATTTGTTAAAAAATAAAGTTTATTTCCAATGCAGTTTTCTAAGAGTGTGTGTATGTATACCCCTCCATTTTTAATAACAGACCAGTGTTGTTTACTAATACCATTAAAATTTTAATTTTATAATAGTATATAAAATATATCAGATGAAGTAATATTAAATGTAAAATAAAATATATCTGATGAAAAACTTAAACGGAAATTTTAAAATGACTGACATATTGGAAATGTGCTTGTCATTTTTTGTATACAAAACAACATTACTAAAACAAAAAACAAAAAAACTATATTTTAAATATAGTTTAAAATATTATTAAATATATTTAATATTAAATATATTTAAAGAATCATTTAACACATGCACCTTAAACACTTAAATGATGTTTGACATTTTGTATGTTATTGTTATGTCCAAATGCGGAGCTTTAGTATTGCTTTCATGTAAGTTTTGTGTTTGTCAGATAAGATCATGCATTCCTACTCCAAAGAGCTTTGGAATTTGTTTTTCACCTTTTTTCATGAGGCATGTAACAACTAATAGGAGGCCTATTAGGGCAGTTTCATAAGGTTATCTCTGTGAGAATCATGCAGATATCTGGACGGAGCAGCATTTTGTGGGTTCTTCAGTTAGTTTAGCCCAATCTGGTTGCATTGTGATGTGTTACACTGACTTTCGTAACACAGTCCATGCAAATTGGAAAATCCAGTCCCGCCCTACATTTGATCTCTTTACATACCTGGTGTCACTTGAAAATGTCACATTACGAAAGTAAAATGAGTTGCAAACTGCAATTTACATGGGTTGTAACTCTTTTCCCTCTTCTTTTTTTATTTTTTAGTGAATCTGAGATTCTTCACCATGATAAACAGTATGAGCCATTCTACTCCTCTTTTGTGGCACTATCTGCACATTACATCACCACTGTTTGTGGTCAAAGTATGTCACATTTTTATATTTTATGCACATTTTTAGTTGAAATAGACATTCACAGATTTAACTGCAGATTTCAAATAGCTTTTATAATTTGTTCTTTTCTACTATTTTAATACCAGTTCTTCTGTCACATTTTAGTCCCCAGAAATCAGTTGCTGTCAGTAGCTGCAGCATGTAAAGTATTGATTGAATTCTCATTGCTGCGTCTGGAGAATCCTGATGAAGCATGTGCGGTCTCTCAGGTAAGACATGCACCTTTTGATCATTATGTACATCCTGTCTTTTTGAATAAGCATAGTATTTTCTTATAAACTAACTTCCTTTCTCTTTCCGCTCCATAGAAGCACCTGATCCTCTTAATAAAAGGCCTTTGTACTGGCTGCAGTCGATTGGATCGGACGGAGATCATCACCTTTACTGCGATGATGAAGTCTGCCAAACTTCCCCAAACTGTCAAGACACTTTCTGATGGTAAGAGCGGTTTTAAATTGCCACAGCCCTATGTTACCGGATGAGCTGTCGAGATCTTGTAAGGGGGCTTTCACACTGAGCACGTTTGCAATGGTCTGAGTCCAAAAAGCTTGATAAGTGACTGCAAATCGTTCATTTGCCTCTGTAATTGCACTCACTTTGTGTTATTACACTGCATGCTCACATCCGAGATAAATCATCACCACTGTCATCCCTTACATGTGCTTTGTTGAACTAATGATGTTGTCATCGGCTAAAATTAATGCGCAGGTTATTTCCTGAACAAGTGCGCACCTGAGTCGCTTTCATATTCAATCAAATCCACACCACCTTTTACAGGTGGTCTTGGGTTCGGTACCCGGGTCCATATGACAGATTTCATATTACCAATTTTTTGTGCAAACCGTATCCCGTTTTGAGCTAAACTGCCAGTGTGAAAGCACCCTAAGGCATATGAAATGTCTTGCTTAGCATAATGACTGTTATTATGAATGTAATCTCTGTTTAGATATAGACCCAGTGTTCCCGAGTGGGAATATGCAGCAGCTGTGTTTGAATGTTGAATGATGAGCCTCTTGCTTGTAATTTCAACACAGCTGTTCGGAAGTAAACAACTTGAGGTGGTGAAGATAGGATTTACATGTTTGCTTTGTCCTTTGCCTTGTTGTTAAAGGGTCGTAAAATCTGCTGTAGATTGGCTCAGATCATTTCTACAGGTCTAGTTGAGCTGATTTTGAGTGAAAATCTTCTGAATGAATTAATACACAACCGTTCGAGTTTGTGGTTGGTATTCTCTTATGCTGGGTTTGCTGGTATGCTGGTAATATTGTCAAATATTATGACATTTTATAGTTACTGTTTTCTTTTAGTGTAAATTTATTTGTGATTTATTCCTGAAATTTGATTCAGGTTTCTTTGATGAATAGAAAGTGTAAAAGAACAGGATTTATTTGAAAGTTGTTTGTAAAATAAATGCTTTTACTATCACTTTTTTCATTAAGTAATGCGTCCTTGCTGAATAAAAGTATTA
The DNA here is from genome assembly GCA_037043235.1 of Rhodeus uyekii. NCBI lineage: Eukaryota > Metazoa > Chordata > Actinopteri > Cypriniformes > Acheilognathidae > Rhodeus > Rhodeus uyekii. The sequence goes on from JAWRVZ010000034.1 coordinate 2,692,200, forward strand.
ATTTCTTACCCCCAAAAATATATTTACCTAAACCTTTGAATGGTAGTGTATATGGTAAAATATGTTTGGAGCTGATGTAAATATTTAATAAACCTACATTTTTTTTAATGGAAGTTCCAATAGTGTGCAATTCTGCTGTTGCAGTTCGGAGCTGGCGGTTCCCAAATGTGTCATAACTGTATTTATCCCCTTTGCAGGCTGTCTGCCATCTGCTTTACAAAAGAATTAATGAAGCATCATTTTCTTGTGTGTCTCTTTTCCTACTCATTTGAATGTTGTGGCTAATTATAAGCGCTCTTGTGAGTTTTGCTCAGTTTAGATCAAGTCAGAAGGGAGCTGTCTTGTTAATTGCATTTTATATAATGCAAAAAATAGTAAGGCGTTCCTTTAGCATGTTAATTTAGTACCATTATTAACCTGTTTTTTTGAATGATCATACCCACTGAACTGTATGTTCGTCCAATTATATGTTATATGTTAATTTTATGTTAACTGTTTCCTACAGCAAATATGGGGACTTTTGTCCAGAAATGTATCTATGTGATTGTATACAAATACCTTGAGTGATTAAACAATGCATCATGGAAGTCATATTTCCTTCTATATCATTCATGACACAATTCAGTCCAAGCAAAGAATCGTATCATAAGTGTGTATTAAACTTTTTTTCCCTCATGTAAGTGCCAGAATATTTGAAAGGAAGCTTTGTTTGCTCTCCTCTGTCAGAGAGGATTTGAGAGTGAGATGGGACTGTCAGATTGTGTCTGCTGATATTCTGCAATCATCTTTGGTGCTTTTATTTTACAGTGGAGGACCAGAAGGAGCTTCCTTCCCCTGTTAACCCCGAACTCAGACATAAAGAAGTCCAAATGAACTTTTTCAATCAGCTAACGTCAGTGTTTAACCCTGACATTTCTGTGCTGGCCTCTCCATCCGTTCACATGCAGGTTAGTGAATGAGATTGAGTCTTTCAATTGACTTCACAATAGCTATGTTTACATGGACAGCTTTTGTCTGTCATGAACACTAAATAAAGTGATTTGGTTTACGTTTTTTTTGTGTATATATAATCTCTATCTCAAGCTTGAAATTGGAATGGATCTTTTGTCATGCGTGCACTGCATGAATATAGATTTTCTATTCAAGCCTTTCTTATCTTTGTTTTAAAAAGTAGACTTAATATTTACCTATTTAAGGGAGATGTTGGGCATATGAAGCATTGTGATATGCTGATTATATTTATTATTATTATTTTGTTTACCCTAAACAAGCTGTCTGTGGCCGAGACTCCGAAGCAAAGACTTGTGGGACATAGTTGTTCTGCACCAATTAACAAACGATGAGTGGAAGAAGAATTTTTATGAATTTTATTTGACACTGTATTCAACAACAACAGCTTGTTCTGTGCATCATACCTCGTTAAGATAATTCTACATCATTGCAGAAAATTCCAGTTTCAGTATTCAATACGAATGTAAAAAGTGTTTACAAGCCCTATCAAACTGATTAGAATGTTTAAATACATTACGATCGATGCGGTTACACGTGACTTTTTCCAACTGTGCTGCTAGTCGGATTACAAACAGATTATTAGGGTCCATGTAAACACAACTAATGATGTGGTCCTTGGATTACTGTTGTTTTGTTATGAGTAAACATTGATGTTTAAGGACAAAACTGTAATGTCATGTGTTTTACAGGGTGAGAATGAGTGTGATGACCAGACAACAACAGATCAGGCACTGCAGGCCAAAATGAAGAATGCCTTCATCTCTCAAAATGTGTCCAGTTTACAAGAATTAGGTGAGCTGAGCTTGTCCAAGCCCAAATATCACATGAACAAGAACCCAGATTCAGGTTTCTTCTAGTCTAGTTTCTTCTAGTCTTTTTTTCAGCATTGAGCTAAATGAGATCTCTTGATGCATAATATTAAGCACCGTTAACACCATACTCTCAATGCTGTTTTGATATACGCCAGTATTTATGGATCCCTATCTAAGTCCCTATTAGAGCAGCATCTAAAAGACACATTTTAGAAAGATTGCAATTGCTTGTGTTAAACAAAAAAAACAAATCATTGAATGCAGCAAAATACATTATAATAAATTGAACCAGCAAAATACCAGAACCACATACGAGAATCCATGAACCGCATTAAGTCTACATGATGTATCAAAACCATGATGTAGCGTAGTGCTATTGTGAATTCAGAAAGGCTGCGATTCAATTAAATGTATGTCCCGTAGGTTTTAATTATTGATACGCATATAGGTTACGAGCATCTCAGCAGCTCTGTTCATAAATGCTGTTCCACATAAACCGTTATCATTCAGAGCGTGTCTCAAACTCCATCTCTGCATATGCTGAGAGTTTGAGTTGCTTAGAACGTTCATCTGAGATCACAATGTGTTCCATTTCATCAGATTTGTAAGGTAAATCATTTATAAACCTACACTAACACAGGAGAATATATCAATATGTAAAACATTCATCACGGTTTCAAAATAAATGATTAAACCCTCGTTCTGTATTTACATGTTATGATGTCCACATATTCTTGTTCAAGAATCTGCAGTGGCTGTGGCATTTTTATTGTAAAGAAGCGGCCATATATTAAAGATTAAGTATACATTTTAAATGTCTTTTGGCCAATATCAAACAAGGTTTTGATCTGTTGTAAAGTATAACAACAATTACCAGGCTGTTGGAGTTTTTGCTTATATTGTGTATTTAAATTTAAAAGTGTTGTTCTATAAAACCATAAGATTACTTGCTTTTGATATATTATTTGAACCAAATGTTATTGCCTCATTATTATGTTTTTTTAAGTCATTTTTAAGGTTTAGGTCTTTCCTTGATTCTAGTTTTAATACCACAAAAATGATCCGATTAATCATCAAAATCATCAACCAATTTCTCATTGCAAAATAATCGTTAGTGACTGCCTTATTTAAAATACGAAGTTAGCACTTAAAATACACATACACATAAATAAATGGCATGTAAATAAATAAAAATACTACTGTTCAAATATTTGGGGTTATTAAGGTTATTTTGAAAGAATACGTTTATTCAGCAACTATGCATTAAATTGATTAGAAGAAGAGTAAAGATATTTGTAATGTTCCGTTTCAAATAAATGCTGTTCTTATAACTTTATATTTATCAAACAATCCTGAAAATGTATCACAAAAATATTAAGACTTCTTTCAATATCTTGAACAAATCTTACAGACCCCAAACTTTTGAACAGTATTGTATAAAGAAATTTAGAGCAATGTATTCGATCCTAAAATTTCTGTAGTTACATTGTCAATGTTTTGTTTGCTTTCTTTTATGCTTTCTTTTATGCATACTTTAGCATTGCACAAGTCTAGCATTGCACAAGTTGGATGTCACACATTTGAGTTGATCAAAACGATTGATATTTTGTTCCACAGTATAAGTCCTTGTTCTTATCCCGTGCATTACAGGGGGCTCAGAGAAGTTGCTGCGTGTGTGCCTCAACCTTCCCTACTTCTTACGGTATATCAACCGCTTCCAGGATGCAGTATCCGCCAACTCTTTCTTCATCATGCCTGCCACTGTGGCAGATGCTACCGCAGTCAGAAATGGGTAAGCCAAAGACACTCTCAGCTCACTGCTGTTTGTTTTCAATCTTTTGAAAGCGAGTTCGCTGACTTGCATCCCCATTTCAGTTTTCACTCCCTGGTGATTGATGTGACCATGGCCTTGGACACACTTTCCTTGCCTGTACTGGAGCCTTTGACCCCTGGGAGACTACTTGATGTGACTGTGTTAGCACTAAGCTGCCTCTATGCAGGTTGGTTAATTGAAAAAGCTCCTTTTGTAGAGGTCAGGTTTACACAGAGAATTTCAGGTATGTGCATTTTTTTTCTCTCTCAGGTGTGAGTGTGGCAACTTGCATGGCCATACTGCAGGTGGGTAGTGGCTTGCAGCTTCGTGCGGCCTCCACTGGCTCCAAGGAGGAAGACTATGAAAATGACGCTGCTACAATTGTGCAGAAATGCGTAGGTGTCTTTGGTAGAGGTGGCAGATGACTTTCGTTTATTGACTTTGGTACATTGCTGATCTTCTGTTTTTGTTTTTTAACAGCTGGAAATCTATGAGATGATTGGACAGGCCATCAGTAGCTCTCGCAGAGCTGGAGGGGAGGTAGGTTAATTATTTTCCACAGAGTATACAACAGAAGCAAGAATAGCCCACATCTGAGATCTTGTTTCGTGTTTCAACAGCATTATCAGAACTTTCAGCTCTTGGGTGCCTGGTGCCTGTTGAACAGCTTGTATTTGATACTAAACCTGAGTCCCACGGCCCTGGCTGATAAAGGGAAGGAGAAAGATCCCCTGGCAGCACTACGAGTCCGAGACATCGCCACCCGAACCAAGGACGGAGCAGGATCTCCTAAACTTGGCCCAGGGAAAGGGTCAGTTTTCCTTTGTGTTCTGTGCTTCAAGTGACTGTCTAGTGAATACGAGTCCATAAGAAGAGTGTCCTAAAACTGGTTCTCTGTTTGTTCTCTTATCATTATGATAATTTCCTGATATCATAATGTCTATACTAACTTTAAGGTTTTCATTCTTCTATTGAGGCTTTTTTTTTTCATTATGACATCAGGACAGCATCATCCTGACATTTCTTTTACTTGATGACCCCCAATGTTTTTAAATAAATTATACAGAAATAAATTAAAAACAAGCTCATTGGATTTTTTAGTATGATATTGAATATTACAAGAAATAAATGTCAAGCTTCCTCCCTCCGTCAGGCACCAAGGCTTTGGGGTTCTGTCAGTCATTCTGGCCAATCACTCAATCAAGCTCCTCACATCACTGTTCCAGGACTTACAAGTGGAAGCTCTTCACAGAGTAAGGCCGAACGCAACTGCTTCGTTTGAAATACCAGGGCATTTTCATATTGTAAATATGAGTTAAGCTGTTTTCTGTCTTCAAGGGCTGGGCCAGTGATGGGCCACCAGCAGAGCTGAACATCATGGCTCAGAGCACGTCCATCCAGAGAGTGCAGAGGCTCATTGACTCGGTCCCTCTCACTAACCTGCTCTTCACGCTGCTCTCCACCTCCTATAAAAAGGTATGAAACCACACGACTCGATCATGCTTGCTATGAGGAAGTGGTCTGTTTAGTTTGAATGTGGTGGCTCTGGTTCTGCTTGATTCAGGCATGTGTGCTGCAGCGGCAGAGGAAGGGTTCAGTCAGCAGCGATGCCAGTGCCTCCACTGACTCCAACACTTACTATGAAGATGACTTCAGCAGCACAGAAGAGGACAGCAGTCAAGGTAGCATACATTGCAGATTTCTTGTTGTTTAAAGTGTCATGAACCCCCTGAGGCCCCCCCCCCCTGTTTTAGCACTGCTTGTTCACATGTCTGACTTGAAAAAGAATAAACAAAATGGCCGTTTAAAGATGTGGAAAAGTAGGAGTGTAAATGGTGGGAAGAAGGGAGACAACAGTGAATAAAACACCTGCAATACTTTCATTATACAGGCAAATAAATATTTATATGTGAGCAGAGAACAAACAACAGGTTTGGAGGCACCTTGATGTATTTTTAAAAATAAAACCAACAAACTCACAAAAATCTTTAGAGATTATTTTAGAACATTTTGTTAAATTATTCTTAAAAATATTTGAAAATCAGCATTATAACTAAAATGACATGCATCAATTTAACAAAAAGAATATGGTCATCTTTAAATTTGTCCATTCTTCTGTGAATTCTCCCTCTGGTCATCGTGTTAACGTTGTGTTTTTGTCGATATTTGCACGTGTGTATGTCTTTAGAAGAGGACATGATGAAATGTGTGCGCACACATAGTGCTGGTTCATGTTTGGAGCAGGAAAGAAATACGTCCATAGCTTGAAACACGTTTGCTCTGGTCTGGATTTGAACTGTGATCCGAGTTGCGAGTGTTGTTAAACCCATAGTGACGTTCCATGCAGAAACCGCTCGTGTGTTGTGAGTCTGCTATGCATTGGCAGTCAAACTCTAGCTCTGACCACATGGTGAAAATGCTTTCAACACTCTTGTGCTACTGTACTGATACACTTATGACACAAGTGTCCAAATGCAAAGCTGAACAGGCAAAGGGGTCAGAACAGAGCCAAACAGATCTATGTTTGAATTCTCATGTAATACAGAGCAGGGATTGGATTAGAAGCATTCCTTCTTATGAATACGGAAAAACTGATGACGTAGATGGCAGCCGTGGCTAGAGATTACCCAATGACCACTCTGAGTTAGTGATATACCTCACTTCTCACGTATACCATTTTCCCCTGAAGAGTGCCGTTGTTGTTTTCATTGATGTACAAACAGTATAAATCTGTTCTAGGGTTACGTGACCTTTTAACTTTGGCTGATCTTGCAATTAAGAAAGAACATGACATTCAGTTCATATGCAGAGTAGTAACTTTTACCAGTAAATCTGCCTATTAGATGTCTAGCTGGGTGAATCTCACAAAGAAAATCTCCAGGTTATGTTTCAAAATCCAAAGGAAACATTATTTTGCTGAAAATTAAGCATATTTTGCGATGAAGATAAATCTCATTCTCAGTTCTGGAATATTATTGAATGGAATAATCATGAAAGTAATTTATATATAAAAATTTATATATACAGTAATACCTCGGTTTACGAGTTTAATTTGTTCCAAGAGCGAGCTCGTAAACTAAAATGCTCGTACACCAAAACAAATTTCCCAATAAGAATGCACATAAATGCTATGTAAATTTTTTTTTTTTTTTTTTTTTGGGTTACAGTTAAAATTATAACCATTAAGATCTCATATAAATACTAATTAATAATTGACAATGAAACTCTAAAAATACTTGACAATTTTCTGTAATGCACTTCAGCTTTGAGCAGCGTGGGTGGAGGAGACGAAAGGAGGGGGGAGCAGGGAAAGCAAGGGAAAACACAAAACTCAGACTTAAGTACAAATGAGTGAATTTATTATAATAGTGCAGAAAACAAACAAAGTGATAATCCAGAGGTGTATCACACACGGGAAATGCTTTGATATGAGAATCAGGTGTGTCAGTGCTCAGTGACCACGGCTCCTTTCTCATACACACACACACAGGCAGAACTAGGAGACAATGAATTCATGAACCGTGACAGTTACTGCTTGGAGGTACTGTAGTGTATATTTCACTACGTGAACAATAGTGATCACAATTAATTAATGTTAACAACACAAGGTAAAACCGCTGTAAATCACTTATAAAAGTGTCCCTGTGGTGAATGATGCAGCCAAACCAAGCGACGCTGAGAGAATGAACGAGTTAAGGGGTGATAAAGGGGTTGGAACCGTTATGAGAGGCTGTCATTAGGATATTTCCTGTAAAAATGCGCTCGACAATGCTGAGCAAAAAATGCACACCGATATTGCTTGTATACTAAGTCGCTCGTAAACCGAGGTATTACTATATATACTATACACACACATTTAAAAAAAATGTTTTATTTTTATTTTTTACTCCTAAATAAGCTTAGTTAAAAAAAAAACAATTATTGTAATTCTGATATATGGTTTATTGTTTTGTTTTTTATTGCTGCTACAGTTGGGAAGGGTGGTTTTAATAATTTTAAATTTATTTATTTTGCACAAACGCAAAAAAAGAAAATTCCAAATATAGCCTTAATTTTCTAAATTTGGTATTTGCATTGAAAAGACCTACAAATAATAATGGTAATCATTTATAAGCATGTATAATGGTTTTTTATTTATTTTATTTGTTTAATTAAGTCCTCAGTTTACTTGTTGATTGTTTTAATTTTTTTATACCCCTCAGTTAGTAAATGTTATAAATACATTTTACAATAAAAAAATGCATTGTTTAATGCTTTTTTTTTTGCCTTATATAAATATCAAACTGCCAATAAACTATTCTAAGATATCAATCATATCAAAATGAAAGAAAAGTCTTAATTTTCTCAATGCAAAATGTAATTTTGATGATTTTCCCCCAGTTTGCATTGAATATGACCTGTGCTTTCCTTGACGGTTTTTGTGAGTTTCCCCCAGCTCTCTTATATAATGTTATTAGAATTGAGTTATTTTCTATGCAGCTGAGTACAGGGTTTGCTTGTGGTTTACTGAGCTAGTGTCAGGGCTGAGGAATCTCAGGGACGTTTTCATGCAGTTCCTGAGCACTGCACCCTGTAGTAGGACAGCAGTCAGGCCTCCCCAGAGCTCAGAGTCAGGTCAGTTTACTTCCTGCTCCTGAACACTGTGGCACGCTAAGCATGCTCTGCTAACTGTGCCGATTTGGCAGCCATCACAGCTAGTGACAGTGTTCATTATTTCAGCAGAGAGAAGACAGGAGAGGACAAGAGCAGCTTTTGTCTCAGGTCAGCAGATCTCTGTTTTAGGTCAGACTCGTAGTGTCTCATTATACTTCTATTTATTGTGCAGTAAACGGTAAAAAGTTCTTAAGTAGATTTATATCCAATGGTAAATAGAAACAGCATCACTGTTTGCATACAGTACAGTGACTTCATTGAATGCGGTGCCGAATGTCACTCTTGGCGTGTTTTCAGATGATGATAGTGAGCCCATTCTGGGACTGTGGTTTGAAGAGACTATTTCTCCCAGTAAAGAGAAGGTGGCACCTCCACCTCCCCCTCCTCCCCCACCTCTGGAAACATCCCCGAGACTCAAGAGCCCCAACAAGCTGAACACGGCAGAAAACGGCAACATCCTGGCTAGTCGCAAGGACCCAGAGTTGGTAAGGCCACAGTGTGTAGTGCAGATTTGATTATCACTAACTTTGCTGCATGAACTGAAATGTTGTTTTATGTCCTGTACAAACACGTATATTATGGCAAGCTGATAACCAACTCGAAACATGTCTACGTTTTTAAGTTCATGATTCCCCAAAGCCATTGTGAAATAAGAAAACCTAAATGGCTCTTTTGAGATGTTGACATCAAATTCATTTTACTATATTACTTTATTAAATATAAGTAACGGCACTCAATTAGTTGAAATTAAATTCCTTTTAAATATATAAATAGTACTTTTGTTGAAGAAAACAAATGTGATGTTTTCTGCCATGCCACTAGGTTGTCAGTAAATCTAAAATGCCGAATCAGCCAGTGCAACATAAATGATTTCATGTTAACTTGTTTCTTGTTCCAGTTTTTGAGTTTGGCCTCAAGCATACTAAACTTCATCACCACCTCCATGCTGAAGTCCAGAAATAATTTCATTCGCAACTACCTGAGCGTGTCCCTCACGGAGCAGCACATGGCCACCCTCGCCAGCATCATCAAGGATGTCGATAAAGATGTCAAAGGTTTATAAGCCCCCCACTCTTATCTATATTTTACATTTAGGCTTCCATTTAGGCTGTTCCTAACTTTTTTGCCATCTAGGTTCCTCTGATGACGAATTCGCCTCAGCCCTCTATCACTTTAATCACTCTCTGGTAACGTCAGACCTGCCCTCTCCATCCCTACAGGTAAATTAATAAATAATATGCTTTAAAGTGCCTCAGCTGCATCTCAGTATAATTTATGACTAACAACTGGTATCCAATACCCTGTTATCTATAACCTTTCTTCAGAACACTCTTCTGCAGCAGTTGGGTGTTGCCCCATTCTCAGAGGGTCCCTGGCCCATGTACATCCATCCTCAGTCTCTCTCAGTGCTCTCCAGGTTACTGCTGATCTGGCAGCATAAAGCCAGCCAGCAGGGGGAGCCTGATGTACCCGAGTGCATGAAGGTCTGGGAGAGGTAAGACATCACTCAATATTAAATAATTACTTTTCTCAAATGTAGCTATGGATTCTTCACAAGATATATTGGGTGTTAAAATCAAGTTCACAATATAGCATATTTCACAACTGGAATATATTTTCCTTAGGTTTGTGGGCACTCTAAAACAGAACACACTACAGGGAGCAGTGCCTGCTGACGAGGACCTCAACGTTGAACACCTCCAGCTGCTTTTGCTCATCTTCCACAACTTCTCTGAAAAGGGTCGCCGCAACGTCTTAACCCTCTGCATGCAGGCCATCTCTGAAATCGCAGCCCATGTTGATTCTCAGCTTCAGGCTGTACCCCTCAACCTGGCCCGCATCTTGCTCGTGTTTGACTACCTGCTGCACCAGTACTCAAAAGCTCCCATGTACTTGTTTGAGCAGGTATGATTGTAGCTGTACTTTCACTGGAAACATGCCACTTTTTTGTAAATGGTTTTTAACAGTTATATTTTCTTCGCACGCTCAGGTTCAGTACAATCTTCTGACACCATTGGCATCCGGAGCCAGTTCTGGACAGGAGGGGGGAAAGAGAGGTGCCGTCCCACTTTATTATGGTTTCAAAGAGGTGGAGGAGAACTGGGCCAAGCACTGCTCGGCAGGTAGGAGTAAGTCAAACCTCTTATATTTCTTTCCATTATACCCTTGATAAACTAGATCAAGTGTACGGCAGTACTTAAAGAACATTTGAAAGCTTTGCTAATCTAGTGCAAGAGTTGTTTTGATTGTTATTGTTGTCGGTCTCATTTAGATTCCACAGTGCTGCCGAAATTCTACTGTGTTCTGTCCCCTGAAGCCTCAGAGGATGACAGGAGTCGACTTGATGGCAAGGTGAGGCAACACATCACAAGTCTATACAAGTTTAATAAAACCATTTTGGTCATTACATAACGTTTTTTTGGAAAGTTTGCATGAACTTTTCATTGCCTTATGGCCCTTATATACTTATGTCGAGTATAAAAGTTTTTTTTCATTCTTTGCCAAAGGTACAATTTTTTTGTGTGGCCAGCAGTACATTGTTAAGCCAGTAGCACACTACACAACTATTGGGCTGATTATGAATGTAATTTAGTCATATTCAGGATAGCTGATTAAAAAAAAGTGTTTGTTGTTGTTTTATTTCAAGCTGATTTTTCTTACATTCATAAATGCAACATTTAAGTTGCATTTAATATGACACTATTAACACGTTTTTATAGGATTTAATGCAGCACTCATTTTTAACATGTTTATTCTCTTTATTCACTATGGGGTTTTTGACCTTTGTTCATATATAAATGTTCATTTTAAATTAATGTGCATGTTATTTGTCAATTGTTACAGGTCTTCCAAGTGCTGTTCAATGGTGCAGTGAAGTATGATGATTTATACTCCTCGTTGATCTCCCTGTTGGCTGCAGGCTCCCGATTTGACACAGCGAGACGGCTGGAGAATAAGCCTATCACCCCAGTAGTGAGTTAGAAACATTCTGCAATTTACACTATCACCTTGCATTTATGTTAGTTGACCTCTAAATGTTACTGTCTATCTCTGTTACAGGAAGCATGCTCCTTGCAGTACTACTTCCTGGTGCTATGGAAGATCTTGGGAGTTCTGCCACCCTCAAAGGCCTACGTTGAGCAGCTTAAGATTGGCAACAGTGACCCTAGCGAGAGTGACATCTTACACACCTTGAGGTGGTCATCAAGGTTGCGAGTCAGCACTTTTGTCAACTGGATCAAGGTTGGTTTTGTAATCCTAACATTAAGAAAATCTTGGCCAAATGATCAAGGTGTCCTGAAGTTTTTAAAGTCCGTCTAAGATTCAGGTTATCTCACTTTTATCAGGAACACCTAGTGAAACAGGGAATGAAAGCTGAACATGCCACATCTCTGATCGAAGTGGCCTCAGCCAAATGCAGTGCAGTGAAATATGATGTGGATCTTGCTGAGGAATACATCGCCAGACAGGTACACCCTCAGACTAGCCATTAATAGCTGATATCAATTTGTCAGCTAGTCTTGTCATTTATGACCTCATAAAACATCTCCTCCATAGATTTCGTCGTTTTGCTGCGTGGATCCCAACAGCATCCTACCTCTTCACCAAGTACCCTCTCTACAAACCATCTACACATTGGATGCTGTGATTTCCAAAGTGCAAGTGTCTTTAGATGAGCATTTCTCCAAAGTAGCTGCTGATACAGACCCCCACAAATCCTCTGAGATCACCAAAAACCTGCTGCCTGCCACACTGCAGCTTATTGACGTCTATACAGCCTTCACCAGGTTATAATTACACCACATACATTGATGCTTATTACAGATTTTAAGGGATGGTTCACCCAAAAAGGATAATTCTGCCATCATTTATTCAAACCACCATAAAAGTTGTTTATAGGACTGCAAAATATGAAGGACTTCTGCTTGATAGCTTTTTCTGAGGACTAGACTGAGATTTAAGTGGTTGTTTGCCATGATAAAAAACATTTATTTATTGTATAAAATGTACTTATATAACATATATAACTTATATAACATATATAACATATATTTATTGACAACATAAACTAATGAACACAATACCGAAATAGAATTACCGGTAAAAATATTTATTTAAAATCCTTCAACGTCAGATTCCTCATCAGAGACACTAATGAGTTGCTCCCATTCTTCTGGAGTTAATTTTTCATCAGTGTCCCAGTTGGCAGGAACATCTGTTTCTCCGGTTTCTTCTGCGTCTGAATTCCACAGCACAGCAATTCTGTGCCGTCCATTTTATTGCTAATGCCTGTCTTCACAAAAAAACAAAAAATGCCTGTCTTCTCCGTAATGTGTGGGCAAGGAAATGAAGCGGCGAGGGGACGTTTTTTCTTCTTCGCGCTCGCGTACAGTGAGCGGCTGCAGCCTGTATAATGCGCGGCGCGAACTCACAATTCGCCGGCGCCCTCAAAGGACCGGCCGTCAAAACAAACCCCAGCCCAGCCCTCGTGCATAATGCGCTTTGATTTATTTTTTTGGTAGAAAATTTTGCGCATTATACTCAAATAAATACGGTAGTCATAATTTTAATACCTTTGTGGCACTTTTTTGTCCTTTTTGGAGCTTGAACTTATTTTTGGAAAATAGCTAAATGAATGTTCTTTGAAATTTCTCGTTACATGAGAAATTGATAATGACAAACAATAACACGAGAGTATGTCATGACATAAACATTTAAAACCAAATACTTGAATGGAACTGTCCCTAAGCCCTTCCTGATTGGTTTGCTGGTCTTATGTTTGCTCAGGTCATACCTGTTGATGAGCCTGCCAGAGGAAGGAGAAAACAAACCCACTGAAGCTAAACTGCAGGGTTATTCCGCTGTGTTGTCCATTGGATCCACACGCTGCAAAGCCAACTTGCTTGGTAAGAGTTCTTGATATCATCAAGATGTTATTGACACAATGGCTTTTTGTGAGGTGCATTGTACTTATTTTATATTTTTCTTTTAATATCTGATGTTTTTGCTCATTCAGGTCAGACTGTGATGCAGAATCTGCCATCAGCCGTTCAGACACTGTGTGAAACATGGAACAACATTCACACTAATGAATTCCCAAACATTGGCTCATGGGTATGCATGTTTTTACTACAACTCTTCGAGTAAACATACTTTCGTAGTTCTTATCTTTACAATGATCGGTTTCTTTGCCCACAGCGGAATGCCTTTGCCAATGACACCATCCCATCGGAAAGTTACATCAGCGCAATTCAAGCGGCCCACCTGGGTACCCTCAGCAACCAATCGTTGCCCTTAGCCTCCTCTCTCAAACACATTCTGCTCTCATTAGTGCGTCTTACTGGGGACCTCATTGTGTAAGTCTTAAGTGACAGTTGAAACGGATGTATCGTATAACAGATTAATAGATGCTGAAGATTATTTATGTTTGGCTGTAGCACAGAGGAGCTGAATAGTCCACAGGTGATCCGCACTCTGCTTCCCCTCCTGCTGGAGAGCAGCACAGAGAGTGTTGCGGAGATCTGCAGCACTTCGCTGGAGAGGATCCTTGGCCCTGCCGAATCGGATGCTTTCCTGGCACTCGTCTACGAGCGTCTTATCACAGGCTGCTATAACATCATAGCCAATCACTCTGACCCCAACAGGTGAGACCCCAGATGACTGTATTATTTTTAAGCAAACTTCTAAACTTAAGATTGTTTGTAATCTAAAAAATCTAGATTAAAGGGTTGGTTCACTCACAATTTAAAATTCTGTAATTCTTCAATTACTCACCCACATGTCTTTTCAAAACCATAAGACTTTGTTTAATCCTCAAAAGACAAATTAAGAAATTTTTTATGAACCCTGAGAATTGAGCTGTTTAATCAAAGTCTTGTGATACAATCACTATATGATGAACGGATTTAATTGTTGGATGGAGTGGCAAAAAACTGGTTTCAATAAAAATATCTTAATTTGGGTTTTGGAGTTTTATGGGTTTGGAATGACATGAGGATGAGTAAATTACAGAATTTTTGTTTCTGGGAGAACTATCACTTTACTATGGATCTGTTTCCAATTAGTGGTCTGGATGAGTCCATTCTTGAAGAGTGTCTACAGTACCTGGAGAAACAGCTGGAAAGTATTCAGGTCCGCAAAGCAATGGAGGAATTCTTCTCTTTCAGGTACATTCTGATTGGAAAACTCTTTAGGCATTTCTAGGAACCATTTGCATCAGTTTAGTACATCACGTTCCTCCCCTTGTCTTGTAGTGGCGAATTGGTGCAGATCATGATGGCCACCGCCAATGAGAATTTATCGGCAAAGTTCTGCAACCGGGTTCTGAAATTCTTCACTAAACTGTTCCAGCTCAGTATGTAGCGGTGCCATTTCTCTCAAAAATATGCCATTTGCTCTTCCCCTCTTACACGTCTCATCTGTGTTCATCCCTCAGCGGAAAAGAGCCCGAATCCCAGCCTTCTGTGCCTGTGCGGCTCATTAGCCCAGCTGGCTTGTGTGGAGCCCATGAGGCTCCAGGCCTGGCTGAGGCGCATGACGTCCTCCCCTCCAAAAGATTCAGACCAGCTGGACACAGTGCAAGAGAACAGGCAGCTGCTGCAACTCCTCACCTCCTACATTGTCCGTGATAACAGCCAGGTGGGCGAGGGCGTCTGCACGGTCCTTCTGAGCACTCTCATACCCATGGCAACAGAGATGCTGGCCAGTGGGGATGGGGCAGGCTTCCCTGAGCTCATGGTCATCATGGCCACTCTAGCCAGTGCAGGACAAGGAGCAGGACATCTACAGTTACATAGAGCTGCCATTGACTGGCTCACAAGATGGTGAGTAACTGACATCTGAGGGAAATATATAGATTTAAAAAAATATTTTAAAGGTCCCAATAGGTTTACAATAAAGACCCATTAGTTAACTTTAGAAAACACCCAATGAGCAATTCATTTCTTACAGTATTTAACGGTAGTTCATGCAAATACAAATGTTCCAAGAGTTCATTAGCTCAGGTCCATTAATTATTAACAGATACAACTTTTGATTAAAATAATTTATTAATATATGTCAAAATTAACATGCACTTAGATTAATACATGCTTTAGAAACAGCTAAACACTTTGACTTCAAACCTTTCATACATAGATCGAAGCCACAAAACTACAACTGATTTTATGGCTTATTCACTGCCTAATAGTTTTTCCTATTTTTCTTTCAGTAAAAAATACTTGTATCAGAAGAATGTTGTAGAAAAAGTTACCGCTAATGTGTCGCAAGGCAAGGTACGTGCAATTTGACTGTAAAAGTCAATTTTTATGGTAAACATTCACGTCTTAGGTTTGATTTTGTCGGGCCATGAGTGAAACACTATTATTTGCAGCATGCCAGCATGCTGGAGTGTGCCTGCCACATTATTTCCTACCTGGCGGATGTGATGAACGCTTTGAGGCAGAGCAGTGGCCAGGGCTCGTCCCAGCTCCTGATGGAGGGAGAGGAGAAAGCCATTGAAGTGGACTCTGACTGGGTGGAGGACCTAGCTGTAGAGGAGGAAGACTCACAGGCTGAAGACTCGGTCAGGAAATGGTCCTCTCAGTGTAGACTCAAAGATTTCTTTGATTTTTTTTTTCAATCATATCTGAGTTTCTTGTGTTATAGGATGAGGATTCACTCTGCAATAAGTTATGCACCTTTACCATCACACAAAAGGAGTTCATGAACCAGCACTGGTAATAGATCCACTCGGCCTTCCTTTGCTATGAAACAGAAGCTTTTGGAAGCTGTGCTCTCGGCCTTTAAATCTCCTGCTCTTCCCTGTACAGGTATCACTGTCACACCTGTAAGATGGTGGATGGGGTAGGTGTGTGCACAGTGTGTGCCAAGGTCTGTCACAAAGACCATGAGATCTCCTATGCCAAATACGGCTCTTTCTTCTGTGACTGCGGTGCCAAGGAGGATGGCAGCTGCCAGGTGAGACCGAATACTTCAGGTCATCATGGGAAAAGAGCAACAGCGGTAACTTTGGCTTGCAAATCATTTATCATTGACTGCCATTAGCTCATTTCAGATCTCCCTCAATTCATCAGGAATTGCAACATTTCATCTTTCCCTTTTTTGGTAATAAAGCAAGTTTGTCCCCTATTTGTTGGTAGTATATTACGTAAGATTAATTTGATCATATTGTTAAAGGAATTGTTCACTGCTAAACATTTACTCATGTCGTTTCAAACCTTTATGGTTTTATGATTTTTATTTTTATTTTTACAGTGGAACATAAAACGTAATGTTACACAGAGCTTTCCATAGTAACTACTCCTGTAAAGGACCCAAAATAACTATAACAGACTGTTTCCAAAACCCCTAACATTGGTTAATATATGAAACGGCATATTTCTATTATATGGAATCATCTATTGTATAGCTCATTACAAGAAATGTAGCATACTTTTTTGACACAAAAAAAGTAACATAACTTGGACTATTTCTACTGCATGGAAGGAAGAAAATAGTTTATTTGTGTTTTTATTTTATTTAAATATCAGTTAGAAACACTACAAACAACACGTTAACTGAACATGTTTAGTTAAGCCCAAACTGGCAATCCCCTGCTGAGTGACAGCTTAGCTTAGACTAAATCTACAACACTGCCTTAGTTTTTGTTTTAGTTTTTATATTTTATTTTAGAATTTTTAAATCCTGTCTTTTATTCAATGTTCATTTCTTGGAAATTGCTAAATTGGTGTCTGTCTTTTTTTAAGTTTGACCCAAATTTTGATGTCACGGTAGCAAAAATTCCAAAACTCTCTCTCTCTCTCTCTCTCAAAAAAAAAAAAAGTTATTTAATATTTAAAATAGGGGGGAAATACTACGTTTCAGGCCTTGTTTAGAAACTTACAAGTTTGGAACAACATGAGTGTGATTTAATTAATGTTACACTTGTAATAATTGAGTGAACTGTTCCTTTAATCTTCATTGTTGTAATATATATAAGATTTCCACTTAATTTTTTTATATTAAAAGCTTTTCAGATAAACATTTCAACATTTAAGCCATATCCACTCATGCATGTCTCCTTGATGGAAACACAAAGCATGTAACAATCAAATTTGATTCCCTCCTCCCTATGGTTCCCCCTCCCCTCCCCAAGCATCAACATCTTTGTAATTTAGTCAATACAATGCATCCCGTATCCCTGATCCTGGATCTTTATCCTCGTTTTGCAGGCTCTAGTGAAAAGAAGTCCCAGCAGTGGAATGAGCTCCACCATGAAGGAGTCCTCTGCCTTTCAGAGCGAGCTGCGCATGCCAGAGAGCGCCATCCGTCACCAGAGCGCCTCACCCGCAGACAAAGGCAAAGTCACCATCTGTGATGGCAAAAGCAGTGATGATGACAAGCCTAAGAAGAGCAGTGTGTGCAAAAACATTGAGGGCTGCAGAGAGGACCTGCTTGTTCAAGTGGTGCGAGAATATCTTCGCTCTTCATTCTCAGAATGTTTTGACTGAAAGCAGACCGGATATGTCTCACTGTTGTCTATCTTTTTTGCAGGCAAGCTCCTCCACAGCAGCCCTGGTGTTGGAGTTGCTTATTTTCCTAATGGATGCCATTCAGACCAACTTCCAGCAGGCATCAGCGGTGGGCAGTAGCAGCCGAGCTCAGCACGCTCTCAACGAATTACACACTCAAGATAAGACCGTTGAGATGACTGACCAGCTCATGGTAGGAACCAAATACCTAAAGACTAATTCTTAATGCTCACATTGCTATTTCAAATATCGCTGACACTATAAGCATGTTTTTGTCTTTCAGGTTCCCACTCTGGGCTCACAAGAGGGTGCCTTTGAGAACGTTAGGATGAACTACAGTGGAGATCAAGGACAGACCATCCGCCAGCTCATCAGTGCACACGTGCTGCGTCGGGTGGCCATGTGTGTGCTGTCGTCCCCTCACGGACGGAGACAACACCTCGCTGTCAGCCATGAGAAGGGCAAGGTAATTCAGAAAACCTCAACACGAGTTTGTATCTTCGCTACTTCATCTTTATTGAGACTACATGGTGTTCTTTTTTTTTTTGGCAGATCACAGTCCTGCAGTTGTCTGCTCTGTTGAAGCAGGCTGACTCCAGTAAGAGGAAACTGACTTTGACTCGTCTAGCCTCCGCTCCAGTTCCCTTCACTGTGCTCAGCCTCACAGGAAACCCCTGCAATGAGGACTATCTAGCAGTGTGTGGACTCAAGGTAGCAAATGTGGACAAAACTGTGGAAGGATTTTTTTCCCATCAAAGATTTTAGTCTTATTTTTCTGTGCCTGTCGTTCACAGGACTGTCATGTTCTGACGTTCAGCAGCACAGGCTCCGTGTCAGATCACTTAGTCTTGCATCCGCAACTTGCAACTGGAAACTTCATCATCAAGGCCATATGGCTTCCTGGATCGCAGACTGAATTGGCCATCATCACTGCTGATTTTGTCAAGGTGAATTATTGTACTTGTCATGGAGCAGTTTCATTATTGATTGAAAGTTGGTAAATCATTTTTCCGTGTACATCGCATTAGAAGTTTATCATTTTCAGAATGTGCAAACTAGATTATGCACATCTTCTTACAAATATTTTGTCAGATATATTTTAAGAAAATTATTTGTAAATATTAAAGTAAAATTGCTTGGGCTAAGTACATTTTTAATCCTCTTATGCTCACCGAGGCTAATTTGGTCAAACATAATATTGTGGAATATTATTGCAGTTTAAAACAACTATTCTTGAAATCCTAGCTAAACAAAAGTATTTTTTTTTTTTAAAGATTGATTCCAACAGTAATGTATAATGCTAGTTTCTTGCTGTATTTACATTTAAAACGCATTTGTCTTCAAATGTGAGACAAATTTGCATATATGAATCACTGATCAAAAGTATTTTTCCTTGCAGATTTACGACTTATCTGTGGATGCTTTGAGCCCCATGTACTACTTCCTGCTACCAAGTTCAAAGATCAGAGACGCTACGTTTCTGTTCAATGAGGAGGGCAAAAACATCATTGTGATCATGTCCTCAGCTGGCTACATGTACACTCAGGTGATGGATGAGTCCAGCAGTGCCCAGCATGGCCCTTTCTATGTCACCAATGTTCTGGAGATCAACCATGAGGATCTGAAGGTTCTTATGATGCTATCTTTTCCTCTACAGTTAGTTTGACTGCAATAAGTTAACCAAATGGATTTCCGAATGTATTTAGCATGACAGCATGCTGAGTTAGTTGTGTGTTTACTTCACAGGATAGTAATGGCCAGGTGGCTGGAGGCGGAGTCTCTGTGTATTACTCCCACGTCCTGCAGATGCTCTTCTTCAGCTACAGTCAGGGCAAGTCATTCGCTGCCACAGTGAGCCGCAGCAGCATGGAAACACAGAGACTCTTCACCATCAATGTCAAAGGGTAGGATTCCTACATAAGACAACTCTTATGTAACACTCGTGTTTTCACTTGAGTGTTTTGTGTTTTTCTAATGTTGTTTCTCTTGCACATGCAGTTCTAATGGTGGTAGTAAGACGTCTCCAGCTCTCTGTCAGTGGTCAGAAGTGATGAACCACCCAGGGTTGCTGTGCTGTGTGCAGCAGACCACAGGGATCCCTCTGGTCATCATGGTAAAGCCAGACACGTTCCTCATCCAGGAAATCAAAACCCTGCCTGCAAAAGCTAAGGTCAGTTCCAAGTGGTTAATATTATGTTTTAAAACGCAATGTTTTCTGTGATTTCGTGTGGACTGCTTAATGTAACATCTGTTGTTTTGTTTTTGGCCTCAGCTCCTCCTCTGACGCTGTGCTAATTTTTTTGCTCACTTCATGTGGCTTGCATATGCTCACACTAATTAATTGCAATTAATAGTGTTCGGTGTCACTAATCATATAAAACATAAATTTGCTTTTAAAAAAATAGATGAATGATTTTTTTTATTTTAAAATAATAATAAAAAACATTTGAATTGAGTTTAGCGTTTGCATTGGATTTTGGCAGTTATTGAATGTCAGAAATTGAGATTACAAGCAGATTGAGAGTGAATTGCATTTTACCGGTCACCCAAGTCCCAATTTATTATGGGTACCAGAAGCTGGACTGGGCAAAATGAGGATTTCAATAAATCCTACTACTGTTCCAAACATAAACAATTCTCTCTCTTCCTCTCAGATTCAGGACATGGTAGCGATCCGTCACACAGCGAGCAATGAGCAGCAGCGCACCACTATGATTCTGCTGTGTGAAGACGGCAGCCTTCGTATATACATGGCCAACGTGGAGAACACATCCTATTGGCTCCAGCCCTCCCTTCAGCCTAGCAGTGTGATCAGCATCATGAAACCTGTTCGCAAACGCAAGACAGCCACAGCCAGTGAGTCACGCCACATTCTCTCGGCTTCATCACGTGTTGTTTAGAGATTTATGTGCCTTTTTGTTTTCCCTCAACAGCCACACGCACATCTAGCCAAGTCACTTTCCCTGTAGACTTTTTCGAGCACAATCAGCAGCTGACAGAGGTGGAGTTTGGTGGCAATGACCTGCTGCAGGTCTACAATGGCCAACAAATCAAACACCGCCTGAACTCTACAGGGATGTATGTGGCAAATACCAAGGTATAAAAAATGATTCTAGCTACATTATTATTTAGAAGGTTGCTAAGACATTTGAGCTGCTTTTTCCACTTTTAAGTCATTTATGTTGGTTCCCACTGACAGCCTGGAGGTTTCACAGTGGAAGTAGTGAACAATAACAACTCAATGGTGATGACGGGAATGAGGGTGCAGGTGGGCACTCAGGCCATTGAGCGAGCTCCGTCCTACATTGAAATCTTTGGACGCACCATGCAGTTGAACTTGACGCGCTCCCGCTGGTTTGACTTCCCTTTCACTCGTGAGGAAGCCCTTCAGGCAGACAAGAAGCTCTCCATTTTCAGTAAGTGTCCATCAGATATTAGAGCTACTTTCCATGTACTCGGAGAAGTGACAATTTTAAGCATACCTTCTGATAATTTTTAGTACATGTATTTTTATTTCTTTTTTTTAAGGTGTCCTTGTTAGTGTAATTATAGATTTAAGTACATACTATAGAGTAGGGTTAGGTTTAGGATTAGATCAATGTATATTGATCTTATTCATACTTTACTGGTATTACTAAATGCATGTTATGTGTAACAAGGTCACTGTAAATTAGTGTAAACCTTTTTTCAAATTCAGACATTATATTTTGAAAATATAACATTTAAAATAAAGTAAATTTTGCAGATATGCTTGTCCCCATGAATTTTAACAATTGTCATGTCTTTTTTTTTCTTTTTCTTTTTTTTCTCAGTTGGTGCTTCAGTCGACCCAGCAGGTGTGACCATGCTGGACTCAATTAAGATTTATGGCAAAACCAAAGAGCAGTTCGGTTGGCCAGACGAGCCGCCGGAGGACTTTCCTTCTGCTGCAGTCAACAATGTGTGCAGCCCCAACCTCAACCAGGGCAACGGCACCGTAGACAGTGACGTCACCAGCCCCATTGCAACTAGTGGCACTGTACTGGAGAGGTACACTTGTCATCTTAACATGCTCTGTTTTCAACCCATTACTTGATTTGATTTCCTGTAAAAAAAATAATTTGTCTTCTATCTTTGTCTTCATTTCCCTTGAACTGCAATTAATCTCTATTATTGTCTCAAAAGTGGCCGTTATTGATGTAAATTAACGTAACTGAAACGAAGAGCAAAGGATAGAGGGGGGAAGGGTGTGCGCGTGACGTGTCCAGTGCATGGCTGCCATCATAATGACCTCGTGCTCGCATGCAATCGTTTCCTGTGTTTGACATACAAATCATTTTTACGTATTTCTTTTCTGTGATCCTCACACATTTTTCTTTTTCTTTGCTCCCTAAAACAATAAAAAAAGTTGTGAAACTGAGTCCTTATCAGCCTTGGACCGGTTAGTAACCGCCCTTTCTCTGCTTGTGTGCATGGTGGTTTGCTCTTGCGTATGTGTGTGTGTGTGAGAGAGAGCAGTCAGACTAAGCTTGCTCTGGTGTAGATCATGCAGGACAATTACAGCATTTATAAAAGACTTTAGTAATCACACAGGAGTTGTTCTTTAACACTCTTAATGTTTGATAATGTATTATGGTTTGATAATGACAATGCTTTGAGAATGGTGTAGAATTTGAATATGTTAGTATGGAGTGCTGTCATTTTAATATAATGTGTTGCTTTCCCTATCTAACTGTTGTCTGATCTCTAGGTTGGTGGTAAGCTCACTGGAAGCTTTAGAGAGCTGCTTTGCTGTGGGATCGCCCATTGAAAAGGTAAGGAAGATTTATTGTATTGCTGCTTTGCTACTAAATTTATCCAAAAATGGAAAAGGAAACAAAATCATTAGATATTGGTAGTACCTTGTCTATAGGATTAGTAAATTTGCCTTTCAGTAAATCAGGTGTACTGGTTTTACACACACAAATATTTGTTTTGAATATGTTTAAAACGATGTACACTCATATAACATGAAATCAAATCGTTTTCCTAATAAAAGCTATTTTATTGTGCATGGAGTGTTCTCGTCATGGTGATTGTCATGTTGAGATCACATGACTTGCTGAATGCCACTAACTTTATCTTGATTAACTTCACTGTAACTGGACATTTTTGCTATGAATAATAATTTCACAAACTATAACAAATGCAATAGTCGCATTAATACAATGACATTGGTCATTAAGAGAAACTGTATAATTCCAACATGACAATTACGTTGGCATGCAGAACATAAACAAATTATACCTTTAATATTTTTGTAAAAGTTGTGTTGCAAATAAATTAATGGCATCTCTGTAGTTGTTGTAGTAACAAATTGTTGGTAGTGATTTTTATTTTATTTGGTATTATAATACCCCTTATGATAGCTATTGTTATTTATATACCGTTACTGTATGTGTTTATTTATTTAGAATGACTTTTATATATTTGTAGTTTTCATTTGAAGAAAACATTTGCTTCGTTTTAGAGCTTCAATTTTTTTTTCAGTCAGTTATCAAGTTAATCTTTCTAATATTAGTTCGAGTTTCAGTTTTTCATCTAATAATTACACTTTATTTATTTTAATACTTATTAAAATTGCAATGTTTTTCTTTTCGATGTTGTTACTTCTGTTTGTTTTGAATGCAATTTTCATTTTTTTTCCATCCCTAAAATCTATAGGAGAAAAATAAAACTGCGGCTCTAGAGTTGGCCACTCTCCTCCTGTCCATCCCCACTCCTGCTGGAGTATTGCAACAGACCAAAGGCCTTCTAGCAAGCCTGCACACCAGCCGCACAGCCTACCACAACCACAAGGTACACATGATCACCGCTGATAAGAAATTGAACCATTGTTAAACATGAATCGCCATGTATTTTAGGCTCAGCTTTATAAATGGTGCTGAATCTGTTTTTAGGATCAGTCTCTGCTGAGCAATGCAGTGCAGTGTCTGAACAGCTGCAATAAAGAAGGGAAGGAGCTGGACCCTGATGTGTTCCAGAGGCTGGTGATCACAGCCCGCTCCATCGCCATCATGAGACCCAATAACCTTGTGCACTTCACAGAGTCCAGACTTCCTCAATCAGACGCTGGTACGCTCATTAAACCTCTTAGAAGTTAATTTTGCATTAATTTTATGCGCCTCTTAATAAAGACTGTTTTTCTCTTGTCAGATGTAGGTGATGACGGGAAGGACGGCCTGAAATTTGATACTGAGAGCTGTAGCTTCATCATGCAACTCGTCACTAACTTCTGGAAACTTCATGCCCTCAAACCCAAGAATGCCTTTTTGGCTCCAGCCTGTTTGCCAGGTACATGGTCACATTGATTTGAGAAGTTCATGGATGTATTGTTTCAAGATACTGACATACTGTTGTATGTTTTTCTCCAAGGTCTAACTCACATTGAAGCCACAGTGAATGCTCTGGTTGATATCATTCATGGCTACTGCACCTGTGAGCTGGATTACATCAATGTGGCATCCAAAATCTACATGCAGATGCTGCTCTGCCCTGTATGTATCCCGTTGTCATGTTTCTCAGATAAAATCCATATCTTTTATTTTAATATTTACTGTAATTAATCTTTTTGGTCGACAGGACACCTCTGTGAGCTTTGCTTGCAAACAGGCGCTGATTCGAGTTTTGAGACCCAGAAACAAGCGCAGACATGTGACCTTGCCTTCTCCCCCACGCTCCAACACGCCCATGGGTATGAGCCATGCCTTTCAGCTTTGGGATTTAAATCCTACACGCAGACCTTAATGAATCAACCTCAAACAATGCATTGCTGTGATAGGAGATAAAGATGACGATGATGATGATGATGCTGATGAGAAGATGCAGACCTCCAACATGACAGGAGGGGAAAGCGGCAGGCAGGAGAGTCAAGAGCAAAACGAGGTGGACCATGGAGACTTTGAGATGGTGGTGAGCTTCGCAGCTACTATGAGTCCATCTTTTGGATCCTAAGAATGTTAATAATCTGACAATGATTATATTTTAATTTTATGATTGTGAAAGTCACTGGTTTCACACTTGCTTGTTTTTATTTCAACTGATTTGATTATTTTGGATTCATTTGTAATTATTTCATATATATTCACTACTGTTCAAAAGCTTAGGGTACATAAGAGTTTTTGTTTATGAAAGAATTATCTTCTTACCAAGGCTGCAGTTATTTGATAAAAAAATATTGTAAAAGTAATATTGTTAAATATTTGTATTATTATTTAAAATAACTTTTCTATTGAAATATTATTCTAATTAATTCCTGTGATGCAAAGCTGAATTTTCAGCAGCTTTTACTCCATTTTTCAGTCACATTATTGTTCAGAAATCATTCTAATATGATGATTTGGTGCTCAAGACTGTTGTTCTAAAGTTACGACATTTGATCAACTTAAAGTTAATGTAATGTAAGTTTGGAAGTTAATGTAATAAAATTTGTATGTACAGTAATATAATATAACTTCAAAAATTGCATTGTACTCAAATATTGACTAATTCAAATTTTATTTTGCGCAGGAAGATGATTATCTTTAAATCATGCTACTTGTATAATTAACTATATATTAATATAACGCATAAAGAACAAATAATCACGAGACAAGGTGCATGAAAGCTTATCATATATTATGTTAAAGTGTAAAACATATATTGCACTATAATGAAACATTTGCGATTGAGGTTGTTGCTTTAAGTCTTTGTCCAATCGACTGTATTTAAAGAAGGCGGTTGTTATGTAATCCTCTTCTCTCTCTCTGTTTGGTCTGCAGTCTGAGTCTATGGTCCTGGAGACAGCAGAGAATGTGAGCAATGGGAACCCCTCTCTGGAAGCTCTGCTGGTAGGGGCAGAGGGCTTCCCACCCATGCTGGACATCCCTCCAGATGCTGATGATGAGACCATGGTGGAGCTGGCTATAGCTCTCAGTCTGCAACAAGACCAGCAAGGTCGCTGTTTCCACTTTTTTGCCCTCTGAGAGAAACCGGCATGTGTTTATTTCGCTAGTTACATGGTCATCAGGTGTCTAATGTTGAATGGATGTTGTGTGTCTGCAGGCAGCAGCAGTAGTGCTCTTGGTCTACAGAGTCTGGGTCTGTCCGGTCAGGCCCCCAGCTCCTCATCTTTGGATGCAGGGACACTGTCAGACACCACTGCATCAGGTAACTGCACCCATCTCCAGAAAACTCTTTCTGCAATACTTATTGCATGCTCACCCGTCATTCCTTCTGTCATCCCATCATGTCATTTTTTTCTTCCTATTTTCAAACATATGGCTATCTATATGTTCGTGTGCACCTTTAGAAACCCCCCCTTAGCAAAGCCTGCTGTTTTTTTCCTGTAACAGCTCTGGTTATGCTTTCAGCCCCAGCCTCGGATGATGAGGGGAGCACAGCGGCCACAGACGGCTCCACGCTGCGCACCTCTCCCGCCGAGCACGGGGGCAGCGTGGGCTCTGAGAGCGGAGGCAGTGCCGTCGACTCTGTTGCTGGTGAGCACAATGGTAAGACTTGATGGTTGCTGTTTTTAAACATAAGTTATTTTGAAGTTTCTCGTTTTGGGGAGTTTCATCCACTCTGGACAATGTGTGTTTCAGTGTCTGGTCGCAGCAGTGCTTACGGGGACACGACTGTTGAAGGACACCCTGCTGGACCAGGCAGTGTGAGCTCCAGCACAGGAGCCATCAGCACCACTACTGCACAGCATGAAGGAGATGGGTCAGAAGGAGAAGGAGAGACGGAGGGTGACATCCACACAAGCAACAGGTCTGTCTCACATGATGGAAAACTGATCTCCTTTTATTTCCTGTTTCTGTATAATAACTGTCTATTTGCTCCTCTTACCAGGTTGCACATGGTGCGTTTGATGCTCTTGGAGCGTCTCCTACAGCACCTGTCCCAGCTCCACACTGTTGGTGGAGTTCAGGCCATCCCCTACATGCAGGTCATCCTCATGCTGACTACAGATCTAGATGGAGAGGACGAGAAAGACAAGGGAGCACTGGACGACCTTTTGGGCCAGCTCATCGCTGAGCTCGGCATGCACAAGAAGGTGAGACTACATTGCAAGAACTTCACTTAAATACATTTTTCTAGTCTGGAATACATACCCCCAGTTTTACAGACAAGGCTTAAGCCTAGTCCAAGACTCCAATGCATGTTTGAGCTGTTTAAACTGAAAGGTATGTACACTGATATATCTTAAAATATGTCAGTGCGATTGTATTGCATATCAGTAATGTTATTTTCTAAGGCACATTTATAAACACTACTTAAATGTCCTAATTGACCTAATCATGGCTTAATCTAAGCTACGTCTGTGAAACCAGGCCATATGATTATAGATACAGAATATGTAGATAGATGGAATATGTTGATGTATATTTTGTCATTTTTGGTTTCCAGGATGTTTCAAAAAAGAATGACCGCTGTTCCATAAATGAGGTACACCTGGTCATCATGAGGCTCCTTAGTGTCTTCATGTCCCGCACTAAATCTGGCTCAAAGTCATCCTCTGAGGTAACAGTCAACTTCACGGTGGTAATATAGTGCTCAAAGCTGAATATTATTCTGAAGGCTAAAAGATTTTAGTGTCATTTGTTCAATTTACATTTATTTGTATAGCGCTTTCTCATTACATATTGTTTCAAAGCAGCTGTACAGGAAATGCATGTCTACGTTACAATTTAGAGTGATCTGTTATCAGAGATGACTGTGTTCAAGCAATGCATTTTTGAAATGTACATACACAAATCACGCAGTTAGCAAACAATGTATTAATTTACATTAATTCAGTACAAGAGCAAAGTAGGTCTCATAATTTAATGTATGCAAAAAGAAGCCTAAAACATAAGTTTACATCAAATGTAACACTATATTTTACTTTGAGAAGTGTAGATCTAGTTCATCTCTAATATTGTTGTTTACATGCTACTAGGTTAATTTGCACAGCAGTTAGTGTGGAAAAAAAACAACCCCACTTTAATTCAGTTTCAACTCTGTTTTCTCGTCAGTCGTCTTCGCTCATCTCCAACGCAACAGCTACTGCTCTACTCAGCATGGGAGCAATAGACTACTGCCTGCATGTCCTCAAATCCCTGCTGGAGTTCTGGAAGACCCAGCAGGGTGAGGAGGAGCCAGCGGCCACTAGTCAGCTCCTTAAACCCCACACTTCCTCCTCACCCCCAGACATGAGCCCCTTCTTCCTGCGCCAGTATGTCAAGGTACAGATCAGTTCTTAAAAGCTTGCTCTTACCCAAACCGTATATATTTGGATAAGGCAATATCAGAATCTTTAAACTGTGGGTCTTTCTTAGGGCCATGCTGCTGATGTGTTTGAAGCATACTCTCAGCTCCTCACCGAGATGGTACTTAGACTGCCGTACCAGATCAAGAAAATCGCAGACGCCAACCCACGCATCCCACCACCGATCTTTGATCACTCCTGGTTCTATTTCCTGTCAGAGGTAGTAATGCACATAATTCGCTCTTGGCCTGTACTGGAGTTATCAATGAATAATTTAGCATGCATCAACCTCTTTCGATTATCTTCCAGTATCTGATGATCCAGCAGACGCCATTCGTGAGGCGACAAGTGAGAAAGCTTCTGCTGTTCATCTGTGGCTCCAAAGAGAAATATCGCCAACTCCGAGACCTTCACACGCTTGACTCCCACATGCGTGGAATCAAGAAGCTACTGGAGGAGCAGGGAATCTTCCTGAGGGGAGGAATCGTCACGGCGACTTCTGGTTCCGCACTACAGTATGACACTCTCATTAGTCTGGTGAGTAACAGGCATGAGTGACGCCCTACAATTTTTACTTTCGATTTGGATTTGTTTGAACCAATTTATTAATTTTTTTAAATATATATAGATGGAGCACCTTAAAGCATGCGCTGAAATAGCCACTCAGAGAACAATCAACTGGCAGAAGTTCTGCATGAAGGATGACTGTAAGTGTACAATACAGGAAGGCTTAGTTGTTCTTGTTCTCCTAGTTGTAAAAGTCACTTATCGAATTTTCTCTGTCTTTGTGTAGCGGTGTTGTACTTCCTGTTGCAAGTGAGTTTCCTAGTAGATGAGGGTGTATCTCCAGTCCTGCTGCAGCTGCTCTCTTGCGCCTTGTGTGGCAGTAAAGTCCTGGCAGCCTCAACAGGATCTTCAGGTGGAGGTTCAGGATCATCTCAACCATCTCAGAGCAAATCCTCTAGCAAGAAGAGCAAGAAAGAGGACAAGGAAAAGGACAAAGAAGGTTTGACCACTTTCATTTAAGATTAATAATCAGAAAAAATTATTCCATAACACTTTTCTAAGTGTTCTTGTTGTGTTTCCTGCAGGAGATGGAGCGGGCAGTCAGGAAGATCAGTTGTGTACGGCTCTGGTTAGTCAGCTTAACAAATTTGCGGATAAGGAGACTCTCATTCAGTTCCTGCGTTGCTTCCTTCTCGAATCCAACTCTTCATCTGTGCGCTGGCAAGCTCACTGCCTCACTCTGCATATCTACAGGTACTTAGAAGCAAGAACCTTCCCTAATTGCACTCCCTTGTGTCCAGTTCTTTGAGCTTGAACAGTCATGTTAAATCCAACTGAAAATGTATCTTTTAGGAACTCAAACAAATCCCAGCAGGAGCTGCTGCTTGACCTGATGTGGGCCATTTGGCCAGAACTACCTGCTTATGGACGTAAAGCTGCTCAGTTTGTAGACCTGCTTGGATATTTCTCCCTCAAAACACCTCAGACAGAAAAGAAGGTAGTCATACTTAAATATGCAATTGTTTAAGATAACTGGGTAGAATTTCATTATGGACTTTTGAACAGTGGTGTAATCTCTAGTAGATTTAAAATGTTGGTATGACTGTTTTGCATTGCACCTATTGATTTGCTTCTGTGTTTTCCAGTTGAAGGAATACTCTCAAAAGGCTGTAGAAATTTTGAGAGCACAAAACCACATCCTGACCAATCATCCCAATTCTAACATATACAAGTAAGTTTTCCCAGCATGCAAGCAAGTAAGTTTTCTCATTAGGATATATTTTGGGTCTCTGCTGTGAGAACATCCCAGAATTTTTCATCTCTTCACACTTATCTTCTCAGCACCCTGTCTGGACTGGTTGAATTTGATGGATTTTACCTGGAGAGTGATCCCTGCTTGGTGTGCAACAATCCTGAAGTGCCCTTCTCTGTGAGTGACATTCATGACATGTCACATTTAAATTGCTATGGGTTTTAGTTGCTATGGGTCTTAATGTTGGCCTACTTTATTCCCTGTGCTGTTAGAACATCAAACTCTCATCAATCAAAGTGGACACCCGTTACACTACCACTCAGCAAGTAGTGAAGCTGATTGGCAGTCACACTATCAGCAAAGTCACCGTGAAGATTGGCGATCTCAAGAGAACCAAGATGGTTCGCACGATCAACCTCTACTACAACAACAGGACCGTACAAGCCATCGTAGAGCTGAAGAACAAGTGAGCATGCTAATTAGACTTAAGTTTAAAAATGCCCATATTTGCTGACCGTACTTTTAGATGGTTGATGTTGCATTAAAATAATCTGAAATTTGTGAACACAGACCTGCTCGCTGGCACAAAGCTAAAAAGGTACAGTTGACCCCAGGCCAAACTGAAGTGAAGATCGACCTCCCTCTCCCCATTGTGGCCTCCAACCTGATGATCGAGTTCTCTGATTTCTATGAGAACTACCAAGCATCTACAGAGACCCTGCAGTGTCCTCGCTGCAGCGCCTCAGTCCCTGCCAACCCAGGGGTTTGCGGCAACTGCGGAGAGAATGTGTATCAGTGTCACAAGTGCAGGTATTTTGGGGCTGAATGTTGAGATGTGATTTAAAAAAATGAATATTGTTCAAAGACCCAAGAAACTG
Source organism: Rhodeus uyekii (assembly GCA_037043235.1). Lineage (NCBI taxonomy): Eukaryota > Metazoa > Chordata > Actinopteri > Cypriniformes > Acheilognathidae > Rhodeus > Rhodeus uyekii. The sequence continues at coordinate 2,722,887 of JAWRVZ010000034.1, forward strand.
ACAGTATTGCAGTAAAATTGAGGTTGTAAGTGTCTGTTTTTAACTTTCCAGGTCCATTAATTATGACGAAAAGGACCCTTTCTTGTGCAATGCCTGCGGTTTCTGTAAATATGCACGCTTTGACTTCATGCTGTATGCAAAACCCTGCTGTGCCGTGGATCCTATAGAAAATGAAGAAGATAGGAAAAAGGTATAGCAGGCATAAATATCTAGTATATAAATATTCATTTATATAGATTGTGTAATGTAAAACAGATTCAAATAGTCTGGGTTAAGTTGGGAAAAAAATAATTTTGCATTTTGTAAGTCCTCTTACTTACTGATTTATTGTCCAGGCTGTGACCAACATCAACACTCTACTCGACAAGGCTGACCGTGTTTACCACCAGCTCATGGGCCACCGGCCGCAGTTAGAGAGTCTGTTGTCCAAAGTGAACGAGGCTGCACCTGAGAAACCACAGGTCAGTTTGTCAGCATTGATCAGTTTCATTGACTTTTCTCTTTTGAATTACCCGAAAGAGATGTCATTCATGTTTTCATGATTCTTCTCAGGATGATACAGGAGCAGGTGCTGGTCTGGGCACGTCAACTGCCTGTGTTAACCGTTACATTCAGCAGCTGGCACAGGAATACAGCGGAGACTGCAAGACTTCATTTGATGAGCTCTCCAAAATCATACAGGTTAGAAATAAATACAGCGTATACTATACCAGGGGTGGGTTTCCAAAAAGCATCGTCAGCCAACTGCAGTCGCAGCTTCTGTTGAAGTATGTTGGGAATTATGGATCTTGTGAGCATTGCCTTAGGGAAAAATATGGAATATAGAATGGTAGTCAAGAACAAAATTCATGATATTAATGTCATAGTAACTTTCAGTAGCAATCAATATGCCATTTAAATTAAATAACTATATGTAAATATTTAATTGTAAACTTGAAAAAAAAAAGATTATTGATTGATTGTAACAGTTTATTATTATTATTAACATCTTAATAGTGCTAGTAATAATTTCATTGTATAATAGTTTAATTATGCAGTTATTGTTGACAATGTAATTATTATATTTTAATTATAATAAAACGTTTAATAACATATTAAAGTTATAAAAATGGATGCTGTAAAGTCTCGGTTTTTATTACTCATTCAGAAAGTGCTTGCGTCGCGTAAGGAGCTGCTGGAGTATGACCTGCAGCAGCGGGAAGCAGCTACCAGATCATCCCGCACCTCAACCCAACCCACCTTCACAGCCAGCCAGTACCGAGCCCTGTCTGTGCTGGGCTGTGGACACACATCCTCTACCAAGTGCTACGGCTGTGCATCCGCAGTTACGGGCCACTGCATCACTCTGCTGCGCGCATTGGCGACCAACTCTGCCATCAGGCAGATCCTGGTACTGCAGGGCCTCATCCGTGAGCTGTTTGAATACAACTTGCGTCGCGGCACCGGAGCCATGAGGGAGGAGGTCCGCCAGCTCGTCTGTTTGCTCACCAGGTATATACACACACATCTCTGAAGAGAATAGCTGTTTGTATTACAAGTTGTTAACTACTTTTATCTCAATGTATTTTGCAGAGATCACCCAGAGGCCACGCAACAGATGAATGACCTCATTATTGCCAAGGTGTCAGCTGCCCTTAAAGGACACTGGGCCAACCCTGATCTGGTATTTATTACATGGAACATTTTAAAGATCACATCTAACTATTGAGAACTACTGTTTTTGATGCATGTGGTAGGCTCTTTAGTTCTTAAAGTTTACATCTCTCTTTCAGGTCAGTAGTTTGCAGTATGAAATGCTGCTTCTTACAGACTCCATTGCTAAGGAAGGTGGATGCTGGGAGCTCAGACTTCGCTGTGGTGAGTCCTGTGGGGGATTTCCAGAGATAAACATCTGAACCTGTATATATCTTTAGGCTGTAGTTGTTCCACAGAAATTTTATTTCGAGATGTAAATGTGAGACAAATTTGCATGCATAGAGAGATAGATGTTGGCCGGGATTTTTATTTTGGTGCCTCTCCGTTCATTTTCAGCCCTAAGTCTGTTTTTGATGGCGGTGAATATAAAGACCCCTGTGGTGGTGGAAAACATTACACTGATGTGCCTGAGGATCCTGCAAAAACTCATCAAACCTCCTGCCCCCACTAGCAAGAAAAACAAGGTACAACAGACTTGCAGTACTCATGATGTATTGATCAATACATTCTGATGCACTTACTTGACTTGTACTATTTAACAGGATACTGCCGTCGAATCCCTGACTACAGTCAAGCCATATAACAACGAGATCCACGCACAGGCCCAGCTCTGGCTCAAAAAAGACCCCAAGGCATCTTATGAAGCCTGGAAAAAGTGCCTTCCTGCTAGATGTAAATATCCAAATTCTGCACCAGCGTTGCTCTGGGCTATTTGTATGAAATCCTTTACTTGATTCTGCTTTTTTTCAGGTCAGGAAACTGTCTCTAAACCCTTGAATAAGGCTGAGATTAGGAGGCAGTACCTGATGCAGAAGTATGTGTGGAAGTGGAAGCAATTCATGAGGTCCAGATCAGAAGGCCTGTTCCCTCGCCTACTCAAACTGGGCCATAACAACTGGCTGAGACAAGTAAATGCTCCCTTAAAAGTCTCTAGAGTGTCTAATTCTGTTCTCCATTAATGTGCGCTAATGTAATCTGACCCCCACTTGTAGGTGCTCTTCACCCCAGCCACCCAGGCAGCGAGACAGGCAGCTTGCACTATCGTTGAAGCTCTAACAACAATCCCCAGCCGCAAGCAGCAGGTTCTGGACCTTCTAACAAGGTACAAATCACATGGATGAATAAAATGATCCTTTTTGGCCCAATATTTTTTTTATAGATCTATGAGTCTTTATAACTGTACTGTTGTTTGTTGTTCAGTTATCTAGATGAGCTAAGCATCGCGGGAGAGTGTGCTGCAGAATACCTGGGTTTGTACCAGAAGCTCATCAAGCCTGCTCACTGGAAGGTTTATCTGGCTGCCCGTGGTGTCCTGCCATACATTGGCAACCTCATCACCAAGGTATCAGAAACTGTAAATACCATATGGTTGTATAGTGAGGATGTTTCATTTCCATTAACCTGATCTTGTGTGGTGTTTTTCAGGAAATTGCTCATCTTCTCGCCCTTGAAGAGGCCACACTGAGCACAGACTTACAGCAGGGATATGCCCTCAAGAGCTTAACAGGTGAATTTTAGTTTCTGTGTCCTGTTTGATCAGGATCAATACAATTAAATTCATTAATCTGAAACTTCTTGAGAGCTTGTGGCTTTTAAAAAAATAATTTCTGTTTTTTATACAGGCCTGCTGTCCTCATTCGTGGAGGTGGAGTCCATTAAGCGTCACTTTAAGAGTCGGTTGGTTGGCACAGTCCTGAACGGCTACTTGTGCTTGAGGAAGCTAGTGGTCCAGAGAACTAAACTGATTGATGAAACCCAGGATATGCTGCTGGAAATGTTGGAAGATATGACTACAGGTTCCAGCCTTCACCTTCAGGTCTTCTCTTATGTTGCTGCATTATTAAAGACAAAATCGACTCAATGCTTCTTCTTTTGTAGGAACTGAGTCTGAGACCAAAGCATTCATGGCTGTGTGCATCGAAACTGCAAAGCGGTACAATCTGGATGATTATCGCACCCCTGTCTTCATCTTCGAGAGGTTGTGTAGCATCATTTATCCGGTGAGTAGACTTTGTTGACGTGGCTATAATTTTTTGAAAAATTATCCTAGCAAAACTCAAGCTAATCTCTCTCATCTGTGTCTATGAAGGAGGAGAATGAGGTGACAGAGTTCTTTGTTACCCTGGAGAAAGACCCTCAGCAGGAGGACTTCCTCCAGGGCCGTATGCCAGGAAACCCATACAGCAGTAACGAACCAGGCATTGGCCCTCTCATGAGGGATATCAAGAACAAAATCTGCCAGGATTGCGATCTTGTGGCTCTACTGGAGGATGACAGTGGCATGGAGGTACATAATTAAATATGTAACAACAATTACAGCAAGTGATCTGCAAGTAATCCCCGTTAACCTATGGGATATTATTACGTTTTATAAGTATTCAAAGAAATTCATCACTTCCAAATGTGCTCAGCCAGAAATATGCTAGATTTCAATAATGATGATGGGAATCATTATTGCTTAAGGTGTTCTTGTTACAGTGTAATTAAACGTTTAAGAATTGAGTAATATTAATGAACTACATGGAGTTTTACTATTAGTTTAGGGTTAGTTGCATGTAATTATACATAATTTACTGTAAATTGAATCTACAAAAGTAACAAGGACGTAAAAAAATAGTGTAACATTTACAGAGATTTTTACAAGGTCCTTTGTTTGAAAATGTTCTAAACATGACTTTTCTTTCCAGCTCCTTGTGAACAACAAGATCATTAGTCTGGACCTGTCGGTTGCTGAGGTCTATAAGAAGGTCTGGTGCCCCACCAATGAGGTGAGCTAAAGAGCAGAAAAACATCATTTTTATTCTATTTATTGATTCAAAAAAAGTTTACTTTTCAACCATGGTATAAAAACTATTTATTTCATTAAAGGGTGAGCCAATGAGGATCATCTATAGAATGAGGGGGCTTCTGGGAGATGCAACAGAGGAGTTCATTGAGTCTTTGGACTCAACTACTGGTAAGTGTTCTGTTTTAGGATTTTTTTTCTTAACATTGCGGTCAGTATTTTTTCTCATGGTTTACTCATGTTTCTTATCTGTAATTGGTGTTTTCTCTCTTTGCAGATGAAGAGGAGGATGATGAGGAGGTATACAAGATGGCGGGAGTGATGGCACAGTGTGGAGGTCTAGAGTGCATGTTGAACAGGCTCTCTGGAATCAAAGATTTTAAACAGGGCAGGCACCTTCTCACCGTAAGTATGACCTCTCGAATTCATCACTTTCTACAGATTCCTCAGAAACCTCAGAGATAATTCGGATGATTCTGCTTTAATTTATAGGTTCTTCTCAAGTTATTTAGTTACTGTGTGAAAGTGAAAATCAACAGACAGCAGTTGGTGAAACCAGAGATGAACACACTGAATGTTATGTTGGGCACGCTGAATCTGGTAAGTAACATACCAGAGGAATCATCACTAGAGCTTATGAGACCAAATTTAATGCTTTGAGAGGGTGTTTGTAATTGGATATTGTGTTTCAGGCATTGGTGGCAGAGCAGGAGAGCAAGGACAGTGGAGGAGCATCCATAGCAGAGCAGGTTCTTAGTATTATGGAGATCATCCTGGATGAGGCAAATGCTGAGACTGTGTCTGAAGACAAGGTCAGCGAGACATTTTGATGTATTCAATGAATATTACAACAAAATAGAAGCGAGCCAGTTGTTCAGATCTCTTGTGTTTCTCCTCAAGGGTAACCTGCTGCTGACGGGTGATAAGGACCAGCTGGTGATGCTGCTGGACCAGATCAACACGTTGTTTGTGCGTTCAAATCCCAGTGTCCTACAGGGGCTGCTCCGCATCATCCCTTACTTGTCCTTTGGTGAACTAGAGAAGATGCACATCCTGGTCGAGCGCTTTAAACCCTGCTGCAACTTTGATAAGTATGGAGCTTGTCCATCTCTATAACCTAGAACTTGGACTTCTCCTTGAAACAATGGAGAATATTTGCCGCTTTTAACACTATTTGTTCTCTCATTCAGGTATGATGAGGAGCACAGTGCAGATGACAAGGTCTTCCTGGACTGCTTCTGTAAAATAGCTGCAGGAATCAAGAACAATAGTAATGGCCATCAACTGAAGGACCTCATCTTGCAAAAGGGCATTACCCAGAGTGCTCTCGACTATATGAAGAAACATATCCCCTGTGCTAAGAAGTATGAACTGTCTAAATATTATATTATTTAAATATCCATATTTTTATAGATGTGTTTGTGTGTGTGTATGTGTATGTATATATAAAACATAATTATGGAGAAAAAACATGTTAACACACCCTGCCCCCGCCCAAATCTGTATGTCATCTTACTTTGCATGCAGTTGTGTAGTGACGATGCAGGGCATTGCATCATCTTTGGTTAGAATGCCCCTAGAATTCATGATATGAGGGGATGAAATGCCTCTTTATCAGTTTTTGTATATAGTTCAACAATATCACAAAAAAAGAGTGCTGTTTTTTCCTCTAGATCTGCACAATTGCAAATGTGATATTGATTTTATACAATATAAAATAATTAATGGAACTAATAAAAATAATTTGGAACTATTAAAAAATATAATCAATATTTAGCTACCCATATATAAAAACATTACTGTTCACAGAGTAATCACCCTGACTGTAAATATTAATTTGTAGCCTGGATGCAGACGTTTGGAAGAAATTCCTTGCTCGACCAGCCCTTCCGTTCATCCTTAGACTGCTGCGTGGTCTGGCCACCCAACACCCACCTACACAGGTAATACTTTTACCACTAGTTTGAGATTTATGTCATGCACTATCTTTTTACACGCACAACAAAAATGAATTAAACCATCTCTTCTTATTATAGATGCTTATCGGAACAGATTCAATAACCAATTTGCACAAGCTGGAGCAGGTGTCCAGTGATGAAGGTATCGGCACTTTAGCAGAGAATCTTCTGGAGGCTTTAAGGGAGCACGCCGAGGTTAACCTTAAAATCGACGCTGCTCGAAGGGAGACTCGAGCAGAGAAGAAACGCATGGCCATGGCGATGAGACAGAAAGCTCTCGGCACGCTGGGAATGACAGTGAGTTGCATATGTGAACAAACTAAATGTTTAAACCATAAAAGAGATTCTCTTTGAATTGAAACATTTCTCTTTTTTTACTTTTGTTTCAGACCAATGAGAAGGGTCAGGTGGTGACCAAGACGTCCCTGCTTAAACAGATGGAGGAGCTTATAGAAGAACCTGGGTTGACTTGCTGTATTTGTAGAGAAGGCTACAAGTTCCAGGTCCTTTTCTCTACTAATTTCATTACATTTTACTGTTGGTTGGTGTGTTGTTAATGTTCAGCCTCTTCGTATTCTATACTCCACAGCCTACCAAAGTTCTAGGCATCTACACATTTACAAAGCGCGTGTCCCTTGAGGAGTTTGAGAATAAACCCCGCAAGCAGCAGGGTTACAGCACTGTCTCACACTTTAACATAGTCCACTATGACTGTCACCTTGCTGCTGTCAGGTGAGTGAAATTGCAGTGAATACAATAGATTTAATCAAGGAACCTTTTGACATCTCTCTTTATTTTATAATTCTCTCTCCGTATGTCTGAATCAGGCTTGCCAGGGGGCGTGAGGAATGGGAAAGCGCAGCACTACAGAATGCCAACACAAAGTGCAATGGGCTCCTACCAGTATGGGGGCCACACGTACCTGAATCTGCTTTTGCCACCTGCCTGGCAAGGTACGTCATGCTTGCATCCAATGAGTACTAAGATATACTCCTGATTAGCTACAAGATGTATCCTTATTTTGTACTGTACAGGCATAACACATATCTGCAAGAGTGCACTGGGCAAAGGGAACCCACATACCAGCTCAACATTCATGATACTAAGCTGCTGTTCCTGCGCTTTGCTATGGAGCAATCCTTTAGCGTGGACACGGGGGGAGGAGGCCGCGAGAGCAACATCCACCTCATCCCTTACATCATTCACACAGTTCTTTACGTCCTCAACACGTACGTTTATCAAAAATGAGATTTTGATTTCCAGTGATTTTTGAGATGTTACAGCTTTTAAGCATTTTTTTCTTCTGACTTCCATCATAGAACAAGGGCCACATCACGAGAGGAGAAGAATCTACAGAGCTTTTTGGAGCAGCCTTGTGAGAAGTGGGTGGAGACTTCGTACGAGGTGGATGGGCCGCACTACTTCACTATATTGACCATGCACATCCTGCCACCTGAGCGCTGGAGGGCCACACGTGTTGACTTTCTTCGTAGACTGCTGGTCACTTCTCATGCCCGCAAGGTCTCTCCAGGGGGTGCTAACAAGTAAGGAGAACGAAGCATGACTCTGCACATGTCAGAGCTTGAACATTTAAGAGCTTGTACAAGCTTGCGCTGTGCTTTACATGCTTGTGTGTCTATTTTGGGATTTGGCAAGTGTCTTGTGCTAACCCAAACTGCTTATGATAGCTTAAAGCAAGACTATAGGATGCCTAGAGGATAGATGCAAGATTATATCAGGCATGGATTTAGACTAGGTGTGTCAGATTGCTTCTGTATTATTGTTTGTAAAGATTTACAAGATCATTATTATTATTTAAACATTTATTATAATTCTATAATACTTGACAATATAAAAAACCCATTTATCTGCCTTGTGTGGAGTTGATCATGAGTGTTAAACAAGTGTGGTGTGAACAAGTGCCACATGTTCTGTTCATCTGTTCTCTTCATAAATAAATGTTCATAAATCTAGCCTGTATGACCGTCCTGTAAGTTCATAATTATAAATGTTAATGTGAACAAACAGCAGCTATTAAATGTCTTATTGAAATGGCAGGTAATAATAGATTATGATTTTTATGGCCCTGTCCGTCAAAATGACAGAGGAGTGCCAGTGCCGCATCGAGTTCTTTCGCATGAAAATGTGGAAATACCCGTTATTGGCGAGTATGCTCATAAGCAGTCTTAAATGAGTTTTAAATGACCATAAATGGTTATGAGAACATAACAGAATATGTGTCAGAGCATCAGGTCTTAAAGCGACAGCCACCTAATAAACCTGCTTCTGTCTGTCATTAATGTTAATCAAACAACGTGTGTATATGTATTTTTGTATTTTACATGTTTATATATTTTGTTATTTTTATTTGTATATTCTTTTTAATAACTGTTCCTGATTTAATCATCAGAGTCACTGTCTGATTGAGTGATTGAATTGCATTTTTATCACTTCAGGCTCACCGACAAAGCAGTGAAGGAGTATGCCGTTTACCGTTCACCGCTTCTCTTCTGGGGTCTGGTGGATCTCATCTATGATATGTTCAGGGTATGAGAATGTTTTTCCTCTCTTTCTGACTCCTGAAAGCATAATGTCTTCTAAACATTGTGTTTTTCCATTAAATGAATTATGTGCCATGTTCCTACAACAGAAAGTGCCCACCAGCAACACAGAAGGAGGCTGGTCCTTCTCACTTGCAGAGTACATAAGACACAATGACATGCCTATCTATGAGGCTTCAGAACGGGTGTTGAGGTCTTTCCAAGATGAACTCATGCCTGCTGAATCCTTCTCAGAGTTCCTGGATGTCGTAGGTCAGACATTCTTAACACTTTTCTGCTATGTTCTGAAAGCTTTCTCACTGTCAAGCTGTAAGTTAATGTGGCTGTACAGACGAAATATTAATATCTTGGACTCTCTTCCCAGGGCTCCTGTCAGAAATCCCAGACCCTGACGCCTTCCTGCAGGACCTGTTGAACTCTGTGCCCTGATGGCACACATTTATGCACCTCACTTTATGGACTTGTGACCGCTCTGTCCAGTGCAGGTGTTCCTTAAATATGGAGTCTGTCCGCTACCCGGACCCAGCTATTCGCAACTCCAAAGGGACACCTTTCAATCGGGGCCCCGGCTCCCAAAACTTCTATCAGCTCGCATACACACTCATTCACCTCCACTTCTGCTCCTGATCTCTGCGGGGGTTCATTCAGTTATAACTCTCCCCTAAACAAGAAAGTGACGAGTTAATGCGCATATATTCTACAATGGTTTTGTAACATCTAATACACATAAACGCACCATTCTGATTTAATATGAAATGTTGCAGGTAATCTGGTTGGGAATTATTTCGTTTCACATACTTGATAGCATTTATTTTTCCCTTTGTGATGTTTGTTTTTCAAGTTCTAGATTGGCTAAGAGTTACAGATTCACTCAAATGTGAACTAATCTCTCATTGTCTTGTTCTGTTGGATTTTTTGTTTTTTTGCAGTGGTGTTCTATGAATTGTTTGCAGTTTGTAAGAAAGGCAAGGCCTGACACTGGTTCTGTGATGCGATACAAATGTGTGACAATTGTTTTCCTCGTGTAAATGGTTGAAGAGTGATATGAACGCTTGTTTATTGTGTTGTTCCTGTGAAATGGAAATACTTTCTGATTTGTAAAGGGTTTACCTGCATCAACAATGAAACTCAAAGATAAAGAGAATAAAAAAGGGCCTGCATATTTATTTTGGGAGCCTTTTTCCACTTTGTTTTTCTGGTTGCGTTTTGATCAAAATCACGATACTAAATTCATTTTTTTGTTTCGTCTTCCATGTGACCGTAATTCACTCAATATTGCGCAGATTAAACATTTTCCCCAGAGCAAGTTGTGCCTCTGGTAAGCAAGGTGCCACTGAGAAGAGTCTCGGTGATTTTAAGTTTATTCTTACAATATAAACGCACACCTGCGATAGGGTGTTCTTGAGCTGAATGCATGGTGTGAAGTTTGTTTAAAATAAGAAAACAAGAAAAACCCACTTAGTGTTTATTCACCTATTCCCGCTGCTACAATGTTCAACTGTTGCTGAATGTCTGCTTTTTGAATTAGCTCAACTTAATAAAGGCGTAAGAATACTATATCTGACTCAATGTGTCACATAAGCAATGTTTTTAATAATATTTATATACTAGTATTGTATTCAATATTTTAATTGGTTTAAGTTTTACGTTTTTGTGCTTTGTTGGACTTTTCTTCAATTCCTCAAGTTCGTGTGTTCTTTTAATGAGGAGAGCAGAGACGGCTTTTCCTTTAACTATTTAATTATCAAGTAAGTTGAATAAAGCATACAGAGCTCTGGGTCACAGCTATCCCTGAGCACACAAGCCTATTGCAAGTCTTACGCCCAGGTACTCTGCAACTGCTCGCTTGACACTCATATTTATACAATATATTTAAAAGTCTCTTCTGGACAAAGGTTGAGAAGATCTCTGGTGGTCCAATTGAAACCCTCCACTCATCTCGGCTCCTGTTCTCCTGTACACATAAGCTCTTTTTAAGGTTAATCTCTGAGGCGCCTCACATAAAGAAAAACATCTCCTTAAATAGCAGGTCATCTACACACTCTTTGTGGTCCTCTCTTGTGACAGTCCTGATTCAATCATCATACTATCCTCTGCCACCAGTCTTCTGTCATTCCAAAGTCTGAAAATTATTGATTTATTAGCACAAACATCTTTTACCCCTTGCGATTAACCATGTGATCAATCATGTATCCCATCCTTCGGTAAAACAATAATCATCTTAAAAATACATCATATTATTAAACCATGCAAATCAGTGTTAAAAGCAGTATTACAGTGGAGTTCACTTATCTCGACCTCGGTTAACTCACCAATCCTATCATGTCGACGTTTTTGAAGTGGAACCGCCAAACTCCCTATTTGTCTAAGCATTTTCTTTTCGGTAATGTCGATTATTTTATGTCGCCTTCTCTGATTTGATTGGATTTCTCAAATATTTAACAGTAACGAGCGGTTACCAGCCAATGAGTATGAGGCTTAGATAAACACACACACACAAACCCTGCTTCTGTTCTGACGTGCGCTCTGCTCAACGCCGCTGCGGATTGAAGAACCCGGTTATTAAAAGACGGGACGAAGCCAAATTTGTTGAGAAAGCTCATTAGGCAGGCAGAATGCAAGAAAGTATGCAATCTAGTACAGCGTGATGACCTCACGAATATGTTTTGACTTTACGCTGTGAGCGAAATTGTGTTTGCAATGTTGGAGAATATAATTAAAGGTTTGTATCGAGAATCGAAGGTGTTTTTTATTGTATGCTGGTAAATCTCTGCTGTTAGTTGGTGCACATATGCATTTTGTTGTTAGCAAACATATACAGTGTATGTACATTTTTATAGAATGCCGATCGCTTCATCAAATAAATCGCCATATTGGCTGTTGGTTATCTCGATAATCGGTTATCTCGATGCTTTTTTGCAACCCCCGATGCCCTCGACAAAACCGGATTCCACTGTATTTCCTGCAGCTTTTATTTCATATTTTCTCTTTTCATCTACAGAAAATGAGTTTTAATAGATTCCGTTTTAGTTACGATAGCAATTTAGTAACAATAACAACACTGCATCTAAGATATGATGCAACAGCAAAGAAAGGTTCTTTACTGGGAGGTGATTCCTGCTATGCAGTATGTTTTCATGTCCCAGTCACATATGTTGTAATATGGCCCCACATGTCAAAGTACAATACATCAAGCTCAAAATTGTTTTAGTTAAATCTCTGTTCCTTACATTAAGAAAATCTAGAGTTGAATATGTATGGGTTTAAGTGGAGCTTTTCCTTTCATGGTTTCTCTTTTATAATCAAAACAAAACACAAATTGGTTTACATTGGTTATCGACTCGATGTAAGATTGCACTTTCCATCCGGTTATATTCCTTTAAAGTCTTCCTCTGGGAAGTGACATAATTTTGGTGAGAAAAGAAAAGCACAAAAACAAGTAACTATTAGCAGTGGATTCTCTAAGTATTAATTATAGTCATTTATATTTAAGGTATACAACGAAAATTGTCAAAGCAGATCATAGGTCTAACTTTAGATGAACTGATATTGGCCTCTTGGTTGACCTTGGCAACAGAGGAAAAATGGATTGCCTGAACTATTTCAATGATGAGGAAAGGGCACCACCAAAACCAGACAGATGTGCAATTATAAACAAGAGCAACAAATTATTCTGATCAAATTAACTTTTGTGACCATTTTCATATGTATAAACAAAATAAAGCTGACCTCATTTGTTTGCTTGAACCAAATCTTTCATCTCACTCTTATAGAATAGGAAGACCCAGTGCCGGCCCGAAGGGTTGTGGAGCCCTAGGCGAGATAAAAAAAATTGAGCCCACTGGTGTAAAAACAGCGAGAAGAGAGCACAAAAAATACAATTTGAATATTTAAGTGTATACATTTTTATTACCTGTAACAAACTCAACATTTAATCAGATTTAAATAAGTTTGCAAGTACTGCAAAGTATTGTGAAATATTGTAAATGAAAGTGCAAGTGTGTTTGAGAAACACAAATAATTTATAAGGGAATAGACCGGAGATCCATTGGGGTTTCTCCGCGCAGGTTCGAATACTGCCGACAACAACAATTTTGCAATTTAATGGGTTGTTTTTGGAGGGCTTGGAACGGATTAGACATTTTACATGTAAAATGTGTTCCAAGATACGAAAATAACACTGTACCTCGATCAAAATAGCAACCAGACTTATGACGTTATATAACTTTAGACTTATTTAAGACACTTTCTCGAGTATATATCGAAAGGAATTTACAGAGATATGTGGCTAAGTGGAATATGTGGAATCTGTACTACGAATACGTTACGACATTCTAGTTCATCCAATAGCCTATTGCGGGAGGTGTTATGCTAAATAGAATGTGGTGCTGCTGTGTATGTTTCTAATCTTTTTTCCGCTTTTATTTAGACAGTTTTTTTATTTTTATTATTATCGTTTTCAGCTATTTGTCATGTATGAATTATTCAGAGATATTCTTTTAATAAAATATGTTTTATATTTTGCTCACCGTCATTGTGAATTGTATCGTGTTTAATCGGGTCTGTGCACTACAAAAATGTCATACTTGATACATGACCACTCATACTATGTGTGGACGTTTGAAAAAATAAAACTTCTAAAAACGCGTGACATCATGTGCGGGTCGCGGGGCCCCCAAAATCAAAGAGGGGCCCCAGGCGACTGCCTGTATGGCCCGTCGGCACTGGGAAGACCTCTTCTTCCTTTCCTGCAAATACTGATCATCTTTAGGTATTTGGCATGTGGAACATTCCATCGTGAACAGGAGATTTTTGTGGCATAAGTGAACCGTCTGTGTGCAAAATAGTCCACAAAGTCTGCAATGCTATGTGAACTGAAAGATTACAGCATCAAGTTCCCTGTCGCTGCTGCCCAAGCAATCTACAAGGCGAAGTTCTATGAATATGGCAAATTGTATGAAGTCATTAGCTTGTCTTCTCTTGTCTACTTCCTGTTTCCTCCTGTGATTTTTCCAGTGTATTTCCACTCACCTGTTACGTCTTTAGTCACCTCGTTAGTCTTGTCAGCTGTGTCTAATTCCCTCATTCCTTCTTTTTGTATTCAAACCTTATGTTCTCCCCTAGTGTTGTTGCAATAAGGTTGGTGCTCCATGCGCTCTGTATGTGCAGTTTGGTTTGAAAGTGTTTCTGTTCTACGTTTACAATTAAAAGTCATTTCTATGATTCCCTGTGCCTGCTCGTCACAATTACATCAAACAGCGTGGCTGGCCAGATCATGAAGTAGAAGATGACAGTGAGAGAGATTCCCATAGTTGAGGCCAACAATGACAGATGTATGCAGAGATGATTTTGATTACCTTCATGTTTCTTTCTGGAGATTTCAAGTCTTTCCACCACCAGTCTTGAAACACTTCCTACAAGCTAAAGCATTTGTCGTCTTTAACTGTATTTTTATGCTTTTCAAGAGGCTCTTAAAAAGACTGCAAATTTAAAGTTATGTTACTCATTGCATTATTAACATAATACTAATTGAACTGTTTGTTTCTGGATCACAAATATATTTAGGTCCTACTGTGTTATATAAAACATATTTCAAACGTGACTGATTTGTAAAAGTAGCCCAACTTAATAAATACAATATTTTACCTGAAGTTGTTGGACTGTCCTTTCACTTACTTTTCCTTTTGTGTTGAATTCATTGGAAATTTTACTCCAGGCATTCGTGCTATTTATTCTAAATAATTAGGTGGTTTGACACAATTCGCCTCAAGAGGTTTCTCTCTCTCTCTTTTTTGTGTATTTTTTTCTTTGCCTGTCAAATTCACAGAAGTTCTTTTGTTTTATTTCACCTTTGTCCATTGTTTGATTGGATGATATACTCCAGTTCCACACAATGCCTCCGTTTGTTTAGGCTCCATCCCGGGTTTTCAAGTATCCTCACATCAACACTATATGCACATCATTAAACTAATGAGGCTTCACAAAGTTCAGAAAAGTCTCAAAAGCCTTTTTTAAAGTCTCGATTAATTTAAGTAGAATTAGCTTAGTTTTGATTTAATGTAATCCCTGTCTGGGAAAGCACCCCTTAAAAGGAACACCGCTAAATACTTCTGTTACTGTGTGTCTGTATATACATATATGTATGTATATATATATATTTTGTGTGTGAATATATGTACGTATGTGTATAGACACATAGACTACTGTATATGTATACACACACACACACCCAGTCATGTAATATGTAAAGTAAAGGGCGTGTCTTGAAGACACGGTATCCAATGCGACTATGACTGGAGGGCGGATCAGACATGTCTTCCTCTCCTCCCGTTTTCCCTCGGTTGGTGTGTTGTCGTACTCAGACCGGGCTGAAACCTGACGCTGACACCAATAACCAGCCCATTTCATCACCAGCGGATGGTAGGAGGGCAGCTATGAGTTCATAAAACGCGTACCGGTCACTGCGCTTTCTCTGGCTGCTAGAACCGCGACTATGGCCTGTTATTTGTGTGACATTAGATAAAGGGAGTGCACCTTGCGTCCGAGCGCATGGAGGTGACGTATGCTGCTGTACAGCATCTGCAGTTTGATGCGTAGAAACATTACTCGCGGTTAAAGATGGATTTACCACGTCGTTTTCCAGACCCGGTTCTCAACCCGATACTGTTCAATGAATCCGCTGCACCTCTCGCTATGAATGAAGCGCGTGCGACTGAGAGCGGGTCCGGCGCCATGGCAACCAGCGCGTTGAGAAACGATTTGGGCTCCAACATTCATGTGTTAAAAACGCTGAACCTCCGCTTCCGCTGCTTCCTTTCTAAAGTCCACGAGTTAGAGCGCAGAAATAAGTTATTGGAGATCCAACTGCAGCACGCCCAGGAGCAATCCCGGTACCGACTGCTGTTTTCCCGAGAGAAAGCGGTCCAGACGAACTTCGAGCTGCCTTATTCAAACGCACTGTGTCAATCGAGACTCCCCGGCCAAATCTGGAGTTTCTCCCACACCGCCCAATACGGAGGACGGTACGAGACTCGTCAGGGGCCTGGAGTGTCCTGGACTCATCCAGACGGTGTCGGGGTTCAGATTGACACCATCACACCTGAACTCAGGGCCTTGTACAATGTTTTGGCCAAAGTCAAGCGTGAGAGAGACGAGTACAGAAGAAAGTAAGTCCAGCTCGAGTTTATTCTGCCTGCAAAAAAGTGAGGAAGTTCATTTCATTTGAGCAACTTTTTTGTTTTTGGGGGGTGGAGTAACCACTGTATTTGTTACCCCATCAAAATTCTTGTACCTTGATATTAGTTACCACTATCATATAAAAAAAAGTGAAACCAAAAAAAAGAAGGCTTGATCCACTAGTTGGAGATGCCATCTTAATTCATAATCGTTATGAACTATTACACTTTCTTAAAGCAGCTATGGCACTTTGGCCAAAGCTAGTTACTGTTAGATATAGTTCAATAATTGGTTTGACTATTATTTTCACTAATATTCACACTTTTCTGCATAATTGGTTATTAATTATTACTCCCAATACCTCATAAATGTCAAAGTGACACAATTAATGTTGCAAGGATATTTCACCCATTGATCTTAAAAATAAAAAAGCAACTTTGGACCATTTTGATCGCTAAAATATAATATATATAAAGACTATTAAAATTATTATATTAATTGTTTAGAATGAGAGCAATAATTAAAAATCATATTGCATATACCCTGCTAACAAGAAACTTTTTGCAAACTTTGGCTTACACTCAAGCCAGGTTCTACCAAAGAACAAACGTAGAACATTAGTTTGATGTTAATATCGTAATAATGTTCTCAAATCACTATCACAAATGCACAGTTTTTCATGGAACTTTCTTTTTGTAACATGTTAGTTGGACGTTTGTCTAATATTGTTTAAACATTATTGCATGCTTGATTCAGAACTGTATTCAGAAGTAATGTTCCCATAACGTTTGCAAAATGATAGAACAGACCATTCCCTTAATGTTTCTGCAACAATCACACTACCAAGAATTAAAAAAAAAATTTATAGTGTTTCATATCATGGGAACAGCAACGTGTCTTTAGAAAATATGTTTTGTTAGTTGGGTTGATTATCAAAAATAACTCTTCTTTTAAAAGCGAAAACTTTGCCCCTTGTGTGTTCATAGTAAACAAGACTGAGTTTCCTTTCTGTTTAATGCGGCTGTCCCTGGGGTATAGGGACATATTTTGTCTTAACAGTAAGGCTCTACCCCTGTACGTTCTCTAGTATCTCATTACAAAGCATCCAGTTTGGCTGTGAAACCTGAGCAAGCAGGGGACATTTTATCTGACAGAAACCATTAACCTTTTCTCTCCTCCAATTGGGGATCTGTGGAAAACCTTCCCATTCAATATGAGTTTGTGGGACCTTCCCTAGAAGTTCAGTAGAATCTCTTTACAGTTTCTCTTTTTACCTTTTGGGACCATTAGTCCACGTAATACATTTCCACCCATTTTTGTGTGGGTTTGGTTCATGCATAGGGAATTCCCACCTTATCATATTCTCTGTTAGACATTTTACTATGTGTCATTCAATTCACTGACTGATCCAACCATTTATTGTTAATATCAACGGTGGGAATGAGCCAGTTCATGTTGATTTAGTAGATACATTTCCTGTTCTTGCTGAAGAATGTTAGGTGTCTATTTCTGGGAAAGTGATGCACAAGACATTTGTGCCAAATTCCTTTTTCTTTTCTTTTTTGTTGTTGTCCAGCACTAATGTGGGAACTCATACATATGCTTATTCAAACTTTAAGGCATTTCCGGCCATCTAGAAGCCCCAGACATTTTTTCTCTCTCACTATATCTACTGTAACCCTGAACTACTTTTGTGGTTCCCCAGACTGTTCCTCTTGGCTCTGTTGTTATCATAGTTTGTGTCAGTGGCTCTGTTGTAATAGTAATATAATAGTCTGGCTATAGAAGGTCCATAGAGGGTTTCCCCGCCTGCTAGAACAGAAGTGGACTGTCTGAGAGAAGAAATGGACAAATGAGCCACACAATGATTCATTTCCAGGTCTTGAGTGGGCTTGAAGCCCCACTTTATGAAGAGTGTCTGCATCCCTTGATTATTCAGTGGTTACAAAGCTGTTAGGAATGGGCTGTTTCTTAGATTAATGCTTGAGTCATATGTTCGAGCTGTCTTTACTTAAGTGTTCAACTTAATACTTTGTTGTTTTTTTACTCTGCTGTCGTCTCATGTTTGTTGTGGATCTCAGATAGTGTCGCAGTAGCAGCCGGAGGGTTGGGAAGGATGTTGGTGGCTGTTATATTAAATGCGATCGGACACAGGTGGAAAATGTGATGGCAGACTCATTTGCAAGACTGTCTCTTAGGAAATCATTTAAATATAAAACCGGTTTATTAATGAAGCATTTGTTTTGCAACAGGCGAGATGTTTTGAATTGTGTTCTTTAAAATACGAAGCAACTTGGAGCCAAATTAAAGAAACTGCAGTTGGTTAATATGTTTGCGTTTGCCGATTTTAATCATATCTGGCTATTCCCAGAGTTTTGAGGTCAAAATTCCATTGCTGAAGTCAAGAATTTTGATCACAGCATGTCAAAAACCATTATTGTTGAAATGGAAAAAATATGTTCAACCCAGTTAATTTCATGTCTGTCAAACCAGCAAAAAAGACAGCCTACAAATCATCCGTACACTGACAGATTATTTTAGGGAGCTTAGAATTTCTGGAGAATGGAGTCATTCTGCCCCACCCCTTGCAGTGTTGTGCCAATTCTTCACCCATCCTCCCATTTCATTGGAATTCTTTGTCTGATTAATCCTTTGTGGGAATTCCTTGCCTTTGAGGAGCTGTTTATTTATTAGGTTTAATAAATAACAGATTAACAGGTTTATTAAACTGTTCCAGGCCTCTCGATGAACGTGTTACTCCTGTATTGTTAAGAAACTAACTCCAAGTAAATCAAAGAAGTCTCTTTTGTTGTTATTTAATATTTTAATTGGTGTCATGTTTGGTAGATTCATTGCCATTTCTATGGCATCCGTTTTGATTGTTTGTGGCTTTTTGCCTTCTATGTGACAGAGAATGATAGCTTTTCCTGCCAGTAAACTTTTCATCAGAGAAGAGATATTGCCCAAGCGAGAGGGGAAGATATTTTGACTAAAGATTACAAGGGCATGGATAAATGGTTTACAATGAATACTGCCATACATTTTGTTTTTTTAAATTTTAATTTTTTTTATACATTTCATGGTGACCTTAAATCATATTTTTCAGTCCATATATAATGAATGTTGGGATGCTGGGATCAGTTGATAATTTCTAAGCTCTAAGCTTTATAATTCAACACACGCCACATTTGTAAATCTTGCCTAGCACAAAAGCTATGCGTTCTGCAGATGGTGACTTTGAAGAACACACACTTTCAAAAGGTGTTTTATAACCCCAGCAGATGCTCTCCACTGACCCGTGTGAGTTGGGCTGTAAAGCCATGGCCGTAGAGGTCTGTCCAGTTCTGGTCAGGGATTTTGGCTGTAAAGTGATGTTTTGTATGGGGGATCACTGTTGTGTAAAGGTAGGTACAGTTAAGTTAAGGTACAGTTTTTGTCTAGTTTTGATGTATGTACACACACACACACACACACAGCATGAAAGCCGATTATCTATCCAGTCTTTAAAATCAATGGGCTAATGATGCCGTTATGTTATTCTGCCATTTCTCCTGAGCTAGCGAGTTATTTCATGAGGATTCACATGATTGACTTTCAAAAGATTTTATTTCTGCCAGATTGCTGTCAATTATGAGATAAATAGATTTCTGAGTGACTGGGTTTGTAATTGTCCAGCTAGTGGACAGACGGATGGATTAGACGCAGTTAGCCGAGACATTATGCATTAAAAACTGAACCTCAAAAGCCCTGGTGACGCAAATACTTAATAAAAGCCTGACTGTCCTGTCTTGCTGGTTTGGATATTGGCTGTTCCCTTGCGAAAAGAACTACGTTTTAACATACATTCAATATAATCAAGCACTCTTCTTTTTCACAAGAGTTGCTTTTTGCCTGATTTATGTTTCTGTAGACTCTCTGTGTTTAGTTCATGAGTCTGTGATTCTTGAGTAGCTCTGAGTATTGATCTGAAATGCAGCTCGCTCTTCCTCCGGTGTCCAGGTGCCGACACAGATGTGCACTACTGAAGACCCATGGGACTGTCTGGAGAGACTGATCGTTATGTAGGTCAACTTTGCAAATAACGTCAGGATTTTCATTTCAGGGCTTTTCTTTTAAAGTTTTGTTTGTAATTGATTAAAATTGTTGAATTTTCACCTAGCCTTAGTAAAGCAAAGACAGTAAATCCACCGCTAGGCAAACATCACTAAGTAAAGGTAACGCTCCCTTTTTTTTCTCAAAATATATCACAGATTTATTATTATATATAAAGCATTTAGCCTCAGAATATTTAGCTCCTGGTCAGAGGGTTTAGGAGGACAGAGGAAATTTCCAAGAGCTGATTTTGGCACAGGAAACAGACTAATGTTCCATCACTGAAATGAAATGGAGTAAACGGCATGGCAGGATTTGTTTTGTGTTAAGCCACAAATATTTAATATTTACTGCAGTATTTTGTGTATTTATTGCGTACAAATATCACAGGATTTTCTTGGTTTTGTAAAAGGAAATGTATGCAAGTCTTTTTGTGAATCATTATTCAGCTGCAGGCTAGGATATATGTAATGTACAGAAATGAATGAGCCCACCATATATCTTGTGGGGAAAGTCCTCTTCTAAGTCCTAAAATAGGCCTAAAATAGACCTGCCATGAGGCCGGCAGTTTATTTAAAAAGGCTTGTTTTCACATTTATTTTTAAAGAGACTGAGCTTCAGTTTTATAACTCGTTATTAAACAATTTTCTCATTTATCTATTTGCAAAAGAAAGAACACCCTTTTGAATTTTATGGACATGATAAAATATTATCTGGTCTATAGCAGGCCTAAAAATTATGTAAATAAAGCCAAGTGGAGAATCCGTGTGTGACAAACTAAGTACACCTTATGATTCAGTGCTTGTAGAGCCACTCTTAGCAGCAATAACTTGTAGCAATTATATGTATGACTTTAGTCTCACATTGTTGTGGAGAAATTTTGGCCCACTATGCTTTATGAAGTTGCTTTAGTTGATTAAGGTTTGTGGACATTTGTTTACGCACCGCTCTCTGAAGGTCCCGCCACAGCATTTCAATCTGGTTGAGGTCTGAACTTTGAATGGGCCATTTCAACACATTGATTCTTTTCTTGGGATCATTGTTCTGTTGCATGGCCCAATTTTGGCCAAACTTTAGCTGTCAGAAAGATGGACTAGATGGATAGAGTTATTTGGTTTACAGAAGAGTTCATGGGTGATTCAACGACTGTAAGGCAGCAAAACATTGGTCATACTTTGGTCTCGTCTGTACAAAAGACATTGTTCCAGAAGTCTTGTGTTTTGTTCAGATTTTCAACTGAACTCAACTTTGCAGATGTTCATCTTTGCAAACCTAAGTCGAGCTGTCATGTTTTTTTTAGAGAGAAAATGTTTTTTCCTTGCAACCATTTCAAACATGCCATACTTTTGCTGTCTTTTTGTAATTGTACTGTCATGAACTCTAGTGAGGCAGAGTTGGTGTAGTTCTTTGCAGTTTCTCCGAGCACAGCAAGGTCTGACCTTGGGGTGAATTTGCTGGGAAGTGCACTCTTAGGATGATTGGCAAATGTCAATTGTCTTGAATGTTTTCCATTTGAATAATCTTCCTCACTGAATGAATGATGAACATCAGATTGTTTGGTCATGGCATTATAACCCTTCCCAGATTGATGGCAGCAACAATTGCTTCTTAAGATCTTTGCTAATGTTGTTCCTTGTGTTACCTCACACCTGAATTGTTACACCTGAACTGATTTGTTGCCCTTGCAAGGTTTTATATAAATGAAAATCAGAAAAGCCAGACCGTATTTAAATATTTTACTTATCTTTCAGTCTTAAATTGTGTAATAATACTGCTATTGTCATTTTACTTTGACCATCTCCCAACCTCGTTTTGACTTTGCAAATCATTTTATGGATTTATTGACTAGTTCCATTGCAGTCTATTGTTCTAAAATGGCTAATAAAACTCTTTGAATCTCATAAAAAAAAAACTTCAAAGCAGAGTTCAGAGACCAACGTCAAAAGCAAAAGTGTAAAAAACTTGCTTAAAGATTATCACAGGAGTAATCATCCCAAAATATACTTGTTTTTTTACTTTTGATTGTACAAATGATGCATGAGCAGATTATGGTACATTCCTCAACAAAAGTGGTCAAAGAACAGATAAATATAGAAAGCAAGGGTACTCGTTTACATGCCTAACGTGCCACTGAACTCAAGAATGGTTTCAAGAAACAGAAGTCAACACTTTCTACACATTATTGCTTGAAATGCCTGGCAGCCTATTGGATCACACAAGCAGACAAAAACTGAAACTATTCAAACTATTTCAGCGTTTTCTTTCTTTTATAATTATCCATTTGTTTGACGTTGTATGAATTAAAAGACTAAATGGAATATTTGTACTCTTAAGCATTGGTTTACACTGGAGGACAGTGTTAGAATGGGGTTAGTTTAGAATATTTAAAAGAGAGTGGTGTTTTTTTTTTACATTTACGTTCCTCGCATACATCATCTAAGTTATTTCCCTGAGTTACCCTACATTATCTCATTCTGATCCTATATTGATCAGCCCTTATGTACAGCAACAGATCAAAAGTTTGAGGTTGTTAAAATGTTTTTTGAAAAAGGTCTCTTATGCTCACCAAGGCTATATTTATTTGTAATAATAGTAATTCTACAGAGTAATTCTGTAATTATTACCATTATTAATACAATTTAAAAATGGCTGTTTTCCATTTTTATGTATTTTAAAATGTAATGCATCTCTGTGATCAAATCTGAATTTTCAGCATCATTACTCCAGCCTTCAGTGTCACATGAGCCTTCAGAAATCATTCTAATATGATAGTTTGCTGCTCAGGAAGCATTTATTATTTATTCATCAATGTTGAAATCAGTTGTGCTGTTTCTAATTTTAATAGAAACGGGTCATTTGTAAATAGAAATGTCAAAAGAGCAGAATCTGTTTGAAATAGAAGTTTTTTTGTAACCTTATAAATGTTTTTAAAGTCTTCACAGGTGCAATGATGAACCCCCTCGCGGTCACCTCACATTATCACTCTCTGCCCTATTCATTTGTACACTTTTGAAGCAGTTTAAGATTACAATGGGACTCACAGAACTTTTAAACTTATGTCCTTCTTTCCTCATCCATAATAGCTCTTTGAAACATTGGCAGAAGTCATTTGAACTCTCCCATAAAGTGAACAATGTGTATTTAATTTGACCGACCTGATCTCACACAAAGGGAGAAGTCACAGCAGTGTGTACAGTGATGGCACAGTGAAGAACAAAGAAAGCATCTCTTCATTTTGTGGCGTCTCCTGTTTCTTTTCCTAAATAGACGTTCATTAAAAAGTTCTAATCTTGTGCTTATTTTTTGACCAGGTGGGCATTCAAAAGCTTTTGGTATGCAGTATTCATCTACATTTCGTCATGCCATTGTTCACAATGAGTTTCCGTTTATATTGTGTTGAACTTCAGTGTCTTTTGGATGAATTGAAAGCTCCGTCTATACTGCAGCAGAGGAAATGAGAGGAGTCTGATTCTCATGACCTTGGGCTGTTGTCTAGTCAGCTTCACTGGATCCCAGTGACTTTCGGAGAGATCCACACTGACCCTGAACAGCCAGATCTGTGACGTGTGTGTGTGTGTGTGTGTGTGTGTGTGTGTGTGTGTGTGTGTCTGCCCGCCCGCCCTGCTCCTTTATTGCTCCTTAACCAATAAAACGGTTTAACCATAACTTCATTCTATTCATTAAAGAATTCTAAAAGCATTCACAAAAATCCTAAGCAACACAACTTTTCAGTATTGATAATAATAAGAAATGTTTCCTGAGCAGAAAATCATATTCTCAGAATGATTTCTGAAGGATCATGTGACACTGAAGACTATGTAATGATGCTGAAAATTCAGCTTTGATCACAAGAATAAATTATATTTTTTAATTTATTAAAATAGAAAAGTATTTAATATTACTGCTTTTTCTTTTTTTTTTTTATTGAATAAATGCTGCCTTGGTGAGCATAAAGAGACTTTTTTTTTCAGAACATGAAAACATCTTACCCATCACAAACCTTTGAATGGTAGTTTGTGTAAGATTATTTGCTTATGGTATCGCACTTTCACTCTTACATCCTGAGAACTTTCTCTACTCTTGTTTTCACTGAAGAACTTTCTCTACTCTTGTTTTCACTGAAGATTACTTTTCATGCCTGGCCAACAGGTCAGTTTAACACAACAAGTACAACTCTTTGTACTAAACAGATGATCCCTTCTGGATCCTGTCGTGTTGAATCAGCAATTGCCCTTTCTTGGCAGGTATCTTGATGTCTGGACCCAGTCAGACTGTTACACAATTCTAGTGTAAGATAAATGGAGTCTATAATCCCTTGAGCATGTGAGAAATGAAAGGATAAGGAGCTTATAAAACAAGAGAAGCTGTCATCCTTTAATCCAGCCGATGAGGAATCTCACTGCATAACTGACTGCAGAATCAGACAGTGGAATCCTGCAGCATGTTAACAATTTTCAGTAGAGGTGGTTAATTAAACCTCTGATGCATGAAATATTAAATCAGAAAGGAATAATATCTTTAATGTCTCTACTTTATTACAAAAAATATTAGGAGATATCAATAGTCTGAGTGGATTTCCTTATGCACTCTGATAATTCATTTCAGAGAACGATATAAAGCGCTCTGGTCTTTTTGAACGATTCACATCAAGAACTGACTCCTTTGTTCAGGATTCGGATCACACTGCTGGCTTTATATGCGTTTGATTCACTAAAATAACTTGTTCATAATATTCGTCTGTTTGTGACAACGAGTCATTGAATGTGTTGTGTGTTTATTTATATGCGTTACGTGAGGAATCAATATAAAATGTGCTTCCCTGCAGTCTACCATCATTTTAGTGCATCACATTCAACATGTATGCCGGATTCACAATTACAACTCAGGTGTTTATAAAATCTTTAGACGTGTGGTAGAAGATTCAGCTGCAATCTTTCACCATAGATTCTCAGAAACTGAAAGCAGTGTAGGGAATGGTGAATAGGCTTTATTTGAACCTGACATGTTAAAACACTGCTTCTGGAACAAGAGCACATTGATTTACCTCAAACATTTCTTCTGCAAAACTTAAGCTTTTATTTGGATATTCTGCTATGCACTACAGTCTCCATAGTGATTTTTAAAAGGGAGCTTGCTAGTGTTTTCGGGAAGTTTCAAAGGTCTCAAGAAGATTCTCAATGGTCAGTGGCAGTGGGAGGATACGGATTTGTTTTCTTAAGTCTTTTTTGAGTACATGTAACTGACAAACAGTACTTTTGATACTTCTGTGGTAAACGTTTACATGCATATATGATTTTTATGAGTTGTGTTAAAAAGCAGTTTTGAATGACTGGTACTTTTTTCAAACTTTCATCTTCTTTTGAGCCACTCAGTGGAAATGTAATGAATTGAATAATTCATATCAAGACTTTATCGCACTATGACAAACTGTGCAAATTCATTCCAAGTAGAATCTGTGCCCATTGAGGCCGTTATGGTTTTTGCGTTCCAGATGGGAGGAGGAGGTGTCCAAACGTCAGCAGATGGAGTCTTTGGTGGAGACCTTACAGGAGGTGAGATTTCAGACTGTGTTTATGTTTGACATCCATACATCTGCACTGATGCGTGTCTAGCTTTTAGCTAGGTATATTGTGTGGAAGAAAATTCCCCACCCACACTGTAAAAATATATTCTGAGACTAAGTAAATAATGCAGAAAACAACAAACAGAGTTGGTTAATTACTGTAGTTTTGTAGCATGGAAACTTGACATTAAGTTCAGTCAAAACGTTTCATTAAAATAACGAAGTACATATATTCAACTAAAAAAAGCCATGCAAACTATTGCCTTCATTTTCACCCACTCATTTATGTACACAGCAAAACGTTCTAAATGTTCTCCTTACAGACTGTTCAGTCGTCTGAAGCTGTGCAAGGAGAACTGAATGAGAAGATGGACCGTCTTAAAACAGAGCTGGTGGTCTTCAAGAGCCTTATGCCTGATGTAAGTGTCCTGCTTTATCTTCTGCACGCTTCTGACGACATGCAAAATAGGCAAATATCCGTTTGCAACAGTACCTCATTTAAAACAATTTGACTGCACCTGTGAGAGCTTAATGAAGATGACAAGATTGACTCTCTGGGAAATGAAGATCAACCCATAGGTAAATTGCTCTGGCATTAGACTGAATAACCTAAACCAAATAAGCAATGAAGCAGTCAGGCTTCTGGCCCTGGAACAGATGCATATTGTTCTATCGTGTTGAGTAGCTGTTGCTGAGTCCCGGTAATAAAGCACAGCTGACTGCTGCCTCCCTGGATAATATGTTCCTTAATGTGAATGCACACTGTTGCAAAGCATTTCAAAAGATCTCAACCATCTGTTGTAGCCAAATGAGTTTAGAGATCTGAGATTTGTGTAATGCTTACTAACCCAAGTTTCTATAATGTAATATAAAAGTATATAATTCACTACCTGTCAAAAGTTTGGAAACATACCCTTTTTATGTTTTTGAAAGAAGTCTCTCTGCTCACCAAGGCTGCATTTAATAAAAACAGTAATATTGCAAAATATTATTACAAAATTAAAAAAAACTGTTTTATATTTTAATACATTTTAAAATTTATTCCTGTGATCAAAGCTGAATTTTCAGCATCATTACTCCAGTCTTCAGTGTCACATGATCCTTCAAAAATCAGTCTAATATGCTGATTTGGTGCTCAGGTAACCTTTTTTTCTTAATATCATTATTAATGCTGAAAACAGTTGTGCTGCTTATTATTTTATTTTAACATTATTATTATTCATGCAGTTTTATTATCTAATATTAAATGCACAATATGTAAGTTTTGCCGCTAGAGGTCGCCAGGTCATATCAATAACAAAGGGGAAGTTTGATGACTTAAATGAGCTTGGAATCATGGGAGTTGTTGTCTTCACCTCCACAGCCAATGGAACATTACTGTAGAAAGAAGCAGGGCAGGCCGAAAGCCTGGGACATTTTATGTTGCTGGAATTTTTATTTAATGGTTGTTGTTTTTTTACGATTAAAGTTATGTTTAACGTCTGCCTCCTCCTTCCCTGATTTTGAACTTTGTAGCAGTCACATTTGATCACTTTAATTCTCATTTTATGACTGTATGAAGAAAATGCTGTATTACTGTTACTACAAATAAAGCTCTTTCTGGTTATGCCTGTTAACCACATAGTGGTACAAACGATTTACTTATGGTAAATGAGGAAAATTGAGATTCAAGAGATTCCAACAGGAAGACTAACCCATTTAATGGTATCCAAACAAATGCTCACCTGTCTAATAAAACACATAGGCCTGGTTTCACTGACAGGGCTTAGATTAAGTCAGGATTAGGCTTTAGGGCATTTAAGTAGCTTTTATAAATATACCTTAGAAAAAATCATTACTGTTGTGCATCTTGTGCAAAAACAATGGCACTAACATATTTTAAGATAGTTGCTCAGTGCAATCATGCATTTAAGTCTGAGACTAGGTTTAAATCTTGCCTGTGAAACCGGGGGATAATATATTACAGCATCTTTGGTGTTTACATGGTTTCTACTGAGGTAAAATCGGAAATCAAGCGTAGTTGCAGATATGACCGTTACAGTGGTTCAAATTGCTGATTTCTCTGGATTTAAACATTGTTGGAAACATTTGGGATAATGTAAGTACACAATTCAACAAAATCTATACCAGTCGTTTTGGATATTTTAATCCAAACGTCTTACATATTGTGCCTTTAACTGACACTGTAGTATTAAGAATGATTTTTCACACCACAGGGCTGTTTGCATGATATTACTACATAATATTACTTAAGTATGTTGTGGTATGTTTTTATAAAGCAAGAGAGGTATGTTTTCCTGCTCCAGATTTCTGCTGAATCAATGCATAACGGATTAAGTCCAAAATGTCTCATTATCATGCATTTTTGTGTAGGAAGTGTCTGACTTGGACACTAAAATCCAGGAAAAAGCCATGAAGGTTGATATGGACATCTGCAGACGGATCGACATCACAGCCAAGCTGTGTGATGTGGCACAGCAGAGGAACTCCGAAGACATGAGCAAGATCTTGCATGGCAGCCCATCCAGAGTTCCTCCCGAGCAGAAAGGGGTACGAAACCTACACTCACAATTCATTCTGATAATGCCTTCCTACTACTGGAACAGTGTGCAAATTTAGAGCTCAGATGGAGTTTACATAACAGCTTCTCATGTCATTTGAATCTTTCAGCAATCAGAATGTGTGTGTGTGTGTGTGTTGTAGGGGATGGCGGTATGTAGGAGGAAGGAGTGTAAGGGTGAATCAGAGGAGCAGAGAGTGGAGACTGATGTTGATTCTGCTCACCGTGAGGAGGACATGCCTGGTTCTCTCAATATCACTGATGAGATGAAGAGGATGCTCAACCAGCTGTGAGTCTTCATAAGCCTTTAGAGCAGTGTTTCTTAACTGGTGGGTCATAAGGCCCTTGAGTGTGCAGTCAAGACTTGAATCTTGAAAGTCAACAGCTTTCACGTACGTGTTTTCTGTCAGACTCAGTTTAAACAGATGTTTCACCCAAAAATGAAAATTGTGTCATGTCATGGCAGGATCCACTGCAGCAGAAATGTAGGAACCCAAATAAACACAGGAGAGAAAGATATACTTGAGCAATTTAACTTTGACTAGAGAATTTGCTTAAATTTGTAAGACATTGTTATTTTGCTTTTGTATGATCACTTACTGCCATCTAGCGTTCCTTTGGTGAACACTCTCATTTTGTATTCTCATGCATTTTTCCATGAGTGAGATCTTTTTTTATGATTGTTTGTGTTATTGTATTACTATTATAACTTTAAGACCTTGTCTTTAATAAATTGTTTTACTCTCTTATGAATTGCTTTAATTAAAATCTGGATATTAGTTTGTTTTTCTTATGTTTGTTTGTTCTCCTCTTTTGTCTGTAATCCTTTAGATTGTGGCTCTGTTGATTTTTCTTTTCCTCTCCCTGTGTCTTCTCGTTTCCTTCTCTTTTCTCTTCCACGTCTATGTCTGCTGCCTGTCTTGTGCGCAGAGGTTGCTCAGCTAATTGGTTTGTTGGCAGGCGGGAAACGTTCGAGTTGGACGATGACTGTGATAGTTTGGCGTGGGAGGAGACCGGGGAGACTCTTTTGCTCTGGGAGGATTTCAGCAACTACAGCAGTCCGAACCTCGCCACCGCCACCGCTGGCACAGTCACCACAGTGTCGTGCACATCTGACTCTCACGGAGAGCCTCACGAGCCGGTGGGTCACAAGTCCCCACTCTGTTAGCAAACGTGTTTGAATAAAAGGGCCAAAATTAAATGCTATGTCTATTTAGGCAACAACTTCTCACTGACAGGCATAAAAAGCATCACACTCATATTGTTTAAAATACTACCTTTGATTAGCTTTTATCAATAGAAAATTTGATATTTTTTGTAGTTATTTAATTTAGTTCAATATAAACTTATTTTAATATATCTTAAGTATTTAAAATACTCTTGATCCTGGATAGAAAATTTCATTACAATGCAATTTGGGATTGTCTTGTCTGTGAAGGATGTGTATATCATATGTGAGATGCACTTCAGTTGAAAAAGTCAGTTTGAGTTCAGAGTTGTTGTTTTTTAACTGACCATCAAATTAATACTTTTATTTTGGAAGGATGCTTTAAATTGATAAAACGTGAGAAGTAAATCAAAAGTAATTATGAAGACATTTATAATGTTACAAAAGTGGTCTATTTCAAATAAATGCTGTACTTTTGAACAATATATTCATCAAAGATACCTGAAAACCTTTAGCATGGTTTCCACAAATGTTCAACATTGATAATATAATAAGAAATGTTTCTTGAGCACCAAATGATGCTGAAAGTACAGCTGTGCCATCATAAGAATACATTACGTTATAAAATATATTCTAATAGAATAGTTATAATTTTAAATTGTGATAATATTTCACAATATTAATGTTTTACTGTGTTTTGTGATTAAAATAAAATGCTGCCTTGGTAAAAACAAGAGCCTTCTTTGAAAAACATAAAAAATCTTACTTAACCCAAACTTTTCAATTGTAGTGTATTGCCAAAAAATGCTGTCTAGGTGTTTTTTGGATGTATGCAGTCGTACTAATATTGACTATTACTGGCTGAGAATATTAACAATACATAATGCATTATCCCATCAGGATCGAAGTCTAGGTAGCCTCATACATGAAACAGAGTCCCTCTTTAAGACCAGAGAGCAGGAGTACCAGGACACCATCGGACAAATTGAGGTGAGAAAACATTTGTGAAAACGCATTTCAGCTGATATTCACCTTTTTTGTTTTATTTGTTATTGCAGTATTTTTTATTTTTTGTTCTGATATTATTATTTTTATTTTACATGTAACACCTGACAAATAAAGCTCATTCTGATTCTGTTGTAATTAATCGCTGTCTTCCTCCCACAGCTGGAACTAGCCACGGCTAAGAATGACATGAACAGACACTTGCACGAGTACATGGAGATGTGCAGTATGAAGAGAGGGCTGGACGTACAGATGGAGACCTGCCGGCGGCTTATCCAAAGCACAGCCACCACCGGCAGGTTGGTTTAATCATATTTTATTTATATAGGTCAGCATGAAACACAAGTCCTGGTTGGGTTTTTTCCCTCCCTATTATGACATACAGTAATACCTCGGTTTTGTTCCAAGAGCTCGTAACTCAAAATGCTCGTACACCAAAACAATTTTCCCCATAAGAATGCAATAAAAATCACTTGATTCATTCCATATGACCATAAATGCCCATTTTAAAGAATATTTTGGTTTTACCCTATTAATTACAGTTAATATTATAACCACAAAGATCTCATATAAATACTAATTAATAATTGACAATTAAACTGTAAAAATACTTGACAATTTACTGTAATGCGCACTTTAGCTTTGAGTAGCATCGCTGCTGGCGTGAAGGAGACGAGAGGAGGGTTTTACTGCTTAGAGGGGGGATTTCGTACCTTCTTTCTATATGCTGTACTGTACGTATATGTTTCACTACGTGAACAATAGCGATCACAATTAATGTTAACAACACGAAGTAAAAGCACTGTAAATCACTTATAAAAGTATCACTGTGGTGAATGATGCAACCAAACCAAGCGATACTGAGAGAATGAACGAGTTGAGGAATTACAGGCTTTGTGAGAGGCTGTCGTTAAGATATTTCCAGTAAAAATGCACACGAAGATGCTGAGCGTTAGGACTTTTCCACAAAAAATGCGTGTAGGCGAGGGAAACATTTTCTCGCACTTCGATACAATGATCGTACGCCGATTCGCTCATATACAAAGTCACTTATAAACCGAGGTATTACTGTACATCCAAGTGAAATGGCTTCTTGAACAAGAAAAAATGTATAACGGGAGTTGATTGGATGATTGTGGTTTGCTGTTGCTGTTGCTGTCCCGCCCTCGCACCAGTAAAAACTTCATCATAGGAGAAGATGTGTCGCTGCCAGAGGGAGGGAAAGTACACATGAATATATGATGGACACTGCAATATTACATAAAAAAAATAAGAATTGTCCGTTTTGATTTAATGGTGACTTTAAAATGAATCCGATCTGAGAATATGAATATACACAAAGGGTTTTGATGATTTTTGTTCATGACCTCTGTTTTCCACTGCAGACAATCACCCTCCTTCAGCTCTGTGGCCAGTAGCGATTCAGGAAACACCGATGATATCCAGGATGAGCTGGAGCCTGATGGAGAGAAAGAAGGGGCGGTAGAGATGAATGGAGAAGTCAGATGATGATCAGCCATACATCTTTCTGGTTTCTCAGCTTCTTTGTGAACCAGTCACTCTTTTAAGTCTCTGGTCACCTTTTCTTACACAGTATGGATGAGTGTGGAATTTGAGATTCCCAAAGAGTAAGTATTGGTGCTTTATATGCAGGACTAGCTGTGCCCTCTTCATCAGCACTGCCAAGGCATGGCTCCATAGTCTTCCTCACTAGCTTTAACTGATGTCACACTCTTTAAAGGTGATGAATACCATGTATAATAATGCATATTATTATAAATAATATTGTAATAATACATTATCATGTAATACGGCAACTCAACTACAATAAGGTTTCATTTGTTAACATTAGTTAAATAACATTCACTAACAAAGAACAATACAACAGCATTTATTAATCTTAACATTTTTAACGTTAATTAATGCACTTTGAACTAACATTAACCTGAATTTTTATCAACTAAAATTAACAAAGTTACATTAATAAAGGGTTTAAAATATTTGTTAGTTCATGTCTGTTAATGCTTTAATGTTAACAAATGAGACCTTATTGTAGTGTTACCTACAATATAAATATTATGATAATGTATTGAATATAAATATTATTTATTAAATGCATCATTTCTGCTATCTTGCTCATTTGTTTACATGAATCTTAAACCCACATTATAGAGGATAGTATTCTTCTACGTCGAGTTCTGGAATACATACAGGCTTTTAACGTCACAATAGTCAGTAGATCAGCCATGCAGTATGCTTCACAGAAATATCAATTATTATCAAATATCTCAGATGTTTTCACCATGTAAAACTGTTGCTCAATTAAACCACTGTGCACTGAGATCTATGCAATAATCAGGACTGGAGTGACGTTACATTCTGTGATTCTCTTTGCTGGAACCAGATTCTGGATGTGTGAGTTGATTCCTTGTTTCTTTGTATTGGCTCTTTCAGTGTTGGAGAGTAGCAGTAAAACCCAAACTCATGTGCCTACAAAATATGCTGTACACAGTGTCTTAGTTGCCTTGTATTTTTTCTCTGAATATTTTAAGTACATGCTTTGCTCTGGTATAGACCAAATCCTGAATCACATATTTAGTACAGATGATGACATATGATTAATGTCTAAGATGTTAAATGGTGTGACGTGAGGTTTTTGATGATCTCAAGATTTAGAAGCCATACGATATCTGTCCTCAGGTGTTGAAAGCTTTGGTAAAACTGCAAAATAGATGCTGAACATTTTGCTATTAGTTTTAGTTCAGAATGTGGGTCGTTCTCAGGAAAATAAGCTGTTTGTGCTCTTGTTCTGTTTGAAAAAAATATTAAGTAGGAAAATAATTTTAAAATATCGAAGTACATATCCTAACACTAAAACACAACATGTCAATCACATTACAGCAAATACTAATCTAATCAGTATACGAGTCTAATCAGTTCTCTGTCATAAGTACATTTAGCATAACTCTGTGACTTGAAATACATTTATAACATTTACCTATAATAATAATAATAATAATAATAATAAAATGTTTTGTCCGAAAGAGAAAATATAGAGAATTCTGCATTTCTCAGAAAATAATTACATTGTATGAAAATAAAATAATTTTTTTTACAGTATAATAGTGAGAAATTGGAAGCTGTAAATTTTAAACAAGCACTAAAAATTGTTGTATTACAAACAGTCAAATTAACTGTTTAATGTGACTAACTTCAATATCATTAATAAATCATGGGAAGGCACACGAATGACATCACTTCCTAAGAATGACCCACACACTATACCCCCCCCCCCCCTCCCCCCCCCCAAATATGGTGAATTAATAAAGGTGGTTGATAAAACATAAATGATTATTCATTATTTATTTATTTGATTGTACAATGAATATTTTGTTTTTTGTTCTTTTTTATTATTTTTATTATTACCTTTATATTATTACATATTGCTGAAAAACAGTATCTGGGTGATGGACGTATTTTTTAATTAAAGGAAGTGAATCATTCCGTATTTTATATGATCTACTATATTGTCATTCAGTTGTTATATGTTGATATAATTTATGATTTCATATTTCTTGCCTTAAATGTGGGCCATTCTAATAAGATGTATTAGTTTGTGCTATATACTACATAAATGATCTTGAGCTGCAAACAGCATGTCTGGAAATGAGACTTTGTTTTTGGAAATCTGGAGGACTATGCAAGTCTTATGTAGTTGTACTCTGATTTTATGCTGGTTTTAAATAAATAACAATTTGCCTTATCAGACTTTCATGACAAAGTTTTTCATCCAATGTATTCTTTTTTCAGCTTTGGTCATTAGTTGTGACAATGAATATTGTTTTGTCTTCCCAACAGATTTCACATGGAAATTTTGGTTTCGCACAATTGAGCAATTCTCACTTATTTTACATGAATTTGCCTGTTGCTTGGGTGTCGAGGTCGTTTTAACATGTCTCTAGAGGAGAAATGAAAACTGTGGTCTATTTTATAGGTCAAAGCTCTGGTGAAAAAAGATATTGACAGGCAAATCCATTCCAACTGGTTCAGTCGGTGATACACAAGTCATGTTTCTTCAGAAATGCAGCTTTGTTTTGCAGATGAAGACATTCATTATAGTGTCACATTCTCTTCACAGCATAAGAGTATAACGAGTATAAACTGTTTTTAATCCATAATTTTAGATGTTTTATTAACACTATATTACAGCAAAACATGCTTTCCTATAGCTCAAACAGTAGAGTGTGGCGTTTGCAACGCCAAGTTCATGGGTTCGATTCCCAGGGAAAGCAAGAACTGATTAGAATATCAATGTGTTCCTTGAATGCAATGCGAGTTGCTTTGGATAAAAGCGTCAGCCAAATGCATAAACGTATTAAATACTAAAAATAAATACTGCCGATTTAAATGTCATTTTCTCCTGTCAGACCATAACATCGTTGGATATGTAATAACATCATAATACCCAAATCTGATCCTTCCTCTCTTGAACGTTTTATTTTAAAAACACTGTTACAGCAGCTTTGTTTGCTGTTATTTTCATTAAGAGCACAAACCCCAACGTCATATTTGCCCATCTGTGCATTTACTTCCAATCGCAGTACAAACATTTACACACTTTGGTAACCAATTTCCCCAGGCAAATGCATCTCTCCTTGGTAATTACACACAGCATGCAAATCCTGTCCACCAAAAGAGCATGAAGAAACAGAGGGCTTGTGTGAAAAGAGCGTTTATCAGCTCAAATGTGTCTGAAGAGCTCATATCAGGGGTAGTATGGGTAAGATGTTGTGCTGGTTTGTGTTTCTCTCTCTCTTGAGCTTTAGTAACAGTGGAGGACTTCAACTTCAAGGAGATTATATCATCTCTGGCTGGTTCCCTCTCCATAATTCAGAGTCCACCGTCCCATCGACACCTTACTTGACTGATTGCACACGGTAAGAATGAGCTTTAAAGATGTATAGTACTTTATAAATTGCACTTTGCATTTTCCATTTGTGTCATACCTTATGTAATGTCAGTGTTTTAGGCAGGCATATATTTGATATAGCTCTCTCATTTATTATATTACTTTATTATCTTTAAATTGTTGTGCTGATGGTATAATTTGGCATTTTAAAACGCTATGAAAGTAGTAAAATGGTGTTGTCAGACATTTTACTACACTGTGTAATGTAAGCAACTCTGGTCTGCAATTGTATTTAGAGGCTTGACCAACAAGCATGGCTATCATCTGGTGCAGGCCTTCAGATATGCAGTGGACGAAATTAACAACGGCACCCAGGATAAGCTACTCCTTCCAGGGGTTACGCTTGGCTACCGGACGTATGACTTGTGCTCCCTTCCAGCCAGCAATCTGGCCACCCTGGACGTGCTGACCCAGCAGTACCACAGTTCAGCAGAGGACAGCCGCTCGTTGGCCATCATCGGTCCTGACAGTAGCTCCTACTCTTTTACACCAGCCGCTGCTCTTGGTGCATTCCTGGTCCCTCAGGTACAGGAACACTAGATCAGATTTTTTATAGGCTATATGTAAAAATGAACACGGTGCTGTGATGTTATTAATGTTAATTAGAGAACAAAAGAACCACTCCCTGCTCTTCACTCACTGAATAACTTTTTTGGGCTTTAATAAGGATTTATTTATATTAAATTTATAATTTATTAAAAATGTGTAGTGTATGATTATTCAATATCTTGGTAACACTTTACAATACATTTTGTTAATGTATAAACTAACATGAACTAACCATGAACAATACATTTGTTACGTTATTTATTAATCTTGATTAACGGTAGTAGTATAAAAATACAGCTGTTTGATGTTTGTTCATGTTACCTCATGGTGCCTTAACTAATATTTACAAATACAACATTTTATTTTAATAGTAGTACATTTTGAAATTAATAATAGTAGTACATTTAATAGTAGTACATTTTGAAATTAATAAATGCTGTAGAAGCATTATTCATGATTAGTTCATGTTAATTAATGAAACCTTATTTTAAAGTGTTACCAAAACCTTAAAGCACTATTTACAAAAACAACAAAATCATAAACTTGTTTGTATATTTTAGCAAGGCAGGTAAAAATCAGAACCAGCCCAACTGGGCCAGTAGA
The DNA here is from genome assembly GCA_037043235.1 of Rhodeus uyekii. Taxonomy (NCBI): domain Eukaryota; kingdom Metazoa; phylum Chordata; class Actinopteri; order Cypriniformes; family Acheilognathidae; genus Rhodeus; species Rhodeus uyekii. Next base: position 2,759,571 of record JAWRVZ010000034.1, read on the forward strand.
AAAAAAAACTTTGGGTTATTTGAAGATTGTTGTAAAGATCACTTAATTTAATTTTATTCTATTAAAAAAAAATTCTATTTATTCTGATTCTAATGCTGAATGACTAATGAATGGCTAAAATTGAGAGAGAAATCCATTCAATAGAAATAGCAGTATCAGTAAAAGTCTTAATGTTGTTTCTAAATTATTTTGGAGACATTTACATATTTTTATGCATTGTATAATAAATGTTATAAAAATGAAACATATGTATAATTGTATACATTTACTTTTTTTCTTCTCTTGGTATTTGTAGATCTCCTACGAGGCAACAAATGAATTGCTGAGCAACAAACTTTTCTATCCAGCTTTCTTCCGCACCATTCCCAGTGACAAGAACCAAGTCAGTGCAATGATACAGATTCTGGTCAGATTTAACTGGACCTGGATCGCCCTTCTCGGTAGTGACAACTCATATGGTATACAAGGAATGCAAGGTCTTTCCCAGCAAGCTTCACTTCACAATTTATGTATTGCATACCAAGCCGTGATACCCGCTTTAACTGACAAGACGAAACAATACATGCAAGATATGGTCAAAAACATCCTCAAAACTAAAGTCAACACTATAGTTGTCTTTGCCAATAAGAGACGGGCTGCTGGCTTCTTTCCTTTTGTTGTTGACCAAAATGTGACAGGTAAAGTGTGGATTGGGACAGAGGACTGGTCGGTGTCATCAACCGTGAGTAGCATCCCGGGGATCAGTACGATAGGGACTTTCCTCGGTGTCGCAGTCAAATATGCTGAATTCAGTGGGTATGAAGATTTTGAAAGGCTTTCTGTGCCTGGACTTAAAGACATTGGTCTAAGTAGTCCATTCAACCTCAACGTACCATGTCTGCAAAATACTGACCTTTATGAAATAGCAATGCAAGGATATGCTTTGTCACAGTATGACATTGTTTCGTCCTTCAATGTGTATAAGGCCGTGTACGCAGTGGCTCATGCGCTGCACAACATCCTGCATTGTGACTTTGGACTATGCCAGAAATATAAGGTGCAGCCATGGGAGGTGAATGCTTTTACAATTAAATCACTGACATAGTAATATAGCACACATGCTGTGTGTGTTGTGAATTGTGTTGAACATCATTATAAATGAAATGGCTTTCTATAAATCCCACAGGTATTTCACCAGCTGAAGCAAGTTCAGTTTTCAATTCGAAACACATCATTTTATTTTGATAAGAACGGAGACCCTCCAACAGGTTACGATATTGTGACATGGCTATGGACGGATGGCCAGTGGTCATTTAAAGTGGTGGGAAGTTACAGTCCAGGTCCAACTGATCTTCAGTTAGATGCTTCTCAAGTTCAATGGACAGGTCAGGTGTCTCCTGTAACGAAGGTAAGTGTGTGTCTTTTCTTATATGCATTATGCCATTTCTTGGCTTTGTATAACATACAACTTTTCAAAAGTTTGGGGTCTGTAAAATATTTTTCTGTTTGAATTAAATCAATTAGTAGCTACTTTTATTCAATTATATCAATTTCTAGGTTACGCAAGATGACAATAAAGACATTCATAATGTTACAAAAGACTTGTAATTCAAATACATTCTGTTTATTTGAGCTTGTTATTCATCGTAAAAAGTCTGGAAAGAGATGTATCATGGTATCACAAAAATATTTACAAAATAATAAAATAATTTTCAGCATTGGTAAATCAGAAATGTTCTTGAGCAGCAAACTTTTCCAATGGCAGGAATACGTTTCATTTTAAACACTGTATATAGTAAAATGGATAATAGCTATTTTGAATACTAATAAAATTTCACAATACTTTTTTTTCTGTAATTTTGATCAAATAACCCCAGCCTTGGGAAAAGACTTCTTTCAAAAACATTAAAAATACTTACCACCCCAAACTTACATATGCTTATATATACTGTATATGCTTTCAAACTGTTTTCAATCTCCATCAGCTTCTATACACAATAAAAGCAGTGGCAAATAAATACATAATCATGACAACATTAAATTATTGTATTAATGAAGAACATATCATTAAAATAAGGTACCATATATGGTAATGATAATTATTAATATACTGTAATATAATATTAACATAATATGTCTTTTTTTGCTCCGTCCAGGTTCCCGAGTCACTTTGTTCTCCAGAGTGTCCCTACGGACACAGAAAGCTCATGACCGGACAACATAAGTGTTGTTTTGACTGCATGGCATGTCCTGCTGCCACCTTCCTCAACAAAACTGGTTAAAAAAAACATCCCAAATATCATATAGATATAAATACAAGTTTATACAGTACAGTAATTGATGGAGAAACAAGAGCAGAATGGCCAGACACAGGATGTTATTCACAGTATATCCAGCAGATGGCGCATTTTGAAAAAAACATAATAGGGACACTTTATAGCTAAAATAATTTCACAAGTTCTAGCTTTTGCTTAAACTAGTATTCCATTTTTAATTCGGTTTCCTCCCATAGTGTAAACACTGTGTCCTGGGAACGCTAGCAAAACATTGCTCTGTAGTTTATCTGGAGAAAGCTAAATATATATCTTAGAGCACTTCAGAAATGTATAATCTGTAGATAAAACATATAAAGAGATGTTTTCTATGAATCTTTCAATTAAGTAATCTAGCCTTGCTATGAAGCATTTTGAAAGGTTCTTATGATAACTGTACTTCACATGTCTTCATAGGTTACACTAGCTGCCAACCGTGTCCCAAAGATGACTGGTCTGAAGCAGAGAGTGAGAGATGTGAGAAGAGGGCAGAGCTGTACCTGTCGTGGGGCACTCCGCTCACTACTGCTCTGCTCATATACCTCGGTGTGACTCTGTTTCTTACCCTGGGCACAGCTTTCATCTTCCTGTTTAACCTCAGTACCCCTGTGGTGAAGTCGGCCGGAGGGAAGACCTGTCTGCTGATGTTAGCGTCTCTGACCGTGGCCTCCTGCAGCACACTGTGCCACTTCAGCAGACCGTCCCGCATCGGCTGCCTCCTCAAACAGCCGCTATTCGTCATCAGCTTCACCGTGTGCCTGGCATGTATGACTGTGCGCTCTTTTCAGGTATGTTTGGCCGTGTTGTTGAGAGAAGTTAATGGTTTTAGCTGATTTACCCTTCAACATTTCATTTCTCTGTGGTGGCTTGAAAAATTATTTTGAGACTTAAGTTACAATGTTGAATGTATATGCATTAGATAACAAAAAAATCAAACAAACCGGTGTTTATTTTAATGAAAGAGGGCAAAAATGGTTTAAATGGTGAAATCGGTGTTATGGTTAATTAAAATGAAAAGAATCAAAAAGTGTTGATGCTGTCTTGGCATCTAACTGAAATTAAGCTGAAGTTAATGCACTAAAATGAGTAAAACTAAAACCGAAATAAAATATTAAATATTTCTAGTAATTAATCTAGTAATATTCATTAAATATTAAAAAGAAAAACTGATAAAAATGACAAACGGGTCTGACAAAATTACTAAAACTTCAAATAAAATGAAATCTGAAGTCTAAATATTAACAAATATTGTCTGAAACAGTTAATATACTGTTCAAATGTATCTACTACTCTCAAATACTATAGGGATGCACAATATTAAAATTCTGGCCTATACAATAATATTTTCTAATAAATTAATAAATTCTACACTTTGTGTTTTGTGTAAATATATAATTTTTTAAAAGTGGTTTGAAATGCTCAAAGTGAATTAAGGCATCACAACATTATAATGTACAGTTTGAAACATATTTATTTTGAGATTTGTGAAAGATTATATTCACATTACAGTCCTGTTTGTTCATGTTAGTTTACAGTGCATTAACTAAAATGAACAATTACAACTTATGTAAAACTTGTAAGTTTTCACAATCAGTGTTATTAAATTAATGGTTATCTAAATGTAAATCTAGGGGAAATGAGAATGAATAATTCAATATTTACCAAAAACCGATATGGTACCGCTCCATTGTGCATTCGTAATAAACAACATTCCAGTTTTTATAATACAACATGAATCTCTCTCTTCAAAGGTGGTTTGTATATTCAAATGGTCCTCCAAGCTACCAAGATTCTACGAGACCTGGGCTAGGAAGCGAGGCCCTGAGATGTTCATCCTCATCATGACAGTGTTGGAGGTCTTCATCTCTCTTCTCCGCATGGTCCTCGATCCTCCCTTTCCGTCTCAGGACTATGACTTCTATCATGACAGCATTATTCTGGAGTGCAGTAAGACTCTGTCTCTCGGGGCTTTCACAGAACTCCTTTTTGTGTGTGTGTTGAGCTTAATTTGTTTCTGCCTGAGCTACATGGGAAAAGATCTGCCTGCCAATTACAACGAGGCAAAATGCATTACATTTAGTCTCATGATATATATGATTTCTTGGATCACTTTCTTTACAGCTTACTGCATTTCCAGAGGCAGCTTCGCCATGACCCTAAATGTAGGCGCCATCCTCCTCAGTGTGCTAGGGATACTCGGCGGCTACTTTTTGCCGAAGGTGTACATAATCTTGATAAAACCCCAAATGAATACAACAGCTCACTTCCAAAATTGCATTCAAATGTACACCATGGCCAAACAGTGAAAGTGAATAAGACTTTCTACTATATCTCTCAACATTAGGATAATCCGATAGTGCCTTCTAACAATACAGAGCAACAAAATCCCAGTTTCAGTCTTTTAGAAGCAGCCGATACTCTGGTTGTCTTTGGACTGTGACTGCTTGGCATATGCGCATCCAGTGGGCAGATCGTCAGAGAAAGCCTAATTGTGTTGCCTACCAAAAGGGCAGAGCAACCGGTTCGGCTTCCCTACATAAACATCTGTCATGTGCTCCGCTCTCATGGGTGCTCAGTTTCACTCAAAACAATTCTGAGAAAAGATTTAATTGGGCAGCTAATTTTGCAGATACGAGGACAGATGGTGTCCCGTTTGTCTTAAGTAAATCGTAACACCCAAAGTTATCAATAAACAGTCAAAAATATAGGATAAATATGGTAACACTTTACAATAAGGTCTCATCAGTTAATGTTAGTTGATGCATTAATTAATCAGTGATCAATACTTTTGTTAGAGTGTTTGTTTAATCTTTGTTAATGTTAGTTTATGCAAATGTTTGGGAAGTTGCGATTGTCTGTTACATATCTTAGTGAAACAGCTTCTCAAACAAGAAAAAATACTTTTATTTTGAAGTGTATTTCTGCTCCCCTTGTTTCAGTGTTTCACCCCTTTGATTCATTCCAGTTTCCTTTGCTTCCACTGTTGCCTTGTTTGTTCCCATAGTTGTCCTCCTTGTTATATTTACCCTTGTTTGTTTCCATGATTATTAATCAGCTTCACGTCTCTTGTTAGCCCATTGTTATCTTGTGTGTGTGTATATATACTCGTGTGTTTATGCCATTTACATACCCTTTGTAAATCTGTTGTGCTTTTTTCTGACTTGTTTGTATTAGTGTTTTTGGCTGGATTTGATTTATGTTATGTTCCTTGATTGGACTTCCTGTATATGTACACATGCTTGGATTTACTCTGTTTATGTGTTTTCTAAAATAATTTACTGCAGTTGGATTCTCGTCCCTTCTCGTTCTTTTAAATTAATATTAACTAAGATTCATACATGCTTTAGAAGTATTTTTCATCGCTAGTTCCTGTTAAGTAATGTGGTAAACTAATGGAAACTTATTGTAAAGTGTTACTCAAAAAGTGTTAGAGATAAAGTGTTTACTCTCCTATTGGTTAGTAAAAAATTAAGCAACCAAGTTCCAATGGATGAGGAAACAGATGCTGTGTGCGTTTTCTCTTTCTGAAAAATTATCTCTCTGATAAATTGATTTACGCATTAAAGTGGGGCAATAAAGTGTATGAATATCAGTATGATTTAATAATGTACTCATAGGCCTATCATATGACTAACATATTTGCATTTGGCAAATTTTTTTATTTTCCTGAAATAATTCATAATTATTTTCATGTTACTTGTATGACCAGGCAGTTAAAAGTGTGATTGAATATGATTTAATCGTAAAATAAGATCTGGGGTTCAAACATTCCAACACGCAAAGCGAAAGTGAGGTTTCTTTTGTCCTCGGTCACTTGAGATTTTGCTGTGTGCTCAATGTGCCTCAAAGCTTCAGTCAGTGTTATACGTAACATCACTACTATTATACTTTGTCCCTATTTTGCTTTAGTGACAGGCACTTGAGATGCATAAATTCCAAAAGTTTTGTTAAATCTGATGATCATATTCCTCAGCAAGATTTGAGATGATCCAAAGAGTATCTTGAGCTTTAATGGAAGGAGAGTCACATGAACAATTTTACTTTGATCAGTGACTTAAAAATCTTTGAAAAACTCTTTTTCTTAGTTTCTTTGTTTTAAATTTGTTTAAATCCTTAATTTGATTTTTATGACCATAGGTTATGTTCTAAATCCCTGATTTTCCATGTAGACATATAAACTCTTCAGTAGTTCTCCTAATTCTTCACTAATGTTCAGTGACACACACACACAAACATTTAGGAAAAGATTGTAACCTATGAAAGGCTTGCTGTTGTTAGGGAGGTCATCTCCATTGACTCTGGAACGTGTGAGTTGGGAGCAGAGAAGTGTTTCCCACACTACTTTTCCATTGTGATTGTCAAATTCTCAGGAGGGGAGAACAATAGGCGTGTGCCTGTAGAGGGAGGCCGTGTAATTGTACTCACTTGACATTACCCATCTGTGTTAGAAGAAACCTAATATAGACATAGTCTACAGTTATTTGAGAGTTTAAAATAATGCATATTCATTATGCATAATTAATGTATATCATAAAATATGACTATTCCATCAAAAATGAATCAAAAACTGAACTGTATCTCTGCCTTATATACACACACACACACACACACACACACAATATCGAGTCAAATATGACCTCCAATCAAACTGGCTCACTTGAAGCCATTTTGTATGTTTTAGGCTGTGATGTTATATTTTATTCGGCTATATAATTATGGAACACCTTTTTGAACTACATATACATTTACAGAAGTAAAATCAATGGCTCATACAAGTTGAGAGATCTAATCTACTAACTCACTTTACATACAGTTAGTAGATTATTGCTACAAGTATTGTAATCCCCTTACTTAACATAATTAACTTATTACAAAATTGTTTTTTAAACATACTGTTCAAGTTGCTCAAGCAAAATAACAGGATCGAAATGCAATCTTACAGATCAGGGGTGAACAATGAACAGATCAGGGGTCAGTAACATACAAACATTGATTTAATCTTCTCCCAAAACCATTAATTGAACATGTAGAATTTTATTAACAGAAAATATCTGATGTAAGAGCTCATTTGCAATGAATGGGGGGGGGGGGGGGGGGGGGGGGATTGGTCAAGACAATGAACTGGATCCTTTATCAAAGGTACATGCATGCCTTACCTATAAACAACAAAACGGAATTCTCAGTGCAGACAGAACACTCTGAATACTCTGAAAAAGTTTTAAGTACAACATCAGTTCAAAGGTCTTAAACATAAAACTCCACTGGAGCCAAAATACAAAAAAAAAAACAAGTTAAGTAATAACATGGTAAAAATCAAACTAAGAGCTATCAATACAGAAAAAGGCTGTACATAAATATTCCACCTCCTTCCACTGACAAACACATGTCTGTCTAAGGTTTTTGTCAGTCAATATGATGACAACACAAACATACACTTTGGAAATGCATATCTCCTACTTATATGAGAGACGTTAACACCACCATCCCTCAGGGTTTGCGGTTCACAGCATCTCTACCAGGGTCTCCAGACTCCATCTCTCCTGTTGTCAGACTGCCGCAAACCAGCCGAGCTCATTTTGGATGAGGGTGCTGCTGGAGTGAAGCCAATAGCAGAGCTCGCTCGCTGGGCATTGTGGAGGTGCTGGAGCTCTCGGCCAGATCCTTCTCCGGTGGAATGAAGACTGAGGAAGTGGACAGACTCCCTCCAGCAGTGAGAGTAGCCTTCATTATAGTCCCTCTGAGGGAGCTGCTGCCACTGCTGTTTGAGAAAGCTGACGGTCATTTCCAGGATATCGGCCTTCTCCAGTTTGGTGCTGGGGTCATGGCTGTGGATCTCCTTCTCTAGGAGACTTTTGAGCTGGTCGATGCAGCTGTTGATGCGGTCCCTCCGCATCTTTTCAACAATTGGCTTCCTCAGCTGAAGTCAAACGGAAACACTTAGAACATTTTTCAAACTGCACGAAGATGAACTTGGGAAGAACTGTATTTAAATGAAATACCTTTATTTTGTCCTTATCACTGAGGCGAAGATTGTCAAGAGAGGAGTGTGTAGCTGAATGTGGTGCCATGTCTGCACTGAAACAGCTTGCTTTTCTTCTGTGGCAAAACGATTTGTGAGCCTCTTTGAGGAGCAGCCCCTTGTATTTATACAGAAGCATTACCATCACAAAGCCATGTGGCCTGTGCCGTGTTACTGTTCCCACACTCTGAGACCAGAGGGCCGGCTCATCACAACAATAGAGGACATTAATTTTATGGTTAAATGCCCGCTCGCCTTCCACTGAAGGAATGTTTCCCAAGGTATCAGAGGGGCGTCATTCTTGAAGCTTCAGTGAAGGAATTTGGACCTTCAGTGAATTTGAAAAAATAGAATTTTAAAATGATGGGAGAATGTTTTATATATATATATATATATATATATATATATATATATATATATATATATATATGAATGAATGTAGGGTTTGTTTTTACAAAAACACATTTGGTAGAATAAAAAAGTTATATAAATGATTACCGATGTTTGCACATGCATCTAATTCCTACTTTGTGTAATCAAAAAATGTGTCAGTGTTGAAAAACAAAGAAATGCAAAACAACTAAATATTGATCAAATTATTTAATACGCTGTTTTTGTAACCTATATTGTACAAACTATTTCTAAAAGAAAAGTGTACAGGCGTTTTTTATTATTACAGGCTATTATTTATGTAGGATAGACCTTGTACAAATTTTCCAGCGTCATGGGATAAATTGATCGTAGTTATTGGTGCCATTAAGCTTGCTGTGCTTTTGAGAATCCCAGTCCAGGAGCGTGACCAACATGCGACAATGACAACTGATTAACACTGCATAACATCAAAGACACGACAAATACAGATTTGAGCCGTTCCCAGGAACATTCCTTGTTAACAAGAGCTCCACTAAAGTTGATAGAGTGACAGAACGGTCGCGTCCACGTGCCAGATTACGGAAGTCCTCGTGTCGCTATAGGAGCTGCTGTGAAGGCACGCGTGGGAAAATCTGAATAAACATCTTCCTTAAAATAAAACATTATCAGTCCTGCTAATTGTGTGAGGGGAATTAATGTTAGATTTTTTTTGTAACGTGATTAAAAAGTTCACATGTTTCACTTCAGTTTATTTTAAGCTTACGTATCATTTCGCGCGAGGAGCTCGTGCTGAAAATCTTTGTGCGGCCTGATCCTGCTCCTGCTCTTCCTCCTCCTTCTTGCTCCTCGACCAGCAGACTCCAAAAGGATTCGAATTCGCCTACCATTGTCACAACAGTGGGAGAGAAAACAGAAAAGCACGTAAGTAAAATGTTTTACTGTGGCAACGAAGTACAATAAGAACGAGAAAGTGAATATAGATTATTACTTGTGCTTTCTATTTGAACAAACATGCCTCGAAATCATGACATGATCTTTTGTTTGTGCAAACAGCATTCACATTTTATATATATATATAGTACAGTATTCATATTTAAGACGGAAACAATGGCCTATAAAACAAAAACACTGTTATATTAATAATAATTAATATTATTAATGTACCGTACTGTTGTAGTTTTTGTTAATATTATGAATCATAATTTATTTGACTATTTTCTGGTTTCACTTTAATTTGAAAGGTTTTTATTATTATTTTGTTATGTTTGTCATTTTCATTCATTTTTTGTCTTATTTTTTTCATTTTTGTTTAAGTGCTAGTTAAAATAAAAAAAGAAATTTTGCGTCAACTAGCTGCAATATTTTATTTAAATAGATAATTTTTGATTATTATTATTGGTTTTAGTATTTTTATTTTTAGTTAATTTAGTTTGTATCGTGAAAGAGAATTAATGTTTATGTTACGTGTGTGTGTTCGTGTTCTGTGTGTTTGTATTTGGTTGTATTTTCACAAATACACTGAAATACTGTGGGTTTGTGTTTGAGGACATTCCCACTATCCCGGGTGCTCTAATCTGATGAGTGCAAACAATTCACTAATGGCTCCATTGAAAATGTTAATTGCATCTTTACTGTAAAACAAACGGTCAGTCTTTTAGTGTCATAAACAATCTCGAGAAATCAAATTTGTGGTTGAGCAAAAGTGAGCAAAAAAATGTCTTATGTACACCACCTTATGTCATTTTCCAGACATTTTAGCACTATTTTAATGTTAAAACTGCATTTTCTGATGCATGTTCTGTAATATAGCAGATGTGAAGCCCGTTCTGTGTTTAAGCTGAATTAGTGAAAAGTGATTTTGTTACTTTGATTCCTCTGTTCAGAACCACCTGTAGCAGCAGGGCTGAAGACATAAGGCACTGGGCTTTCACTGAGGTTCCCATAAGTTGTGTGAAAGGCCTGTCTTCCTTTCCCACAGTCTGTTCATTGACTGCCCACAGTAAGGGAACAAAAGAAGTGTGTCTTGTTACACATAACATTAGTTACGGTGTTTGAACTCTCTTTATTAGAGGGGGGACCTAAGACGAGGAAAGACCATCTGGACTTTAGACACTTTCAAACACATTTAGGATTTTCCCAGGACTCAGCAACAAATTTCAAACCAGTTCAAACCTAGAAATTCATACCACCTTACTAAAGTTTTTATTCATTTTTATTTATTTATTCATTCATTCAATTATTTATTTATTGAAATGCATAAATAATGTAAGCATACATTTTCACCCCTAGAAAACACAAATTAATTTAAATAATTTTAATTTTTCTTGGTGGGTGTCATTGGTCAAGGTATTCAACATGGTCCAAAACACTGATGTCATTTAAATTAAATGAAAATATTTCTAAGTAAGTCTCTGTCTAAACATCTCTGTCGCAACATCTGAGTAGCGTAATGTTTCTTAAAATTTGGTTATGAATTATCTGTCTAGTTTACCTGTTAAATTTACTTGAAATTGAATTTGTAAATCTCTACAGGATGGGTGCAGCTTTGCAGATCCGCCCTTTTGAGGCAAATTTTATTATAACATCACTTACTGGTGACAGGGATACCACCTAATTGATTTTAAGGTACCTTCTTAAGAGATAATAGTTGCTTAAGTGGAAAAAAAGCAAAAACGTCCTCATTTGTAATTACATAATGATCAAATATGTAATTGAAACCAACTGATGCAACTAAAAAGATATTGGAATGCATTAAAAGTAGTATGAACTTGGAAAGTATCTGATGTTTTTGGTTGCTTTTTATTATTCACTCTTTATTTTAGAGTTCCTTTCTTACAGTGAAATTATACTAATAAGTACTATGTAATATTACATACATTACTCAGTAATAATATATGGAATATGTACTTACCATGTAATTAGAGTTGGGGTTTGGTGTTGGGCTTGTGTGGAATTGTGCATAATTTACTGTTATTACTAGTAGATACGTGTGAGATGTGTAACAGGGGGATAGAATAAAGTTACCAAATTTTTAGTAGCACTTTATTTTACAGTCCTGTTCCCCATGGACATACTTTGTATTATAGTAATTACAATAACTGAGTTATCAAGTCAAGTCACCTTTATTTATATAGCGCTTTTTACAATACAGATTGTTTCAAAGCAGCTTTACAGAGATAACAGAAAAATAACGCAACAAAGTTTGTTTTGGCTGTATAGCAGATTTAGAATATTGATATTGATGAACATTAAGTGTCCCTGACTAAGCAAGCCAGAGGCGACAGTGGCAAGTACCCAAACTCCAGCAGGTGACAAAATGGAGGAGAAGAAAAAACTTTGGGAGAAACCAGAAACCAGCGAACTGGAGACCAGTTCTCCTCTGGACAAAAAACGAACAGTGCATGATTATGATATAGACATCATTTTAGGTAAAAAGTCAGATTGAGATCGGAATATTACAATTATTTAATCCAGTACCTTATACCTTATATTACCCAGTACTTTCTTTGGTATGTACACGTAAGTGTGTATACTGTAAAATAAAGTGCAACCAAAAAATGTTTAAAGAATGAACATTGCCATAGAACATTTGGTTTGAAATAGTTTTTTATTGTTTTTATAAAACATTTTTTGAGTATGTCCAGCATCTTCATGTTTTTACAGTAAAGTGTTTTTACTGCAACTGTGCTTGATTGTTAGTAAAATCTTTAGTTTAAAACACAATTACCTAAATAATCTTTATAAAAGAATTTGTCAGTCATAGTTGATTATATAAAATCTACAACACCAACAATACAGTGTTCAAAAATAGAACAAGAAGTTAATATAAATCATAAAATCGATTGGATCTGTTCAGAAACATAGAGCATTCATAGAATACAAATATTGCATCTCACTGTGAGATATATAGTTGCTAACGTAGCAGGTTCAATTAACTTGAAGCATGATTTGCCAATGGCAAAAATACAGTGAATTCTAGATATAGAAATGCAACCAATTATCCTCTCATGAAAGAGGTTGACAAAGAATAACATGTTCTCTTATAACAGAGTTAATCATGGTAGTTCACACTGGTATCTGTTAAAATCATAAGAATAGCTTCTACCAGGGTCTCCAGAGCGCCAGAGTTTCCTCTTTGCTGCTGCTCTTTGGTTCTGGTGAATGGAGCGGATGAGGCGGCAGCACACGTGTGTTGTTCTCTGTGGACGACTGCATGTGCAGGAAGTGCTTCAGCAATCTTCTGTGGGACTGAGTCTGCACTGGACACTGAGACAGGAAGTCGACGGCCTCCTGCAAACATCTGGAGTGTCCGTTGTGAGCTGCAGTAGAGAATCCCGAGGGATTCTGGGAGCGTCTCAAGAAATCAAGCGTCATCTCCAGGATATCAGCTTTCTCCTGTCTGGAGTCGGGCTGCTGCTTTAGGAACTCTTGACCCAGAAGAGACTTGAGCTTCTCAATGCTGCTGTTGATACGTTCTCTGCGGATCTTCTCCACTGTTGGCTTTCTGAGCTGAGGAAACATTAAGAACATGCATTTAGAAACACTAATCCATCAAACGTATAGTTCATATGTCATAAGAATACGTCATTCACTAGAGTCAACGTGAAATGTTGAATGTTTACCTTGTTTACGAGTGGAAGTTGTTCTCTGCTGAGGATTGATCCAGTGATTGTAGGAGCCATGGCTGTGTGTCTCGTGTTCAGTTCTCCGTTAGGATCAGATCTGTGCTGTGCTGAACTCTCGCTCTCCTCTATTTATACTCCCAAATCTCCATATGAATGTGTGAGTCTGGAGTTTGCTGGAGGTTCTCACAGTCCGCAGCCAATGGGAGCATTCAAAAGACTCAAAGGAGCAGAGGGCTGCCACATGCTCAGTGAGGCGTTCATTGCAGAGGAAACAATGAACTTCTCTGACAGGCAGGTGGAGAGGGAAGTTTGTAAGAAAGTGGAAACCCCTTTTGAAGTCTCATCTGATGCTAAGAAACCTATAAAAGAACATGCACCATTCTTAATAAACATATGTCTAAGATCACTAGTGAAATTATTATTATTATTTTTTATTTAAAGCAGATTTGTATTCAGTTTTTTAATTGAGCAATGTCATCAGGCAAATTTGTTTATTTGGTTAGTGACCTATTAAGTGCAGAATCAATAAACTTTTGGTTTTGGTCCCTTTTTTAAAAATGAAAAATATCCAAGAGACCCCAAACCTGTATGGTTTCAGAAGCCATAATACCTGACAAATAAAGTTCAAGAATTCAAAAGGCATATTGAATGTTTTGAATGCATATTGAACGATTTTGCTGAATAGCTTCTGTTTTAATTCTGGTTTAATCAAACATATTAAAATGTTGTAACATGGCAGACACAAAAAATATCTTTAGATTTTCTGCAACAAAAAAATAAATAGCCAGCAACAACAGGACAGCAATTTGATAGTAAGGTGCCACAGGCTGGCAGTTCAGATGTCCTCTATCACAATGAAGTCTTGAAGGTGATGTAGTGCAGGACTGGGACTGCACTTTCAACCACTTTCCCACAGTCTGTCCATTCATCAGAGATTAACAGAAGTGTGCCTCACTGCAGGCAATTAGGCATGTTGTCAAGGGACTCTATAGAAACCTCACAGGGGTGTTTATGACACTGTCCCTAATTGAGATGCTGGGCATTTGCTTGCTTGTTTGTCCCACTAAAGAATAAAAGTGACAAAAAGTTTTTTGTTTTTTTTGCTATAGTGTAATTAATGGAAACACAATTTTATTGAGGATTAATAGTTGCTATTTGTTGACTTAGAGTATGAATTTAAAAATGTCTGTTTCATACCCTGCCTGTATATTAGATATTTTTTATTTCTGTTATGGCTTTATGTTTAATATCTCTAAAAAATAAGGGAGCAATGTATTCCCAGATTGTGAGATTGTTTTGCGCTCATTATTGTCAATGTAGGTATTTTATATAAACAGCACGTGCTTTTGTGAGCAATTAATCCTAATGGTGAGCAACAGGGCTACACTTTCTCACACACAGTCCCAACCCACCACCTGCTCCCCAGAGATGTGCTCATTGTGTTGGAGCAATAAGGGCTTCAGTCGCCATGTGTCAGCCTGAACGCTCCCATTGGCTGCGGACTGTGAGAACCTCCAGCAAACTCCAGACTCACACATTCATATGGAGATTTGGGAGTATAAATAGAGGAGAGCGAGAGTTCAGCACAGCACAGATCTGATCCTAATGAAGAACTGAACACGAGACACACAGCCATGGCTCCTACAATCACTGGATCAATCCTCAGTAGAGAACAACTTCCACTCGTAAACAAGGTAAACATTCAACATTTCACGTTGACTCTAGTGAATTACGTATTCTTATGACATGTGAACTATACGGTTGATGGATGAGTGTTTCTAAATGCATGTTCTTAATGTTTCCTCAGCTCAGAAAGCCAACAGTGGAGAAGATCCGCAGAGAACGTATCAACAGCAGCATTGAGAAGTTCAAGTCTCTTCTGGGTCAAGAGTTCCTAAAGCAGCAGCCCGACTCCAGACAGGAGAAAGCTGATATCCTGGAGATGACGCTTGATTTCTTGAGACGCTCCCAGAATCCCTCGGGATTCTCTACTGCAGCTCACAACGGACACTCCAGATGTTTGCAGGAGGCCGTCGACTTCCTGTCTCAGTGTCCAGTGCAGACTCAGTCCCACAGAAGATTGCTGAAGCACTTCCTGCACATGCAGTCGTCCACAGAGAACAACACACGTGTGCTGCCTCATCCGCTCCATTCACCAGAACCGAAGAGCAGCAGCAAAGAGGAAACTCTGACGCTCTGGAGACCCTGGTAGAGACACCAGGACCATATGATTTATCAGACAGCGTTCATAATGCCAGTCTGAGATTGGCATGGACTGGAATTGTAATGTAGGAATTGATTTCCACGTCTGCAGCTTCTGCAGGATCTTTAATCTGCTTTCAGAGAAAGTTGGTGTTTTATTGAAACTGTGTGACCAGTAATATTAGATCAAAATGTTCAGAATCATTTGCTGTGTAAAATGATTATTACATTTGTGGAAAATAAGTATTTGTAAAAGTATTTGCTCACAGAAATGTTCAAGCCTGATTCAGGCGTTTGAGCTCTTGAACGTCTTTCACCCATATTGGGTTTCTTCTGTCTGCATCTAAAGGACGATGACACTCCTTTCACTGACTGAAAGCTTTTGATTTATATATCTATTGTTTGATATACATCTAATGCTTCTCTTGTTATTTGAGAAATATTTCTTTATTTGAAAGATTATGTTGTGTGTTGTGAGCACAAATGATGGCTTTTAATGTTTGCATGAATGAGGCATTTGCCCTGTAAAGGGCAGCTGAATATCGTCACTGTTAGTGATTTGACTTCTATTCTTCACACTTCTCTGAAGGTGTCTTGCATTTTACCTTGCACTGTCTTTAATTACTAATTGAATTTGAAATGTCTGTGACATTGCCCATTTCTTCCTACAAGGGAAGTACAAATATTATAGCATGAGTTCTTAACGATTGTGAAAAAATGCATTTATGTATTGCGTTACTGCTTTATTACTTTAAGTCATGAATATCTTCAAAGCTGAAGCAAATGTTCATTGTCAGATTTGCTCACATGAAGAACAGTAATTGTATTGCTTATGACAAATAAAGTGTACAATCAATGTTCTCGTTCAGTGTTCTGTTTTATTTAACTCTATACATCATACATATTTTTGTAGTAGAGTTAAGTGTCAATTAATAGGCTCATAAAAAATTAAAAATACATTATTTTATATTTTGTATCAAATTCTCCTTAAGCTTACTGATCAGAATTTCACTGTTGGTAGTGTTTAAAAAACTCGACACGCCTAAACGTCACAAATAAACCAACATTTGACCTGAAATCTGCATTTTGGACTTGGAAGATGTTACGTTATGTTAAAATATGAGAATACTCTGAGAATTTTTTTATTTTTTTTAATTCTCACATAAAACAAAAAACAATCCCCACTTTTCCCCCCATATCTAGTCTTACAAAAAAGTTTGGTTTGTGTTAGTAACCAAAAATCAATCACACACTGATAAGGAGAAAGTTGTGTGTCATACACAAAACATTTAACTAGATAACATTTTGTTACATTGTAACTGCCATTTCGAATTATGGTTATCCTATGTAAATTTCAGAGTCATGACTAATGAGAAATGCTTTGGAATTCCTGTTATTTGCCTCGTAAAAAGCAAAACATTACAAAAGGAATTTATCCTAATGTTTACTTTCAAAACAAGGTCTGTAAGTTTTTTTTATGTTTTTGAAAGTTCAAAAATCCAAAGTACAGTAAAACAGTAATATTGAGAAACATTATTACAATTTAATATTACCGTTCTCTATTTTAATACATTTTAAATGTAATTTATTCCTGTGATGGCAAAGCTGAATTTTCAGCATCAATACTCCAGTCTTCAGTGTCACACTATTTTTCAGAAATCATTCTGATATGATGATTTGCTGCTCAATAAACATTTATTATTATGATTATCAAGTTTGAAACCAGTTGTGCTGCTTAATATTTTTCTGGAAACTGCGGTACATTTTTTCAGGATTCTTTAATGAAGCAAAAGTTCAAAAGAACAGCATTTATTTAAAAGAAATGCTTTGTAACATTACCAATGTCTTTATAAGATTAATGATATGCTATTTATTGTAACAAATAGCCTAAATTAAAGGTCTTTGGATTTTCCCTTAAAAACGAATGCTTATGGTAGTTCATTATTATTAATGAAAACACAACAGTAAAATAGTATAATGGAAAATGTGCTTATATTAAACACATCAAACTTGTATTAACAAAAAGAATAAGACAGATGGTACTCACGTTGTAGCAAATAAATAAAAGATCCTTGGAGTTCCCTCTTATTTTAAAAATCAAATGCTTAGTTAGGCTAACTGTAAATGTTTATATATACATATGTTTTATTGTAAAATATTTAACAGGGTACAATCAAAATCTTTTTGAGTACCCCCAGGAACCTGCTTAAATGCCCCTGGGTTTCAGCATGCTTATTGGAATCTCTGGTTTGTATTGAAAAGGGACATTGAAATCACACTAAAAAAATACTCATGGCACAACGGCACGTGCTTTGTCAATAAATGACCCCAGTGTCAGACAACAAGCAAAACTTTAAACGAGGGGTCTCCACTTTCTCACACACTCTCCATCCTTAACACCCACCCCTCCACCTGCTCTCCTGAGATGTGTTCATTGTTTCCTGAGCAATGAGCATTTATTTAGCATGTGGCAGCCCTCTGTTCCTTTGAGTCTTTTGAATGCTCCCATTGGCTGCGGACTGTGAGAACCTCCAGCAAACTCCAGACTCACACATTCATATGGAGATTTGGGAGTATAAATAGAGGAGAGCGAGAGTTCAGCACAGCACAGATCTGATCCTAACGGAGAACTGAACACGAGACACACAGCCATGGCTCCTACAATCACTGGATCAATCCTCAGTAGAGAACAACTTCCACTCGTAAACAAGGTAAACATTCAACATTTCACGTTGACTCTAGTGAATGACGTATTCTTATGACATATGAACTATACGTTTGATGGATTAGTGTTTCTAAATGCATGTTCTTAATGTTTCCTCAGTTCAGAAAGCCAACAGTGGAGAAGATCCGCAGAGAACGTATCAACAGCAGCATTGAGAAGCTCAAGTCTCTTCTGGGTCAAGAGTTCCTAAAGCAGCAGCCCGACTCCAGACAGGAGAAAGCTGATATCCTGGAGATGACGCTTGATTTCTTGAGACGCTCCCAGAATCCCTCGGGATTCTCTACTGCAGCTCACAACGGACACTCCAGATGTTTGCAGGAGGCCGTCGACTTCCTGTCTCAGTGTCCAGTGCAGACTCAGTCCCACAGAAGATTGCTGAAGCACTTCCTGCACATGCAGTCGTCCACAGAGAACAACACACGTGTGCTGCCTCATCCGCTCCATTCACCAGAACCGAAGAGCAGCAGCAAAGAGGAAACTCTGACGCTCTGGAGACCCTGGTAGAGACACCAGGACCATATGATTTATCAGACAGCGTTCATAATGTCAGTCTGAGATTGGCATGGACTGGAATTGTAATGTAGGAATTGATTTCCACGTCTGCAGCTTCTGCAGGATCTTTAATCTGCTTTCAGAGAAAGTTGGTGTTTTATTGAAACTGTGTGACCAGTAATATTAGATCAAAATGTTCAGAATCATTTGCTGTGTAAAATGATTATTACATTTGTGAAAAATACGTATTTGTAAAAGTATTTGCTCATAGAAATGTTCAAGCCTGATTCAGACGTTTGAGATCTTGAACGTCTTTCACCCATATTGGGTTTCTTCTGTCTGCATCTAAAGGACGATGACACTCCTTTCACTGACTGAAAGCTTTTGATTTATATGTCTATTGTTTGATATAAAATATAGAAATATTTCTTTATTTGAAAGATTGTGTTGTGTGTTGTAAGCACAAATGATGGCTTTTAATGTTTGCATGTGTTTACATGAATGAGGCATTTGCCCTGTAAAGGGCAACTGAATATCGTCACTGTTAGTGATTTGATTTCTATTCTTCACATTCAAAGTTCTTACCTTCTCTGAAGGTGTTTTCTGTGCAGTACTTCATATTGAAGTAAAACTTGAAAATAAATTTTGAGAATGTAATCTGTACAATGTTTTTGAATGTTTTCTTCATCAATCAACTAAATAAATTACAGCACATTTGCACACTATGAAGATATTGTAATTGTTGTTTAGCCAGTCTGCACATCATAATTCTTCATTTGCCATATATAATAATGATTCAACTTAATCCTAAAATATGGTTTTAATTCATTTCAAGAGTTCTTTACAGGTGAAATTAAATCACAGTACTTAGTAAATTTTAATATGATAGTTATTACACATACACACACACACACACACACACACACACACATATATACATGCCCTTTTATTTTTCATTGAATGAGATCAGTTACTAAAATTGTCATATAGCAATGTAAAAACATGTTATTCAGAGCTGTAAATAAAAGATTCACATTTATAGTTCACAATGCATTACTTCTCGTTTCATTTTAACTACTTTAAATTTACTTGCAATTTCTTAGTGAAAATTAACTATTAATTAAAAAAAATTGTGAAAAGAGTAAACAGAATCTGTCTGGTCTGTATCTTCATTATCCCATCTGCTGTTGCCCATCACAATCTTTAGTGCCTTCGGTGATTCTTACCGTCTCCCAGTGTTTTGCAGTGAACCCCACCAGCACCAATAGCTTCCAGTGACCCTTGTGTCTTTCGTTAACCTTCACAAGCCCGAGTGCTGTGACCCTCACGTGTTGTGTGATTACCTTCACCGGCCCCAATGTCTTCTGGTGACCCTCCCCAACCACAGTTTCTTTTGCTTACTTTCACCAGCCCCAGTGCTGTGCAGTGACCTTCAACACCCAGTGACCCATTTGGGACAGTGAGGGTCACTGCACAGCACTGGGGTCAGTGAAGGGCCACAAGACATCGGGGATGGTGATTGTATCCAAAAGACACTTTGGCTGGTGAGGGTGAGGATCAGTGCACTTGGTCCATTGAAGGGAACCACAAGGCACCCAATTTCTTGTGGTTCCCTTCACTGGACCAAGTGCTGTGCAGTGAATCTTCACCGCCCTAAATGTCTTCAGGTGACTCTCAGCAGCCAAAGTGTCCTATGGATAGTCTCACCAGCCCCGATGTCTTGCAGCCGTTCACTGGCCCCAGTGGTGTGCAGTGACCCTCAACAGCCCCAGTTTCACAGTTACAATCACTGGCCCCAATACTGTGTGGTGACCCTCAACCCCCCAAATATCTTCAGGTGATCCTCACTGCCCTCATTGTCTTCCAGTGACTCTCACTGTGCATTGCAGTCAAGGTCAGCAGCCTGATTGTCTCCTCATCTATGTCTTGGTCTCAATCCCTGCCCAGGCCTCTCTCTTCTCAACGTTGTAACTATATGATGAAGGAAAGAAAAAGACAGAAAACAGATCATGCGTGTTCAACCAAAACATGTATAAACTACACCTGTATAACTAAATCTAACTATAAATATCTTAACTCGTTCACATCCAATCTTATTCACAGTAAAAACTTAAACTTAAACAGTAAAAACTTAAACACAGTAAAAACTAAACTTCCTATGGGCGTTTGCAGAGGACAACAACCAGATGAGTCTCTTTCTCACTCTGATATAAAAATGTATTATAAAGATCTTGATTTATACCTGCCAGTGTGTAAGCAGAACTTTCTCCCAAAGCTTATTATTCTTTTTCTCAATTGTCCAAGTGGTCCAGTTTTAGGTACGGGTAGCTTTGATCTGGATAACACACAGAATGAAAGCATGAAGACGGACTGACAAGCACGCTATAATAAATTATTTACAATCAACCCATAATGAGCAGCATCCCACTGTATGTGTGCATGTTTTGGGGTGTTTGTGATCTGTGTGTGTTTAATCAGCAATTGTTTGGCAACAACACAGGTCTGCACATGTGTGAGTGTTCAATACATGTACCTGACTTCAGTGAGTGGTGGTTGTTGGACACACTCTCCATCAGTCCAGTCGCCTGCCTCCTCAAACACACAAACACATTTCTAAGCATTTTCAATCTTCCATACATATAGAAAACTAAAGGATTATCTATTATCATTTTCACTCTTAAAAGCAGCAAAGACTAATAATTTTTATAATGACAGATTAAATTAATAAATGGTGCCGCCATCATTTGAAACATAAATGTACAACACAGTATAAACTCACTGCGGTGTTCCTGGTGGATGTAAGAGGGTACATGTTTGGCAGCAAATGTTTCAGGTTGTTCAGCAGGTGCTCCGTCAACGCGTTACACTGCCCCTGTTCCTCCAGCATGGTGGCGCTGAGAGGAACGCTGCACACAGATAACACACCCGTCACATTATCATATACACATCTTTCTTTTATGATTGACAGCTTCACCTGAAATCTTGTGCATTTAATTCTAGAAACCTCAGCCCTTGAGTTACATCGTAATTTGCTTTAAAGTACAGACTGTATCATATAAATACACACACACACACACACACACACACACACACTTACTGAAAGATGGTGGGTCCAAAAACTATTGACAGGTTCTTGGATGTCATAAGATTCAGATGACTCTCAGCAGCCACACGGGACAGGAAGAACAACAGGTAGCAGAGGACATTAAAATGTTCCTCAGGAAAACTGTTCAGGATCGTCCTCACGGCTTGATTCAACTCTTCCTCTTTTGAATCTTCAAGACACAATAAAGAACTCAAGATGACAGGACAAGATTTGACAAATCAGTTTTGTTGTGAATCAGGTGCCTAAAATGTTCACTCATCACCACCCCGGCTTCACATACCGCTGAACACCTTCAGCAATTGTGTCCTGTGTGTCTCTGGAATGAGTCCACCAGGTAATTCCCTGAGGAAAAGTTTCAATAAGGAGGCAAGAGTAGGAATGTCCCCACTGTCAAACTCTGGAAAGCTTCCTTGGTCAAAACTTTTCCTCAATTCCTGGCAGCGTTTCACTTTTCCACCAACTCTGAACAGGCCACTCTCACTGAGACCTTCAGACAAACACCCGATCTCAACATACAAGTGACAAACACTGAGGAACGTGTTTGTCAACACACACAAACACTCACCGTGCTTCTCCACAAACTCCACTATGTGCATGAGTGCAAGAGGAAGACCCTGTCTCATCTGTCCACTCTTCCTCAGACCAATCAGAGGCACAGCAAACACGGCTTTCTGTGTTTCCACCTGAACAAAACAAATCAGGGAGATTTACTGACAATAAGTTTACACGAGGCTGACTAACAAACGTGCATTTGAACAACAAAGAGTGTATATTCAGGAAACGATGCATTTATTATAGCTTCTCCACGTAATTAACATCAATGTACAGAATGACATTTGTTAAATTCAATACTCGACAATGAAAACAAGACTGAAAAAATTCATAACACAAATTCACGAAGTTCTTTACTGGAAGTAAAGTGCATAATGCAAACTTACACGCTCTGATAAAACTCTGATCACTCCCATTTCCAGGAAAGGATCGGCGTTTTTTTCAGTCGCAGATCTGACAACCAATCCGAGGAGAGTCCGAAGCCGAGAGTCAAAACCAGAAAAGGGTCAAAAACGGGAATCCAAAACAGTCAAAAATCGAGCGTCAAAAACAGAAGGGAGTCAAAAACCGATAATCAAAATGTGTCGCGAATCCAAAGCCAGTAGTCAGAGTCCGAAAGAGAGTCAAAAACCGATGAAGAATATCCGAAGAAGTTCAAGAACTGTAGAAACTCGCTAATCGCACAATAAACACCAACCGCATCAAGAATCGCCGAAACACCAACAGAGAATTTTGTAGAATAATGTTTGCGTGTAACTGCAGCAACCATCACGTCATAATCGCGCTTTCCTCAGAACACACTCGTTGAATCACCTTGACATTATGCGCGTACAACAACATTTATGTTTTTCTTTAAACAGTAACAGTTAAACGCAACCCCCCCCCCCCCCCCCCCCAAAAAAACTCCTCTCTCTTTATCAAACGTAAATTCACGTCTATTAAACTTAATTATGTTGTTAGATAAACATGACATAAAACAGTGACCAAATACAACAGTTTTGTATTTTTACACTATATGTTTTATTTATAAAAACCAAATATAAATTTCACCAAGTTAGTACTTTTACGCAATTGTACATTTATTTCAAAATAAATACTTAACACAGTGATGTGTGTATGTGTACGTGCGCGTGTGTGCTAATTTGAAATTAACTATTCACTTTTTGACAATGAAGTGAAGTAAATCCCACCTTTCTTTAGTGCAGTTTAGTATGACTTGAATGAATTGCACACTAGACTTGAATAGACACTATAAAGTTTATGAATTTGAATCGAAAAATACATAAGTATATGTATAGGTATGTGAACCATGAATGGTATGTGAAGCATGAAGTACAAACTGACTAAATAGCAATTTTAAGAATTTTTAAAGTGTGCAAATGTGTTGTAATTTATGTTGTGTTCATTTGATGGACAAGGAATCCAGTAACAACGATAGAATATAGGCAGAAAATATATTAAAATTTATTTTCAAGTTTTACTTCAATATGAAGTACTGCACAGAAAACACCTTCAGAGAAGGTAAGAACTTTGAATGTGAAGAATAGAAGTCAAATCACTAACAGTGACGATATTCAGCTGCCCTTTACAGGGGAAATGCCTCATTCATGTAAACACATGCAAACATTAAAAGGCATCATTTGTGCTCACAACACACAACACAATCTTTCAAATAAAGGAATATTTCTCAAATAACAAGAGAAGCATTAGATGTATATCAAACAATAGATATATAAATCAAAAGCTTTCAGTCAGTGAAAGCAGTGTCGTCATCCTTTAGATGCACACAGAAGAAACCCAATATGGGTGAAAGACGTTCAAGAGCTCAAACGTCTGAATCAAACTTTTACACAGCAAATGATTCTGAACATTTTGATCAAATATTACTGGTCACACAGTTTCAATAAAACACCAACTTTCTCTGAAAGCAGATTAAAGATCCTGCAGAAGCTGCAGACGTGGAAATCAATTCCTACATTACAATTCCAGTCCATGCCAATCTCAGACTGACATTATGAACGCTGTCTGATAAATCATATGGTTCTGGTGTCTCTACCAGGGTCTCCAGAGCGTCAGAGTTTCCTCTTTGCTGCTGCTCTTCGGTTCTGGTGAATGGAGCGGATGAGGCAGCACACGTGTGTTGTTCTCTGTGGACGACTGCATGTGCAGGAAGTGCTTCAGCAATCTTCTGTGGGACTGAGTCTGCACTGGACACTGAGACAGGAAGTCGACGGCCTCCTGCAAACATCTGGAGTGTCCGTTGTGAGCTGCAGTAGAGAATCCCGAGGGATTCTGGGAGCGTCTCAAGAAATCAAGCGTCATCTCCAGGATATCAGCTTTCTCCTGTCTGGAGTCGGGCTGCTGCTTTAGGAACTCTTGACCCAGAAGAGACTTGAGCTTCTCAATGCTGCTGTTGATACGTTCTCTGCGGATCTTCTCCACTGTTGGCTTTCTGAACTGAGGAAACATTAAGAACATGCATTTAGAAACACTAATCCATCAAACGTATAGTTCATATGTCATAAGAATACGTCATTCACTAGAGTCAACGTGAAATGTTGAATGTTTACCTTGTTTACGAGTGGAAGTTGTTCTCTGCTGAGGATTGATCCAGTGATTGTAGGAGCCATGGCTGTGTGTCTCGTGTTCAGTTCTTCATTAGGATCAGATCTGTGCTGTGCTGAACTCTCGCTCTCCTCTATTTATACTCCCAAATCTCCATATGAATGTGTGAGTCTGGAGTTTGCTGGAGGTTCTCACAGTCCGCAGCCAATGGGAGCGTTCAGGCTGACACATGGCGACTGAAGCCCTTATTGCTCCAACACAATGAGCACATCTCTGGGGAGCAGGTGGAGGGGTGTTTTCAGAGGGAAGACTGATTCAGTCAGTGGCCTGTGAATGTGGGAAATGTGTGACCTCGTAAAGTGATCTAAGTCACTTCAGTCTTTAAAGCATAGTTTATTGTGTCCTTCACACAAAGTCCAAAATTTCCATACAAGAGCAGATAGTCAGAAGCATATCTTCGTTGATCACATGGTTGACAAGACCTCTAGTTTACGCATCAAGTGACATTCCAGGTTGCAGAAATGTGTTCCTAGGCGTCAGATTGTCGAGAACAACAAGTCATTCTGTCTCCTTACACTGCCAGTTACCAATATATTAATGCACACACAGATACACAGATAGACAACTTCTCCAATGCTGAACTCGGCTCAGGCTCCAACTATCAACAGAAAGACTTCTGATAACATGTTCTTTCTGGTGAGAAGTGCAGACAATATTCGTCCTTATTTTATGGAAAAATACAGAAAAGCAAAGTAAATGCTTTAACAGATTGGTTACATAGGTGATAGACTGAAGTGTACATACATTTGAAGATAATCCTTATATAGGTGGCAATGGATTTCCGAATCGTTGCCTACAATATATATATATATATATATATATATAGTTTATTTCCACTGCTTTTGCGGAATATTTAGCCTGCTTTGTGTATTATACTGTACAAAGGTTTGCAAAGTAAAGAGGAAATCTATGAAGTGTGCAGTTTCCCTCTCAGCTCTGTGAGGTCTGAGCGGCACACTTCTGTCTTGGCACACTCTCTCCTCACACATACTTAAGATACTTACAGCTGTCTGCCCTGCTGTCTGCTGGCCGACACTCACACTCCACTCTCAGCAGTGCGAACCTGGGAGCGCTGGTGCACCACAGCTTCCCACACTTATTCATTAATGACGCTGATCCGACTGATAAAAGAAAGCGTGGCTCATTACACAATGTCAGAGTGACCCAGTGCTCACTGTTCTCACAGCACCCCCAGGCAGCCAGGCTCGCCATCTGGAGCCATCATTCAATTACCGGCCTTAAACAACAGCGTCCCAGCTCTAGTGTGTACCACATAGGCCATGTCAGATGACATCATCTGCTCATTCAAACATATTTTTTGACAAAAAAAAATTTGTGATGTAGAAATTAATTGCATATGCAATGATATTTGTATCATATTTGTATTTGTATTATATGCTTTTATTAGTATTTGTTAACTTCTGTATATGAGCAAAATCACCCATTGTATATTTAATAAATATGAATAATAAATAAAAATAGGAATTCATGTTTAATGGGATTGTAAATTCAATAATTAAATGTGTATAAATATAATAAATAAACTGATGTTAAATTTCTACATATTCATCTCTTTTTATGAATACTTATATAAATAAATATGAATAAAAATTAATAAATGAGGAATAAATAATTATTTAATGTGTATAATAAATCAATAATTAAATCTTAAACATCTACACATTCATGTTTTTAGCACCATTTTATGCTGAGTTTTATTGCTTCTTTTAGATCTGTGAGCAAAATAATCCATCATTGTATATTTCATAAATATGTATTTTAAATAAATAAAGGATAACATTTTTGTTAAGGTTTAATTAATTTAATTAATGTTTAATTTGTATTTAATATATATTATATATGTCTAAAACATGAATCTCTTTATCAACTATTAAGTTTTGCTTGTTTTAGAGCTGTAACAATCCATCATTGTATATCAGATATTTCTATAAATAAAAATCAACATTAAAAAATAAATAAACTGGATATAAATTGATGTTTTATGTGTAGAATAAGTAACTACATTGAATGTCTAAAAATGTATATCTTTGCTACAAGTTTTTAGGCTGAGTTTTGCTTTTTGGACAGATGTTTAAGTGCACATTCCCACCGCATTTGAAAACATGAATGAGGCCAATGCTAATTCACAAGCTCAATGCTCTTTTAGCAATGTCTCAATCCTTGACTGACAGACCACATAAAACAACAGTTCCCCCCCCCATCTGCTCATTTAGTTCTCAGGGCCTTGGCATTATTTATTTAAACAATCCGCCCTTGTACTATTGTCATACTGCAGTTTCCTGATTGGTTACAATGAACTTACATCTAATTAAATTCAGCTAGGCTGTGTATAAAGTCAAGCCAGTGGGAAGAGAAAAGCCAATGCACTTCTCGCCAGTAAACACTGACACAATCCTTCACCATGAGAGATCTTCAGAAAACGTAAGTTAACAGTCATGACATAAAGTTATTAATAAACATCTGTGACTGTTACAATTGAACTTATAAACTGAATATAACTCGTGTAAATGTTTCCTTGTCTTTTAGGTGTAAAATGATGAGTCTGGAGAGGACATACTCAGATGGTGTAGAGCAGATGATGGGTATTCTGGGGCAGCGGCTGCACAGCAGCATCTCTCCCACTGACCTTTGGGAAAAGACCATCTCTTTCTTCACACCAAAGAAGACCTTGCTCTTCCACAATGGATACTCCAAGTATTCGAGGGAGACACTTCGCTTATTCACAGACTCAGCAGAAGATGTGGCTCCTCTGTGTATTCAGCAGTGACAAGATCCAGTGTCATGACAGATAATTGCCAAATCAAGTGTTGAACTGAACTCACCCTGTCTGTATGAAATGGAAGCATTGTTCTCCCATCTTATTTTATTTAAAATTTTCACCAGAAAAGTCTTTTGTAAAGACAAACTTTAAATCAAAATGAACGCTGCCCTGAGGGAAATTTCCTTATTGGTCCAGAAATGGATCTTATGTTGAGATTTGTTGTAATATCAACAATTGCAGGTAATTGCTTTGAAGCAATATACAGAGAAGAAAATATATATATTCAGAATTCAACATGAACGTTGAATGAGAAACTAAAACTATATTTCTTAATAAAATTAATGTCTTGTCTTGATGTTTATGCAAGATATTATGTTACAAAGTAATCACATTAAAAAGGTGATGTAATGAAACATATTTCTTATGAAAATAAAAGTCTATTTCTTAATAAATCCATTTCACGTGTATTTCTTGCATCCTTCACAGCTTTTAGACTAATAACACTTTATAATAATAACATTTCATTTGTTAATATTAGTTGACTATATTAGTTAACATGAAATAAGGATTAACATTACTTCTACAACATTTATCAATCTTTGCTAATGTTAATCTGGACATTTACTGCCACATACATACCAAGAGTTGTATCTGTTAACATTAGTTAATGTCTGTGAAATAAGATAACATAAACTAACATTAATAAAGGATAATATTTATACTTATGCATTTGGCTAACGCTTTTATCCAAAGCGACTTATCCAAATTGACATTCTAATCAGAATTAATTCTTGCTTTCCCTGGGAAACGAACCCACGACCTTGGCACTGCAAAAGCCCCGCTCCTCTGTTTGAAAGCTACAATAAATGCTTATGAATTCAAACAAATAGCATTTTATTGCACATGATATTATTTAGCTGCATCATGTTATGTGGATTCACAAACTGTTGTGTACTGCCATCTTGAGGTCTCCAAGAGTCACTACAATGACATTATATTGAATTTGAAGTTCGGATCACGTTAATATCAATGGCAGGAACATGTCTTGAAAATGGGTAATTCACTCAGTAAAGAACAGTGTTGGGAGTTTAAACGTATTGCGTTACTAAAAGTAACAAACTGTGGTAGTTACTTTTCAACAAAACTAATGTGCTACATTACTTTGCGTTATTTTTTCTCTTATCTGGATTGCTTTTTAATAACAAGAAGTTTTGTTTTGGGGAAAATGTAAAAGGTCTTTCATACCAAAATGTGACAAGGCTGAAGGAAATGCAAATTCACTCCTGTACAGTAGAGCTTAAAAAAAAAGCTCTGCCATTCTGGATCACTGGTGAAGAAAGATTAAAATTTCAGCAATACATTTTTTTTTTTTTTTTTGCTTATGGTTTAATTGAATCACCGAAGGACAGTTGCAAGTACATCGGACAATAAAGTGAGATTAAATGCATCAAATTGTTTTATCACATTTAATTAACGGAGATTTGCATAGTATTCTGATTTCGCAAGTTTTCTGTTTTGTGCAATTGAGATTATTAAATGCTCACATTTAGTCAACTTCAGTAATCATCCTATTCACACACAACGACCCCTCAATTGTTCTCAACTTTAGGATGAGAGGTGGCAGTCAATAAATGGAAAACAAAGTAACTTTTGTTACGTTTGTAAAGTATTTTGTTGTAAATTTAAAAGTAATAAGTTACTTTACTAGTTATTTGAAAAAAGTAATCTGATTACGTAACTCGAATTACTTGTAATGTGTTTGCCTCAAAGCTGGTAATGTTTTACGTGAATCATGCAAATCATAGCATAACTGAAAATTTAAAACGGTGAAATTTCAGAATCAGAATCAGAATAAGAAGAGCTTTATTGCCAAGTGTGCCTGCACACACAAGGAATTTGTCTTCGTGCTGAAGCCTCCAGTGCACATATACAATACAACACAGCATGAACACAAATATACAAATATGAAAAATAGTATAAAATAAAAATAAAAATATGTATATATGTATATATATCATAAAAAGTACAGACCTTTTTTTTGAGACAGCGTGCTTTTAATGGCCTACATTTTCACTTCCACTGAAACATGTTTGTTTTAGTGGCCTTGAAAAAATTATCATTCTAACCCGAATCCTTACAGTTTGGTGTTCATTGTGATATAGACTGTGTGAAGCTGCTCAACAGATTTCTGCGACGAGCCTAAATTTGTACATCTCAGCGGTGTGTGATGTACCAACAATATAAAAACAGGAGCATGAGGGGCGTTTGATTTATTGCCTCCTGCAGAGGGGCAGCCCGCATGTCTTCCCCTGGAGATGTGTGTGCAACTAATTCCGCTGCTGTTCCACTAGACCTCCCCACCTCCAACTCCACATTAGCTACTACTGTCATCCACCAATCACTCTCTGGGCTTGTGGCCTGGTTTCTTTATACGATCAAACCCCTGGGAGATGCACTGGGAATGAACCCCTCCCAGTTTAATCACACTTACAAGAATGCAATGCACCGGGTCAGAAGAGAACAGCAATGTGTAGTTCAGAAATATCTTTCAGTGCATGGCTGCACAGTGACATTATTTGTCAGTGTCTCGCGGAGTCACATAATGAACCTGTGCAGAGCATAAAACGTTTTCAGAGACCAGGACAATGCATTTTCTGGTTTCACAGATCAGTGATAGGTAGGCTATAATTTAGATGTTATCAAACGTAGCCTGTCCATATGCTGCACTCTTTTTGTGTTAATTCATTTCTATAGCAGGCTAATTACTAATTATTAAACTACTTTCTGTAATACTTGATTGTGACTGATCAAGCGCGGAAATTAACGCTCAAATATATTTGCATTATGTCAGATCAAATATATCAACGTTGTTCCCTGTCAAGGGAACTCAACACTGCGTCGGAACGCATATGGGAACGCATTAGTGTAATTGTCTCTTGAAGCGCAATTGAAACCAGGTGTGCGAGTGCACGTAGCCGAGTGTGACGTCATGAGCCAGGAGTATAACTGCACGCAGCAGACTAGCAGCCTCAGCTTAGTGTCTTCAACAGCGCTCGAAGCTAACGTGTGTTTGAGTTGCTCTGCTGGCTGTAAGTTGATATATATTTCACTTACCTAAAAGGATGGCGGATTCACAGTCTTTTAAGCGTTGTGTCACTCCTTGCCCGCGTTTTATCACGGGTAAGGATACACAAGCTCTCTGTGTATTTTGTTTGGGCGAAGCTCATGCACGCTCAGCGCTTGAGGGCACTGAGTGTGCAGAGTGTTTGCGGCTGCCGCTGCGCACTCTTCGCTCACGCCTGGCAGTCTTCGAGGGGACTGCTCAGGCTCGCGTTCCTCGTGGGTCTGGTCCCGCTGCAGCTGAGGCTCAGCCACGGCTGCACTCATGGGGATCGCAGCTGGATTTAGCAGCGGGGTCGGAGACGGGCGAGCCCTTTTCTCCTCCCTTACCTGCTGAATCCGCGCTCACTCAGGATTCGGAAGCGCACCATGCGGTGATTACTTCCGACTTGGGTGATGACGCTCTGCTGAACCTCTCTAGTTCCGAGGAATTAGAGGTGGATGTAGTCAGCATTGACGTGGATGAAGCTGAACCGCCATCAGCTTCACCCGCGTTTGAGGAGCTGCTTGAGGTTGTCACTCGGGCAATGGCAAGGCTCGGTCTCGAGTGGCCAGCTGAGCCCAGGAACGCTCGTCCTAAGAGTCGGTTAGACGAGCGTTACCTGCCTGCTCGAGTGCAACCTCAGCGTCGGGGTTTGCCGTTTTTCCCGGACGTCCACACCGAGGTGTCGAGGTCTTGGAAGCGGCCCGCCTCCCATAGGGTGCATAGCAGCGTTTCCGCTAACTATGCTACCATTATGGGAGCCAAAGAGCGCGGCTATGGGGCGATGCCTAGAGTGGAGGAGGCGCTGGCTAACTACCTCGCCCCCCATTCATCGCCGCCCCTTAAAACCCCGACGCTGCCCACCAAACCCCTCCGGGTTACTTCCACCATGGTGGGCAGAGCATACTCCGCGGCTGGTCAGGCTGCAGCGTGTTTGCACACGTCTTCACTGCTGCAGGCCTACCAGGCGGAGCTGCTCGCAGACCTCGATGAGGGCGGGGGAATCGGCCCTGAGGCAGTAGCCGAGCTGCGCAGGGCCACCGATCTTTCTCTGAGGGCTGCTAGGGAAACGGCCGGTTCTATCGGTCGCTCCATGGCAGCCCTGGTGGCCACTGAGAGACATCTCTGGCTCAACCTGACTTCCCTCAGAGAAAAGGATAAAAATGTTCTTATCGACGCTCCTCTTACGCCTCCTGGTCTCTTTGGCGATGCAGTCAAGATGGCCGTCGAGAGATTTCAGGAGGCTGCTAAACAGGAGGTGGCGTTCCGTAAGATTCTCCCCCGCCGCTCTCGGGCAGCTGGGCTTGCGAGCCAGCCGCAGCCCAGCAGCAGCTCCTCGCACCGCGCTGCTCAGCGACAGAGTGTGGCTTCTCGCCAGCCTCCCCACTCGGGTGGCGGCGCTGGTCGCCGCACTCAGCCGCAGCCCTCTGGCAAAAGGACAGATCTGAGGGCTGTCCTTCAGGCCAGGAAGGCTAAGAGCAAGAGGCCCTGACACACTCTGGTCGCGGCCTCGCAGCGCTGGTCCTCCTCGAGGGGTGGACCAGTGCACACCAAGCGCGGTGTACGGCTCGGGGTCTTGAGGGACCCGGGCCGTGCTCTACGCGGGCAGTCTTGTCCAGTCACGCTCCTCTCGGGCCGTGCTGGGCAGGTTGCCCCCTCTGAGGAGGGTCCTAGAGCATCCGCCCCGGCGGTCCTCTGGTTTCGGCCGGGGCCCCGGGGTGGCAAAATATTTATATCCAGAGGTCGGTCTCGAGAGACTGATACCCCTAGTAGATTTCCTGGCGGCGTGGCAGCGCCTCCCAGGTATCTCTCGATGGGTCCTGCGTACCGTATCAGAAGGATACGCTGTTCAATTCCGGGTTCATCCTCCCGGCTTCGCGGGTGTATTACCAACAGTGGTGAACCCCGAGCAGGCTCTGGTCATGGAATGAGAAGTAGACTCACTGCTGAGGAAAGAGGCCATAGAATATGTACCCCTCTCAGCCAGAGAATCAGGTTTCTACAGCCGGTACTTCATAGTTCCCAAGAAGGGTGGAGGCTTACGCCCTATCTTAGATCTTCGCACTCTGAACAGTTTTGTCAGGCGACTGAAATTCAGAATGTTAACTCTGAAGCAGATCGTAGCTCAAATCAGGTCCGAGGACTGGTTTGTCTCGATAGATCTCAAGGACGCGTATTTCCATGTCTCCATCCTTCCTCAGCATCGGAAGTTCCTCAGATTCGCCTTCGGGGGGAAGGCTTATCAGTATCGGGTTCTTCCGTTCGGCCTGGCTTTGTCTCCTCGCACTTTCACCAAGTGCGTGGATGCAGTTCTAGCTCCGCTCCGATCCCGAGGGATCCGGATCTTGAATTATATCGACGACTGGCTCATTTTGGCCCAGTCTCGAGGGTTGGCGGTTCGGCATCGAGATGTCGTTCTCGCACATATGAAGGAGCTCGGGCTGAGACTAAACGCCCAAAAGAGTGTACTCTGGCCGAGGCAGAGCACGACTTTCCTAGGCGTTGTATGGGATTCGGTGTCAATGTCGGCGCGGCTTTCCCCCGTGCGCATTACATCAATCCTATCGGCAGTCAACGACATAAAGCTAGGCCAGCTGGTCACTGTCAGACACTTCCAGAGAGTTCTGGGGCTCATGGCAGCAGCCTCCTGCGTGATACCGCTAGGTTTGCTTCACATGAGACGTCTGCAGTGGTGGCTCAAGACCAGGGGGTTTTCCCCGAGGGGGAACCCTTCCCGCCTGATCAAGGTCTCAAGGCGCTGCCTGCGAGCCTTGAGTCAGTGGAAGAATCCCTGGTTTCTTGCCCAAGGACCCGTACTGGGACCAGTCTGTCACCGCGTGACGCTGTCGACAGATGCCTCCCGCTCGGGTTGGGGGGCGGTCCTGAGGGACCGCTCAGCTCAAGGTTTATGGAACGAGGCCTGCCTCTCTCTGCATATCAATGCGTTGGAGATGTTGGCAGTTTGGAGGGCGCTTCAAGCCTTTCTCCCAGACCTCCGGGGCCACCATGTGTTAGTCCAGTCGGACAACATGGCGGTGGTATCCTACATAAACCATCAGGGGGGTCTCCGCTCCCTTCGGCTTTCCAAGCTGGCCGGGCGGATCCTCCTCTGGGCTCGGAACAAACTCTGCTCCCTACGGGCAGCTTATATTCCGGGATCCCAGAACACGGAAGCAGACTTCCTGTCGAGGCAGGGGCCGAGGCCCGGGGAATGGATGCTCCACACCGAGGTGATGGAGCAGATATGGGAGAAGTTCGGTCAAGCCCAAGTGGACCTCTTTGCGTCCCACGAGGCGACCCACTGCCCTCTGTGGTACTCCCTCTCTCCTCCAGCTCCGTTGGGACTGGACGCAATGCAACAGGAGTGGCCGAGGCTACCCCTGTATGCTTTTCCCCCAGTAGCTCTGCTCCCGGGGGTTCTAGAGAAAGTTCGCCAGGACAGGGTCCGTCTCACCTTAGTTGCCCCGCGGTGGCCGGGCAGGGTGTGGTTCTCGGACTTGGTGTCTCTCCTAGACGGCACTCCTTGGAGGATTCCCGTCAGAGTGGACCTTCTGTCTCAGGCACAGGGCAGGATCCTTCATCCTCGCCCGGAACTGTGGAATCTGTGGGTCTGGCCTCTGAGGGGGCCCGACTCATAGACTCGGGTCTCTCGACTGAGGTCGTTGAGACCATTCTCCACTCTAGAGCCCCATCCACGAGGAAACTCTACGCCAGGAAGTGGGCCTTCTTCACTTCCTGGTGCGGTAGCAAATCTGTAGACCCAGTGACCTGCCAGGTCGGTATCGTCCTGGAGTTCTTACAGGAGAGGTTCGCCGCCAGGCTGTCCCCCTCCACGCTTAAGGTGTACGTGGCTGCCATCGCGGCTTACCACGTGCCCCCGAGTGGTATACCCCTGGGTCGGGACCCCCTAGTAGTTCGTTTCCTCCGTGGCACTCTCAGGCTGAGGCCTGCGGTACGCTCCAGGGTTCCTTCCTGGGACCTGTCCCTGGTACTCCAGGCCTTGTCCCAGGAACCCTTTGAGCCGCTTGAGGACATCTCAGAGAAATTTCTCACTCTTAAAACGGTGTTCCTCCTAGCCATTTCCTCATTCAAGAGGGTTGGTGACCTTCAGGCCCTGTCAGTGGCCCCCTCCTGTCTGGAGTTTGCTCCTGGTCTGGCGAAAGCCTTTCTCTCTCCCAGACCAGGGTATGTTCCGAAGGTCCTCTCGAGCCCAGCTCGTCACATTGTACTGCAGGCCTTATGTCTTCCCCCCGTTGATGAGCACTGGACGCCTATGTCCGCAGAGTGGCTTTATGGCGTAAGTCTGACCAACTCTTCGTATGCTTCGGGGCTCCTAAGGGAGCTCCAGCATCTAAACCTACTTTAAGCAGGTGGGTAGTTGAGACTATCTCACTAGCTTATGAACTGGCGGGTCAGCAGTGTCCTCTGCATGTCCGCGCCCACTCTACCCGGAGCATGGCTACCTCTAAAGCTTTTTTCGCAGGGGCTCCCCTTGCCGATATTTGTGATGCGGCTGGCTGGTCCTCACCGCATACCTTTATTAGGTTCTACCAGTTAGACCTTAACCCCGCTTTGGGAACCTTGGCCCTTTCGTAGTGAGCTACGTTAGCTTGGCGTACTCCGTTCGCTGAGGCGGCGTGGGTATTCTCGTTCCCATATGCGTTCCGACGCAGTGTTGAGTTCCCTTGACAGGGAACGTCTCAGGTTACTTACGTAACCCTAGTTCCCTTAGAGGGAACGAGACACTGCGTCTCGTAGCCTCAGCTCCATCGCACGCCGGCTGTTTTCAGACACTAGTTAAGCTGAGGCTGCTAGTCTGCTGCGTGCAGTTATACTCCTGGCTCATGACGTCACACTCGGCTACGTGCACTCGCACACCTGGTTTCAATTGCGCTTCAAGAGACAATTACACTAATGCGTTCCCATATGCGTTCCGACGCAGTGTCTCGTTCCCTCTAAGGGAACTAGGGTTACGTAAGTAACCTGAGACGTTCATCGGAACACACCGGCACTACTTGCATGTCTTTTGTATTACTCCGCCGTCTTGTTCTTTTCGTATCATCAAATGTTAGTGCCAATTCGCGATTCAAATTAATTTCTGGTCAAATTAATGGTACTGAAGGATAGAATTAATTTTAGTAAACTACGTGGATGCAAACATTAAACGAAATCAAGAATGAGAACATCATAAGAACTATCCAGTAAAAGACGCCAGCCAGTCTATATAAAAAGTAACTTGGATTGGGGGTTAACAATAATATATATTTAATACGTTCGTTTTTGCTATTCTTCTACGTTTTGTCTTTGCAGAAGGTGTATAGGCTACTAATGTGAGAGTAAAATAATACCCTTATTGATATTATTAAATGTTTAAATATTTCATATCTATGTCAAGTAACTCTTAGGCCTACATCCTGCTGGGGTTTATAAGCTGTTAGACTACTAATATATATAGGCTACATATTTTTTATGAAATCTGATAAAAGGCAGACTACATTAAACATGAATACATAATTATATGATGTGACATAGCTGTTTCATAAAATTCCACAGTTTTTTAGTGTATAACATTACGATCACTGGGTAAAAAAATACTAAACATTTGCCAAAACCTACCCCATTACAAACTGTCACTACTCAATGTTTCGGTCAGTGAGATAAGATGAGAGCGCTTCTTTTGTTCAAGTATTTAGGTTAGGCGACGCCCGTGACTCGCAGTCTTCAGTCTTCAGTGAGAGAGAGAGAGAGAGAGCTCGAGACTCCACAACTCACACGCGCTCACTGTGGACTGCGACCCGAAGTAACGCATCACGCACCGGAGAACAGGTGACAACTTCCTTCATTCTTTTCTCATGAATGTTCGTTAATGTTCTTTTGTCGTTATTAAGCTGTTGTCAAGTATAGCTGTACAATTCTGCCGCGTTAAAACTGCTATTAAAGATTTAGTCATTCACGGTTGTTGTTTATGCTATGTTAACGGTATTGCTGCAGCAATTGTTAAAAACGTATTTATTGCAAAATAATTATATGGCATGATATGCATATTACAGCTACTTTTAAAGTGAATAGTTTTGCAATACTCATCGTAAGTAGGAAAAGTCTCTGTATAAGGAAGAGCCAGCCCAGATTCCCCATTGAATTAATCATGTCACTGTTTACACAGACTAATGAGAAAAAAGGGGTGAAGCTTTGATATTTTTAGGCTCCTGAGCAGCATTGGCGTGCACAGCATGGGATCTTGAAATTAATGAAGATAATATGAACACATGATCAGCTGCATACGCAGAATTTGAATAATTAAGTGCATAGGAAACAGAGAGACACTTACTATTTGTTTCATTTTCTGGCAAGTTATTATGCTGTGCTTCAAAGAGAAATGTGTTATTGCAACAACTTTCAAATTATTGCATTTTATTTTTTTGGTTATGTAATGATTTAAATATACTTTATCTGTATTTTAGCTCATGCTATAATTTGCGGAATTTTCATAAAAATACATCAAACCCCAATTAAAACGTATTTGCGTGGCATGCAGCCATGTAAGAGCTTGAGGGTTTTACACCAACATCTGAAAAAGTTTAACTTAACTGAATAACGTTCCAGTAAATCTTTAAACATCCTCAGGCTTTATCTGTAGCATCCAAATCATAAGCTCTCGGTTAAATCTCCAAGTTTTGAATTCATATATGTAAATGCAGCCGCAGTTGAGAAATGTTGGATTCTGGTCTGTCAGTACATGAAAGCTAAATTTGCTTGTTTAATTAGTCACACTCATCTGCTCAGTGTGTGTAATCCATTTTCTGAGGATAAAAATCCCTTGGCTTGGATCAGTTCTCTTCATCCTCATCTCTAAGATGCTTACAAAAATTACACTTAGAGCGAATGTGCTTACAATTTTATATTGTAATAAGTCAGATAGGGAATATAACATTTTTAAAGTCGCCTCGACACCATTGCTCATGGAGAGTCTTTTCCCAACATACTGTATATTCAATACTGTCCAATTATGTCAAGATCAAAGTCTCAATATAGAGCCTGGCACAACTCCCAAAGCATTTCAAATGTTCGCATATAGAAGAGCAACAGAATATCAAATGGTCGTTGCTTTGGTTTATTTCAAAACATTTTTCTTTTACAGAATGCTAGTACAAGCTTGTACGACCAGGTGGTTTCTAGAAGATCAGGATTTTTATATTATATTTAAAAATATCTAAAATAATATATAATATAATATAAAAAAATGTGACTTCTGATTATTTTTTACTGTGTTATTTGTTTATCTTTTCTACTCTTAGAATGGTGGCTTTATGTTGTTATTTTGGCTCATTTCTTCTCCTTGACTTGGTGACCATGACATTGAGCACTGAAATGGGCCACGATTCAGCCATGGAAATCTTCAGCGACAATGTCATTATCCCGCCTAGGCCAGAGCCATCCATACATCAACACAGTCATCACAGGAAGCATAGAGGTCGCAAGGAGAGGATGACACCCGGTCGGCTCAGAGAGAGGCCCCATATTACTGTATTCCACACCCAAAATGAAGGGCCAGACCTGGAGGGCCTCAGTCCCGTCCGCTTAGAGATAGAACCAAGAGATAAAAGACGAGTAAGGACCGCAAGAAAGAGGAACTTCAAGGGGTTTGATTCCTTAATTCCAGAGCAAATGAATATCTCTCCTGGTGCCGGGACTCCAGAGAAGGCAATGAGACATCCCACTGGTCCCAGAGTGTTTGGAGGGCACATCACCAGTCCTCCTCACGATGAAGGTAAGAAGAAACCCTCAAACTTTCCAAAGTAAAACTTCCTTATAACTGTCCTGCCATTTTGTAATTATCTACTTGGTATTTTCTTTGCATAGAGTCTTTGGCATCAGGGAAGATTCGTAGGGTTTCTTTTGATCAAAGGCTCAATAAAAACTCCTTTGGGAATCCCACAGAGGCAGTGTTCCCTGCAGCCACTATTGGCTCCTTCCTATTACCCATAACTGTGGCAGTCAGTGGGGAGCCCTCCACCAAGCCAACCCCCTCCAGTAAACCACAGGTAACCATCATCTAGCTGTTCGGTCTTTTTTAATCACACTGATTAAAAATATCTAAGCTTCTCATCTATCAGTGTCTAGAAACAGGCTCAATAAAATTGAATCCCAATGACCTACATTATGAGGGATAATTGGTTCATGCCATCAATTTAATCCGCATATGAAACAGTTTCTTGTTTATTGTCTCAAAAGCTACACAACAGATCACCCTAATTTGTTCTATTAAACTTCAAAGGATTAACAATTGTCCAAAGGGATTCATGTGAAAAAGTGAAATTTCAATACCGTATATGGTGACATGAATACTGAATGTGTTGTTTTGTACCTCAGGTCAGAAGTTCAGGTGGGGATGTGACACCCACTTTCAACATGGCATTCTTCGACTGGACTGATTATGAATATATGAGGCCTACAGACAAAAGGCAATTTTCTAAGAAGCAAGGTAGACCAATATTTCACTTAAAAATATAGACAAATTGTTTCTGCTTTTATGTTTGTGAAATTCTGTTGAATGTTGAAATTCTTCCAAGTTTTCCCAGACATACTCACCTTGTGCTTGGAAAACACCAAACGCACTGACATATACATTCACGTTTTAACTGTAGGTGTCTGTTTGTATCTGTATAAGATGTTGGTGAATTGCAATTTTTACTAATAACCATCACTCTATTTCCATCCAGGATCTGACAAACAGGCCACAAAAAGCCCCAGCACTGTACTTGTTGCTCTTACTTCAGATGGGACCTGTAAACATCACCTGGATTGTCTGCCAGGTGACTTTTTCACCTTTGCATTAACACAATGAGCCCCTTATACAATTTTTACTATCTGGTTAGCTAGAGCAATTTGAGTAACTAAATACATATAACATAATATAATATAATATAATATAATATAATATAATATAATATAATATAATATAATATAATATAATATAATATAATATAATATAATATAATATAATATAATATAATATATATCGCTTCCATTCAAAATATTGAGTCAGTAAGAGTTTTTTTAAATTACTTTTATTAAGTACACATTGATTTGAGAATAAAAAAAAGAAGACATATATTGTTATATATGCTTTCTATTTCAAATGCTGTTCTTTAAAACGTTCTATTCATCTAAGATTTATTGAGACAAAAAATGATCACTGTTTCCACAAAAATATTTAGCAGCACAAGTGTTTTCAAGAAAGAACTGTCTCATGAGCAGCAAATCATCATATCAGAATGAATTCTGAAGGATCATGTGACACTGGAGACTGGAGTAATTATGCTAAAAATACATCTTTGCCTTCACTAGAAAAAATGACATTTTTCAAATACAGTATATTAAATTGTAATAATATTTCACAATATTACTATTTTACTGTAATATTGATCTAATAAATGCAACCTTGGTGAAAATAAGAGGCTTCTTTCACAAACATCACTGTCTCCAAACATTTGAATTTAGTTCAAAGTCATTTAATGAATAAATGATTATAAAATTTTTACCTCTTTTATATGAACTGGCAGGGTCCTGCTGCAATCTCAGAAAACATGTATGTGAGCTTCACAACCGTGGCTTCAACAACAAGTGTTATGACAGCTGCATGTGTGAGGAAGGTGAGCAAGTGGTTTTCAACGGATTATTACTCATTACTCAAAGTGAAAATCATCTTTTAAAATGTTCCTTACATCTTCACAGGGCTCCGTTGCTATGCTAAATTGCACAGGCATTACCGCATCACACGCAAAAAGGGGCAATGTGTTGATCCTGAGGGTATAAGCTTAAACCGTGGCATGTACATTATTGTTTAAACAAGGCAGATGAATTTGTCAAATTGTGCAATTACATTTTCAACTGTGTTGGACATTTTCATATTCAGCCTTATTCATGATTATAGTGTGTATCATTTGGGTGCTTTCCTGAATTTAATTGTTTCAAAAAAAATTGTAAAACAGTGGCAGCAATATTTTGGGAATGCATAAAACAAGATTACATATTTGCATGAGTTTTACCAAACAGTTTGTGTATACAGTTACTTACCTACAAGATCAATTCTTTCAAATTAATGATATGTGTGATATGAAGACTGAGTGATGTGTCATTGTGGAATTTTTAAAAATTTGTTGCAAATGTATTAAAAGTTATTGCATGTAGACACAAGTCATTTGTATGTGGCGTTCATGGGGTTAAGTCGCATCGATGTATTGTTGTCATCACAAGGGAACAGTAGTGAATAGATAGACTTGAGCATGCAAAGACAGTCTTTTTAATGTTGCGAGTACAACGCCTGCCAGGTCCCCAGCTTCCACTCAGATGAGCAGCTTTGGAATGGACACACAAAGAAGGACACAGGGGAGATCTTCATCTCACATTATTAAACCATTAAATCTTCCTTTTGGCTCAAATCTGAATTACTCTCTACCGCTTTGTGCTACACTGAAATAATGCTTCTCATCATGTTCATTGAAAGCCATGCTTTCATTATTATACGGGATATATTGTGCTTCTTCATCTTAGTTCAGTGCTTTACGGATCAGACACTGGAAGTGTGTATTTACCACCATCATCACCACCTAAAATTGCACATATTACAGCTGTAAATGAACATTTAGTTCTTTATTTTATCAAGTGTGCTGATTAATAATAGGGTCCTTATTCCACGTCTTGTGTGAAACATCTCGATTGTATTGCTTTATAGCCATTAATAACATTGCTTTAGACTACTGTTAAATTGCATTATGTAATAAAAGTAACTGAGTAATTGAATATTTTAAAATTACAGTCGCACATTATGATAAATTAATATGCAGCTACAGTTCAATGAGCTTGAAAAAGACGTCAAACCAATTAGTGAGCAAGTCAGCGTGAGCTCTGAAGTCACGCGAGATTTCTCTGCGAGATCTTGCCGTTTTCAACATGGCAGGCAGCAGGTTGGTGCTAGAAGGGAGGATAAGTATTATTAGCTTTATCTCAGGACTGGGTGTCATTATAATTCCTTTACTTGTAAAATTCGGCGCTCACATTGACTGGATATTCGATTACCTCACGGGTGTGAACGGGAAAATAGCCATTGCGGCGTACATTACAGTTATCAATGGCTTCCTACTAATCATATACAAGGGACCTTTATACAAGGTAAGACTCGGAAAGACAGGATGAAAGGATGTGTGTTATACAAATAGACCAGTTGTTGTGTAACCGGAACCAGTGTAATATCCATATGTATGTTTTAAATGAATAAAGAAACGATATCTAGAGGCAGCAATTGATAATGTCCTGTGTGCAAGTGTTCAGGTATAATCCTATTACATTAGGACTCTAATAGGATTTCGTAAGGGTTTTTCTGTCAATATGAATAAGCTGTATGTGGATTTGCAGTATCAGGATCTGACTAACACTTTCCTGCCTTTTTGCTTAATCAGGTGGCTGTTCGAGCCTGCTTTCTTGGATTTGCCTTTGGATGTGGTCTCATTTTAAGTTTGGCAGATACAACATGGACACACTTTGGCTGGTAATTCAACTTTTGTGAAATGGGTTAGGACTTTTTGAGGTTAATATATACGTGATAAAAATAGGAACTGAAAACAAGGATGGGCTTTGAATGTGCCAGATCATGGAATAACTCCTGTTTTCCCCTCCCACTAGGTATATGTGTTCACTGTCATTTTTTCACTACTCTGAGTACCTGGTTACTGCCATCATCAACCCACGCAGTCTTTCTCTAGACTCCTTCCTGCTCAACCATAGTGTTGAGTACACTGTAGCAGCGATTTCCTCCTGGGTAGAGTTCACTGTGGAAATGCTTCTTATTCCAGGTTTGTTATGATTTTGGTCCGTGATATACTTGATTTAGCTTTTTTTGGTAAACTTAGCATCATTAACGTTGTTAAAATACAAATATTAGGATCATGTGATTTTTGTTGTTGTTGTGGTAATTAACAGCTCGGTACATTACTTTGTAAGTAAGCATTTCACAATTATGGATTAATCGTGTGATTACAATCATTTGATCAAAATGATTTGAGATGGTAGACAAAGACAGTCAAATGTCTTCCTTACAAAATTAAGGTTTATGTTTTGTTTTTTATATGTCATACAAATAATTGATATATCAATTATTTGTATGACAATCATCAGCTCAAACTTAATTGACAGGCCTGTTTGTAAGGAAACAAAAAATATTTTGGCCATTTGTGTGGAGGAAACATTTATAAGCTTCTTGTATACGTATATGATTTATTTGTTTTATTATCATTTACTTTTTTCAGGAGTGGTTGAAATGCTTCCTTAAATTTAGTTTTATGTTTTCACAGAGATCAAGCAGGTGAACTGGCTCTGTTTGGTGGGTCTGCTGATGGTTTTCTGTGGGGACAGTCTGCGCAAAGCTGCCATGTTGACGGCAGGATCCAACTTTAACCATATAGTACAGAATGAGAAGGCCCAGAGCCACGTGCTGGTCACCACTGGAGTTTACGCTCTCTTCAGACATCCTTCCTATGTGGGC
This sequence comes from Rhodeus uyekii, assembly GCA_037043235.1. Lineage (NCBI taxonomy): Eukaryota > Metazoa > Chordata > Actinopteri > Cypriniformes > Acheilognathidae > Rhodeus > Rhodeus uyekii. The sequence goes on from JAWRVZ010000034.1 coordinate 2,803,006, forward strand.
TGGTTTTACTGGAGCATTGGCACTCAGGTAACCATTATTTCATTGGAATTTGTATGAAATATCAGTATCGGCAAATTATTTGTTAGTTTTTAATGTTATCTTTATCCGCCTAATAAGAAAATTAGGCTGATATATTAAAGCCTATAAATATGGATTATTTCCTTCCTCTGAGACGCTATCGCAAGATGCTCCTATCAATATGGACCAACATTTCTAAAGAATGCTTTCAGCACCTTGAGTCAATGCCACATAGAATTAAGGCAGTTCTGAAGGCGAAAGGGGGTCAAACACAGTATTAGTATGGTGTTCCTAATGATCCTTTAGGTGAGTGTAAATACTGTGTGAGATTTTAACCTGTGCTATTCTATGATTATCCTCTGGTTGCCGGCCCCTGGTAAAGTGCTTTTCACAGTACACCGTTCCAAAGCAGCTTTACAAATAATACTATTTATACATTTATTAAATATATAATGTTAACACTTTACAATAAGGTCTCATTAGTTAACAAACTAGCAATGAGCAATAGATTCTTGCAACATTTTAATAACCTTTGTTAATATTAGTTAATAAAATTGTTCATATTACTTCACTGCATTAATGTCAGCAGATGGTCTGATTAACTGATCTCAAAAAATGTATTAATAAAAGTTGATAACATTAATAAATGCTGCAGATGTATTGTTCATGTTATGCAAACGAAACCTTATTGTAAAGTGCTACCTATATAATAATAATTACAGTAATCCCTCGCCACTTTGCGGTTCAAGTTTCGCGGCCTCCGTGCATCGTGGATTTTTCAAAAATATGAATCGAGAAATAAAAATTCAAAAATACGCCATATCGGCATCCGTATTGCGGACAGCAGCGTTGTTTCATAGTGATGCGAGAGAAACGGTTTCCCAGACTTCCAGACAAAGAGAGAAACTCTCTCAGAGGCTTTGTACACACCCACAGGCACTCAGACAAGACACGTGATTGGTTCCCGGCGCGAGATCAATGAATGAGAGCACGAGTGGATGTGTCCCGCGAGCTGATCGTGGGGGGTTCTGGTCCCCATTAACTGCGATAAACGAGGGATCACTGTATTATTATATAATTCTTTTTAATGTTTCATATAAATATTATAATGCACTTTTAGTTTAGAAGATATGTTCATGCTTTTTGTTTTAAACCTGTACTCTTACTTGTCATTTTTCCCAGATAATGCTGTGCAACCCGATATGTATACTGGGATATACGATCGCCAGCTGGCGGTTCTTTCGAGAGCGTATTGAGGAAGAGGAGATCTCTCTCATCCATTTCTTTGGAGAGGACTACGTTGAGTACAAGAAGAGGGTCTTCACTGGCTTGCCCTTCATCTCAGGAATCAGGGTTAACTCTTAAAGCCGTGCTGCTTTGAAGGGAGGAAATGGCCTGAAAGCGCACCTGGACACCTCTGACTGGCACTCTGAGTGAGCTAGTTGCCTGGTGGCATCATGGCGCGGTCCCTGGGGCCGGCACAGCTAAATGAGGTGGCAGAACAGTAAAACTGACCCGCTGATTTGCTCTGAGACACATTGGTCTGCCCTGAACATGGTGCAGCTTCCACCCTCAACCCCATCAGAGATACTAGTACACAAACACCACGTTCCTCAGCATCTCTTTTCCCCTACTCTTCATCATATTTCTGTTCTTTCTAAGTCCTCTTTGTTTACAGCGTCATATGTCATGTATCCTACTATTTGCACCATGTAATCTCATACGCTGCTCTTGCTGCTTTTTTTTTTATATATAAATACTCTTTGCTTTGCATTTAGAGACCTTAGGAGTAAGATTCAGTTTTTGAGTTTTAAATACCTTGTGGTACAGAGTTTTATCCAGTTAAACTTTAAATTGGTCTTAAGATAAATTTACTACGGTGGTCCATTTTGGGAAAAAATGAGTTTATAATGTCTCAAAGTGTTTTTGTTCTTTTTATAAGATGTGCCAGAGTGGATTGCACTAATTCTGCCAGTCACAACAGGCCTGATTTGATTTCCGACAATCTCTAAATATTTGTAAATGCTGTTGGACAATTTTAATATAATGTTTAGAGTAATAAACGTATATCTGATAAATTACAGCATTAATTCCTCTTTTGGATTTCCTTACGAATAATTGTTTTACAGTCCTCCAGTTATGCAGCATTTCTCAGTGCATATGTCCTCTCATCTAACTCTCGTCAAATGCATTAGTCTCTTTCGTCTTCACTCCCACACTCACTCATTACCATATCCATGTCTTTTCACTTTCCTTCACACTTGCATGATAATTCAACAAGAAAAATCTGTTTGTACGAAGGTGGGATTCAGAGGGCCGAACGCCGGAGGGGGTATGCTGTATCCAAAGTCTTAATCTTTACGATTTTACATTTCTAGGAGGAAGGCTTCTCTCTCCTCCTGGCATGATGTAGCTTATATAGACATTGGGTAAAGAATAGAAATTTCTTGCACACTTTCAACCAATGATGAGCACTATAATATATGCGTATATAGGTACAGGTAACATTTAACACATGCAATAGGTTGTTTTGCACTACGCTCGTGCAAAGAGCTGATGGGAGAGGACCACCCTACCTCTTGAATGAAAACTGTACATTATTAACATCTTCAGCAAAATGTAACAAACCTTTAAAATAAACACTGAATCTAGTAAACGCTTTGCACTTTCATTTGACATTGCTGTGATTCACCTAAATGTAAGTACTGTGAATTTTTTTATTTATTCAAGCTTCGGTATCTCAGATTTACATTAATTCTGCTTATTGTTCGGTTTAACACATCTAAGCTGACAATCGTTTGTAGGATCAACACAAAAGCGGTTTCACATTGGTATCTCTTTGCGATTGGCTGGATCAGTGGTGTTCTTCTGCTTGTTTGGCCTGTAGTAATCTTTGTTCTTGGGATTGGTCTCTTCTGATAGGATGTTTGGAGTACAGTCCTCAGTGTTACAGGAGATCTCATTACTGTGTCAGCAAAACATGGAACAGCCATTAATTAACTGCTCTTCTTTTTAACCAATGACCAATGAGTGTATGTCTACATTAGAACATAATTTACTTCTGAAATGGAGGGGAACTCACCTGGGCGGTGTGTCGGCTGTGGAGGTGCTGTCCTCATAGAGCTTCAGCATGATCTCTGTGCGATCATCTTTCAGCTCTTTGGGCTCCTTCAGCCTGTTAAAGATGAAATTAGATTGAAAAGAGGCTGACCTGAAGGAATTATTTTTATGAGGTGAGCAGGTAAGTGTCAAAGCAGGTAAAAATAAGCTTTGGTGTGTGAATTAAATTGTCTGTTGTTTGGTAACATTTGTTAATCATTTGCAAAATGATTTAAATCTTATGTTTGAGAACTTTTTTTTTTACACTAAATTAATTTTATTTAGCAAAGACGCATTGAACTGATCAAAAGTGATTGTGACAGTAACGTCTTATATCGCTACAAAATTCTAATTAAAAATGCTGTTGTATTGAACTTTCTATTCATCAAACAAGGTTACTTGCATAGCAAATCAGCATATTAGAATGATTTCTGAAGAATCACTAAAGACTGGAGTGATAGTGGCTAAAAATTAAGCTTTGACTTTTTCAAATAGAAAACTACTATATTTCACATTGTTTTTTTGTTTTTTAAAATGCAGCCCTGGTGAGCTTGAGCTATTTTCAAAAATGTAAAAAAAAAAAAAAAAAAAAAAAAAGACAAAGTATGGTTCCAAACTATAATATCTGTATATTATTTATATTACTCTATAAGCCATGTGATACATCAAGCTTTTTGTACCTGGGCTCCAGACGCTCTTTCACTTTTGCTATGGAGCGAATGTAGGGACCTATTTGTCTGGAGATATTGGTCAAATAAGAGTTCTCCTGTTTTAATTGAAGGAGGTCATGAAGTTGTGCTAAAAAATAAAGAAGAATTAACAATTAAGAAGAGTCACTAAATACTTTAACTTAAAAGCTTAAAGTAGTAAGAAAAAACAATGTATTTACTCACCTTCATAAATCTCCTGTTCATTTGCCACCCTCTGTAAAGTCTCCTCCCAGATCTAAGAACAAAATATATGTTATAAAAGAGCCCTCCTCTTTTTCACCTCCTCCTAATGTCAGTCTTAAACTATTACAATCTCACCTCCTCAAAAACGGCCCGCATGAGCTCCACTGAAGAGTACTCTATAGATATCTGTCCGTCCACCTGTACTGAACGCTCCAAAATCTCATTCATGGTGTCAGGTTTGGTGAGGGAATGGTGCTTGGTCAGATCTCTGTGAATTTCCTGCACCTGGTCTTTGAGCTTCTGGATTTCTGTGTGTAAAGTCTGGTCGAGCAGATATGGAGAATTTGTCAGTTGCTTTCCTTTAAACCTTTGTTCTATGTGAATATACATTTGGGATTGGGATTTATGGTTACATTCATTTTAAATAGTTATTACTTTATTTTATTTTTTTATCTTGCAACATCGCAATAAATTTAATTTCTTCTTTGTAAGAACATTAGCCAGGAAAATGGCTGAAAATAAAATCGAATGACCCGATGAGTGCATGAGAAACACTCACCCTGTAGCTGTTCTCATAGTTGCAGCAGTGGTTCATAAAGGGCGTCTCGCCACCCTCCGCCAGCAGAACCTTGGTGCTGATGTAACGGTGTGAGTTCGGCCTGCGCACCGCTGAGGAACACAGTGACATGTCACTCGTGGCTGGAGAGTGACATTGCACTGACAGGGATGATTGCATCCTGAAAGAAGATAATAGAAATGTGAACTTTATGTATTTATCTGTTTAATAAGCAGTTTTAGTAACTACTACCAAGACTCACAGTCCACTGGCGTTTCCCAGACCTAAAGCCACACTCCCTGTAGTGGACATTGAACGCCGTTGCCCCAACAGCAAGAGCGGCTCCAGGCAGCGTGCAAACTCAGAGCGATACTCTGTGTTTATCTGCATGGATGGATTACAGCAGATGTAACTTATGCACTGACTTAATTAACATACTTGAATTTAGTAAACTAACCTTACTGCTTTGAGCTGGTTTCAGCCTGTGTGGTAGTTTTACAATCTTCTTTAGTCTCTCCATTAATTGCTGTGAAATCCAATCAATCAATCAATCACAGTTGCGTGCCCTGTAATAATTTTATTTTTTATTATTAAATAATCTCTTTACATTTTTTTGTACTCACATATCCCATGTCTAAAAATTCAAACTTATTTGCTGAGCTTAGAAAGGCAGAACATGTAACAAGATGAACCTGGAGAAAATGAAAAAGAAACATGTTTTAAAGAATGCAGGAATATTTAAAAAGCCAAGACGAATGGAGACATGAAGAAAAGACGTTTACCTGGAGAGTTGGAAGGAGTGCTGCAAGATGAGATAGCTGCTCTTTAAAGGCTCTCTCCTTCTCCTCATGTTGACTAGAAAATAAACACAAAAAAAGATTATGGTAATAATGAGTGTTCCTTAATAAGGATTTTTGGTTCTCCTTCACCTTAACACTTTTGTGCATGTGCTAACGTTATATATATATATATATGTATATTTGAATAGAATAATCATATGTTTCAAAGCACTATAATGTGTATGTTTTTTGTAAGTTCAATTAACCCATGAAAATGTTTTGAAAATATTTTATTTTAAATATGCGAGAAGAACAACACTAAACTTGATTGTTATCTATCTGACAAAATTATTTGTCACTTGTGCTCATATGTTCATAATTTATTTTTATGGCAGCATGAATATTCTGCAAAATTTGGCATTTTTAATTGCGTCATCACAAATAAAACATTTGACTGTAAGCACAATAACGTAATACGCTTACAAAATCTAATATTTCCAAAAAGGATGAATGTACAAAAAATTGTAGGCCGGACATAAAATTCTCATATACATATATGTCCAGTCTACAATTTTTTTAATATATATATTTATTAATTTTAATTTTTTACCTTCGTGCTGCTTTGAGTAGAATCTTTTTTCTCTCTGCTAGTTTTTCCTGAGCAAAAAATAAATCATTGTGTGAATAAGCAATTTCATTTATTAATCAATGCAAATTAATATTATCTCTCAATTTTAAAAATGCTTAATTTTTTTGGACATCAAAATAAGATGTGTAGTCAGATCAACTGAGAACTGTACTTGTGCATGACACCTGCATATTATTGAACAAAGTGCAGATGGCGCTCTCCTCTTCATCCACATTGTCCCTGACCTCTCCAATCATGGCTTTGAGCAGAATAATTGCTTCTCGAGCTGACGTCTGAAGTTCCTTAACAGCCTTAGGGGAGTGAAATGACTTCAATAGGAGCTCTACAGCTCCACACAGTGCAGACACAGATGAAAGTACATAGAGAGAAACTCACTAAGACGGCTTGGTCCAGTTTTTCACAGCCTTGTATATACGCTGTCTCAATATCAATGCAGTGTGCTCTGCTCTCCCTGTGGAATAGGACTAACCCACATTATTTGAAAATCAAATGGGTCGTATGCTAATTACATGCTCAGTTAAGTTTAAAACTCACACTTGCATGTCTCTGAAGCAGTTGATGCATAGCATGGACTTTTTCTCTGTAGAAAACATGATGTAGAGTTCCTCATGGAGAGCTGAAAATAGACAAAGTGCATGAATCCCAAAGCATTAGCCTCAAAGACTAGTATGAACTAATTCAAAATAGAGTTTCAAACACACACACCACATTTTTTGTGGGCTTCTTTGGTGCGCTTTGCCAAGGAGACAATCTCGTGGCAGGAAAACATCTTGGCCTTATGGGTGGTTTCCCTGCAGTCTCGACACAGTGGCTGGCAACAAGTGTTGCAATAATACATTGCATCCACATCCTGGGATTTGTGACACAAGAATTAAATACTTAAACAGACAAAACCCTGTTTTAAAAGAAAAATGTACTACCTCATACTGAGATACTTGACAGAGTTTGACTCTTAACTCTTTACGATTCTATATTTTTAATGAATCAAGTGCAACTGCTGTTGTCTGATTCTCGAAACCCATGACTCTAATGACTTTTTTATTTTTTAGTAAATCAAACTCATACTTAAAGTGTAGTTACTGTCTGGCTGTTCATAAGACAACACGTAGTTAAAGACACACATTATATTATGTTTTGTCATAAATACAGAAGCAAAATATGCTTTTAAAATATGAGATGGCCACCCCAGTGTTAAAGCATGAGATAAAAATATTCCTATTTCTAAACACTGTACGTCTTATTAATCTTTCACCCATGTATATGTTTCAGAAACTTGATCTACCGGTGAAACTACAGACTTCTCTCTATATCAGACTTCTCCAATAATTCAGTTTGTGTAAACCACACATTTTTGCCTGCAAGCTCGTTTTCAGATCTGTCCCATCCAATCAACAATCCAATAAAACCAAGTCCCTACCCTACATCTTATTTCAGTGACATCATGACTTAAATTCTTCTTTAAGAGCATGTTACAGTATTTTGATAAGAAGACCTGTTTCTTGCACTCCAAATCACAGTTAGCACACTGCACGGTTTCCTCACAGTCTGCTGAACTGTCCACCAAGAACTTCAGGAGTCGATCCTCTGGAGGGAGTGCATTTATTCCTTTCACAACAGACGGATGTCTACAAAGGAAACAGACAGTTTTGAGTGTCTGTGCAAAACTTTTGAACCATTGCCTGATAATGTCTTAGTCATACATCTGGCATTGACGTGTTTATCTCTCCTTCATAGCAACAACGACACAAATAGCTCTCTTCTGAATTCTGAGAAAGAACAGTGAGAGATAAAACCCCATAGAGACAGAAATAGACACAACAGTAAAGGACTCAAACAATACTACAGTACAAATAAAAATACTATTTTAAATACTAAGATTCAAAGATTCCATGTTACCGTAATTCCCTTTTATGAGAAGAATTCATTTGACAAAAAATTTAAATAACAATATATTATCCTATATAATAGCTTAACAGTCCTTTGCACTGTTGATGCATACCATTCACAAAAACAATGCATGCAATCATAATGACAATATAACACTTAAAACATAGACATTTGCAGTAAATTAACCTTCAAATGAACTATACCAGCTAAAAACAAATTCATACTTACTCTAACATGCTTCTTCATGAAGACCACCAACCCTTTTCTATGTTCTTATAAATTCCTTCCATAAGTGCAAGATCTACGGTGTGCGATTAAGCTGCTGCTAGACTTACTGTATGGCAGCAGAAGGGTGAGTGCACAGGCATTTCAGCCATCTCTACTTGTAGCCAGCCTAGGATCCATGTATCCGATGTCAAGAGTCAGATAGCGTTTGGTTTATTGTTTGATGCTACAGTGGCCTTGGCAGAATGTGTCCAGAGACTTTCGATTAAGTCCAACACAAAGGCAGGATTTATGGTGCAGCTGTTGACAGGGAATCTCTCCTACAGATACCCCTGGCACCATAGAGTTGACCAGAATATAATCTTTTTCAAAAGCACACTGTCCATGTAATACGCTTTATCTTTGCATTTAAATCAATAAATGAAGCAAATTCTTACCCACAGAGAGGGCAGGTCAGTCGGCTGTCCACAGCCCTTCCACGCAGGCAGCTGGCACAGAACGTGTGATAACAGTCCAGTAGACATGGATGCTCATACTGTTCTTGGCACAAGTGGCACACCAGAGGATGGCAGTTGGCACTGTCCAGGTCATAGAGATTATCCAGAGGGGAGAAGATCTCTCCAGACATCTGAAAATATAAAATATGCAGTAACATATTTAGACATTGCACATGTATATAGCCTATCTATAAAACATATTATTCTGATGTATGCTTAGTATCCTTGGGCTCTCATTGATTCAAAATATGTTGTGAAAATGTTGAGGTCCAAGGTCAGTACTTATTACTAGACTTGGAGGATAAATGCAAAACAGAAACAAGCCTTTGAATAGGCTCAGAATGAATACATATTGAAAATACCAAATTAATCTATTCCATTCACCTATAAAGAATATGTTTATACCTTGTCGTGTCCGAGTGCTTCTGCTGGATGGAGTGAATGCCGTGTGAAGTTTCTGTGAGGATACGACTTCAAAAACAAACAATGAATTCACACTCCTGTATCTGTTGTATGAGGAGGTGATATGTTGAGGCCAGAATACTCAGACCCCGATTACACAACACAAACCAGATGCCATTGTCTGTCAAAAGTAGAGACCTAGTAGCTAAAATTAAATTACACAGTATATCTTGCTTAAACTAACATGTCATGTCAGAATAACAATTCTTTAATTTGATCTTTGTTATATACATACAGAAACTGCATGTCGTTTTCCATAAAATATCAACACTTGGATGACCATTTAAAGTTCAATCTCCTTTTCTGTGGAGCACTCAATATAAGGTAATTTTCAGTGCATAATTCAGTTCAGTCATCTCATTTTGTGATCCATTGTAAAATAACATGAGGGTGAGTGAATTTCATTTAAGGCCTGTTTCAGTACCCACACTTGCAGTCTTGACCACGTCAGAGCAAGTGTGTGTGACAGGAAGTATGCGTGCAAAATTGTCCAAGTTAAGTGACCTAACACACATAATATTTAAAAAAAAAATAGCAGGCGATAAGTGTTCAGATGACCTACTACTTCCGGCAAGATTCTGTATTGTGCATTTACTGCATACTTCACTATCCGTGAAGCCATGGGAGAAGATTTATGAATGGTAGTGAAGCAATGCAACAGACTCAGCATACTTGTCAATGCTACTGTTTTTCCCGGGAGTCTCCCGTATTTCATACCATCTGCTGCCTATAAAAACTTTTTATTATTATTATAGTATACGTCCAAATCAATCCCCAATTAATATTTTCAAAATGGCCATTCCAAAAGTATTTACTTCGAAATGTTGCAAGGCAATGAAGCAAACGTCTATTTTTTTGACGATTGCTATCTCTAATATAAACTGTTTAATAAGACATGTTTTTTTAAACAGTGATTGCTCATGGGATTTACTGGTGCCTTGCAAAAGTCTCAGTAAACATATACATTTAGCATTGAATACGATCCTAAGCTCTCGTGGAGATGTTGTTATACAGAATGTCTCTAAGAACTCAGCATATTAAATAAACAGCCATCATCATTTACAGATTGTGAGACCATTACAAAATCTTTTTTTTTTTTTTTTACCAAATTGTCATAGAAGATTGATTTATTCTTATATTTAACAATTGTATTATTCCAAATGAACTGTTTGTGGGAGGAAATGTTGTTTGTAAATAAGAAGCCAGCATAAAATAACCTGTCTATGAAAATTAGATAACTGAATAGTCTAAATAGCCGAATAATTCTAAAGATTGTGAAGTAAATTAAAACATAGTAGGGTGAATTAAGGGTCTTACCATTAACATCTTATCATTATCAATATCAATATCTATTACACTAGTTAATTTATACTTTGATATAATCAAAGTAGTGAATGCATTTCAGGGTCAACTTCCTGTTTGATGCCTGGCCCGCCCACCTGCATGATAAGTGCATTATCACACTAATAAGGGCATATGACAATGGTCTTCATAACGGTTTATTTTCTTGCAAGAAAAGCTCAACAGTCATACAGACATCTGAAGTTGCCCTGCAGAGTGTGATAAGAAAAGGAGGGCTGATTTAGCATTTATATCTCTAATCTTCAAGGCTAAACAACAGTTGTAATTTTCCATTCCTTGTCAGGAACACATTACCCTCTCTATAACTCGAATGTATTTCTTCCCCTCCCGTAATGGTCATTACATTTTTATGGATCTTTGATACGCAACACAATAATCAAGAAACAAAACATAATCATAGATTCAAAATTAAATCATAACATATGAATAAAAAGTTCTTTTTTTCTCAATAGGCTAGAAAATAAATTTGACCCATTTGACCTTATGTCCCAATCCCCCTAAATTGACCCTGCCTACTCAGACATTATACGATTTTCATTCTGTCTCTAATATTGCACTAGAGTGGAGTGTATTTATCATTCATCATGTTCAGAAACTTGCAAGAGATAGAGGCAATTTTTTCCAGTGTGTGTTAAATGAACTAGATATTATAAATTTATATTGTATTATAATGTATTACAACGTGTGCACATATTATTGGTGCAGAGATGAAAGTGCCTTTGCAACTGCTATATTACACAAGTATTTAAAGTATCTAAAGTAAGTCTTAAAGTATCATAATTACTAAATTGTGCTGTCTATTAGATATTTATCAGTTTATTTTAGAGTAAAGCACTGAATTAAAAATGTAGCTCTGTAAAAACTTTACCGTCCATTGTGGTAATGAAGGAAAATATAGTTTAAAATGTTCCAAATTGTATTGACGTGCTCATTTCTGTTCAAACATAAAGTTACTGTTTTTAATTCTGTAGCAAACCTTTCTGACTAAACAAAGGAGACCACTCAGGGTGAGACGTCCAAGGCTGTAACTGTTGACGTTGTCTTTTTGCCAGAGAAGATACAGAAAGAAAGGGATGGGGCAAGGGGTGTTTTTGCATTCATTTGTGCAGATTCCTGACTGGTGGGGAGTATCCTGAGATGAAGAAAGCTACCTGATAACAGTCCCTGTATGAACAGAAAGGCTCGAGGGAGGAATCAGAAGTCAAGAATATAAACTGTTTTCATAGACTTGTGAGACATTTTGGACTGCCCAGATGTCAGCTTTTGGCATTGTGGTCCTGTAATCCTGAGCTCAGAGCTCTTTTGATTCTCTATGAAATCGATTTCATTTATTTACGAGTAGCGTCTTTCTTTGGCTTGACAAGTCAACACGTAATAGTGGTCTTCCTCCCCCCTTGAACAATAGGGCTAAATAAAGGAACTACGTCAGGTAAGTAGACAAGTGATCATCAAGTGTTAGTGTTTGGGACAGCTCATATGACAATTTTTAATTTTGGATGAACTGCCCCTTTAAGTCAAACAACTGACAAATCGAACACTGCGACATCGCGCATGCGCGGTGATGATTCTTCCTTTCGACGAAAATTCTCACCATGGCGCCTGTTGTAAGTTCGATCATATGGCCCTAGTCAATAAAATACATGTTTCCATTCATCTTCACAGATACAAATCATTCGAAATTGCCTACTGAACTCTATCACTATCATAATATAACTTTAGTATTATCCCAACACATACGTGTTATATTATTGAATGAAGTCACATCGTTATGCTGCTGTTTATAATATGCCTGTCTTAAAAGACTGAAAGTGCATTTAATTGCAGAGGAAGCAGCAGAGCAGTAAAGGTGGAAAGAAGAAGAAGCAGGTCCTAAAGTTCACGCTGGACTGCACACATCCCGTTGAAGATGGTATCATGGATGCTGCCAATTTTGTGAGTAGATCACGTCATTATGAAGTCTTTTTGTGTGTGTATACCGTCATTATTACTCCTGATGATGGAGCTTGTCTCTTGCTTGCATGTGGTTACAGGAGCAGTTCCTTCAGGAGCGCATCAAAGTCAACGGGAAAGCAGGAAACCTGGGAGGTGGAGTTGTCAGCATTGAAAGAAGCAAGAGCAAAATCACAGTTTCTTCTGAGGTGCCCTTCTCCAAAAGGTTTGTGTTTTGTTACATCCTGACTTTGTCAATTATTTGCCAATTATTTTATTTTTAGCAGCAACGTACATTATTATCTTCTACTGTTTTCATCTACTTTGCAGGTACCTGAAATATCTCACAAAGAAATACTTAAAGAAGAACAATCTCAGAGACTGGTTGCGTGTTGTGGCTAACACGAAAGAAAGCTATGAACTTCGTTACTTCCAGATCAATCAGGATGAGGAAGAGGAGGAGGATGAGGATTAAATTCTTGCTGGGTTTTTTTTGTACATTTAAATAAACTCATTTACAACTACATTGATCCTTTCAGATACACTTCTTTATAATCTGTTTTGATGCTAGATGGACACTCATCTATTTATCCACCAAAAATACTTTTACTGTCTCACTGAAACTGAAGTAGCAACATTATCTTTTCTCCTATATTGTGACACATTCACGGTGACATGGGGAAGGTAGAGCGGTGACATGGTTGTGTGTATCAGTTGCTGATCGGATGCTGAGATGGGGACGGTGCCTTCCAAAAGCGGAAGCAGGTGAATGTGAGATTGCTGGCAGTGGGACAGATTTAAATCGACTAATAGACTGGAAAAGTCTGTTGTTTCACTGGAAGGTCCAGCTCTTTTTTTGATTTGATGAATAAACATGCACAAATTAATTGTTCATAAGATCCATAATATGCATTAAGGAAATATAGGTGAATTTTCATTTCATGGCAATTTTAAGATAATAGCAGACTGTTCTGCTAACTTAAATAAAAAAATATACATATTACGTAAAAAATGTGTAACAACATATACCAACTTACATGAACCTTTATTTAATATTAAGAAGGGGAAAAAAAACATTTTAGAAAACAAAATAGGAGTTGGAATTCCAGTTCCTGGACATACACCGTTTAAACAAATGAACAGTTCTTGCAAGTATACAATTTAAAACTTATTTTCATAGAACATAACACATATAAGCTAAATTGAATGGACTCTTGTATGAACTTGCAAACAGATTACGAAAGATAAACGTTATAACAGTTTAAAGCCCAGGTGAACACAAAGAAATGCCAGAATATTTAACATATTGTATGAAAAAAATGCTCTGTAAAGACATTGTGGTCCCTGATGATGGAACAATCTACTCTTCTCAACATCAAGTCCATTATTTCCAAAACATGCTAACATCAACACGAGAACAGCATTTCTGTATTTTACATCACTAGCAAGGGGATGAGAATTTATGACTTGCATTTCCAAAAAAGGGAGAATGAATTTAATAAAATTCTCACAGCTGACGTCTCATTTGCATTGTTGGAGTTGAAAATACTTCCCTGATCAGATTAACAGAAGATTGTATCTTAAAAATGGAGAGAGAAAAAAAAAAGCTTACTGGTTAGCTACATGGCCTTGATTTGAGGAAAATTATGTTCTTATGTATGGTGATGAAAACATGGAGCTAGAAGTAATGCAAGTGATGTTTAAAAGGTGAAGTGCCCCGTAACACTTGAGTTGTCATAGGACTAACTGAACTTCCTCAGCCTGAATCATCTCACTTAGAAGGCACAAGAATGGAGTGAGCTTGTCTTTAAGTTAACCATTAGTCCATTGATAGTCTGCATTAGAATGATTTAGCACCAGTTTCTGGAAGAGAGCAGACATGGATCTCACAGTCATTGTTATGGAAAAATAAAATAACAAAACAATCTGTGATAGACTTCCATTAGGAATGTATAAGTAAAGGGGATGGATCCAGTAGAATCCGAGTGCTCTGAGCAGTTGCTGGTTTTATCGTAAAAATTAAAACCGGCGTGTGACGCCACAATTACCATTCTGAAACGCCCGAGCCTACACAGATCAGTTAATGCAACTTCAATACTTTAATCCGACATGTGGCTTGCCTTTCAAAAATGTAATTCGATGTCCAAAACAAAGAAAATAAACAACCTCATCCCAACCAAATTGTGATTACGCAGGTGACCTAGTGAGCAGAGGCAATCCATTATAAAAAAAGCCCCTGGAGAAAACGACAACGGTGTCCAATCAGAGTGTTCGCGGGTTGTATTCGGGCAGCTTCTTGAGCTTTTCCTTCTCCTGCTCTGTGTCTTGTCGGGCAATGACCAGGGAATGCGAATAGCCCATCACCACCTGAAATGACAGTGTTCAGTTGTATACCATTATATCAGAGAACAGAATTCCGGGAGGATACGAGTCATGTTTCTGACAGCAGAATTCACCTGTTCTGAATAGATGCCTTCCAGAGTTTTGACCTCTTGAGCAGTGGTGGAGGACTTGGGTTTGTTGTCACCATAGCCCTAAAAACGCAAAATGTAACTTTAAATAACAATTAAAAAAACTTTGAGAAAGAGGAGGTTTTTAAAAGAAGTCTCTTATGCTCACTGCATTTATTTGATCAAAAATACTGCAAAATTACAATTTAAGGTTACAATTTAAGGTTACAATTTACAAGGTTACAATTTAAAATATGTTTTCTGCTTTAATACATCATAAAATCCTGTTTGAATTTCAGCATCATTACTTCAGTGCCACATGATCCTTCAAAAATAATTTGATGCATTCTTTATGAACAAAAGTATTAATTTAAAATACTCTCTATATTTTACTGACTCTGAACTTGTGTAGTATTTTTTACACAAGCCAAAGTCTTAAACAGAAGACAGACAAACCTACCAGCTCTCCAAATGTGGGCGATGGTCCCCAGCTAATGGTGCTATCATCAGCTGCAACGATAATACTGCTCTTCCTGAGAGGATTTACAGACAACATCTAATCAACATTCTATTGACAAACACATTTTCAGAGTCCGCTGCCTTTACCTACCCACAGCCCAGACTGCGAATCTTCCATCCGCACAAGTCCTGCACAGCTTTGGGGTACATAGTGGACTCACGTGATGTATTTGTCACTCCCCAGAAAAATAGACCACCTGAGGAAAGAAAAGCATTAGCCACAAATACAATATGGGTATTCAATTGTGTCTTTTTCCTAGGGAGGAGTTCCATGCTTACCCGTTTCATTCACAGCAAAGGAACACTGGTAGCCACAGTATATTTGACTTGCTCCACGGCCTGGGAAGTCAAAGAGCTTGACTAATCGTGGGACCATTTCGTCTTTCTGTTCGGCATGGCCTAGTCGTCCATATCCTCCAAATCCCCACGAGAAAACACGCTTTTGGGAATCCAACACCAGCTGCGTGAAAGCAACAATATAACTCAGTCTTAATTCATCCGTGTCTGACTTGCACCACAATACACAAACTTGCTAATCACCGTGTGATTGACACCACATGCTACATCCCGAGCCACAACGTTGGGCACAGGAAGCACTTGGCCATCCTTGGTCTTCTCAATGAAAATAGCCACCCGTCTAGGGATCAGCTCGCAGTCAAACCCGATGCGCTGGGCACGGGCGATGAACTTTCCATCCGAGTTATGCCCTTTTAGATACAGAACACAGTAGTTGCTTAATAAAACAGATGCAATTGCATCTGTTTTATTAAGTTAAGTAAGCAACATCAGACAACAATGTCACATACCAAGTTGGCCGTATTCAGGGCAACCGAAAGAATAAAGGTTCCCCTTGCAGTCCACAATCATACTGAACTCTGCACCACAGGCCACTTTGACTATCGGCTGCCCGTTGTACTGGATCTGTAGGGAAATCAATGCAGACGTTTTGTAGAGCATTCAAAACACAATGAACATTTTCCAATGAAGCCCTGTTAAGTAAATTAAACCAAAGGAGAGTCTTACTGTAGCAGGGCTGAGCACAGCATCTGTCTGATTGCCCTGACCTAGCTGACCCAGTTTATTTTCTCCAAAGGTGTAGACGGTACCATGTTCTGCGAGACAAAGCATTAGCACACCACAATGGAGTTACATTATGATTATACCAATGCTTCAAATTATAAATACTGCAATTACATGACAAACACTTTGAATTTAGCAAACGGTTGCCAACCTGTTAAAGCCATGGTGTGGTTCCTACCACAAGAAGCCGATACAATCACTTCCTCCCCCAGGCCCTCAACTATTTTTGGAGCCTCCAATCGTTTAGTGTCTCCATGACCGAGCTGCCCTTTATCATTACGACCTGAGAGGAACCAGAAGCGGAAATTAATAACAGGATTTACACACCTTTTGCATGAACTTCTTTTTTCCACCCGCAGGTTGTTTGTGGGCACAGGTCCCTCCACCCTTTTTTATAAATATTGCTGGATCTTTATTATACCGTGTCTATGCCAGACGCGCCTCAACAGCTTAAGGCTGTCTTCGCTGAATGTGACAAAGCAACCGTTATAAATCAATTTGTTCTTTGTGTAAGAAGTGGCACGAGCGATTGAAGTCTGTCAGAATAGAATGGGGCATCAGTTTACTATTGAGAATAAACCTGCTGTCACGAAGACCTGACAAACATCCTATTTTAACATCACTTTATGCTCATTTAACACTCTTTAACTTTTATTTTTTTGCCATTTTAACGCATTGAATTTTTTAATAGTATTTAGATGAACGATCATATAATGATCACTGTGCAGCAAAAGGTTTTATTGTACTTTTGATCAAATAAATGCAGCCTTGGTGGTGGTGGTGTGTGTGTGTGTGTGTGTGTATATATACGTAAACATATTTTTTTTTTAAACTGAATTTACTATAAACAATTATTCAAACATCTTAAGACAAAATAAATAAAAAGAAAAAATCCCACTAAGGTCAAGTAGTGTCAATCAATGCTTGGGTTGGGTTATCAATGCTATATGCAAGTTCACACGATGTGACTAGTTTAAAAAGCTGGAGTAAGAAACCTGAATAAAACACTGAAACACTGCTGTTGTGTGGACACTTACCCCAGCTCCAGAGTTTGCCCTCTGTGGTGATGATGAGACTGTGGGCAGCACAGGGACCAGACACCACACAGCTAACCTGAACATCATTGAGACATCCATAGCGGTGAGGACCCCACAGATTCTGCCCAAGGTTCCTATAAGCAGCTGATAAAAATAAAAAAAATACACAGACACGCATGAATACACTCCAACAAAGGTGAAGAGACTCTATAAATGACTGCAACCCACATACTTCCCTTTTTTATTTTAAAACGCAAGTAAATTTCTGCACCTGGCTGATTTATCTCAGGTTTTCTGTGTGAGAGATGTTGGTGGTGTACCTCAAAATCCTGTTCTAAAGTAATCTTGTTAATCTCACACAGAAGTGTACATTTCCCCCAGTATTTTCAGCCAACATGTACTTCAAATAGTTGAATTCAGTATTGAAAAATGAATACGTTTATTCAGCAAGGGTGCATTAATTTAATCAAATGCGAGAGTAAGGGCTGTTTTTTTTTTAAAGCCATTCTTTTGAACTTTCTACTGAAACATTAAGCTTCAAAAATGTTTCTTGAGCAGCAAATCAGCACATTACAATGATTTCTGACGGATCATGTGACACTAAAGACTGAAGAGAAATGATGCTGAAAATTCAGCTTTGATCACAGAGATAAATTACATTTTAGCATATATTAAAAGAGGAATACTTCCTGACTTACAAAACAGAACCATCATAGGCATAGGTCTGTATCATTTATGGAACCATTAACCACCTCAGCTTTAATTACCAAGATGAGGAGATCAGAATTTCTTTAAATCTCTGTATACATCAAAAAGTGTTTAACTACATCTTCAAGAGAAAGCAAAAGTGCAAAATAAGTGCAAATTAAATTATGGTGCCACGACATCCCATTAACAGATTAGCACAGATGACTCACTTGGGCGAGACTTTTACTGAAACTATACTACAACCCAGATATCATACCTTGCCGTTTTGGCACTTCTTTTCTACCAATCAGGTCCCAGTTGGTGGCTCCAAAAACAAGCAGCTGACCTTTGACTTTGGGAAGCTCAAGTTTCTGCACAAAAGAAAAATCAACAATCCATTATTACAGTTTTCAAACTGAGCTCTTCAGGAGAGGAGGTGCTTGAACAGGTAAAAAAAAAAGAAGTTATCATAGCTATCAAAGTCAATGTGTTAAAAGCGAAGGAAATACCATCATTGTAACAAAGTAAAAGGTAAACTCCAGATCATATTTTAATTATGCATAGTTTATAGAACAATAACATCATAAAATGCATTTTTAAACTTGGAAAATATGAATGAAAGGAAAGACACCTCCATACTTATTAAATACACAGCACTTTTTCAGAGAGTTCCATCACAAGATTGTGGTGTTTGGGGTTTCTTAGAAATAGAGTTTGAAAACTCCTGTACTTTATCATATGCTAGCATGAATGTATATGTATTTTACACACACACACACACACAGAGTAGATGGATAAAAGCAATAAGTCCTTACAATCTTCTCCTTCGCATCATCCGCCACAGTGACCGGCTGCAGACCTGCTTTAGCAGCCGGTCTCCCAGGTTTCTTTGTGTTTTCCTGCTCAAAGTCATCAAACTCCTCATCACTGCTGAACTCCCTGTCCTTCTTTCCACCTCCTCTTTTCCTCTTCAATCCACCGTTCCCAGCCACATCCGTCAGCTTCTTGCGTGGCATAGTACAAAAACCTACAATAAAGACAAAACATAAAGCAGTAAGGAAGCAGTTAACCGTTTCGACAATTTACAGAAAGAATCAAACGGCTGTAGAAACAGTCAAATCTCACGATGATCCAAATTCCTATTATCTCACTGCAAAAGAATCCTTAGGAAAACACATACATCCTTTGGGTATTAGTAAGGTTAATGGGTGGTTTCTTAGTGTGTATGGTGAAATAAATATAAAGCAAAGGTCCTGTGCTATGCTAGCGCACTCGCGGCGCAGTAACAAAAGAAGAAGCAGCAGCAGCGCGTCTGTCTCACTCAGTCTCCATTTGTTTCTTTGTTATGTTTTATAACGCAGCCGCCGGTTAGCCAACTAGCAGCGTTCCGCTTTAACCAGACTACTAACTCAACTATTCCCTTACCCACGTGTTATATCTGCCCCCGTCCCGTTAAAAAAACTCCACATACTAAACTTATGCCTCACGGAAAGTGCATTTGAATAACATAACGTTTACAGATGTATATGATGCAGACGTAGCCGTGTTAGCATGCTATACTGCATTTGCATCCGCAATCATAAACATCGAGAAAATCATAACTCACCTGAGTGAAACTTTCGCCCCTCTTACTTTAAATACAAATATCTAAGCGAACGGTGTATAGACGTGTTAAGCGTTAAGGTCGGTTCGTTGTGCGGGAAGATGCGGTTATTATATAAGTAGATTTCCTGATTCAGATGCTCTACTTGTGTCTGTCCGTCTTCCTCGTTTTTTGTTGATTGATTCGGAACAAAAGACTCGCAGCCTCGCGATCAAACCACGTGGGTGCAGCGCACACTGACGGCTTTATATCGCACGCATCTGTCCGGAGAGATCGCTGAATTCACACCATCAAACCTTATAGATGTGTACATTTAACACGGGTTTTAAGTCATTCGTGTAGAAGTACACAGACAAGTTTCACTCACTTTAAAACTTGTAAGGTTGCTTAGGGTTAAAGGGTTGAGCTCAATAGATCTCTTTCCTCTGTTGTTCACTACGTTAATTTAGGCTCAGATGTGCAATTAAAACACTCATGCAACTTTCATGACAGTGAGCGTGTAGTCCACAAAACAAACACACGAGGATGGGATGCAGGGCTGTCAGAACTACAAGTTCGAGTCCGTTGACAAGACTGTATAGCGCCCTCTGCTGAGCTGGATGACATGTTTACAGTAAACAAACTTTCTGGAGGACTTTAAATCGGACAAATTTGAATCGGATTGTTGTTTTTATGGCCTAAAAATATGTATATATATATCCCTACTTCCGACTACAACCTCGTTTATGCTTACATATGCAAAGCGGTGTCCGTTTAAATAAAAAAGGAAAGGGAATTCTGTCTAGCCCAAGTGTGCATGGTAAGTGTGATCATACGATTATAGATTTTAAACAAATCTCATTTTAATAGAATGTCACATGTCTTAATTCAGTCTAAAATCAGCTTAAAGACGCTTTTAGGTGCAAATTATTTAAATGTTCCCATCATGATATGGGCTTGAATGACTGCACATGCATCTTGAATGTATTTGGTGTATTAAAATATAACTTGATTTTAATTTGACCAATACATAACCAATTATTGTTACTCTTTTGAAATGTTGAATGTTAGTGGAAGTGACACGTTAATTCCAACGGGTAACCCGTACTCAGAATTTGGCCCCGGCGTTTAACCCAATGAAGTTAGTGCGCACTGGACATACAGTTGTATGGGACTAAATCCTCACCAAATGTAGTGCGTCAAGGATAAAATAAATACATTATATAAATAATTTTAAAAACACATGTAAAAATATATTGCTCAAAGTGAAAAAAATAAATAAAGCAAAATTATCAGAATAGCAAACAACGTGGTCACGGATCAAATTCGAATGTGTGAATTAAAAAAATTATAAGTGCATTTTAAAAAATTACAAGCGTGAATCAAAACTTTAAACACATTAAAATGTATACACAAAACATAAACACAAGTGCAAAATAACCTGAATCACACACACATTTTTCCCCCCATTTAAGCTCATGAAATCACCACATTTGGAAAAGCAAGTGCAGAACATGGAAAGAAGAGTAAAGAGAAAAACAGCAAGTCTGCAAAAGAAAAAAAAATGGGAGAGCACAAAATACAGAGAAATAAAATCAAGGAAAGCTTTAAGTTTTGTGCACTCGATTTTTTTGTTTTGTTTAGTTATTTCGTCTTGTTATTTGTTAAAATGCATTTTTAATTTTTTGATTTAATTTTTTTTGATACTCTTATTATATTTTGATCATGATCACATTGTTTGATATTCTGTTTATTTTGCATATTTATTTTCAATTTGTACAATATTTTTTTAGATGTGTTTTAAAATACTTGGCTGGAATTTGATCCCATACCATATTAGGAGTAGTAAACACACACACTGCAAACTTGGCATTTTTCTGGGGGCGACTGGGGGACATGTGCCTTGCTCAAGGGCATCTCAGTCCTGCTGGTATTGAAATTATGGTACAATCAGGAATACATTTTCTGTACATGAGGGAAAGAAATCCATGTACATTTAATTAAAATAAACTCTATCTGTCCATCCATCCATCCATCCATCTATCTATCTATCTGTCTGTCTGTCTGTTGGCAGCATGATAAGCAACTCAAGATGAGCATATTAATGCCTCTCCTTCTGTCTGTATCTACCCCCAGCAAGGAACTATTGAAAGAAAAGTTGGCCTTCTGTGATTGGTGGTATTACAGGCCTGATCTTTTACTATTGGCTGGTTGTTTCTTTGATTATTTGCATACTGCTATCTCCTGATGTACGGTAGGGGGAAGGAGTGAGTGCAAAGAAAGGAAAAAGGGAGGGACTGAGGGAAAAGAAAGAGAAGAGTTTTCATATTCTTCGGAGAAGCCGCGTCAGTTAATGCATTGAGAGACTCAGAACTTGTTCTTCCACTAAAAGGAAACATTTGAAATCAGCTGTTTATAATTGCTGATGTTGTTTCTGATGAAGAGACTGTGGTGTCATCAATTGTAGATTCACAGATGGCTGCACTGCGCAAAGATGGGAGCAGACATGACAATGGATCTGTATTGATAGCTTGTGATCAATAAGGACAACATCAGAGGGGTGACATTTAAGGGACGTAAAGCCAGGCTTGTGAGTAAGTCTTTCTTTGGAATAAGAGCAAAACATTTAGTGCTTATGTTGTTTTAAATATGAAAATATACCTATGCAACAGCCTCACTAAGGGGGAGTGAGACTGATTTAAAAAAAAAAAACCATTCAAACATCTATGACTGTGCATAGCAATCTGACCATTGATTTCATAATAATTAATATTACCAATATTAATGTCAAATAATAAAAATTAATTTTGATAGTTGATTAATTAATATTGATAGTAATATAATTCTGGCCTCTACATTTAAGCAATCAAACAAGCTATGTTTCACCTAATAGTGGATGAATATTTGTGATATTTGTGAATCTGACATCTATGTATCAGTCCAGTGCTAACGATAATTTCAGACCATTCCTGCTGGTCATTTTTAACCTCAAGGCTACAGTATTTTATTGGAAAAAAACTTGTCTTCCTTTACATTATCAGAGCTGCTGTCTAGAGCAGTGATTAACTGTGAATTTACATAGCAACTTCAGGAAGTGGAGAAGGATATCAGTGTAAATTAGGGAGAAGTCTGTGAAAAGAGTAGGCATGGAGAGTTAATATGTGTGACGGTCCAAATGCCTCTCTTTGTGTCTGTGTCCAAGGTGATTCCTGTGTTATTTATTTGAAAGGAGTTTCTGGGCCATTCATTGAGCCTGCAGATCTTACAACCGTTCAACCTTGCTGTGCTCTCTCGGAGTGGGAAAGATGCTTTTTCCTTTGTCTATTCTCTGGGATCAGCCTGGTGCCCTGTCCTTCTTTCTAGTGAATAATTCATGAACACTGACCTCCAGCTGGATAGAAACTCTTTACAAGTATGTTTTGACGTTTGGCAGTCACATTTATCTAAAGCAAATGACAGTGTATTCAGAGTCAGTATTTGTTTCCTGGGATTGAAACTCATTACTACCAGAATGAAAGTGGTTAACGAATTGCTGTCTGCTTTTGTTATAAATACCGGTACTGATGCTACTAAACCAGTCCTAAAGTGTCTTCAGCACATTTTTTTGTATCACCCTCCGGTCATTACTCTTGGTTGTATTCTGACACATGCTGAGAGCCTTTCTCATGTAAATGTGGGAGATGTTGTGCAAGTATTCAGCTGGTAAGGCAAGCCTGGATCTGCCACACACTGTTGAGGAATTTAACATTTTCACCCTGTCTCCTCCTTTAATAACATGTAATGTCCAAAAAAATTTAATTACAGCAAAAGTCATATTTAAGACAACATTTTCATACAGAATGTCCTGTATGTTTAGGGACTTTAAATAGAGCATTTTAGAGTAAACGTGTTAACATATTTCTCTTTTACAGGAGTGTAGACATGACTACATGTTAACTTCATGGCATCTCCACAGTCTCTCAACCCTCCTAAAAAAGGTTAGTACATGGATCAGGCTGTTTGTTGATTTCTTAATGTATTAGTTAATTAAAATAGATTTTATGTATTCTAAAATAAACCATGCAGATTAAATTAGTTTAGCATTATATTACTATAATATAATTTCTTCATATTTTAAAACAGGCTTTTATATTTTTATTTTTATTTTATTTAGTTTTGTTGTTATGTGCTTTGATATTTTTATTATACTTTACATTTTTTATGAATATTTCAGTTTGAGTCATTTTAGTACTTCAACTTTTTAGGTAGTTTTAGGTTGTTGCCAAAGCAACGTTTCTTATTTTCATTTAAGTCTAGTTTTTCTTTGTTATTTTATTTTATTTTACTTTACTTTACTAGTTTAGTTTAGTGAATTGACATTGTGTGGCAGGGCAAGGCTAGTTCAGGTTGTAAAATGTCATGTGGTGCTGATATTTCAGAATGAATAATTTATGATATATTTAAAGTGATATTATTATGATTTTAAAATTGATGTAAGATGTAAGGAAAATGTATATATAATTGCATCAGTGAATACACCAAATGAAACTTTTCTTACAAATGGTACACGAACATGAATACAAAGAGTACGTTTAAGAACTTGGCACATGTTTTAAACTAGATTTTTAGAAGATGTTCTTTATTTTGGACTCTCTCATACATCCATAACCCACATACTATGTTTTAAATTAAAATCGTCCAAGCCCAGTGGTGCTTAGTCATTATTTGGTAGTCCTGCCAA
Organism: Rhodeus uyekii; assembly: GCA_037043235.1. Lineage (NCBI taxonomy): Eukaryota > Metazoa > Chordata > Actinopteri > Cypriniformes > Acheilognathidae > Rhodeus > Rhodeus uyekii. The sequence continues at coordinate 2,827,437 of JAWRVZ010000034.1, forward strand.
GATGTTTGAGAAGGTGCGTCATGTGACATCACACTGTTCACTGCTCTCTCTGGTACAAACAAGGCCCAAACAATGTGTAACTGTGTATGACACATTAGGGTGCGTTCTTTTCAAACAAAGAGAAACCAAAATGACAGTTTAAGAGCTGTTAATGACCTCTGGATATCACCTGTTCTAGTATATTACAGAATAGTATGGTGTAAAACTCTGAAACACATTTAACTAGTTGAAGGAATACGGCATTATCCTCTTAATCTCCAGAGAGCTTGGAAAAGTGCAGCGCTCAAGGTAACTGACCATATGCTGCAGCAGAACAAGTCTTCCACCATATGTCACCTGCTCTTGACACACATCTATCCTGCAGCCATGGAGACTGCTTGCATGAGACAATCGCTTAAATTTCTAGTTTCACCCAAAATCCACCTCGCTGGGCCAAAAAGGTTCTCATACTTCTGCTGGAGTGAGGGGGATGAGGACAAGAGGCACGGTAAACAGCTGTTTTGTTTGTTTAGTGATTATTGAAAGGAACAGAGCACATGAGCACTATATGATTACTGACCTTTAGATCCATTTTCAAGTCATGTGAGCTTATATTGATGTGAGTAACTGATTGATGTTATTTTATAAGGTAAATGTGCTCCAGGGACAAATTGCAGGGCACTTAAAGCAGGACATTTTTTCTATGTTGTAGTTGATTGCTTCACTGCTGTTCTGCACAACCCACTTTCATAGTGGGAGCAAGTGAAAAGATTTATTTGTATGAAGTACTTTCAGTTGAGTATTCTCTATAGAGACCATATGGTCACATGTGTAATCTGTTTTTCTCCGTCCAGTGCAGAGTATGTAATCTCTATTCCTGCTCTTTGGCCACTTTACCAAATGTAACGTTCCAACAACTAGTCAGAAAATAACAAAAAGTGAGGTAATGTTTTTTGTTGCTTAACTTGACTTTTGTAATTTACAATAAAGAATATATGGTGCCACTACTCTACTCTACTGGAATCAGGTCAACACCCTCACACTTTTGGTGCATGGAACAGATTATGTTCGTCTGTTTAATGTTTGTAAAAAAAAAATTTGTGTTATCAGAGGGAGGGAATTTTGGCTTTAAGCTTGTGAGTTTTGGGTGTTTTTCTGAACAAATGTGATGACTCACAAGGGTTTTGTCTTCAATGTTATGGTCAAAACATATTTTTGAGCCTCTTCTTTGCCTTTATCTTGAATCCTAATGCAATACAAATGTAGCTGCTTGCTGACTGAGTGTGCACTGAATTATAAATATGCAAAAAATAAAAATAAATTGTGTTTTGTTGTCTTTATGCTTTTTATGTGAAATTGCGTCATGCATGACACCATAGTGACACTCAAACAACCACTCAGAACACTATCTCAACATTTAAACAACCACTCAGAACACCATAGTAACACTCAGACACCCACTCAAAACACCATCACAACCCTCAGAACACCATCACAACACTCAAACAACCACTCAGACACCATCTCAACACTCACACAACCACTCAGAACACCATCACAACACTCAAACAACCACTCAGACACCACCACAACACTCAAACAACCACTCAGAACACCATCTCAACACTCAGACTTAAAACACCATCACAACACTCAAAGAAACACTCAGAACACCATCACAACACTCAAACAACCACTCAGAACACCATCACAACACTCAAACAACCACTCAGACACCATCTCAACACTCAAACAACCACTCAGAACACCATCTCAACATTTAAACAAGCACTCAGAACACCATCTCAACATTTAAACAAGCACTCAGAACACCATCACAACACTCAGAACACCATCTCAACACTCAGAACACCATCTCAACACTCACACAACCACTCAGAACACCATCACAACACTCAGAACACAATCTCAACACTCACACAACACTCAGAACACCACAGCGACACTCAAACAACCACTCAGACACCATCTCAACATTTAGAACACCATCTCAACACTCAAACAACCACTAAGAACACCATCACAACACTCACACAACCACTCAGAACACCATCACAACACTCAAACAACCACTCAGAACACCATCTCAACACTCAAACAACCACTCAGAACACCACAGCGACACTCAAACAACCACTCAGACACCATCTCAACATTTAGAACACCATCTCAACACTCAAACAACCACTAAGAACACCATCACAACACTCACACAACCACTCAGAACACCATCACAACACTCAAACAACCACTCAGAACACCATCTCAACACTCAAACAACCACTCAGAACACCATCTCAACACTCACACAACCACTCAGAACACCATCACAACACTCAAACAACCACTCAGAACACCATCTCAACACTCAAACAACCACTCAGAACACCATCTCAACACTCAAACAACCACTCAGAACACCATCACAACACTCAAACAACCACTCAGAACACCATCTCAACATTTAGAACACCATCTCAACACTCACACAACCACTAAGAACACCAACACAACACTCAAACAACCCCTCAGAACACCATCACAACACTCACACAACCACTCAGAACACCATCACAACACTCAAACAACCACTCAGAACACCATCTCAACACTCAAACAACCACTCAGAACACCATCTCAACACTCAAACAACCACTCAGAACACCATCACAACACTCAAACAACCACTCAGAACACCATCTCAACACTCAAACAACCACTCAGAACACCATCACAACACTCAAACAACCACTCAGAACACCATCTCAACATTTAGAACACCATCTCAACACTCACACAACCACTAAGAACACCAACACAACACTCAAACAACCCCTCAGAACACCATCACAACCACTCAGAACACCATCACAACACTCAAACAACCACTCAGAACACCATCTCAACACTCAAACAACCACTCAGAACACCATCTCAACACTCACACAACCACTCAGAACACCATCACAACACTCAAACAACCACTCAGAACACCATCTCAACACTCAAACAACCACTCAGAACACCATCTCAACACTCAAACAACCACTCAGAACACCATCTCAACACTCAAACAACCACTCAGAACACCATCTCAACACTCAAACAACCACTCAGAACACCATCACAACACTCAAACAACCACTCAGAACACCATCTCAACACTCAAACAACCACTCAGAACACCATCTCAACACTCAAACAACCACTCAGAACACCATCTCAACACTCAGACAACCACTCAGAACACCATCACAACACTCAAACAACCACTCAGAACACCATCTCAACACTCAAACAACCACTCAGAACACCATCTCAACACTCAGACTTAAAACACCATCACAACACTCAAACAACCACTCAGAACACCATCTCAACACTCAGACACCCACTCAGAAAACCATCACAACACTCAAAGTAACACTTAGACACCATCACAACACTCAAACAAACACTCAGAACACCATCTCAACACTCAAACAAACACTCAGAACACCATCTCAACATTTAAACAAGCACTCAGAACACCACCACAACACTCAAACAACCACTCAGAACACCATCACAACACCCAGAACACAATCACAACATTCACACAACCACTCAGAACACCATCACAACACTCAGAACACCATCTCAACACTCACACAACACTCAGAACACCACAGCGACACTCAAACAACCACTCAGACACCATCTCAACATTTAGAACACCATCTCAACACTCAAACAACCACTCAGAACACCATCTCAACACTCAAACAACCACTCAGAACACCATCTCAACACTCAATCAACCCCTCAGAACACCATCACAACACTCAAACAACCACTCAGAATACCATAGTGACACTCAAACAAACACAAAAACTATCTTAGTTAACTTATAGCAATGCTCAGAAAACCACTCAGAACACCAACTTTCAGAACAACTACATATCAATACTAAATACACTCAGAGCACCATAGAAACTACATAGCAATACCCTAGCAACCACCCACAACACTACTGTACACATTTTCTTATTCACAATTCACCTTTTTTTTAGGAAATATAAAAAATGTTTCCAATCTTATTTGTATCAGTAAAATTGAGCATTTATGTGTTATTTCAGAGTCCCTGGTTCCTGGTGTGACTCAAAAGCCCCAGGAGGAGGGAGAGGAGGAGGATGAAGATGAGGATACTGGTGAGAAGTTTGAGTTTGATGACAGCGAAGACGAGAAGAATACAGTGGAGAACTCTGTTCAGAATAAAGAGTCAGAAACTCTTCATGTGGAAGCTGAGCATTCAGAGAGTACTAAAGGTAGCACTGACATAAATGCACTTTATTGTCAAGCTATGAAGCATGTCACACACCAAAATCCGCAAACAGTAAATGGAGAGACACCTGCTGGTCTGGAGGACAACAATATCAGCACACATGCTCACTCAGGTTAGACTGCAATAATAATATGATTATATTTATGTGTAATGTATAATGAAATAAGTATACCGGTAATTCAATTTTTGTCATTTTGGTCAATTAAAAATGAAACATACTTTCTATTCTCTCTGCAGACATGGTAACCAGACAATCTCCTGATGGGTAAGAATGTTTGTGTTAACACATTTGTTTTTCTGACAGTTTTATGCCTTATATGTTATACTTTGGTAATTTTTCACTTGAATGTTTTGAACCTTATTATTCCCACAGGATGTCATTCATAGAGACCTTTATTTTACTGTTTGAATTGTTTTTTCCCTGAAGGACTTTACTATACATTCTGTCTTCGCTGTGTAGTCCTACGGTTGATTATTCACCTACTGTATTAGTTATTCAACAACTTGCTCTTTCTTTAGTGACATCTAGTGATAACATGGTGTGCCTATTTACGCACATTGACTGATGAGAATAAACACGAAAGGACAGTATTTCAATACTTCTGCATTCCTGTTTTGTTGTAGGAGTTCCGTCTCAGCTGAACCTCAAGTAGCCGATGAACAAGCAAACTTTTGGAAAAGAAATAATATTTACGAAGGTATAAAAGAGCATATATCTGCATATTTTGTGATAATGAATGTTTTCAGATGAATCTATTTAAAGCAGTCTAGCTGGACTATTTGGATGTCCCCAAAATGAGCCCAAAACTCCAACTGTCCAGTGATTGACCTTCAGTGTTGTTGTTGTTATTTCAGAACATATAAACTGTTGAAACAACTTGTAATGCTATAAGTTGTAAATGGGTAACAAAATTCTTATACATCAATTTTGACATTTTATGAAGTCATGGCAAAAGTATGGCTTAATACAACATTGTAATATCAATGTTAATTCAGTAAAAAAATGGAAAATTCAACAATTATTCACCATGATCCGTGACATGTATTCAATAAACATTAAAGTGCCAACTGGGAAGACAATTCAGTGCTTAAATCTGACAAATCTGTATGTCCAGGTTCAGATTTTGGGCCAGTGAGCCTCTACACACCTATACAGAAGTCTCCCCACAGTCATGTTGAGGCAGGTTGGTGGCTCTGAGAAGGGGCTATTACATGCCTTCCTGTAAATCTACACTATTGCAAAATCCACAAATCTGCATAGAAACCAGAGATCTGAAAAACAGCAATGACTAATCCAATCCAGACCCACAGGAAAGAAAACAACTCACCCATGCCAAATGTTCACACATGGTCCAGCCTAATAAATCAGATTCATTGGAGATTTTTCTTGAAGATTATGTTGCAATCCAAATCAAATAACGCAACAAACAAGTAATAATGCAAACAAAATCATACAATGAATATAATACGCCATTTCAATATGATTTATTTTCCTAAATTGTGAAAGCTGCGTTGGGATTTTATTTTTGCATGTTCCAAATAATCTGTAAAGTAACAAAATTACTTGGCATCACTTGAGATCTTGGTAGCGTCAAATTCAATGGTCATTGTAGAAGTGACTTTAAAGCTGTGTCCCTTGGCTGTTGAACAGTCTCTACTATGTGTGTGCAGCCCCAGTTCACTCTCGGGAATGGTTCAGTGTGGTTTCAGAGCTCACTCTGCGACTGCATAAAGGTACAATGCCCACTCCCTAGAACAGTTGGAATAGCTGTGCAGCCTTTGTGTTTGACTGTAATCATACATGCGTAGATATCTTTTTTTCTATTACACGGCTCTCTTGAATACTTGATTCTGATTGGTCAATCACCACCTTCGTTAGTCTGATATTTCCTAAATTCTCTGTTGCCTATGGCAATGCTGTATAATCAGTCCATCCATCCAGGTAACCTAAACTGGCGCTAATTTCATGTCTCTCGTATCACTGACGACAGTGCCTTCTTCCCTCTCGGTTATTGATATTATTTTAATATTGTGACATTGTTCATCTTGCCGCTGGGCTGATTGTTTTGTTTGTTGTAGTGGACTGTTTTTAATAGTGGAATCATTAAGATAAAAAAATAAAAATAAACTCATGTCCACAATATTGCAAAATTTCAGATACACTACCATTCAAAATGTTGGGGTTGATAAGATACAGTATAAACAGTAAAATTGTTAATTAATTTTTTTAATTAATATTTTTTAATGTTTTAAAATATAGTTTATTACTGTGATGCCAAAGCTAAATTTCTGCAACCATTTCTCCAGGCTTCACTGTCATAAGATTCTTCAAACATCTTGAATATAAAGTTCAAAAGAGCAGCAGTTATCTGAAATATAAATATTTTTTTACATTTGATTTTAAAATACCTGCTTATTAAAAGTATTCATTCAAAACCAAATCTTACTGACCTCAAACTTTTGAATGGTAGCCTATTTATTTATTTGGTTAGTAGCCGTGTAATAATAATATTTTTAATTAATGACCAACTGATTGTACATTATCTTTTACATAGAGCATAATTAGATCTGTCTACCCTTTGCTGTACAGTATTTGTTTACAAAGCTTTAGTAAGGATTGTCAACCCTTTCAAGTATTTTATTTCAGTTTGTTAGAGTATTTTGGCATCGTAGTAATGAAGTTTTAAGCTGTAGATATACCTACTGTGTTTTAAGGCAATGTATTGATGCTTTAAATAGTGGCCCTTGCTATGGAATGACTGGTAATGAGTAATGAATCTGGCTTCCATATCCACTCCCTGCTTCTATTATTTCTACACCCTTTTAGATCTTTGTGTCTTTTCCTCAGTGTATAAACCTTTTCATATGTGCAACATCACACTGACAATCAGTGTCATCTACAAAGCCACAAAACATCACGCTTTCAATAAGAGTATAGCTATATCAATAACATCTGTGACATGATGTCAATTACTGTGGAACATAATTTCGAGTTGCACATGTTGAGAGAAATGCATGTATGCAAGTGCGACACCAGAAATTCAACCATTTCCCCATAGATTTCTATAATTTTTCACACATTTTTACAAAGAGAGAGTTTTTTTGTCGTAAACAACAGCATGCTGACTTGTGTAACTTGTGTTTAACCTGGAATATTCCCAGGAAAGATATTTGTATTATGCTCCTACTCCTAATTAATGTGTTCTCTGAATTTTAAATGATTTCTTTCTGACATTCCAGACAGTAGTCTCGATATATCCTTCAGATTTTCAGAGGCCTAAACAGTTTAAAGAACACTTCACTTTGAGGTATTTTAAGTTCCTGTGGGGGAGACACAGCAGGCGACTTCATTAGGTAAAAAGAGGCTGTCAAGAAGTCTGTACACACTGTCACAGCAGAGACAAGTGTATTGTCAATCCGCCGTTCGTGTGGAGGAGTATGTTAGTTATTTTCTAAAACTGTTGTCAAAATGCAAGCTCAATTCAGTGCCAAAAGGATTATTAATGGGCTTTTCTGTGCTAATCAGGGCTGAATTTAATTTGCGCTCGACCTGCATTGGGCTTAATACTTCACTGAATTTATGATGAATGATTATCAAATGATGTTTGCTGTTACTGGTCCTTCAAATAAGATCCTAAACCCAATGTCTTGTTCAGTATCTCATCCTTTTCTTTGAATATAATCAAATACCCACATCATTAGTAGACTTTATGTGGTTAGAAGTTTTTCTTTTACATGTATAAGAGGCTCTCTCTCTCTCATCTAGGGAAAGCTGTTTCTGAATCAGCTAAAGATTCACCATCAGAACAGCTGAAAGTGAACTCCGCTCCTTCTGCTCGCTCAGAGGTCATCTACGATGATGTGCCTTGTGAGAACAACTCGCCCCCAGATGCAGGTCAGTGTCTGATATCTGTCCAAGTCAACAATGTCATCACCCAAAGGAATATTCACGCATGATAGCTCTTTAATATCTCATGTGTTTCTTCAAGACAGCAATAAGGTGAACTTTTATCCAGCGTGTAATGTCCACTCTACATATGTTACACAATACACTTTTATTGTTAATGTTTATTGTTATACTTTTTTATATTAATACCTTCATATTAACATTGTGTAGGGTTGAAGGAAATGTCCATGAACAATTTTATAACATTATCTGTATTTATATGGATTTTTTTCTTACAGTGTAGAGTTTTGAAAGACAACAGTGCACATCTATATCTTAATGTTTGCATTGTTTGAGAACAATATGTCCAAGGTCTGATCTGAACTGTGTTATCCACATTAAAGATTTAGGAGAAACATCTGAAACAAAAATATGCATGTACAAAGGACAATGACACAAATTCTTGGTGGTCAGCCTGAGCTATTCAATTTCTTGAAACCACTAGGGGCATCTGTTAGTCATGAAAAGGCTATGAGACCCAGAACCAGAAAATTGCAGAAGGTGCTAATAAAGTGAAAACTCTGAGCAATATAATTTTCTCTTGAGGAATTCTTTTATAATCAATAGGTTTACAGAGCAAGCATAGACTTGTTTCAACCTGTACAAACAAACCCTCTAATTTACTGTAACTTGACTCAGGACATTTGTTTTCCTCCCAGCTCACGTAATTCTTTATGTGTTATTGTTCAGAGGATGATGTGATCTATGAGGAGGTGCAGAGGTCTGGCGAGTCTGGACTGATTGACAACGGCTGGGGTTCCAGTGAATTTGAGAGTTACGACGAGCAGTCGGACAGCGAGACCAAGCAGCCCACCCGTAATAAGGTACAAAGTTTGATGCCTGTTCATCATCAAGAGTGTCTACAAAACAATTAATAAATTGATTGCTGATAATCGAAGCGTTATGATATTTTAGCCATTACACACTAATTTGTAAGTTTTTAGTTGAAACGTAAAGTGTTAAATTATTATTAAATCCCCACCTAAGTGCCTTGAAATGCACAGTTTTTAAGTGTGGTTAAGTCATTTCCAAGTCATTTCAAGCAGCTCTTCCCCCTTTTAAAAACAAAATAGGGTTTTGCTTATATCACCGTTGAGCTCAGCAAAGCCGCAAATGTCAGAATACGACAGCCACAGTCTAATAGATTCCCCCTTTAGATTTAATATGAACATTTTACTAAAGCAAAGCAGTTATCATAATTATGCTGAGGATGTGTAGTTTGAAAAGTGTGTGATTTATGTTGGTGCGTTGCACTGGTGTTATCTCTTCCACTCGTCAGTGATGTTTGTCAGAGTCTAACCGTTTCTCCTCCTAATCTCCTCCGTATCACTTTAAAATATAGCATTCTGTGCAGAATTCAAATGTGTCTGATATGTTTTGTGGTCTGTGTCCACTCAGTGCTATCGTGTCTTTAGATCGGAGCGAACATGACTGCGCTTCACTGAAACTAGACTTCATTCACCCCAATGGAAAGCATTATTTTCTATATAGTGCACTATGTGCCATTCACCACAGAAAAACAACAAGTGACCAATTTCAGCCGCAGCTTCAGCGTCTAATTATTGTACAGGGGCGGCAAACCTCAGATTCTAGAGAGCATTTGATTGGACAGAAAATCGACTGACTAGCTGAAGTGTAGAGTCAACAAAATCATTGATGGAAACCAGTTTAAATACAGACATTTTAATGCTAATTTTGTTCGGCGATGCCAGTAGAGCAGAAATGACACACTTCAGCTTTAAAAAAGGAAAGAGGAATTTTTTTTTTTGCCGCCTGGTTCTTTCAGTTCTCCTTCTTTACCCTGTTCCTGTTCTTAATGTATTTTGATGCATGCAGAGAAGATCAGGTATTAATCCACAGATGTTGCGCGTCATGCATTAAAAAAAGGGTACAGAAAGCCTTAGTAACTAGACTAACCAGAGAGCCCAGAGTGGGCCTTATGCAATCTGAACATGGGTACTTCTGTTTGTGGACTAATTTATGAGTAGTAGAGCTGTTTATGTGTGAAGATTTAGTACCGTAAACTGAGATCAATATCTGAGGCTAAATCTCTGGTCTTGCTGTCTTGTTCAGTCTGTTATGTCTGTCTTCAGTTCTCTCTCTTGTTGGCCTTGATGTAATCACTGTCTGCTTGTGTTTGTCACTCCCCTCAAACTCATTATTTTCCTCCTCCTCTTCTCTTTATCTGCCATCATTCTCTATTCACCGATACAATTCACCCCACCCTTTACCGCTTGTGAACATGGCTTTGTGGTAATGGATATAGATTTCCCCCGATGTACGGCGTCTGAAGCAACGATGTGTCCAGACCAGGCGTGAGATAGCCATGCGGTTAGGGGCACGAGATGTCGGCCAACTCAAACAAAACTATGACATTAAGGTACATTTATACCGTGGTGAATGTGTAGTTATCACTGATTCTTCAGACATGGGACAAAATGACGACTTATGACTGACTACGCTTATATTTTCTGTAAAAACTATGATGTGTCAACTCTGTAAAAAAGTTCTTTGGGATTTTCAATAGAGTTTGTTCTATTAGTAGCTAGAAACATCAGAAAAGCAAAATGTGCATCATATATAAAGAATTCAAAATGTATATATTTTTTAAATCCACTGTATTGTTTTTGCTTTTTCTTAGAAATAAATACTTTATTTTGCAAGGATTCATTAAAATGATCAGAAATTGACAGTGAAGACATTTATAATCCTACAAAAGATTTCTTTTTCAAAGATATGCTGATCTTTTCAACTTTCTGTTTGTCAAAGAAAAAAAAAAGCGTCACAAAAATATTTTCAACAAGAAATGTTTCTTGAGGAGCCAATCAGAATGATTTGTGAAGGATCATGTGACTCTGAAGACTGGAGTAATGATGTTGAAAATTCAGCTTTGCCACCATTGTAATAAATTCCATTTAAATTATAGAATAGAAATAGAAAGCAGTCATTTGAAATTGTAATATTTCACTGTATTTTCACAGTATGGTTTTACTGTATTTTTGATAAAATAAATGCAGCCTTGGTGAGCATAAGAGACGAAAATCATAGATCAGAAATCATAGAAACTAACTCTGGCAAAGCCTGAGATATATATTTATATAATATTATATGAAGGGTTGTGATACATATTGAACGACTGACAAGAATAAACATACATGGAAATAGCAGAAACAGCTGAGAATTAAAAAAGTTGATCTGCAGCACATTTTGTCCCTGTTTTTAAGGATCAGTTATTTTATTACACATTAGACTGAATCCAGATAATGTAGATTTAGTTGCATCCATAATTTAAGCTGTATTCACCAAAATTCACATACAACTTGTAGGTATGTAGTAGTAGTCCATCATGCACATCATTGTTCAATGGACAGTGTTTTGTTTTTTCTCTGTGCAATGAAAATGAAACTGTGATATCCACTGAGTGTTGCAACTGAGAAGAGAGAGACCTTGAGGGTTTGCCCTGCTGCTAAACACACTGATCCACAAACAGGAATTTATCTCTTCTCTTTTAGTTCTGCTGATTCATTTTGTTTTCCGCTGCCATCTTATGCAGTCAGCCTATCTCTCTCTTTCCTCCCATAGGTTCAACAGCTAATGAAAGCAGCAAGGAACGGCACGAAAGATGGACTGGAAAAGACCAAAATAGCCATGATGCGCAAAGTGTCCTTCCTGAGTAAAAAAGACTGCACAGGTTTGACTTTTTGACTCTCATTTCCTCTTGTTCCTCTCTGGTGTTTTTTCTGACACCTGGTAGGTTTCAGTACAGAAATAATACTAGAAACTAGATGCCGTTTTGAATGTTTGAATTGTTCTGAGATTATCACAGAAATACAGAATAGTCTTTACATTAGCGGAAGGAGTGAGCCAATATGGCAGGTAATGGAATGGACTGTAATGCCAGTGTAAATGAGGAGTTTAAATGTGCTATCGACTGTCAATGTGCAGATGACACAGAGGATGATTCTGGATATCTGGATGTGACTGTATCTGAACTCAAACATCCACCACCTCAACTTTCTCCAATGCCAGAAGGACTCAGTAGCCAACAGGTGCGTGTTTGTGTATGTATCTGTGGGTGAACACACACAGTTCAGTTATTTACAAGAGCGACAACCGCATTCTGTTACCGAACTCGCACTCGTGAATTCGGGACTCATAATTGGAATGGAACTGTTACATTTACTCCACAAGTTTTTGGGATTGACAACCTGCATGTATTGATAGTTGTGAATCTGGAAATGTCCCTGTTGTTGGGACAAAAACTGTGCTGTTTTTTTTTGTTTTGTTTTGTGACAGTGACCAAAGTAATATTAAGACAGTGACATCCATAAAACCTTTGTAAAGTCTTTTCAGTTTTGGTAAGACAAGTGTACAATTGAGCTTCTCTTCACAGTTCATTCATCAAATCTTCAAATGTATTACTGTATTTTTATCGGCATCACCCCTTTTTGATATTGCGTTCACCGTAAGTAATTACGGACTTGTATGATGGTACTGTAAGTTACTTGTATGTAAATATTTCATATTTGACTCATTTCTGAAGGATCATGTGACACTGAAGACTGGAGTAATGATGCTGAAAATTTAGCTTTGATCACAGAAATAAATTACATATTCAAATAGAAAACAGTTATTTTAAATTGTCATAATATTTCACAGTTAAATACTATAGTTTTTTGTCAAATGAATACTGTATTTGTGAATACCAGAGACGTTCAGAAACAAAATAAAAATCATACTGATCCCAAACTAGTGTATATTTACAAATTTGCAAATTTTAAATAAAAAGTTGCTGGTTTGCTATGAGTTAACCTAATTGAAATGAACTTTTTTGTGTGTACAGATTGTCAGGCGTCATATTCTTGGCTCTATCATCCAGAGTGAAAGAAGCTACTTAGACTCACTCAAGAGGATCCTGCTGGTCAGTGACACATCTGACATCGCATCTGAATATAATATTCTTTACTTTTCTTTATGAAGTGGAAAGGATGGCACAAATAGGAATATAGCACGAAGGGGAAAATATACTGTGTTAGGAAAGAGCTTAAAACTGCCTAAGGTGGTTTGCTGGTCTTAGACAGTTTAAGCTGTTTAGCCAGCTGGTCTCCCAGCCTGTCCAGCTGACAAGTGCCCAAAACCCCTCTAAAACCATCAAATGACCATTCTAAACTTCTGGGGCAGGGTGGTTTAAACCTCTTCTTTTTTTCAGCACGTTAAGGCCAAAAACCTAATATAGTCATGCACCCCTATCTTAATGTGCTTTTAAAGCTGGGAGAATATTGTTGAATTTTATTGTAAATTGACAAAAATATGTGTGCATTTTTTGGTTAAATGATGAAATGCATCACAATCTGAATGACCTGAACTCTATTTTAGGAATATAAGAAACCTTTGATGGAGGCGGAGCCCCGGATCCTGAGCTTGAAGAAGATCCAACCCATTTTTTACCGACTGAAGGAGATCCTGCAGTGTCACTCCATGTTTCAGATTGCTCTGGCCTCCCGTGTAGCAGAATGGGATAACACTGAGAAAATTGGAGACCTCTTTGTTGCATCAGTATGTCTCCTGTTGTTCTACTAAAACACTCAATTTGTGGTGTTTTTCACAGCTTCTAAATCTTTGTTCTATTTTTGCTCTGGTTGCAAAAAGTTTAAGATTTCATTGCTTTACCTCTCATTTTTCATACTTGTTTTTGTTTTAAAACTTCTTCTTTTTTTAACGCAACATACAAAATTGCAGTGGGTTTGTACGGCCACAAATATGCATTTTTCTACTCCACTTCACATGTTAAGAAGATTTTTGCATGAATAAGCATTGTCATATCTGCTTATTAAAGTAAAAACAGGGTATGTAATCTGTATTTAGACCCTAACATGACTCACAGATCTTTGAAGATAGAAAAACAAAACATCCTATAGTCAGCAGTTCTATTTAAAGTGTGCTAATTTCCTCTGCATCACTCAGACTCTGCCCTGCAGCTGAATACATTATGTTTAAGTTAACAGTTGGATCAGTAAAATGCAAACAATCGTGCAAATAGTCCCTTCATATTTATTGACAATAGGAATGCAAACTCAGTACAGACTGTACCATCACAGATCATTAGTACGGTACATGGATATTATATCTGAACTGTGGATTGTTATGTCTACCACTGTGTTTATCACTGTCTTCATCTCCTCCAGTTTTCCAAGTCAATGGTACTAGACGTGTACAGTGACTATGTCAACAACTTCACCAATGCCATGGCTCTTATCAAGAAAGCTTGTATGTCCAAACCAGCATTCCTGGAGTTCCTCAAGGTGAACTTCTCAACCAGCTCCTAATTGTTCTTAGTTCCTCATCACTGCTTAATATTTGCTGCTTCCTAAGGCATATTGTTCATATTTAGAGTTAGGCTTCAAGTGATCTTAGACATTCTAACGTGTTTTTGTGTTGTTCTGGATTGTAGAAGAAGCAGGCTGCCAGTACAGACCGAATCACTCTTTATGGCCTGATGGTCAAACCAATCCAACGCTTTCCTCAGTTCATCCTCCTCTTGCAGGTTAGTGCGCTAAATAAAACATCCACACACACACACAAACATAGTTAATGACCCTAATAAGTTGAACTATTTAGGGAGTATTTTATGGCGGAATTTCCTCAGACTGTTTCGCATGGGGAAGTGAAAGACAGAGTGCTAGTAAAGCACATTAAATTCACACAAAACATGTGCTCACTGTCAAAACCATGATCTGATACTGCACAGAAAATGCTCCTAAACGCTGGTGAAATCTCTCTTGAATGCTGATTACTTGTATAAGACTCTATTATTTTGCTGCTACCAAGTTCTGCCAGGATTTTTTTGTCATTAGATCATTCTTATATGCAATGACTTCATTTGCATGTAGCCTCTGGGGGTGCTAAGGTTGTTACTGCAGGCTGTTTTTCAGGGAAATTTGAGTGCATATAGGGGGTGTTATATGGGTGTATAGTTGAAAATGAGCTGAAATAGCTCAGTTGGAGTGATTACAGAAAGGTCATTTTATTTATTTCCAGTGAGGGTGGTTTTCATTTCATGTTCATTTTAATGTGTACCATTGCCTGTAAATGTTAACTGAGTAAAGTAAATTAAAAGTCTAGACTGGTGACTGAATTGTTTCAGGTTTAAATCCCACAATTCATGGATCTTGGTGCCCATGAGAACTCTACTTAACATCTGCTGCTTGCAGCGGCCTGAAGAGTTGGCTAAATGACAGATTAGGTAGTAATTACTGAATATATGTAGACATATCTGTGTGTGTTCCACAGGACATGCTGAAAAACACCCCTGTGGGGCATCAGGACAGGCTGCCGTTGCAGCTGGCCCTCACTGAGCTTGAGACTCTCGCCGAGAAGCTGAACGAGCAAAAGCGGCTGGCCGAGCAGCTCGCCGAGATCCAACAGCTTGCTCGTAGCATCAGCGACCGCAACCTTAGTAAGGTCAGAGACCACTGCACTAAAAACACACATGGGACACTTCAAAGTATTGCCAACCCAAAAACACAATGATTTGGCTTTACAAAATAATTTGGCAGAAAGTGGAAGGACATGAGCTGTCACTGTGATTGGACTGCTATTTCCACATTTCCTCTTTCTAGAAATAGTTTTGACAAAGACGTTTCCTTGCCAGGATGGTGAGTTGTCAATGAAAGTCATTTTTGTGACCGCTAATAGATTTCAAAGGAGTTTTGTGACTTTTTGTTCATATCTATCTTATCTTTGAGGTCATCTATCTACTAGCATGGAGCCCCTTCCTAAAATATAAAGACAACTATATTTTTCATGTAGGAAGGCCCATGTTCTAAAATGTATGAAAAATAGCAAGTGTGAAATGATAAAGACATGTTTTTGTGTGCAAAATTGACTGACAACTGACTTTCATTGATCTAAAGCAAAAAAACAACAACATGGAAATAGTCAAATTAATAGCATAACCCAATTTTTTGTTTATTTCTTTCTACCCGCTATTACAGTAATGTTATTAAACTATTACAGACAAAAACCTTTTAATTCATATTTATTTGGATTGTATTTAAAACGTTTGCAAAATTAAATAGGCTTTAATACTGTTATTGTTTAAAAGCCAAAAGAAGTTATTAAAATATTATCAAAAAATGATTTACTTTATTTACTTTTGAGTCAACAACATATTTTTTGCAAAAATATTCTTACCAATATTATGTAAATTTAAATGATAAAAAAGACAAACATTTTCAATCTATTTATATAAATAAATATATTTTTTATATTTAAATACAATTTAAGTATAATTCAAAAATGTCACATTCATATTCAAATAAGTAGTTTTTCTAACTACTTAGAAATTAGATTTGTTCAACTGTGCAACTGTTACATTCAAGGTTGTTAGAAGTGTTCTGTCTTGGTGTAAATGTGTACATTTACATTTTAAATTGATTCTTTTTTTAAACAGCAGCTGAACTCTGATCAGAAGCAGCTGATTCTGTCTGAAACATTGGTTGAGACCGTCTATGGTGAGAAGGGTCAAGTCCTCAAGTCTAAGGAGCGCAAAGTCTTCCTCCTGAATGACATGCTTGTCTGTGCGAACATCAACGTAAAGTAAGCTCTCTTCTGCACATGTTCAGCACTCTGTCCTGTCATGAAAAGATTTAAGCTCATTTAATTCTGTTTAAGTAAAGAAATCATTCAGCCAAAAATGAAAATTTTGTCATCATTTACTCATTCGGATCAAACCTTGATTTCTTCTGTTAAATAAAAAAGAAACGTTTAGTAAAATGTTCATGCTGCTTTTTTTCATATAATCAAAGTGCATGGTGACCAGGGACCATCAAGCTTAAAAATAATATATGACTCATACATACATATGACTCATACATTATATTCCAAGTTATCTGAAACTATGTGATAACATGGTGTTGAGGAAAAGATAAATTTAAGTTGTTTTTCATTAATGATGTCTTTCGACATCTCAATCATGTTAAAATCTGTTGCGTCGAAACATATCACAACAGTTATGACGTCATTTTGTAACTGATTGCAATGTGCCGGATTAAAATGTGTACACATGCACATATTTTGATTTTGCATTACATTTTCAGCAAATGACAATTTAATATTAAAAGCTTTTATATGGCTTTAGAAGATGTTATGTAGTCATATGATCTACTTTTATGGTATTTTATCATAATTTTGGTGGTCACCATTCATTTTGGAATGGAAAACGTCCTGTCTATCCTTTTGCATTTGACAGAAGACATTTGGAATGAAATGAGGGTGAGAAAATAATGACAGATCTGTAATTTCTTGGTTTATTAGAGGTAAATGATTAGAATTCAGTTATTTCATAATTTATGAATTAAGCCCATCTTCTTTTAACTCCCCTTTAACTGACACACAGATTCATTGAAACGGGCATTGATAACATCTTTGAGGTGCCAAGGTAACATTCTTACATCTGGCAGGTTTTTTCATTAATGACCACTGGGTCATGCTGTTTTCAAAGACTTCGGATCAGAATGATTTTTACACTATCTTCAAAGTTCTCCTGCATTCCTCAATCTCATTCAACTATTCTCAATGCAGATCATGCGTAACAGAGGAATACATGAATAATAATTTCCTGAAATCACAGTAGGGGGTGTTAGGCTCTCTGGGAATGCTTGTGATCACAAAGCTCTAATTGCCTGTCTGATTCCTGGATCTCCGTCACCATCGTTCAGACGTCCTCTGATCATGTATTATTTGTAATTGTGAGTTGTAACTTTGTTTTGCGATCTTAAAGCAGTTTTTATATTTAATCAGGGGCCCTCCAGATATCAGCAGCCTAGTCCCCATCGGTCCAAAATATGCAGTTAAGTGGAGTGCCCCCCTGCTGCAAGTGCAAGTGGTGGAGGTGGGCCAAGAGATCCCCCAACGTAAAGACAGTGTCTACCAGCAGAGTGGAAGCAAGCGCCTGAGCTCCATCAACTCTCAAGGTTGTTTTTTTAATGTTCACTTTCATGTGGTTAGAGAAGCATGGGAAAAATAACGAACTAGGTTTTTTGATGTAGTCAGTAAAGCTTGTTCATAGCAGTGTATCCTATATCATATAATTGGTCCTACTAACTACACTCTCAAAATTTTGGATTCAGTAAGATTTTTTTAAAGAAAGTAATGCATGCATTCAAATTAATATCTGTGTTAAATAAATGATGTTCTTTTGAACTTTCTACATGAAGAATCCTGAAAAAATCTATCATGGTTCTTACATTTTCTCGCAGCACAACTGTTTTCAAAATTGAGAATTATAAGAAATGTTTCATCATATTAGAATGATTTTTGAAGGATCACGTGACACTGAAATTCAGCTTTGACATTACAAGACTAAAACACTTTTAAAACATCAAACTTGAATGTGAAAGAAAAGTGTAAGAATATTTCACAATATTACTGTTTCACATTTTTGATTAGATAAATGCAGCCTTGATGAGGATAAGAGACTTCTTTCAAAAACAACAAATTTTATGAACATACAACCATACATGAACCTTAATATTTAGTTTTTCTATTGATTGAATGATATTTTAATTATAATAAAATACATTATTGACTATTGAATTAAATTATTGACTTAATAATTATTATTTAATTAAATTATTGACGAAATTATTTGTCATAAATAAGATTTATAAAATAATAATAATATCTTAACCAACATGTAATATAAAAAAATCAGTCAGTATTGACACTGTGGCTTCTTGGTTTAAAGTGGTGGATTACAGTTCAGTAACAAAACCAAAATCCTTTTGTGTGTGTTTCATTAAAAGAACTGGCTCAAAAATGTAATATGTTTATGAATGGTTAAGGAATGGAAATGTGATTTAATTGGTTTGTATTTACGGTATTATAGTGAAGAAGGAAACACTGTCACATAGTATTAATATTCAATCTCCTTGTAAATTAGTGCATAGATTTGTATAGTTTCCTGACACTGATAAATTAACTTCCAATTTTCCCACGGTTATGCTAGTTTTATCTATAGCAAATCACTCTCCCAGAACTAGTATTAGTATGTAGTCCTGGAATATTCATCTTGAAGACCTAAGGTTTTTCCGAGCACAATTTTAAACCCAGCTCATTTCCAACAGAGGAAATATACACTCACAGTCAGAGGACACAACAGAGGGTCTAATTCCCAGATAAGATGAACCAAAAGTCCTTGGGTGACTTATTTTTTTCCTTTTCTTATTTTTTTGCTTCAGAAACTTTTTCCTCTACATCTTTCCTGCTGCGTTTGAGCTTTCAGCCAGAATTACAATGTTAGTTGAGCGTAGCCATTCTGCTGCAAGAATTAGCTGGAGGCGTATGATTTCAGACCCAAAAGCTTTAATGTGAATATAATTACTGATTATCATGGAAATGTTATTTGTTCAGGAAAGCTGTTTCTCGGACCACCGCGGCTGTACCAGGAACTGCAGGAGTTACAGCATGATCTTTCTGTGGTAGAGGAAGTCACGTTGTTGGTGGGCACCCTGCAGGGATCGTACCAGGTAAAATCCTTAATCATCACAGTGTCGCACACCTGATCAATTTCTGACTGTCAGCGGATAATTGCCTTCCTATTAGGGATGTGCAAAACATAATTTTATAGTTATCTGAATGACTAGTCGTTCTTGAAAGGATAGTTCATTCAAAACTGAAAATTCGGTCTTCATTTACTCATCTTCATGTTGTGCATTATTTAGTCTGTGAATCACAAATTAAGATATTTTGAGTTTTGTTTTTTCCGTACACTGAAAGTCAATGCTTGGACTCAAAATACTTTCTCTTGTGTTCTGCAAAATAGACAGATGTGGAACTATATGAGAACAATTTGAAACTTGTTTCTTTATTGTATGTATGTATTGTATGTTTATTTTGTGGGTGAACTATCCCTTTAAGGAAGCCCTTAAGCTTCTTATTGAGATGTCTTAACTAGACACCGATCAAATGTTGATGAAAATGTTCCAATAGAGGCATAGTTGCAAAAAAGAAGAGTGGATATTTCATAATTAAACATTTATAGTTACAGATTTGTATTGTATTTGTATTTTGTTTTGTGGTATTATTTCTGAATATTTTTAATTTGACACTACACTGACTAAATTACACATCTACACTGACTAATATTGAAAGGTTACTGACAGATATTTGAAATATATATACCGGTACTCTAAATATCTGCAACCTAATCCACAAAAAAAAATGTATGTATTGTGGCAGAGGGCGCAAATGACAGAGACATTTATTTAATTAATATCTAAAAAATGTAAAATCTAATATAAAAATATAAAAAATCGGCTTCATTATCTTCAGGTGTGTCTCATCACACGTCGCCAGTCCTCGTTGTTTCAGCGCCGCTCCTCTCTCATACCCACTCCAGTTGAGAACCTGGTTGATAATAAGGGGGGAGGCAGCCTTTCCATCATAGTATGCTGAAAGAAACATTGCTCACAGCAGCCGAACTGAAGTCCAACAATAACTGTATTGTTAAAGACGGTGGATTTGTAACAAAGCTTTGTGTTGCTGTCAAGGGGATGAATTTAGAGACGCAACTGCTGTGAGAGATTTTTGTGAGAGACTTTCAGCATGCCAACACCCTCAATAAGAAGTTTATCGTGTACACTTAAAGCCTTTATGTATAATGCATTGTAAAGGTATTCATAATGTGCATTGTAATGCATTAAGTCATTTTGTTATAAATAATTGTAACCAAAGTTAAAATGCATTATAATATTGGCTGTTTGCCAGGTATTTTGATGTATTATACTTTATAAAGATGTATTATAATTATAATACAGATGCAACAATGCATTATAATATATTATACAGTAACTGTGGTTGCAATTATTTATGAGGAGCATTACAAGGCATAACTAATGCATTAAAAATACTTTTATAATGCGTTATTCATAAAGGCTTTAAGTAAAGTGTTTCCAAAGTTCCCTCTGTAAATCCATCCCTTTAAAGCATGGCTGCTAAAAATATTGAAACTGCATGGTTGACCTTGCTATTTGAGCAGTTGACCCAATCCCAGCCCCTTTTGTGATGCTCTTTCGCTCTCTAAACCTCTCTCTGCGCTAATTATGTTGCTAATGTCAAAAAGTAAAGCGCTAAGTGTGGTAACTGGTACTTAGTCAGTCTGACAGCTATCTCCCGTAATCTCCCGTAATGTGACTGTGTGCGTGTACAGAATCTCAACACTACAGTGGGGCAGGACTGGTGCATGGCTCTTCAGAGGCTCATCCGCATCAAAGAGGACGAGATCCAGTGTGCCAACAAATGCCGTCTACGGCTGATGGTTCCTGGGAAGCCTGACAAGTGAGTGCCGACTACCCACTGATGCCAGTGGGCACAGGTTACAAAAAACAGAGCTGTGCATTAAATTCTTCCCAAATGTGGGTGGATGTGACAGTTACACTGACTCAAACACATCTATTCATTTCATCATGCTTGTACCAGAAGAATTTACATTTCTTGGATTTGTGTTTGACAGGCTCTTTGGAGTTACTCTATCAAATAGAGGTTAAAACACTGGCTGAGCTAAGAACTTTTAAGACTGCTGGTCATGAACTCTAATGGACCATTAGGGTTTAAGGCAGGGGTCTTCAACCTTTTTCAGGCCAAGGACCCCCGTGTTGTATACTAAGACATAACAAGGACCGCTGTTACATTTTTTTATTATTATATTATTATAGTCTAGCATTTTATTTATGTTGCTTTCAAATAAATGCTGTTCTTCTGAATATTCTGTTCATTAAAAAATACAGATTTTTTCAGCACAAAAATATTTTGCAGCACAACATTGATGTTATTAATAATAATGTTTCTTGTGCACTAAATAACAGGAATAAATTACATTTTAAAATACATTAAAATAGAAAATAGTCACTTTCTTTAATAATAACTTTCTTTTGTATTCAAGTAAATGCAGCATATTTGTTACATTACTAATATACACTATAGCAGTGGTCTGTAACCTATGGTTCACGAGCCACACGAGGTCTCTCACCCTTTACCAACAAATCGATAAAAACATTAGACGCATCAACAGCAATCAGTGGGAAGCGCAATGAAAGCTTTGTGTGAAATTAACTCAGTATTGTTTAATGCATAAGGCATATTATTTTGACATCAAACAGTAATTGCCGGACCCCCTGCTGTACCTCTGTGGACCCCCTGTTGAAGACCTCTGCTTTAAGCTGAATTATGTCTTTTGTTGTTGCCTTACTTTTTTCTCTTTTAGCAGACACACACTCTTTTGACTCATAGCACACAAATAGAGCTATACAATTTTAGCCATGTGTGGAACTGAAAGAGGCTTTGTTTCACTTGGATTTTGATTATGTTAAATCCCTCCTGGATTTTTACAGCATGTGCATGCATGTGTGTGTATCTCATTGCAGATCTGGCCGTCCAGTCAGTTTCACAGTGGTCTTCAGTACGCCCAGTCCAATTAGCAAAATATCCTGGGTCAATCGCCTGCATCTGGCCAAAATCGCCCTGAGTAAGTGTGGTCTCTCAGACATGAGTAACATGTTGTTGACATGAATCTTTCACTTATTATTTTCATGGCTTCATTCTCGTGTGTAAGTGTGCTAGTTTTAGCTTTCAGTTTCAGTGACAGTATTGTGCCTCTGGCTAAGCTTATTACCGTTTGTGTAGGAGAGGAGAACTTGCCTGGCTGGGTGTGTGTAGAGGATGATGAAAAGACTAAGCCTCCATTCTGGTGCCCGTTACTGGCCTGCCGGGTGCCTGTGTTTACCCCAAAAGTGCAAGATCTGAAGGTAAGTGAGAGATATCCAACCACTCCAACTTCAACAGACACCTAACAATTTACATTTGTGTAGGAAGAACACAGAGTTTAAAACAAAAGAGTCATTTTATGCCGTTTTTTATCGTCGTTTTATGCCATTTTGTCACTTTTAGCCTGAAGAATTCATGTTCTGTCATCATTTACTCACCCTCATATCTTGTAAGTAATTTGCAAGTGGTTAAAAGTAAGTCTGACTTGTGCTTTTCCACTTATAGAGAAGAAAAAACACAAATGAGATCTCACCTGTTTCTCTTAGACAAAGTGTTTTCAAGGAGATGCTGGGGGTCTGCAAATATTAAGCAGTTTATTAATTGTTTAACACAATTTTTTTAGCACTTTGCTTTGGAATACTATTTATGGACTGAATGAAAATACTTTGGAATAATACTTATATGAATATGTGTCATATATACTATATTTATTTAATATAATATAGTTTACATTTTTATTATATATAAAATATATATATATTAAATATATACAAATGTAATATTTAATACAGTAATAAGTTTAAAATGTTTCCCTTTGGGTTTTTTACATCTAATATTACTGCAATAATAGATCGAAACATGCACAGTCAACTTGAGTAAAATTTAAATATTCCATATAATATTTAATAATTTGCTTTGGCTTTTAGTACAGACAGGGTAACATCTAATTATAGTTAATGCCATCTTTATCATAATATAAATATAATTTTTTGCTTAGTAATGTATCTTTGCACATGAAAATATATAGCTGTTTTTCTATTTTAGAAAGATCCTTGAATGTTAAACAGCGATTACAAAATCAAATTTTTCTGAAAAAGACCTTTGATTTCATTAAAAACTGGACTTCTCATAATGTATAGCAACAGTTTTCTGGCTTGTATCTGTTTATTTCTCCTAGACTATTTGAAGAGTTAATATTTAAATGATCCTTAACGGAAAACTCCAAAGAAAAACAGCAATGAGAATATTTTTCCCGGATCTGGGGGGAAAACATTTTCTTTTGGTAGTCGGTGTTTGATCTAAGACAAGGCAGAGCATACTTAGATTAACATTCATATATTCATGTGTGCATTCAGTAGACTGTAATCGACTTCTAATTGCTTGACCAACATCCTGAACTTTTATCTGTCATATCAGTACTGCACACCGTGGTGAATTGCCAATCTTTCTAACATAGTATTTGCAATCAGACAGGGTGTCTGAATCAAACGCATGTTGCCTAACATTTACATAGCTTTGATCTTCTTCTTTTTTTTTCTTGCATTTCTTGCATTGCTATACCTCCAGGTCTGTGTGCAACTTCACAACATCTGGTTAATACTTTTGATCCACAGAACTTAGCATTTTTAACCAAGACCTTCTGCCAGTTTATTATCTTTATTAGTTCTGTTCTCAAATCAGCTTTTATAGTACTATTATGATTTGTTATTGAACTACCGTTGTGTTGAGGTTAGTATCTCAATATTCAGTTGATTTTTATAGTTTATTCAACATTATTTTAGCAAGTTCTTTGGATTTGTCATTAAGATACTGTTGTCTAGCTGTAAGAGGATGACTATTGGATATTATTGAGAGCATCAGTAAGAATGTGTGTAATGTTTTGCAGTGGATGCCAACATTTTTCAGGAAAAAATAACTATACATTCATTTCCAGCTTACATTTCTTTCTTTTTTTTAAAGAAGAAAACATTGTAAACCTGTAATCTGCAATGACACGAATGTAATATAACCCAATATATCTTAGCAACACTCATCAGTATAGTTTATGGCCACATCTTCTCATTGACCACAAAATATTGGTTTGGGTTCATTACCTCTGTCTAGCTGACAACTATGAAAAGATTTTTGTGTGGCTCAGATGTCTTCCCAAATCCCTAATGTCCCATAGCAAGTGTGTTCCATAGGAAGCGATATATCAAATGTTTCACAGCTCATTTGCCGGCGCTGAATATGCTTTACTATTCTCAAGAAGTGATGTAATCATCCTTTAATGATTGCTTTCCATACTGCCATCAAGTCTGGATGTGTGTCTGATGCGTCTTCTGGCTGCTTTTGGTGTTGTTTTTACAGCTACAAATCTCACATGCACATCTGATCCCGCACCTGATGTTTTTGATGTCTTTTGACGGTGAATGTTCTTTTTGCCTCGCATGTGTACTACTTTGAAGTCATACGGTTGCAGCCTTAGGACCCATTGTTCAATGCTGGCAGAGGGTTTAGATTAAGGACTAAATATAGTCCCTAGTATTTTGGTCTGTGATCAAATCAAACTTTCTCCTACAAGCTTGGGCTTTACTTTCTGTATGATTACATTTGCATTCAGCCTGCGTTTCAGCTACCGTGTATACATCTTCCCTCTTTGGTACTGAACAAACACTCGTCTTAACCTTCTGAACATGCATCTCCTTTCATCTGTATTCTGTCATCATCCTTTTTGAAGTACACTCCAGTGCCAGCCTTGCCCAAAATTAGTTTGAATATGTTCCTGTACTATAGCTCACATGTCCCAAGAAGAAGTGTCTACATAGCTCACACTCTGCGCTTGATTTGATTGCTTGCTTCGCTTCCATGATGTTCAATATACTCTCTTATCTAAATATAATACTCAGACTTGAAATGTAGTAAGGAATTCACATTAAAGTCGCAATAAAACTGAAGTAGCAACAGATCTATTCTTGTATTGCACCCAAGAGTTACAGATCATTGGAAAATAAAAAAATGCAGTGCAGGGACTTGGTCCCATGCATCGTTTGTTGATTAGATGTGGCTGTTGCACTTAAAAGTGGAACATAAACATGAGCTTGCAGGTGTTGTTTTAAGAGGGCTAATGAAGTCCTGCATACATTACCAGAAAGACCAGTCATTTTCACTATCCACATATTTCTGTGTGAATTGGACTGTTCAGGTGCTTGTTCGGAGCATGCGCACATTCAGCAGATTGAGTTGAGTCCTGTCAAAGCACATCCGACCCTTTACTTTTTCATTCATCCATGTTTCTTTATAACTAAGCAACTGGACGGACAAATGGTCTCTTCGGGGAAAAAGCGAACGCACCTGCTGAAATGTTTCAAAAGGTCTCTTGGCGAAGCAGAGCACCAGTTTCAATAAAAGGATTTTTTTAGTTCAGTAATGTTTTTACACATGTACTTGTTCATTTTTACTGCCGTTCTAAAAAAAAAGAACCATTTTTTCACCATTACCACAAACAAGCTACACATAGCTGCTTGAATCTAAGTGCAGGACAGATGATGTGAGCGGAGTGGAGTGGAGTGGGAGCAGAGCAAGGAGTGGAGCAGCAGGATTGTGAATGTGGTTCAACTCATATGTGCATTTTTAAGTGATCCTGAAGACTTTGGTTGGATTTTTCAGGTGAGTTTGATCAGGGTTGGATCATTTTTTTTAAACTCACCATACCGTACATAGATTGAGAAAGGGGACTGTGTACAGGGGGTCCTGAAGCCAGAAGGCCTACAAGGATTTTCTCTAATAGCCCTGCCCTGATAAAACAAGCTCAGAAACAAATTGACAACAATATTGGAATTACAATTCTTTCTCATGACTCTAAAATACAGTATATGTATCCTGTGGTGCACATGGCCTGTTTAAGGGTTAAATAATTTAGCTACAATTTATTTCAAGGAGCGAAGATGGAGCGGTGTTTCTGATGTGAGGAGGGGAGCGGGGAGCGGGAACTGGTGAACCCAGAGCAGAGCTGGAGCAGATTGATTATTTTTATGCTTAGAGCGCGGAGGGGAAATTGTTACCGCTTCACTCCGCTCACATACTCTGGTGCAGGAGCGCTAGGTTACCATAGAGACCTAAGTGTTTTGGCATTGATTGCCATCATGACATTAACTTCAGTATGCGGTACAGCAAAGAAATTGTAGTTGGTTGCTTTCTCGTTTTTTTCTGCAGAAAGCTGATCTCTAGTGATTTGTCTACCGGTAATTTAATTGGCTTGTGGGCCGTAGGTTCCTGACCGCTGCACAATCCACCAGCGGCTAACTGGACCATGCTAATAAACCCTGACACCTTGCTTGCACAGTTTTCTCTCAGTGCATGACAAGAAAAGATTTGAGCAACTTGTGTAGGAAAATCTTTTTTTTTTGTGGGAAATGTTTGATGGTAAAAAGAGTGTGTGGGGGGAAATACCTTTGTTACTGAAGATTAAAGCAAGGCAGATCTGTGGCTGCTTGAGAAGATGCAGGAATAGACAAGCGGATGCTAATGTGAAGTGTTGTCTGTGTTCAGGATGAACACCCATGAGACAAATGTGGCTGTGTCTTAACTCAAGACACAAGGCTATGTCTTCTCAAGTAACCCCTAATATCCCCCATATTATCAGTACACAAACAACGAGCTCTAAAATTGCAGGCTGGAATCAAGACAATACAAATCTGTCATTAGATATATTTCTGAAATGCTACAGTAAGATGCACCAGCACAACAGTTTTAGCACATTCCGAAGGAAAATGACAAGCCTGACACAGAACCTTGTATAAATAATTCCAGTAGGCTAATTCATGTACATATTAAATATTCTGCCTATTTTTCCATGGAGGGGAAAATGTGAATAAAAGCCTTGGCCCCAGTAGATTGCTTAAGATGAAAAAGGGCTCCATTCCCACTGTGCATATGCAGGAAGAGCAAGTTTGCAGCAAGTTTTGCACATCAGAGAGCTGAACATCAGGCTCACAGCAGGAGAGGGACAGCGATAGCATGTGATTCCCACGCAAGATCCTTCTCAAACACAATAAGGGCTGTTTCATCTAAACAGGTCATCCTCTTACCATGAAAATGTGCTATAGGCTAAAGTGTCATGAAAATGTAATGGGTTCTCATTACATTACAGATAAATGTAATGCAATGGTTCTTTAGTGAAACTATTGCAGTACCTGTGGAATGATATAATGCTGAATGAAATCCTGGTCAAACATTCGCAGGTTTATTTATTTACTGTATATATTTGATCCAATAATATATAGAAAAATAATATAGATATTTAATATATTTATCAATAAAAAGGATAATCTAAAAGTGCTGATAGAGACAATTCGAAAATCCATTGCCACTTGTATATATTGTATGTAATTCTTTATATATATATATATATATATATATATATATGTTAGAAATTCTTCAGCGTCTTTGTGTGCCTCAGTCTCTGCTCATCGAGGAGTTACTTCAGGATCCTGGGAGAGTGCAGCAACTCAAGAAACCACACGAATTGAATCAAGTCTGGTTTATTCAGAATGCAGCTCTCTCAAATAACAAGCAGTTTGCACAGATATTTATACGAGAATTACCTCCCCCTTTAGGGTGGGGTGTAACTACCCAAAACAAAAACAACTCTATATTTAGTTCAGCCAACTATTGTTACACCAGCTAAACAATGAAGATAATGGAAGACAATAGAAGATAACCTATGGCACATACATGGAAGATAACCTATGGCAGGGCGTGGTGGGTGCGGTTCCAGCATGCACATACCTGAATTCTACAAAACTAGTTATGTGTCATTCTGAGGACACGTTATCTTTTATAACATACATTATAACATACATTTTCCTTCAATCCCCTCTTTTAAGCTAAAAGCTTAACCATTAGCCACAGGTGTGTACCGTCTATCCCGGGTGACGGCATCAATCATTCCATACATTCGATTCATCAAACATTGCATCAGGCATGGGCCAAAAATACATATAGCCAACAGAATCAAACATACAGGAATCAGCATAGTAATCAGTGGTGTCACCCAACCAAACAAGTTGTGCATGAAGCCCCAACCCCAGTCTTTGTCTTTCGTTTCATCCTCATACAATTTCTTGGCAGTTTTCTTCATTTCTTCCACAGCATGACCCACAGCTCCTTCTGCTTCATCCTCGGCCGGAACAAAGGTGCAGCACTGATCCCCCACCATGGCACAGACACCTCCTTTGTCTGCGAGTAACATGTCCAGTGCCAGGCGGTTTTGCATGGTCATCAGGCGCAGGGCACCTAGTTCTTTTCTTACACCGTCCATTCCTTCAGTGGTGTCGTTGACAAATTTTGCTAGTCTATAATGCAGGACCTCAATGTGAGTCCACTGAGAGACAGTGCCGAACTGTGAGAACACAGAGGTCCACCACCTTGTCCAGTGAGTGGTCAGGCAATGCTCAGTGGGAACCTCATCCATTGATAAGTCTCTCTTGTGATGACGTGTGGGTCGATGCTGGTTGATCCGCTGAAATATCTGAACAGGGTAAGATAGTTGAATTGGGGCACAAAGGCCAGACCAGTTACCCGGAATGTCCTTGTATAACTGTTTAGGGCCACAATACCACCACCAATCAATATCTAAACTGAAAGTGCTAGCTACTAAACCACTGCCGGGTCGAACTCTAGTTGTCCAGAAATCTTTCAGATCGCTAATGTGCGCAGTGTCCCATATAACGCGAATTGTGGTGGTGTTTCGTTCGACCACCCGGAGGCACTGTCCCTTAGTTACCTTTCCATGTGGGTCGGATTCATTCAGGCTTTTTCCTCTATAACAGGCACTAAAATTAAATTTTGGTGGAAAAACGGGGTGTATTCGGATGTGTTCGTGCAAGAAGGGACGGGCAGGCTTGCTCGTATTGACCCTCCATTCCCCGCACCCGTCTGGAACATCCCGTCTCCACACCTTATCATTTCCTCCTGGCCATACATATCGCTTACTACAGATGACATTACTTTCTGACAAACATAACATGATTCGTTGGTGTGCATTCGAGCAGTGAAGTTGGCATATTGCCAAAACAGATTATCAGTTGGTTTCACAGCGAGAGCTGAAGCAACGAACAACAATAAACAATACATATGCATTCTGAAATTAGACAATAATCAATAATCAATGATAATGATAACAAATAATATCATGCAAAATGTCGACAAAGCAAAAAAATGATAAAGGATATGCGCTGCCGAGTGTTATGTCATACAGCAGTGCTGCGTGTTCAGCTCCCGTCTACTGATGCAATAACAGAGGGTCAGCAAAATAAAAGAAACAGTTGTGAGCAGATAGATCGTGGTCAGTCCTTAGTCAGTCCAGCTTTACGCAACGCCCCAGCCTCTCCGTCCTCTGACGCGGCGGTGACCCCTCTTTGACAGTTCCTACCCCAAGAGGCCTAAGCCCCTCCGTCCCTTGACGCAGTAGTGAACTCCCTTGGACAGATCCCGCTCAAGTGGCCCCCTGTTCGGGTATCAGGCGTCTCTAATAAATCCGGATAAAACATAATTACTTTTGCACTACTGTCTATTGCTCCTTTCCTCCCGGTATCTGTAACACAAAATCAGTTAGTCTTGTGTCCCGGGGCTCTCCTTAGTCGTGTAGCATGGATCCACTGTGGAAAAGACTCAGTTAATACTGCAGTTCGAGTTACAGCCACAATTTTGGTGGGGGTGCTAAATTTTGGTGCCTCAATAGGGTCCCCCATTTTTAAGAATTGTTTGACCATTACCTCATCTCCAACTTGAAAGGGATGGGTGGGGTCTAATGGGAGTGGTGCAGAACTCGAATGCATTTTTCTCCAGTTTTCATGGAGTACTTCACACAATAACCTAGAATATTCACCCAGGGGCACATCACATCCCACACCTCCCAACGTTCCGGCCCCTCTCCAGGGGGCTGGGAATGGTCTTCCCATTATCATTTCATATGGGGATAGCCCTTTTAACCCTTTGTGGGGGGCCATCCTCATTTCAGCCAATACAATAGGTAACAATGACGGCCAATTACTGTGGTCTGCGGAATGCATTGCTTTGCGTAATTTATCTTTGATGGTTCTATTAACCCTTTCCACAATACCAGACGACTGTGGATGATAAGGAATGTGGTGTTGCCAATCAATTTGTAGTTGTTTTGTCACGTCCATTAGGACTTTGGCCACGAAAGCAGGTCCTCTATCAGAGTCAATGGCTAACGGTATGCCATACCTGGGTATTATTTCGCGTGTTAAATGTGTGACCACTGTTTTTGCATCCTCTTTCGAGCAAGGAAAAGCCTCCACCCATCTAGAAAATTTGTCTACAAAAACTAGTAGATACTTATACGGGCCCTTCTTGGGGAGGTGAGTGAAATCAACCTGCCATTGCTGTAGAGGGCTTTCAGGTAAAAGTAGAATCTGATGTTTTGATATTGGTTTCGAATTGTTACTCATTGCACACGTAACACAGCGGTCTAACGTGTCTTTCACTTTTGCTGCTAGGCCTTTTATACATAAAAATCGATCCATTTCCTCATATACCCCTCTTTGGCCGCGGTGTGTGACACCATGGAACTCCCAGATAAGGAAGTATGCACACGAGGCTGGCACACAAACGTGGCCAAGAGTGTCTACCATGATACCATTTGTGTTTGCTGTAGCGCCTAAATCCGTCCAATGGTGGCGGTCGTCGTCAGAGGCAGCCTGTTGGATGGCTACAAGATCAGTGTTAGGAATAATTCCACATGTCATAACGTGAGGTGTGTGCGAGGCAGCAGCAACATTCAACCAAGGGGGAAACCGGCCAGAATGTGCCCCCTCTTTGGCAGCTTTATCAGCTAATGCGTTACCTCTAACCTCACTGGTGTCTAGTGTTGAATGACCTTTAGTTTTAATTATTGATAAACGTTTAGGGAGTCGACATGCTTGTATTAAATCCATTACCAGGGAGCTATGTGCTATTGGTTTACCATCAGCTGCAACAAATCCTCTAGTGGCCCAAATTTGGCCAAAATCATGTGCTACACCAAAAGCATACCTACTATCTGTATATATGTTGACGTCCTGATCCTCGGCTAAGATGCAGGCACGAGTCAGGGCAACCAGCCCTGCTGCTTGAGCGGATGCAAAAGGAAGGGCTGCAGACTCAAGAACAGTGTTAGATATTTTTTAGCTGTTTGTCTAGTTCTTTCAACATATTCACAGTGTCGTCCCGCCATTTGAATGTAGTAATGGTTTTAGTTCGCCTCGTTTCCCTTTCCTCCTCATCAGCTCGCTCTTCCTTTACCTGATCAACTTTATCGTTCTCGGGGTCAAGCGCCGGCACGGCTGCTACCAGACTATCTTCGTTATATGCATCGCCGAGTTTGAATTGCAGGATAAACCTATAATCCGCTCCCGTTAACTGACAGTGTCGTGAAGCTTTGATGAGCATATCAACGAACTGGACGGGTTTCGAAGGCGATGGCAGCATGTCTATTATGTCTTTCAGTGCGCTGACGGAGGGCGGTGTGACGTTAACTTTATTACCGCGCTGCGCCCAAACGGCAGCCACATTTAATTTCGGTGGGTCAATTTCGGATCCCGAGTCGGGACCTGCATCGTCATCATAGTCATTATCTGTATCATCATCATCGTTACTCGGTTTCATAGATTTCCTTTTTTTGTCATAAGTTACGGGCGGCGCGTTCGGTGCGCTCGGTTCAGATTTAGAGATACAGACGGTATTAATACTCGGTGGACCATACGGCGGTGGCGGACATTTCGTTGGCTTGAAAGCAGGATATTCAGTCAATGTGGTCGGTTTTTTTTCCTTCAAAGGTTTTGGTACAGTCTTTAACACTGCTTTAGGAACATAAGCGCCAGTTTTACTGCGCCAGATGTCAGCCATTTTGTACCATATATCATACCCCGCGCGCATATATGTAAAATCCCACTTTGGATCGCCTTGGTTACCATATGTCAAATTATATGCGGTCTGTAGGAAACCTGGATCAAACGTTCCCTCTCGTGGGTAACTCCGCCACTGACTACCTTCTGTCCGACCAGCCAAATTATCTATATACGGATTAGTGTAATAACCCCAACCACAACATTCCATCCATGCTTTTGGAGTTTCACTTGGGTCCGGTTTAGGATATGATTGCCCCATTATATTACCTCAATGGCCAGGCACTGACGCACACAGATTCAAAATTACGTTTACCGTACAAAACTGTAATTTTTCCCAATTCAGCGATCTATTCAGAACAGGCAGTGAATTTAAATAATCTCTTACCTGTCTGGATAGATCCCGGACGAGCCCCCAAAACACTGTTAGAAATTAAAACACTGTTAGAAATTCTTCAGCGTCTTTGTGTGCCTCAGTCTCTGCTCATCGAGGAGTTACTTCAGGATCCTGGGAGAGTGCAGCAACTCAAGAAACCACACGAATTGAATCAAGTCTGGTTTATTCAGAATGCAGCTCTCTCAAATAACAAGCAGTTTGCACAGATATTTATACGAGAATTACCTCCCCCTTTAGGGTGGGGTGTAACTACCCAAAACAAAAACAACTCTATATTTAGTTCAGCCAACTATTGTTACACCAGCTAAACAATGAAGATAATGGAAGACAATAGAAGATAACCTATGGCACATACATGGAAGATAACCTATGGCAGGGCGTGGTGGGTGCGGTTCCAGCATGCACATACCTGAATTCTACAAAACTAGTTATGTGTCATTCTGAGGACACGTTATCTTTTATAACATACATTATAACATACATTTTCCTTCAATATATATATATAATTTTCTTTTCCTTATTTGTACACTTCAGTCTTTCACCTATGTAACCAATTATTACTTAAAGCCTTTCTTTGCTTTTCTGTATTTTTCCATAGAGTAAAGAAAATATTGTCAGCACTTCTCACCAGTTAGAACATGTTTTGAGTAGTCTCTCTGTTAATAGTTGGAGCCTGAGCCGAGTTCAGCCTTGGAGAAGCTCTGTGTGTGTGTTAATATGGTCTGTATTGGTGAGGTGATTAACTGGTACTATAAGGAGACAGAATGACTTGTTCTCGACAAGCTATGTGGAAGGTCACTTACCCGTCAATCATGTGATCAACGAAGATATACTTCTGACTGTCTTCTCTTGTATGGAAAATTACTAGTTTTGTTTATCTTTCTTTCTTTCTTTTTTTCTTAGCCAATCAGAATCATTTAACCGTCATCATTGACGTAGTTAGCACCCTCTGTTAGAGTGTAATTGCTGTAACAATGTTATTGTATTTGGGGCGGCCTACAAACTCCTTGTGAGACCTGAAGCTGGCTTCTGCTGATGAAACTGCAAACTAAACTTCACTAAAATTTCTTCTATTGACTGCACTTCTGACTCCTGCACTTCATTCAACACATCTGGTCCTCGGGTTTTAACTGTAAATTCCCCTACAGTGGAACAATGGCTCTTGTTTGTGTCTGTACTTTAATGCAATCATTGTGGATAAATCTGTTTCATCTAATGAAAAGTTTGAAACAATAACAAAAGACTAACGATGGTTTCTTCAAAGGGAAAAATAGAAGGGGCATTCAACAAGCTCTTAAGGTTTAAAAAGCATTATGAAAGTACTTGTTATGCTGGAATAGGCAGAACACAGACACGAGTGCATGGATGGCTTTTATTTAAATGCAAGGCACAAGGCAGACAACTGGCGAACAGTGCAAAGGCAGTGAGGTGACAATGACAGTCTGAGGTAAGCTTAGCTGAATGATGGAGGGCAATGAAGAATCTCTTGGAATAGATTGACACGGAAGGAGATATTGTTAGGAGTCTTGACAAGGAGAATCTCATGGTAACATGATGAGACCAGTGCAGTGTGAGGGCTGGTGATATAATGGAGTCTGAAAGATGACAGGTGCAGGTGATCAGTATTCCGGTGATTGTGAACGAGTGGGAGGAGTGGTGTGAGAACGAGTGTCTGGTGTTATGGGCATGGCTGAGTCTGTGACAAAACCAGGCAAGTGGTTCAAATAACTCAATAAAAAAATTTACTTTTAGATTACGCTTCCCGACATTGAGGGACATTTTTGGCTCTTCTGAAAGAGTAGAAAATCACCAGATCAAAACAGGCGAAAAAGAAGCAGATGCATATGCAAAATAATCAACATGTTATTATGATATATGGCCTTATGTTACCAAATAAAATGTCAGCCCATGATGAGCTATAGGACTGTGAATCTCTGGGACTCTGTCTACTCCATCTGTGTTTTGATCGTTCTGAAACCAATCTGAGCATGGTCTTTTAAAAACAATTTTCTCCGATTTTTGCTCTAAATATTGTTTGTTTTTAGTAAACCTACCCACATTCAAATGTTAATAAAAAATACATTAAGCTAGAATAAAATGTCTTTTGTAAGTTTTTTTGTTTTGTTTAAAAGCAGAGACAAAATATCTTTTGATATATTGCAGCAACATTTTTTATACTTGTAATATTAAGTACTTGGAAAATGGTGGTGGTGGCTGGCAAATTAAAAAATAAAAACCCTGCAGCTGGGGAAAGTCTTAATAGTAATCCAGAAACTAGTTGAATTTTTCTTTATTTTTTGTCCCATTACACTTAATTGAATACACAATGACATTTACTGTAAGGATTTTGATATGACTGGCAATACATTTATTGTTAGGAAACAGAACCCTTAAAACATTTGTTGTATACTTCTCATGAGCTGTAATTACAATGAGCTATTATAATTAAATAAGTTACTGCAATATGTGGTGATTGATGTGTTGTCTTGCTGTGGTAAACAGTGTACGCTTAATTATGACTAGCGCAGTGTTGGCAGGGGTGGGTTTGTCACTAGACATCTGGGCCGCTGATGATTAAACCTGGAATAATAGCTTGCCTGGCTTGTGCATAAATTATACGTGAATGGCAATGGGTGTTTAATAACCTTATGTCTGTCTAATTTAAGCCAAAACACACTGCAGTTAATTCAATTCTTTTACTTCTTTTTCCAAGCCAAGTGCTGGCTGTGGTCACCAGCCCTTTTAGATATGCAGTGACCCGCCACAGCTGCCAAAACATGGACAACCTTGTTTAACCATGCTTTTTCTACTCTAAAATAAAATTAAATGAATTGTAAGAATATGAAATCCATTTCATATCTCTTTCTGAAACAGAGGGGAAAAGGAAAAGATGTGAATCATATTTATCATGCCCCATTTCAAGCCTTCAATCCAAATAAATAAATAAAAGTATGATTCTGTCCTCTAGTTTAGATAATCCTTTGGCTCTGAGCTGGCTTTTTGAACATGCAAAAAAATCTTTCTTTGATCCCACTGTTGCAGTACTCTAATGATCATGTTTTTGAACAAAATGTGAGTTCAACACAATTAAAATGATATATTTAAAAAGTCTTGACGTAAAAATATTCCTTTAAGGCAATTCAGTTCACTTGGCGGCCATCTCTGTATGTCAAGTACAGCTATATGAATGGCAAAAAAAGATTTTCATTGTTACTGACATCTCTCTGAGCACAAGCTGAAACTCTGTGAGTGACAATGACATTTTGATTAATATCAAATATTCCTCTTGTCAAAAGCAGGCTACTCTCAATGCTTGCCTTCATAAAATCGAGCCTCAAGATGCTTACTTTGAGGGTAAACAGAATAATATCATGCCTTTTTTGTTGACAACACTTTGCTGATCTCTTGTTAATATGAAGAATAAGTCAAACCAAAAAAAAGTCGCTGTTTGAATTTAAATGGCAAATGCTTATGAGTCAATGATTGGATCTTAATTGCAGTGATTATTATGTGTCTAGCATGTTATATGTTTGACAACAGTTCTAACCCTAATTGATGGAGTGTGAACCTTTTCATACCTTAAACAACCATGAAGGAAGACACATCATGGCCATATTCTAGGATGATAATGTCAAGATTCATCAGGCTCAAATTGTGAAAGAATGGTTGGAAGGGAGCATAAAGAATAATTTTCACACATGAATTGGCACCTCTCTGTTCAGACCTTAAATTCATTGGGAAAAACAAAAATGATATATGTAAACTGTATATATTAGTACTATAAATGAACTGTTTTAATGCTGATTCTAAAAAATTATCTCTTTATCTTGTTTGTTGCAGTTGCACGCTACCCTATATAACCCAGTCCACTGTGCTCTTCTTGGTTTTTCTGCCGCCAGCACATCTTTGCCTCAAGGCTACCTCTGGGTAGGTACATTTTTGCACAATGAGAACATCTTTTTTTCTTTATAAATCAATCTCGCCACTGGTGCTGGCATATCACACTATCTCTTTACATCTGAGATGATGCACTTGTGGTCCCTTACCTCAGCTCTGATGCACCTGAGGGGAAATATATCACCCACAAACATTTGAATAGTAATCTTCTGACCAGGGCTGTGATCAGGAGTAACAAGAGAGAACATCCTATATGCAAATTTCACAGACCTCAATTTTATAACACCTAACTAGAGTTTTTAGAATACATTTTTTGGTTTATTCACTTACAGTATACAAGATGGAAATATACTTTTATGTGAATTTTTTTTTACTTACAGAACTTTCCCACCTGTAGTGAAGGTAGCAGGAGCTCCTAAAAAAAACACTGTTAGAATAGTTTGATCGACGTTTAAAAGAGGGAAGCTGGATTAAAAGTTTCTCGAAAGGCAGCTCTAGAAACAAACATCAAGTATTCCACATCAAAAGACATTCTATAAATCATTTATCTCATGGTTGTGCTTCCACAACTTTTTTTCTTCCGTATTTTTCGCCTGCAGCCTCTCAGAGGGCCATGTCAGTGAGTTCAGGCACTGAATGGCCTCCTTTTCATGTTTGTTTTCTTTTTGTTGTCTCTTCAACTGCACAGGTGGCTAGTGGGGATGACGACTCCCACGGGCAGGTGGAGATTTTCTCTCTTAACCGACCCACTCCACGCTCCGTTAAGAGTTTCTCTCTAGGTTCTCCAGTACTTTGTCTGGAGTATGTCCCAGAGCCCAGCACTGATGAAGAACCGGAGACACAGACCTCTGAAGTTCTTTCCAAGATCGGAAACACCATCTGTGTTGGATTATTAGATGGCAAGTGAGTCTTTTTGAATACGTACCTGTCTTGGTCTGGGATCATTTGAATCATTACATTGCTAATTTATGCTGAAAGTCAGAATATACTTTTTTCCCCTGGAAAGAACTTGTAATATGTGTGTGTGTGTGTGTGTGTGTTTCTCAAGTATCCTGGTTTATGGAAGTGTGGACACCGCTGCTCAGTGTCTGCTAACATTCTGCAACCCTGAGGCCTGCCCGGTTCTGTGCCTGAAACACTCTGCCAACTTTCTTTTTGCTGGACTAAGTAATGGAAAAGTTGCCATTTACAATAGAAAGAGTGAAGGTAAAATAATTTCAGTGTAATTTTCAGTGTAAATAGAAATGAAAAGGATTTAATCTCATGTCATTCCAAACCTGTATGACATTTTCTGTTTTGAGCAACATAATAGAAGATATGAACCTAAATGGTCACCAAAACTATTTGGTTACCAACATTCTACAAAATATCTTCTTTTGTGTTCCGCAGAAATGACATGAGGGTGAGTAAATAATGGCGTAATTTTCATTTTTGGGTGAACCATCGCTTTAAGAAATTCGACAACGTTACATTTTATAAATTCAATTCTTTTTTTCCTCTTTTTTTAAATAAAATTGTTTAAATTTACTTTGGATTTACAGTTAAAAAACAATATGTGAACTATTGGATTTATGCATAAATTGGTTCTAAAATTCCATTTCATCTTCAACAAAAGACAAACACAATCTGCTTAAACACATAACACTCAAGCAATGATTCATTTTTGTACGTTTTTTTTGGGCACACCATGTAACCATTCACAGGGCAGGGTGGGAAAAAGTGTTTCCTTTGTACAAAATCATTTCAGTTCAGCAATATTCTTGGGATGTCTGAAGTGAATATCTTACTTTAGGTCATGCCAAAGCATCTCAGTCAAGTAAAGGTCAGGGCTGTTTTCTTTAGTCTTGTGCTTAAAATAGTCTTCCTGTTGAAACTCCTGACTTCTGAGTTCCAGTTGGCTTACAGATGACCTTAGATCCTCCTGCAAAATGACTTGATAAACCTAGGAAATGATTTTTCTGTCAATGATAGTAAGCTGTCCAGATCCTGAGGCTGCAAAGCCCCACGATATCCCCCCCCCATTCCAGTTTTTCTGAAGAGCTGCTAACTACTTTCAAACACCTTTGACTTAATCTGTCCACAGAATAATTTGCAAGTAGAACTGGCAAAACATCCAGGTGCTTATTTGAAAAAGTTAAGTCTTTCTTTCATATATACACGTCCATCCCCAGACTCGAAATTTCTGATTTCAGATCAGCCAACACACTCTCATGGTAATTCGTAACTATTTTACGTCTTGGTGAATCGGTGGCTAATTTGTACGTTCTCATTTTTGTACCAATTATGCCCCATGGACAGGTGCAATTTATGCAATTCAGTACAAATCACATCTTACAAATTTATATGAAATCTGCACCTTTTAAAATAGTAATTTACTTGGGGTTTTGTTAGCTGACTTAAATTAACAAATATAAATGTTAAAAGGGTAGTTTATCCAACAACTAAATTTTTCATAGACTCACCCTCTTGTCATTCCAAAATTTCTTTCTTCAGTGGAAAACAAAAGAAGATACTTAGAAAATACTATTTTTGTCCAATGATGCCACGTTTGTTTTTAACTCTAGGTGGAAAGACACATATTTTTTCCTGCAATTTGCGTATTACTTTAAACTCTATGAATTTACCGTTACATTGTCAATGATGTGTAAATTTCCAATTGCAAATACATTTTGTGGTTACAGAGGGGTTGTGGGATCCAGATTCCTGCAGACATGTGGTTATTGGATATGCACCCATCCTCAAACTCCTCCGAATAGACGAGTATGTGTGGGCCAGCTGTGCCAACCAGGTCTCGGTAATTGAGGGCTCCTCTCTCAGGACTCAGGTAGACACTTACTTGGTGAAATTAAAATGTGTTGAAAGTGAGATTACACCTGACACAGTGCTTTTCATTCGACCGTATGAGTCAGAAGAGTGAACTTTTACGTCACCTATCAAAGCTTGAAATCTGTTCTGTTACAAAGGTTGGTTTAGGAAAGCTTGCCTCGAAATTATTCTTTTATTTCAAAGTTTTACATTTCATTTTTCTGTTAAGATGGCTTCCCGTGCTAGATGCATTATGAGAGAGCATCTTAAGCCACACATAAAAGGTATCCTCCCTGTAGAAGCCCAACAGCATGTTAGGGTGCTAGCCTTTGATCACTTCTGACAGCTGAGCCAACCTCTCTATTTTGCCGCAAGGAGTGCACCCTCCCTCTGCCTTCCTGATACTTAATATCAGGATTAAATTCAGCTTTGAAAGTTGGAAGTTCAGTTCAACCAGATGATAAGATGTGGGTACGCATATGGTCATATCAGCCTGTATACATTTGCAAGTCAATAGTTGTTTGCACCTATAGAAGAAGCATCTGTCAGAATGTATCTATTGTAAAACAGAGGCAAGGTGCAGGAAGTACTGGCATTTACTGCAATCATATGGCTGCAAAAAAAGAAGAAAAAAGCCTCGTAAGCAGGGCATATGGTTTATGTTGTAGCAGTGATGCTTGTCAAAAAAATTTATGGGTAAAGAATTATCAAACCATTATTTTATCAAACAAATTTTGTTTAATATTAATAATATTTATTATAAACAAAGTGTAGAAATATATAAAATGTTAATATGTGACAACTAACCTGCCCCAACCTGACATTTCTGAACACAGTGTGTACGTATAACCCTGCTATATAAAAGTTTGGGGTCAGCAAGATTTTATATTGTGTTTTTAATGTCTCTTATGCTGACATAAAAGGCTGCATTTATTTGATACAAATACAGATGTGTGTGTATATTTACAGCTTGCAACTCACCCCAATAAAAATTATTTTGTATATTAAAACATGATCAGATACTAAATATTTCATATTATAATTGCCTTTTAGTGTTATTAATCTGTAGTGCTAAACATTCTTAGTGGATCAAAGTGGATTGTTTATTAATTTAAGCTTTTATGGTTTTTCTTAGCTGTTAGCATTGTGGAGTCTGATGTAATATGCACAGCTTAGATACTCTGTGAATTATATCCACTTTTGAGTCCAGGGTTGGCCAAAACTTTGATACTTTTTTTTCTTTTCCCCCCTCAATATACAATTCTTCTTGCTCTTCCTTGTTTTTTATGCATTTTCATCATTATTTTGTATCTTTTATGATTCCCAGAGCTTTGAAGTTCATCCAGACCCTATGGTTAGTGTGACCCACATGGTGCGTGCTGGAGGAGGGGTGTGGATGGCGTTTTCAGAGGGATCATCCCTACGTCTGTTTCACACAGAAACATTGGAACACCTCCAAGAGATCAACATTTCAACACCCTCTGCATATTTGAGCCCTGGCAAGTCCAACATGTGATTATAGTGCAGGATATCATTTCAGTAGGATGATGTTTTGGCGCACATGCCCTGAAAGGGGGCACACGTGTCAGGTGTCAAGATTCACAGAAATGTTAATAGTTAGTAGTGAAATCTGAAAGAAGAAAAAAATACACTGCTTGAAAAAATTAAAGGAACATTTAATCATCAGCATTACACCCAGTCAATTAAACTTCAGGGATAACAGTCTGTTCAGTTAGGAAGCATAAGTGATTGTGAATCAGTTTCACCTTGCTTTGGTGCAATGGAAAGTGACAGCAGGTGCACTGGAGGGGCAACAGCAAGACCTAAAAAGGAATCATTTTACAGGTGGTGCTCTCTTCTTATTGATCCTGTTTGATTTGTCTTTAGTTTTGTGTTTTGTTAGGATCCTTGTCACTGTCTGTACCAGGAGGCAGTGCTTGCAACCCAATCAAGTTACACGGGTAGTCCTGCTCCTCCAGGATGTCACATCCATAATTCCATAATTCAAGTCCACAATTGGTGTACTATTCTTTTCACGGATTAGAGCATCACTGATGAGGTGCCATGTAACATCATCCAGCATGACCGGATTGGCGGTGGTTCAGTAATGGTTTGGGGAGCAATATCCTTGGAGGGTATCACAGACCTCCACGTGCTAGCCAATGGTTCCCTTACTGC
Organism: Rhodeus uyekii; assembly: GCA_037043235.1. NCBI lineage: Eukaryota > Metazoa > Chordata > Actinopteri > Cypriniformes > Acheilognathidae > Rhodeus > Rhodeus uyekii. The sequence goes on from JAWRVZ010000034.1 coordinate 2,869,418, forward strand.
TGTTAGGTACTGGGATGAAATCCTCAGAGTTTATGCTGGTGCAGTGTGCCCTGGGATCCTCTTGGTTCATTATAATGCTTGGCCTCATGTGACTAGAGTGTGTAGGCAGTTTGTATGGTAATTGATGCCATTGACGGGACCTCACGTTCCCCAGACCTCAATCCAATTGAGAACCTCCGGGACATTATGTACTTGATCATCCAAAGTCATCAAGTAGCACCACAGACTGTACAGGAGCTCACTGATGCCGTTATCCAGGTCTGGGAAGAGATCATCCAGAACATCAGCCGTCATCTCATCAGATTCATGCCCAGATGTTGTCGTGAGCACATGGGGGCCATACACACAACTGATTGACATTATGAGTTGCTGTGATGAACTTCATGCGAGTTGGATCAGCCTGTAACTTCAATGTTTTTACGTTGATTTTTAGTATGATTTTGAATCCAGCTCTCAGTGTGTTGAGGATTTTTTTTTTCCATTGACTGTTGTCACATAGTTTTGTTGTTAACAAATTATAGAATGTATATAAATAAAGATTTATTGAGATCCAGTGTGTAATTTAAGTGGCCCCTGAATTTTTTTGAGCAGTACTGCTATATATCTATATATATAAAAATAAACTTAAAACTGACAATTTATCTTTTCTTTTTTTTCATAGGTCAAAAAGCTGTATGTGTAACCAGTCTGCTCATCTGCCAGGGGCTGCTATGGGTTGGCACAGCTCAGGGCATTATTGTCACCCTGCCAGTGCCCAGACTGGAAGGCATCCCCAAAATAACAGGTGAGCCGCAATTAAAACTGAAAAGTATTACATCTAAGCCTTCTTTTTTTTAAACAAACACAAAAGCTGCTTTTCCGCCATTGGCCAATGTGTTATCTCTGCTTAACCATTCCATTCCGTGCTGATCCTGGCCTGTACAGATATGGTTTCATTTTCCACTACGTAGCTGATAACGGAGCTCTTTGGAATGTAAATTAAAATGTGTCAGTTGTTTGCCTTGGTAACGCATAAGTTTACAGATGTATATAGTGACCGGGCTATGTAGGATGATATTTATTTGAATTATTCATTTCTGCTCGTGTCACATAAATAACGCGCTTAGCCAGCTACAGAGAAACTGGTTGCCAGTAGTGATGAGAAGAAAGGAACTGACTCGGATCTTTGAATCTCATTCATCAAAAGAACAAATCTTTTTTCAACATAATTAAAATGTTACAAACAAACTGCAATGCAAAACCAAGGCCAAATAATGAGGAGCAGAAACGATTCATTGATTGCTTAGCTGGGTCTTCAGGTTATGCAGTCTGTTAGTTAACCTCACCTCCTGACCTGAGTCCTTTCTTCATCCTGTGCTATGCAGTCAGTACCAGAAACAGAACTGAGTTGTTCTTCACTTCTTGAGTCTTCGGGTTCGATTCGTTCGTTCATCCCGTTACAGCCCAGGCTGAAGCTATGCAGTCAGTTACAGATAAAGTAGTGATAAAGTTGTTTGTTCATCACAGCCCAATAAGAGTATGCAGATACTCTCAACCAGATACAGAAGTTATTCGTTGACCTCTCGAGTCTTCGGGTTTGAGTCGTTTATTCTTTTGTCATGTAACTCTATGTCGTTATTATATGTTGGTATTTGCTTTATCCAAGTAATTTAAAGCATTACCAACTCGTTATTACCACATTCAATGTTATGAAAAAGGAACCATTATGAATTTTTTTTTTATTCTTATAAATTGTAGGAAATTAAAAAACGTATAATTTTCTTTACAGAACCTCTATAGGATGTTGAACGTGCGCAGTCAACACAAAATTACAAATCGTTCTCTGAGACAACTCGTTGTCTACACACATTCTTCCAGAAAGTTTCAGCATGGTTAGCCAATCGTGCTGAGAATTCCGAGCCGAGAGCGGTTTGTAATTGTGCCGTATCGCTCAAGTGCAAATATAATTGTAACCATTCCTTACCATTCTTAGAACCATTCGGCCTAACTGTGGAAAAGTAGCTAAACTGTTCCTCTTTCCCATCAGGAAAAGGGATGACCTCACTCAACGCTCACAACGGCCCTGTTGAAATCTTGCTGGCCACCTCCAGTGTTTTATCTCAAGATTTCCTGAAGCGAGATTCTACCATGGAGGGTGCGGACTCAAATAGTGGAAGTGACGATAAGGAGGCGACAAATTCCTCTCTGGAGTCCCTCCAGCAGGCAGATGGCTCTTCTCAGGGAGACGCCAAATCCAAAGGAGTGCTGCTGCAGTACCACCTGCGTTCTACCTCTCGGCTCCCAGGAAAACTCCTGACGGCCCGGCCTGATGATTCATCCGACTCCACCCAGGAATCGCTGGAGCACACCCTAGAGGATGGCTCCATCTATGAACTAAGCGATGACCCCGATGTTTGGGTCCGAGGGCCTGGGCCCTCTTCTAAGGAATCAACACGTAGGGAGAAAGTAACTTCAGCTGCCGTTATATCCGGAGGAAAAGGGTTTCGTCGACTTGCTAGCTCCTCTAACTCCCAAGACTCCAGTGAAAACACGCTCATGGTCTGGCAATTGCCCATTACAGTTTGAGGAAGTAATACATTCTTCATCCTTTGGCTTTCATAAGGTGTTTTCCCATTGATGGAGGATTGTTAGATCATTGAAGGACAAACAAACTGTAAGCCTGCATTTGTATGGTTTATGAGTATTATTTATTCCTGTTTTTTTTTAGTAAATGAGGGGCGAGTTTTATTCGTGATAATCAACATTATGTCACAAATGCTGTTGATTGAGCTGGGATATTCTTTAAGTTGATGAAATATTCTTTTAAGTTGAGAAACACCTGCACCATTCAATATTCATCTGTCATAATAATAGCATGTACTCAGCTGGCTATAATTACACACCAGATCTAAAAATAAAATAATCTCATCTCTTGAAAATATCACTAAATGACTGACACCATCAAATGATTGAATTTTATTATATCACATGTGCATGCAAGGAATCAGGGTAAGTGTTATTATTTTTGTGTGTTTTTTTTAAATACATAAAGTAATCCTATGTACGGACCTGAGTATTGGCTGTAACCCAATTCTTTCTTGTTTAAAATAAAAGATTTTTTTATGCATCACCACCAAATTGGTGTGCACAGAAAAGTAAGGTAGTTGAATGTTTGAAGTCAGTTTATTTAAATGTGTTTTAATGTTATTTTTGTGTAAAATGTGATAGGGAGAAACTAAGTCTTCAATGTAGGTACTTGTTTCTAATGGTTCTCATTGTTCGCAGTGTCACTTTTAAATAAATAAATAAATCATATGTACTATGATGGAAGTTTCTGCAATTTTTCCATTTCTATGCCATTCCATTTAAAAGCCTTTCATTTGATTTTAAACTGACTCAACATTAAATGGTTTGAAATGGCATTGTGTGAGAAGACCTGCTGTAAATTAATACTGCTGAGTAATATTTTATGTTGAATCGCAGCATATTTTCAGCCTTTTATCTCTGTGCAGCCACTGCTAGCTCTCACAGTAAACATATCAGCAAACGCAGTATGGCGCAGCTCAGGCGGCGGTTAATATATGCACGTTGTGACACTAGTGCTACGTGAAGAGGATGCCAAATCACATTTCTGGCAGGCGCGGAGTAAAACTGACCTGTCAGGATTTAAAGGAGCTGTCTAACAGTCACTCATCGTTCTGATGTACGGTAGATGATTTGTAAGCAGGATTTTGTGCTATTTGAGTAAATGACAGGACACATTTAGTTCTTGCTCTGATGCTTTCCTGTAGCTCAAACGTAAACAGTAGAGCATGGCGCTTGCAACCCCAAGGTCATGGGTTCGATTCACAGGGAAAGCAAGAACTGATTAGAATGTCAATGCGCATCTTGAATGCAATGTAAATTGCTTTGGATAAGAGTGTCTGCCAAATGCATAAATGTAAATGTAAAATGAAATGCATCAAGCTAAGTCTATTATTGAACATAAAAGCTATTACGTTTACAGAAGAGAAACTTTAGTTTACTTTGAGGATGGCGTTTTTCCTTTATGACAGTAGGTTTCTTTTGTGGTGTGGTTGGGAAGGAACCTCATTTAGTTTGAGGAGCTGTAAACTATGCTTACATCAAAGGCTTCTAATTAGAGATGTTTGATTGCTTTGTGTCTGGTGGGAAATCAAGACACTCATTATTGCTAATTGAAGGACTTGATCAAGATAATGCCCCTCCTTTGTAAAACTTAAATAGAAGCACAATGTTCGTACCTCTGTGATTAAGGAGGATGTGCCAATAGATGTGCTTAAATCTATTTAAAAAAATCAATATACTGTATATTAGGCATTTTGATACTTATTTACAATTCACAACCATTAATTTTGTATACAATGTTTAATAATAAATCTGAACTAAATTGCATGAGATACATGTAAGAGAAAAAATGTAATATTTAAATAAAATATTTAGAATTAGAATCTGTGTGACAATAGACTATAAAAAAATGATATGTTGCATAGTATAGGTACACAAGTAATGTTTTCTGTAGCATATATATATATATATATATATATATATACACACACAATATTTTACAGTGTGGGTTGTGCTGGTTCATCTTTCTTCATTCTTTCCATGCTGAGAGAGAGGGGAAAAAATAGCCGTTTCTCTGGAAGAATGTCTGACCTGATCCTCTATGATCACAATACACGGAGGGGTCTCTAAATGTCATGTACCCTTTTAAGTTGGGTTTGAGTGAACGGCTAAAACTGACAATCCATCCATTTGGCTTGCTGTAGCGGAATAAATAATCCTTGAACACACAACCACATAATATTTTCGCATTTAAAAAATATTTGCACATTAATAAAACACATTAAATACACATTTAAAGAGCGGTTTCAAACTAACCTTAATACGTAAATAATACAACATTAAGTATTCGACCCTGGTGATTGCTGGAGGTTACTGAGCTTGTATGTGTGAGTATGAGTTAATCGCTGCGCGCGCTCGGAGCGGGGGCGCGCGCACGAGAGAATGAATTCATTCAAATCTGTTGCTTTTGTGAATCTCCGCCCGACGGAGCCCAGAGAGATGCTGCTGCCGCTGCTCCTTTAGAAGGACACCATGAGAAAGCCCAGGGAGATTCGCGACGAGTTACTCAATATTTCAGCTTTGCACGGAGGATGACATTAACATAGTATTAAAATGGAATACTGACACACTTGCGCCACTGAGTGATATTAAAATAAGACAAAAGAGATGAGTATAATTACTTTATCTTTGCTCCTGTGTGCTGACCTACTGGATTTCGTCATGGGTAAGTATTACTTGAATTATCTATGATATGAGCTGTCAGCTATTTTGAAAAGTCAGCTATTTTGAAAATTTTGTTTGTTTGTTTGAGTCGCACGTTGGACTGAATGATTAACGTCCTTAACTTTATACTGTAGCAATACCAAACCACCTATAGCAATTCTGTGCTATATATAAATATCCTTCAATCATTTTCACACTTTATGAAAACTATTGTTTGCTCAATTGAGGTGGCTTGTCCTTTAAACTCAGGTGCACTTGACTAATGATTTTCATGGGTGGTTATTTTGAGGATAAAGCTTTAATCTTTTGTCCTGGCCCAGTTTTTTGAGGGGTTATCTGCACTCTGAAATAATGAAAGGCCATTGATTGCTGAACAATAGTGTAGGAATTTCTAAGGTTATTAAGAGCAAGCTAGTCTACAATAATATGTAATAAATAGTTTTGCGTTAGTGGGTGATTTGAGTTTTTTAATCTTTCTTTCATGCCTATGCATGCATAAGAGAGAAAGAGTGCCTTTTCTGGACATGAATTAGTAATTGGAACTCCTTACTGTAACTTAATAATGCTGCCTAGCATCATGCGCACTTAATGTCACCGGTCAGTTCATATTAGATGTACAGAGACTTTGGGAAGTGCTTCTTTAGCAGTGTTTCTTTATTTATAATGAAATGAATGAAGTTTAACTTTAAGCCTTGTAAGTGTTTACCTTCAGATCTGATTTCTATCAAAGGCTTTGCAATGTATGTCATATTCATGGGATGATATAGGATGATGCAAACCTTATTATTTAATAAGGTTTGGGGTGAAAAGTTGATAGAATTTAGAGTTGAATTAAAGTTCAACTTAAATTATGTTGATACTTATACCAGTTTGGTAATGGTAAAGGCCATGACTTGTTTACAGCAAAGATATAAATAAATGTGAAAGATTGGGGCACACAAACCAAATGTAAAAAAAACCCATATTGATTGACCATAAATGTGAATATAGGTGTGAGGGGGGCATACATGTCTCCCTCATTACCCAGCAATCAGTGTTTAAGAGATGTCATTGAATTTCTCATGTAACTCCACTGAACGTTTCTTAACTGATTTATCATCTTATAGATAACACAAATGGTAAACCTTCTTGTTAGTGCACTTTCATATGCATTTATGCATCTTTACATAATCAAATAGAGTACTGAAATCATATGAGTGACCCAACTAATACCTGCACATCACCATTAACATTCCCAGCTAACTTTGACATTTGACCAGAGATTGATTTTCTCTGATTTCCAAGATTATTTCAGTCAATAAAAAAAAGTGTTTATGTGGAGTGGTAATGTCATAAACCCTAAAAATGTACATGGACTCTACTCACTAAGCCTCCTAAAGGACACTCTGTAGCGTTTGCTCAGTAAATGAAGGCATGAGGAAGTAACTGTCTGAGGATCACAGGACATCCCAAACAGTGTCCTGTGCCGCATGTGCCGCGTCCTACAAAATCACTTGGTTGATGGAGAAAAATACCATGGATTAGGGAAAGAAAAACACACACAGAAAAAAATAATCCATTCACTGACGTCACAGTTTAAAAAAAAGGCAATATGGTGGAGCAGTGGGATTTTGTAGGTCAGTGAATTTGTGACAGATTATAGGCAGATTGCCTCCCACTCTGATGCCTGCGCTCAGTACAACTCTTTCAATGGAACTTCAGCACTCAGCAAGCCACGGCTGCTTTCCACTGTTGTTCAAGATACAGAGGCATTTCATGCTTTCTGTCTGATGTTGGTAAAAATTTTAGTAACAATTGTAAACTAAGCCCCTTCTCCTTATTAGGACAGGGACACGGCTCAGGCAGCAGTGATGGATGGAAGGCTTAGAAGAGATGAAATGTAGCTCTAGCTCTTGAAGCATCAAAACGCACAAAGAATCTATCCTTGTGACAGACATTATGCAATAGTCTAATGCGCTGAACAATATGTGTGTGCAACATCTTTTCAAATCCATTCTAGATGAAACAGTTGGGTCTTTGATTTATAGTGTAGCATTTATAGAGTATTTGGTTTTGCTTTTTGTTACATTTTGTTTTGTAGTGTATTTTGGATTGCTTATGATTTTTGTTTCATTTCAACAAAGAGGGGAAACTGGAACATTCTCTAAAAAACAGACAATGTAGTCATTGCTATATAGGCATAACTGTCAGACATGTGCTGATGAAAGTCTGTCATTAATTGTTTATTTTACTTGTCTTGTTAATGTATTTATGTTTTATTTGTTTATTTTTTTTGTCATAGAATTAAAATAAAACAATAAAAAAATCTGATGCTAGCAACACTGTTGGCTGTATAGATATTGTTTATATCAGTTTTTCTGGATCAGTGACATTGCATTGAATAATGGATAATCGTTTGATACTAACATGTCTCTAATGTTAAATAATAGATAATTAGAGATACCTGTCAGGTATGCGCTGATGAAAGTCTGTTATTTCTTGCAGTGAGGAGAACATTAATCAAACATAGCACTGAGACTATTCAGACTCACAACATCATATTGGTTTTTGCAATCATGCTTTTTGATCTGAAATATTCACAACTTGGATCAAGAGCTCATTAAATGTTACAATTTCACTGTCATTGCAGCATGACCTCTCTTGGGGGAGGTTTATATTGGGTTCTTCAAAAGCACTTGGTTTTGCTAACTTATGACTTAATGGTTTTAGAAATAAGGAGAGCACTGTACTTTTTCTAGGGCTCATTGCTGGTAATTTGAATGGGATTTTTAAGTGTGCAATTTGAGAATGTAATAAAGCATTCAGGAAGTGACACAGCTATCTTTTTCCAGGTTATTTAACAGTCACCATTGAGCCTCTCCCTCCTGTGGTTATGGGGGACACAGTGACTTTGAAGTGCAATTTCCGGACGGATGGCAACTTGCGAGAGATTGTGTGGTTTCGGGTAAGTGGGGTCCGAGATGGTATCTTTAGATGATACGCTTTTTATTTCAGCATCCTTGGGGAGAAATAATCACTTGTTTTTCAGTGTGCTAGTTTTTGTGCTTTGTCAAACTCTTTTAGGTTGTAGTTCTGTTGGCAAACTGACGTTGTGAAGCTCAAGCTGTCAAAAATATGAAAATATATTCAGGATTAAGATTGAATGCCTCAGTGACTTTAGGACAAGCTGTTTTCATTTTGTCATCAGACAGAGCCAGAAGTGTGGCAGGATTGATGAGCTAACAGATAAAACATTCAATCAAAACTCATCCGCATGCCAACACATTTCTTTGGCATTTGAAGTAAAACTGTTGCCACATAATTTGTAATGTATCATATATTTATTTAATTATGATTATTTATTTACTTGTATATGTACCTTATATGCTTATTTAGTTGCTTAGAAAATCGTAAATGATCAGTTTTGCTACATTTCTCCTCCTCCTCTAAAAATAATATGAATGTCTCATACTAAAAGTTGCCCAAAACACTGTTTAGACACTGTTTTTGCATTGGATAACAAAATATCAACTATTTTATGTCTGTTACATCTTTCAAAATAAAGTCACTGTAATCTTAACATCAGTTGATGTCACTTTGAATCAAAATGTCTGTCAAGTGCATAAATGTAAATGCGGTCTTAAAATGTTAAAAGTTAATGAGATGAGCTGACTTCATCTGACAAAAATCATTTTGACTGCAGTTGGTTGGAGAAAAATAAAGTTAGTCTTGACACAACAACTGTCGTCACAGATTTATAAGCATAATTTTAGTCCAAATGTAGCAGCTGGACATATAGCATTTACTATAAACAGGAAAATTGGTATGTACAAAAAGGTTTTTCCTCAAGTTTTACCCTGATCAGTTCATGTTTTCACAGGTGATGGAAGGTGGAACCTTAAAACAGAAAATTTTCACCTATGATGCCATGTACAACACCAATTTTTCTCACATGGAGGACTTCCGTAGACGAGAAGACCTTGTTTACCAGTCAACTGTCAGGTTATAGTTATACCCAGCGGAGCTCAGTTTATAGTGGATATTATTTGGCTTTCCTCTCAGCACGTACCGGGCTATTTTTATGACTGCTGTGTTTAGACAGATTGTTCCTCAATATTCCCAGGCTCCCTGAGGTTCAGATGGAAGATGATGGACCATATGAATGCCATGTGGGGATCTATGACAGGGCATCTAGAGAGAAGGTGGTCTTGGCATCTGGGAGTATCATTCTTAATGTCATGTGTAGGTTCTACTTATAAACTGTCATTCACAGATCAGTTCACAGAACTTGGATGCATTTTTGAACTTCAGTATCTGGGTGCATTATCATAAAACCCATTATTACTGTCAGCGACTGCCTTTTATGTTAGACTTTAAAAGGGGTAGTTCACCCAAAAAGGACATTTCTGTCATCGTTTACTCACCCTCGCGCTGTTAGAAACCTGTATGACTCTGTCAGAAGAACATTCACTTGAAAGCATTCACTTTATGAACAAAAATATCTTCTTTAGTGTTCCACACAAGAAAGAAAGGTTTGAAACTAGTTAGTAAAAGACAGAATTAAAAATGTAGTGTAAACTATCCCTTTAACCTTAATTATTGAAATAAAAGTCCAGTGAGTGAGTGCTTTTCAAGATAATAACGAAAATAGGATATTCATGTTTCATTCACCCAAATGTGGTGCCATAACCAAGATTTCAAATTCTCAGTCGCACATCTCATTTTTATTTGCCTATGCATGTGCATTCATGCCCATGAAAATCTGGGAATTCATCAGGGTATTAATGCAATTTCCCTCTGCATCCACTTGTAAATTAATAGATTCCAACAGTAATTTGCTGTGATGTGAAACACAAAGTAGTTCATTTAATAGCAGCTGAGAAACCATCATAAAGATTTCACATGGATTACTGACTTAAATCAAGAGATCTCCTAGCTTGCGGTCTGAAGCACAAAAGTGCCCTTGAGGAAAAGATACTAATAATTACTTTGAATGCTGCACTGTCATCTCTCTTTATCTCTTTGAATTACTGTAGTGACACTATCAATTTTATAATGAGTTTTCATTTTTTTTCTTTTTCTTAGCTCCACCAAAATCAATATCTGTTGAGGCAGCAAATCAGCCGGCTCGATTCAATCGCTACGAGGCTCAAAACTTCACGCTTGTTTGCATTGTAACTGGAGGAAAACCTGCCCCTGTGGTTAGTAGAACAATAAAACACCAGCTCTAAATTAAATAATTAAAGACAGACCTGTACAAAGCAACACTTATCTAAATGGAAATGCGTTTCATTGCCTTTTAGTTGCTTAGTAATTATTTCTTCCCCAAATTCAGGTGTACTTCAAAAGGGATGGAGAACTTATTGAAGTCCATCCTTTCGTTTCCTCTGAGAAAGTGGAAAACAGAGGCTTGCTTTCTGCCCAGGATAACCAACCGCTTATCAGCCGAGAACTGGACGATACAAAAGTGCAGAAGTCTCTTTCTTTCTTGGGCCCTTACAGCGAACCGGTGCGTCTGGATAAGGACCGGCCCCAGCGCAGCTACACATCTGGAGCCCCTGACCAGGAGGTACCCAGTCCCACCACAGAGATCATCCCAGAGACTGTGATCAGCCGAGAGTTTCCCCGCTGGGTGCTGAGCTCAAGCCCACTGTACTATTTCAACCATACGCAGTCTGAGCTTCACGATGGTACTATGGAGGTCCAAGCTATGCTGACCTGGCACTTGAACCCACAACTGGACAATGAGGCTCTGTTCAGCTGTGAAGTCAAGCACCCGGCCCTATCCATGCCCATGAAGGCAGAGGTTACACTCTGTGAGTGTCCGCTTGTATGCATTGCTAGATACAGTTACTGAGGGGACTGTGTGTTATATGCACTATGTTTATTAGATGTAAACAATATATCAGTACCATTATGGTTATCAGCTGGTATTAGAGTTTTTTTTAATTTTCCTGTGTTTACATTGAGATTACCTTTGCAATTCAAATTGAACTACACTGTTAGATGTCATCTTTAGCAAATTTGGAAATGATTTTTCATACTGTATTCACTTATTAACAATTTCAAAAAGATTGATTTTAGTCTTTTATTTGTAAATTATTAGAGACAAAATGGTACAGTAGCCAGCCATAACATGAATAAAACATTTAGCCTATATATAATTCTTTTCATGTTTTGGCTGGCATTAAACTTCTATATTGTTTGCGTAGAATACAAATAGCATAGAAGAGAACACCTTGACTCCCTCCTATGACATAATGACAATGCTTTCATTTCTCACTGTTTACAAGCCGCTCCAAAAGGACCGAAACTCTCGGTGGCTCCGAGCAGAGCGATAGTGGGAGACACAGTTCGCATCAAAGTGGAGGGATTCCAAATGGGGCCCAAAGCGGTACAATCATGAAAGGAGAAATGTTTCTAGAATATGAAGTGGAGCAAATACATTATTTTCAAATAATGCAACTTAACAGTAGAAGTGATTCATGCTTTTGTATGAGCAAATTATGACTCTAATCTGAATGCACGTCATGTTGTTTTTGATTTGGCAACAACTAATATTTAACAATTATAATGCCTTCCAATGTCTTTTGGAAATGTTGAACTAAATAATGAATTTGCTTTTGATGTTGTATAGCAGACGTGTAAATGTTTTAGAGAGCTTCTTTTGAAAATGGTTTAAAATTCTCTTCAAGTATAAAATATATGAGCAAATGAATACTGCCAATGGTGTTTTAGATATGAATTATTAAAAAGAGGTCTCCCAAGCTACTCTTATAAATATTTTAGCGTTGTTTGTAATTTTTCAGACTTAAATCCTGAAAAATATATACTATATGCTATGAGTATAGCCATGTTCAATGTTTGAAATGTCTTAAGTGTTGAATGAATATTTTAACTTTCTCTTTGTGCCACAGAATGAAGTGTTTCCAGAGCCTCTGTTCACATGGACACGAGTGGGAGGACCTCTGCTGGATGGAAGTGAAGAGAGACTTGGTAAATTACTGGTTCTGGACAGAGTCCCAGCTGAGCTCAACGGCTCGATGTACCGCTGCACGGTCCAAAACCCTTTGGGATCTACCAACACGCACACCCGCATCATAGTATTTGGTCAGTACAAGACGCATCACAAGCAATTCAAGTGGTCTGCAGCCAACATTCAGATGCCTCATACTGTTTAGTTTCTACCTAAGATGTGTATGCTTCACAATGCTGGATTCACATCTGACACTCAGAGTGTTTTGTCTGTATCCAGCACTCGCATGCCTTAAATTGTTCAAACCATTCCCAAACATCCTTATTTCTCAGTGTTTTGTTTGTACTCCGTAATTAAATGCCCCATACTGTTCAGTGAGATTCAATTGCTGTAAGCTGTTTATTTCCAAAAGACATCACAGTGTTTGATCAGTAGACTTATAATCTATGGTCAATTTTTAATAGCAACCTGCATAATATAAAATCTTTACAACCAAAATGAAGAATGCAACAGACTTAAAGTTGCGCTCGGTAATATTTTTTTAAATATGTTTAAAATAATGATACTCACCGAAGAAGAGGAAGTCTCCAGTCACATCAGTAGTTTATGATCATTATTTTATATAATTCAATCCTCGTAATCTTTAATCTCTTCTCTGATGACTTGTTTACTGGCTCGAGGGTGGGTCAACCCGTCACTCACATGAGACCACAGAAATAGAAATGACAACAATCCAATCAATTCCCAATTAATAAAATCGCCCTAAATTTTTTCTCATCTGCAGAACTTCATTGCAACTTTTGTTTCATGTCTACAATAACAAGAGGTAGTAGCTGCCATTTTGAGATCACATGACCAGAAAATACTACACAAATTTTGATATCCTAACTGTTTTTTAACATTTTTGTTTGCGGAATTGAATCATAACCGAATGCATGTAGAGCATGGGTGCTTCTCTTTTCTTATTTGTGCACCCTCGTTTCCTTCTACACCTGTGCATCCTCGTTTATGGCTCCTCAGGAAGCCTCCTCGCAGTGCAATTAGAGACTTGATATGTCCTTCAAGATGGCTGGGTTCAATTGGTTTCCGGGTCAAAGGATGGAGGACTTAGGTGTGAAGAAACGAGGAAGCATCCACTTGAGGTCTAAGAAGTACCCTTTGTCTACAATTGCAGCAGTAACTGATAACTTAATTTTATGTGAATGTACATCTACACTAGTAAGTGTCAGTATAGGTCCATGATGATCAGAATCAACATAGCAAAATCATGAGGTTACATATTTCTACGTTTTTCATTTTATTTTCTGAATTTGTTTGAACAGAAAATCCCAGGATCAAGAAGAAGCCTAAACATCTAAGCTGTAAGACACAAAAACATCCTACACATAAAATATATTACAATACTCTAGACTATAAACTCTCACATTGATTGTTGAATAATTTTCAGTTGGCGATTCTGCCGGAGACATGCTTGGACCCTCACTGATGATGTTGCTGTTGTCATTGACTCTGGAGTTAACATGAGAACTATGGGATGCACTTTACATTAGTACCCTCTATGATGCTGTCAGCTCCTCTGCCATCTCTTTCGCTGTCCAGCAGCTACACTATAATCCAGGACTGAGATTGCAGCAGAGAAATATGTGCTCAGAATCAGAACGATGAGCTCAACCCACCCTGACCACCCCATCCATGTGACTACAGTTCAGCTCAGTTTGTTCCGCACCTGTTTTGTCACAATACAGTGACATTTTCATTCTTTGATTTCATTTTCTTCATTGTATTTGTGCACAGCTGCGTTGCAGAAAAGGATTAGAGTGAAGTGGAATGAGTCGGCCCACATACAGATAATCCTGGACATACATTACTGCTTTCATCATTCTAAACAGCTTATTGTAATGTCATTTCATTAATGTTGTTCCTTAATATACCCGAGCTGTTGAGTGCAAAATCACTCACTGGCTTTCAAAGCTGAAGCGATTGAAAGTTGAGGATCAAATTCACCTACTGCATTTGACCTCTAGATGACAGTGTAGATCTATAGACCAAACACCTTTTTTACACATAAAAAAGTCACTAAACCCTTTTGACTGCTATTCATTGAGATGTTCCTCAAACTGTTATGTAATGTATTCTAGCGCATTTTCTGCAGAGAAAACAGGAATACCCAATGCAAAAGGTGTTGCTAAACTTGATAAAGAATAAATTTGAAATCTACTGGCTAACTCTTCTTTTTTTGCTTCATTCCATACAAGGGGCAAATGACTTAAAATCCTATGTGTTTTCCCGTTTTCAGTAAACAGTCCAATTAATTATTGCAAGATATAAAAATTCCCCAAATGAGTTAATTTCCCCCTTAACCCTCGCTGAACACTTCTGGTTGTCAAGAAGCTTAGCATGTATTGTCATTTTACATTTAATCAATTAAACATTCTGATTTCGAGTCCTCAAATTCGATTGGCCAAGCGGCGTTCCAGCCCCACGATGCTTTCTAAACGTCATGTTTTCGTTTCGGAAATGTTTTTACATTTTAGATTTATTTTATAGCATTTTAATTCGTTTTTACTTTAGGCATAACATCTAACAAAATGATTTATTTTACATAAGGCAAACCGTGAAAGGCGGGTAAGTAACTTTAATATGGTAATATGCGTTGCTAATTACCAAGTTGTTTCCCGCCATATTTCACGTCGACAGACACGCGCCCTTTCCAACATCACAACATTCATCATGCGCTCGAAACTCGATATTCCGTCTCTCCTCTTGAATGCCATCAAAACTCTTACTCGTGTGATATTGCTTAGTTAAGCTATTGAATTACAGTATGCACGTACAGTATTAAACCTTTTTCACAGTCGAAGAGCAACATTCCGTTTTTTTAATGAAATGCGTGTTATCTTTCCTCAAAACGTCTAGGAGTGTTTGTAAGAGTTGGAAAGCAAAATAGATGCGCATAAGTAATGAGCCTCCCAGCAGTGCCTTTTAAATCACTAACAGTGATCAGCATGACTTCGCTCCTAATGAGAAGAGAACACTGACGCATAAATGATAAATAAATGTTTCACAAATGATCTCTCTCAATCTTCGAACGACACTTGCAAGAGTCCCGTCCCGCCTCTTTAGAGAGAGAGCGAGAGAGAGAATGTTCATTTTTAGATAGGTAAGACACTTGGCACGCTGATGGACGTCCTCTGTTAGACCTGCTCGCACTTTGAGGGACAGCTTCTTGCACACCGGGAGAGCAGGACGCATTTCTAATTTCTCAGAACTCCAGCGTGCCTTTTGACAACTGACAAGTTACAAACACTCCCTTCTCACTCACTCGCCTGACTCGATAGCACTCGGTAGAAAGCGTGGACTGTCTGAACGTCACGATGGAGATGAAGGTGCTGGGACGCGCGTTGCTCTTTCCTTTCCAGATCTTCCTGTGCTTATTGAGGGCGACGGTGCGCTTCTTCGGGCGCCAGGAGCGCAGGGATCTGGGCACTGATGTGGTCCTCATCACTGGAGGGGGGAGAGGAATCGGCCGACACCTGGCGAAAGAGTTTGCCAAGCAAGGAGCAAGAAAGGTAAAAGCTTCGACCTGCTGCGATAGTGTATTTATTCTATTCTTTACAATGCCTACTCATTTTGCTCTTTGTAATGGGAAAACTTGTTTGAGTGGCGTGCAAGTTATAGACAATAACTTCCAAGGATTGCATATACTTTGATGGAATTACAGGGTTTTAAACGGCTACAAAAATGTTAAATGCGTTACTTTATTGTTTAAACTGTTGCTTGATTCTCCGATGCGCAGTTCTAACACGGCAATTATCTAATTCTAAACAAAAACTTTTTAGCAAAACTCTAAAAAATATGTGACTTTATTAAAAATACATCTTTAATAAAAAAAGATATGTTTAATAAAATCATATGCCACATTATGTGGCTAGTTTTCCGTAATGGAAAGCGCGCGAGCGGCGGTAGTGTTGTTATGGTAACCTCCTTTTGCGAACGCGCCTTTGATTTTGCGACAGGTGAGAATATGCGATGGTTTGTGCGCAGTTTTAAACGCACTAAATAATTAATAACAATGGACGTCGCTCCTAAAATGAAGTGCAAATCATTTCCAAAGTAGAAAAATGGAAAAGGAAACGAACGAGTAAAAGACATTTTACTGTATTGTTATTGGTTGTTTGCTTATTAGCTATCTCAGCATTAGGACGCTACCAGTAAAAAACAAACAGCCCTACAGTCTGAAATGGTGTAGTTTGTTCCGTCTGTGTAGTCAACAGAAGGTATGGTGACCTGTAGCTGCCCTCATGTAAAGCCTTAAGTTCTGTTTCATATTCCTCCTGCACACAAACACAGGTGTTTCCTAAGCCTTTATGTCTTTACAAATGCCCAACAATGGGCTGCTGACAGGCAAGGCTGTTTTGTTGAACTCAAATCATGTGTGACTCCATAACCTCCCAGGGAATTGCATACTTCCCTGTCCCCGAGTGAGAGAAAGAAGAAAAAAAGCATACAGGATGAGCCATCAAATATGTTATTTATCACGATTATTGGAATGTAAATACAAAAACTCTTCTTTCCAAGAATAGAATAAAGCATCAAGTGTCAGGAATAGCCGTGCTTCAGTGTGCGTGTGAGGCAGTGAATGAATGTGTCCTGCTGCATTCATGTGCGCCCAACATGTGTAGGTGTGTGAATGGATCATTTGCAGGGGGGGGGGTGTAGCAGGCAGAGAAGCACCTTGCAGATTGGTTACCACAACCAAGTTCATTGGTAGGTCAGCCAGCTTTTGGAGAGCAGGGCTGATGATGTCATTTGTGTTATTGTGTGGGCTTCTTACTGCTGACTCCCAGAGGAAAAGAATCAAATGGAAATCCAAAAGAGCCGATGCCGTGTATGAAAGTCAAGTCAAGCAGACAGAAGTCAGGGCCCCTCAATTATATATTGATTCATTATGTAGTATTTAACTTTTATTTCCCTGGGGAGGGGATTAAAATAGGATGAAAACCTTTTCCTTATTCTCTACTGCTTTAGTCTATGAGGTGACGGCATAAAATCAATTCTCAATTCATCAATGTTGATCTAAAAACAATCGAGTCATTATTCATCTGAAGTCAGTTCAGTGTTGATTGACTAACTGTGTAAAGTTCATTCATTTGACTAACTTTATGTAGGCTAAATTATAAAGGTGGGAAGGTAAAGGTGAATGGAGGCTGGTACTTTCATACTCCCAGCTGGGCTTTGGCCCATGCCTGACCCCACTAGGCCAGCACTAATGAGGGGCGTTAGGCTGCCCCTCCTTATGTGTCCCGGTGGCTCTGTTGCTTGAACTTTTACTGATAATGGGACACTTACCAAGTGCTGTTTGTGACATTGGTGAGACATGAGTCAGGCAGTATGTCACTCAGCACATCTGTTGCTTGCTTGCCCTATTTTACCCTCGCTCTCTCTTTTTCTCTCAACGTAATATTTTGTATAAAGAAATGAAGCAATTTTTAAAGCAATCATTGTGACAGTACTTTATCTCATTATTTTATCCATTCTCTAAAATGCTAGCTGTTGGCAGGGAAACACCCTGGACAGATTCTTTAACATTTTATTTTATAGTTTATTTTTATTTTTACTGCAATACAATGAAAACAAGCAAAAGTTTGCTATATTATTAAATTGTAATATGTTTTCACATTACAATAGTGAGAACTGGTGTGGAATATAGTGTTATAATGCAAACAAAAACATGACCGTTAATTATTCCTTTAAGAATTGTTTTTCTTTTTCTTTTCTTCTGGGGTGACCCGGACATGTTCTTGACAGGTTGTGTGAGATTTCCCCACTCTAAAACTTTGAGTACTGAAGAGTTCCTCAGAGGGTCAGAACATGTGACCGTTTTATGTGTGTATGTTTGTTTATGAGGTAGATTGAGATTGACAGCATAGGGAGGAGGTGGTCTCATGCTTGTGTTCATTACCTCTTGCTGACCTTGCTGAGTGATGGATCTAATAGCCAGAGAGTGAACCGACCTATACTGCCTGACCCTGTCCTTTATCACTCTCACTCGCTCTCCCTAAACCTTGTGTACAATAACATGATAAGGAAATAGTTTATTCAGTTACTCCTTCGAGAATTCAGCCTATACATGCATCAATGTGTAGCAATCAAACATAATGCATCATAGAGTTGGAGAATGTGGTCCCTCAGCTCACAATATAAAAATTCATCTTCCTGTCCTGGAAAGTGTTCATGATGTTCTGCATTTGCTTTAAACCAATCATGTTTTTCCTCCCTCAGGTGATTTTGTGGGGCCGCACAGAGAAATGTTTAAAAGAGACTTGTGAGGAGATCTCTCTGACTGGAACAGAGTGTCATTACTTTGTGTGCGACGTGGGCAACAGAGAGGAGGTGTACCAGCAGGCAAAAGTGCTCAGGGAAAAGGTATTCTTGCTCTCTGCATTTCTTGTTTCAAGAGGTCTAAAAGGATGTTATGGTCAAAAGGACTTTATAAAGAATGACCCCGTTTCAAACAGCTAGTTTTATAGCTTTTGCTCAGGTATGTTGATCCACGAGATTGTAGAGTGTCTCATTTGTCATTTTAGAACGGTACTCATTAGTGCCCCCTTTGTGGCCGCTAGGGGTTAGGCTAGGTATTTTCAAATCTTTTGATGCCAAAGACTCCATATTCAGTATAATGATATCCTTGCAAGAGTACCTGCTGTTTCCTAAATTAAATAATTGTTTAAATTAAATAATAAAATGATTAGTTATTTTAAATTATTATAATATTTTATTTACATGTTTCCTAAATTAAGAAATGATCTTATTTTAATTATTTTTTATATTATATTACATTGGTTCATTATTTTTTATTGCTTTTTATATATATATATATATAATTTTCTTTGCTTTGGCATTTATAGTGCAATGTTATATATATAATGGCAATGTTGTGTCCTAAATGAAACCTTTTAGCATTTTATTATATTACTATTATTATGTTTTATTTAGTAATTTATGTTCCTTTTTCCTTGTCTTTGGAAAATGATAATGAAATATTTTTCATGACCATAATTATCAGAAGAAATAAAAATTATAATTATCACCAATAAAATGACAATTCTTCTTGTCCACATCACATCCAAGTTTACTCTAAATATATGCAATGTGGTCTCACACAGGTTGGGGATGTCACCATTCTAGTCAATAACGCAGCTGTTGTTCATGGGAAAAGTCTAATGGACAGTGACGATGACGCACTCCTGAAGACTCAGCATATAAACACACTTGGACAGTTTTGGGTAAGAGACTAATCAATTTCTTGACTTACTCGCTGCTCTCATGACTGTCTATTTATTATACTGCAGCCGTACTACAGTAACCGCGCTTTGAACCTAACATGAACTCTTGATACTCCTTTGTGTTTTGCAGAACATATTTCAGATACTTAACGTTAAGTCACTTGGCATGCTGTAATTCTTGGAAGCGTTCCTCCTCATTTAAGTGTGTTTTTGCCAAGAGAGAGAAAGTAACACAACATTCCTCACACAGAACAGTCAGAGACAACTAATACAAGAGAGATTCACAAACAAAAGCAAAGGAATGATTCTAAAAGAACTATCGGAAAAGGACTGCTCGGGAGATCTAGGCTACACGGTCAACCTTTTTAGGACACATTCATATTCAATGAGAACAAGAGCTGCTCATCAGTAGTAGCTCACACTGAGGATTGCTCCAATATATTGTTGCTCTAATTGCAAACACATGGCGTTTTCGAAATGCCAGTTTTAAAAAGAGTCTTGTAGAGAAGCAAGCCATCATCAAACACTGAATACGAGCTCATATTTCTGCTGAGCCGGTCAAAATATGCTTGTCAGCTTTCACCAAAGGTAGTCCAGAGAATCCTAGACAATTAACACATTCCTCACCCCGAAGTTCTGAAGCTTCCATTGTTATTGTTGGATTTTCCAGAAGATGGTTGAGGGAACAGAACAATGCGTAATTGTGTGTGTCTCCCCCACAGACCACGAAAGCATTTCTGCCTCGCATGCTGGAGCTGTGCAACGGCCACGTGGTGTGCATTAACTCCATTCTCTCCCTCTCCTCCATCCCTGGAGCCATCGACTACTGCACATCCAAAGCCTCTTCCTATGCCTTCATGGAAAGCCTGACGCTAGGCCTGCTGGACTGCCCTGGAGTGGGCTGCAGCACGGTGCTTCCCTTTCACACCGACACAGAGATGTTCCAGGGCATGAGAGTGAGGTAACAAGCTGCCGCCGCTGCTGCTGATAAACATGGAGACCTGGTTGGAATTAAAGCAGTGCATAATTCATGAAATCACCTCTTAGGTTCCCTAAGCTGTTTCCTCCTCTGAATCCGGAGATGGTGGCCGAGCGCACTGTGGATGCAGTTAGGACCAACACTGCCTTCGTTGTCCTGCCATGGACCATGCACTTTCTTGTCATCCTTAAACGGTGAGACTGTCACTGCATCAGAATCAATCCCTTCCCCCTCTCCAGCTGTACTCTCTGAATAAAGCTTATTTCCAAATTTAATGTATTCATTTTATAGACCATATGCACCAGAGAAACGAGCGAGCAGCCATCTTTTAGAATATTGTGCTAAAACATATTCCATTTTTGCAGTAGCTCTGAATATTTCTATGACATCACTGGTGAAGTGGATTTACTTATTGTAAACTTAACGGAAGTTATCACGAGCGTTTAAAGCGGATTTCATAACAAATGTCAATAGAAGATTTTAAAATGAGCGGTTCATTCATAAATCTGTAAGATCTTCCCTTCATACTGGGAAAGACAGAACACAAAGAATGCTGCGCTGAAAAGGGGCGGGGCTACATAAGGTCTATATCTCAATCACTGTCAAATGCAGTCTGACTTTTTAACCCCACTTTATTACATAATTTGACTATTTAAGATTTACTAATAACTTATTTTTTCACTCTTTGTTTCTTCTCAGCCTTTTGCCCCAGTCTGCCCTGGAAGAGATCCATAAGTTTTCAGGAAGCTACACCTGCATGAACACATTCAAAGGACGGACTTAAACTCAAGAACAGCTTGACTGTGAAAAATCCTCAAAACCAATTTTTCATGCAAATCAAGCACTTCGTCCAGGAACATCAATCTGTTGCTTTGTGGACGCAAAAAAAAAAAAGACTGAAAGGGTCATTGGGAGCAGCGTATCAAGATGTCTTGTTTTCCCAAGAACTATTACGTCTGCGATTCTTGCGTGGATGAATTTGGATTTGGTTGCCCTATACTGGACTGCACACAGGCGTGTTGGTGAAAGCGTTCCTTGGATATTGGGATAACAGAGTGGAAGAGAAAGAGTTAAGGAAGAAATGGTTCTTCAGGTTTTTGGCTCTTGGGCGTTTTATAGATCTTCACTGATTTTCAGAAAATGTTCTGTAACAACACACATACGGCAAATATATATATTTCAAAATAAATTGCTAATATAGATGTTAAAAAAATAAATATATAATTTCATTAAGTTTTAGTTACGTCCTTTTTTTTTCTCCAATCTAAATACTGTGTATTAATGTTTTCCAAAACCTATTTAAAAAAATAAATGTTTACATTTACACAATTTATTTTTACATTGTAAATGTATTTTCTTGCACCTTGAAGTACATTTTGTAATATATTTTGGTTTAAACAATTATTAGAAAAATATTTTTCCTTAAGCGGTGCTATTTACCACGTATATAGCATATATTTGAAACCATTTTTTTTTGTGGCCGTATGGGACTCCAGCATGTCTACCTTCATATTAATGTCAACTTCAAATAAACAGTATTTGATCTTTAAAAAAACCTGGCGAGTGTTATTTTGTGGGTGTCTATGTGGGTTTGAAAACAGGGAAGTGTGGGTCCCTGGCAGTGTGCTTGTTCTGTCTCTGCCAAAACTCACAGGCATTTCATGGTCAGCATTCCACCGTTGCAGGCCAGCCAATCATGAGCTCATTGTGCGCTAGGCAGGGTTGTCATAACACAAACTTCACTTAACAGGAAAGCACACTGGAGAGGGGTCAGCCACTGGAAGGCTAATAGACAAATCTAGAAGTTGTCATTTCATTCAGACTGGTCAGTCACACCTTGATGAATAGCTGATGTTCGCAGCTGCATCAAACCAGACAGATGGATAGGTAATTCAGTGCCTGTTGACAATTTTCTCCTACGCCTCCATTTGCCAATTTGGATGCGAGATCTAAGACTGTAACCTCATAAAATCAAATCTACAGGCAGATGTTTTTTCTTTCAGCATCTCTCCCTCAAATTCGTTCCATGCGGTGCATCCCTGCTGCGGTATTAGAAGACAATAGAGTGCTATCAAAGCACACTGGGGACTGAAACTGACACACAACAGGCACAAAGCAGCTATTGCAATTATGTAATTACCAATTCACATCATATTCTGTACATTCATCTGTTATCTTGCGGCTGGAAGAAAACGTTGCTTTTTGATGAACTGTAAAACAAATAATGTACGGGGCTGGGGGAATAATCATCAAAAATGTTGTATGGCCCAAATGACAAAACTGAAGAATGAGTTTTGGCATGTCTAACCGCAATGATGGACACTGTTGAGAATGGGATCAGGACATGAAACTGTGTCATGGAGTGCATGTGTGTTGGAGAAGTCAGCTCAAATCTCAGGGGGTGAGTTCAGAGCAAGGTTAGCCAAATAGTAGATAAATCTGAGTAGGCTGTTGGACAGACAGCTCACCCGGTGATGAACCCTTTGCCCAGGGAAAAGAATAGCTTAATGTGACCCAGCACAGGTGGGAAAGTAGTATTGACAGGGCACATGGTAACTCATGCTCAATGTTAGCATTAGCATTGTTGTTCCTTATACTGTAGTGTTAGCAGTACAGAGTTATGGGCACAGAGTGTGGCCGCTGCACATCCATCTTTTACTAATGAGTGTGTCGCCCTTAAGGGAAAGACCTTTGATCTGACATCACAATGTCAGACAAGAAGAAGAATGTAGGCTAAACTAAGGCCATGTTCAGACTGCCAGCAAAAATCAGATTTTTTTTTGCATATCCAGATTTTAACCAGATGGGTTTTTGAAAGTCTGGAGAGCAAAAAACATGAATTGTGAATTCAGTCATATTTTTACAGATGCATCTCAAGCTGGATGCTCTGCTGCAAAAGAAAGTTTTAAATCTGATTTCAGCAGCCACTTTCACAACGATAAAAGATTTAGAAAAAAAAGGAAAAAAAAGAGAAAAAAAAATCGGATTTGCCTGCAGTCTAAATATAAGTTGAACATCAGAATTAAAAGTGTTGAGAAACTGCCATGTATAATGCCAAAGATTTAAATGTTATTTAACATTCTCATATTATATTCACCTTTTTATAACTTTAATTCAGTCAGAAAAAAATATAATGTCAATTTCGTTGACAAAATATAGTAAACCATACCAAGCGAATTATAGCTTTACATCTCAGGATAATAAACAGTGCGTCAACTAGTTCCCGCACGTCTTACTTGCGTTAACAATCGGTTAACAAAAGAACAACCATGAACTAAAGAATGGGTGCAAAATATGATTTAAAAGTTAAATTATTCTCCATAAGCCCTTATTTTGATGTAGCCCACAAAAATTAATCTCACCAAGAGAAGGTTAGCAGGAAAAATTGCGCTTATTTATTATGAAATATTTTCTGAAAGGCAAAGCAGAAACTCTGGATAGATTACCATTTATTCTTTACAAAAAAAAACAATCATAAACCGTAAAACACAAATACTGTTAATCCATAACTTTTATTATTATGCCTTTATACATTTGCATATTACAACAAAATAAATTTATACACTATTTATTTTGCATATTGTGCAGTAATAGAGGAAACCAGCGTTGTACCACAACCATACAAACTTTGTAGGGTTTTATACAACATATTAGTATTTAAATAATAGACCTTAGAAAAAATTAGGTGTTTTGTTCATATTATACTAAATTATACTGACCAGTGTTGACCAGGCACTGTCACAGAAGTTAAAAATCTAATTTTTGTTCTGGTACACCAGTGTGTATACGTGTGTGTGTGTGTGTGTGTGTGTGTGTGTGTGTGTGTGTGTACACCAGTGTGTATTCGCGTGTATGTGTGAGATATATGTGATCACATATATCACGCACGCACGCACGCACACACACACACACACACACACACACACACAAGGAAGGTGACTGTTTAAAAGAGAAAACATTAGTAGTGTCTGATCTTTGGTACCAACTTGCAACATCTTAAAATGAATCGCTTCATTCAGTGAGACAATCAATTACATGACACTGTTCAATTTAAAACAGTGAGTAAAATAATAATCCTTGAGATCGGGAAAAATAGAAGAGATTATTGTCTCTTTGTGATGTAAAAATATCTGATGACAAAACTTTGTCGGTTGTAATAAAGGCAAAAGAATCATAATAGTGTGCACTACAGAGTACCATCATTTTATTTATTGAAATATGTTATCTGCGTTTCAAATGTTAAGCTTGAACTATTAAAAGATCAAGGTAAAACTAGAAAAATGAAGAAACATCAGATTATTAATTCATAATTTCTATTTTTGTTATTTTCATTAAACTGGATCTAGAAAAGACAAGAAAATACATTTACTGAAAGAAGAAAAACACCAAACAGATGTTTTTGAAGGTGGACTGCATACGGAGAGGTGAAAAATGTAATTCCAACACTTGCTCTCTAAGTTAATGTTGGGTCACCAGTGAACGGTGAGAGCAGCTTCAGTTCCCTACATTTGTATCAGTGCAATTCAACCATAACCTCCAAACCACTCACATATTCAGCAAAATAACTTTTCTTTAAAGGCAGTTTTGTACAGCACTCCCAGTTAATTTCATAATTAATTTCAACATTGTATATACAGATTGGTGTGCCTAGAGTATGTACATAGAGGATCTATACACAAACATACACTGTACAGTGTCAGACTAGCTGTGCACATCAAGTGACAAACACCAGTTATTTCACCAGTTGAGAAACAAACTAAATGAATTCTACTTCAAAGGATTGCAAGGAACTTAACATATTTTCATATTCAAGTTAAATCTGTGCTTGCTGGAGCTTACAGCAGCCTCTAGACTAGCTTGAATCACTGAACAAACCACATGCTGTGAGCATGTCCCGTACACTGGCCTAAGTGGATGATTACGCTCTGCTGATTTATTACTGTACTTCCACAATAACAGAAAAAAAACACGAAGAAATGAGAAACACCTCTGCAAGTCAGTGTAGTTAGCAGTCTAATAATAAGCTATCTTCATTCTCACTGGGAGGCAGCATGAGCTGCTGTTCATAGTAAAGGCTCTTGGCGTAATTGATTTCTTGTGAAATCTTGATCGCAAGATTCTCGCTTTTCACATGGACCTATGAGAAACAACAAATGACATTTGGAATGGAATTAGCAAAATATCCCTTGAAATGTTAATATTTATATAAATATATTTACCAGTGGCTGGTAATACCTGTATTCAGTATTATCCAGTATTGGTAAATCTCATCATATAGGTATCATTCACAATCAAACGTTTCAATTTGCACAATGTTGTAATATCTATTTTTTGCTATTCTGAAAATATTTAACACACACATATACACACACATACACACACCACCCTAGTGCATGTGAAGCTTTCCTCTAGCTTAAACAGCAGAGCGTGGCGCTTGCAACTCCAAGGTCATGGGTTCGATTCCCAGGGAAAGCAAGAACTGATTAGAATGTCAATGTGTATCTTGAATGCAATGCAAGTCGCCCTGGATAAACGCGTCTGACAAATGCATAAATGTAAATGAACACGAAGGGATACTGTATTTTCCCACATATAACCCGCGGGTTATACCATGGGGCTGCGGGTTATATAGGGGTGCGGGCTATATTGCGGATTTCTTACACGTGATAATATTTCAATATACTTGTTAAGGGTTTTTTTCCCCGGTATTTTCTTTCTGTTTTTCTTTCTTGTGAGGGTTGTTGACTCTGGCCCTTGTACTATCACTCTGACAGGTGGCGCTGATAGGCTGTCTGACCTGTCAATCATGCAAGAAGCCGTGATTGGCTATGCTGCCATGAGGGCGCGTGTTTGTTTTCTTATTGTTTGAATGTCGCGCACAAGCACTGTGTACTGAGCCTGAATAGTTAAGGATAATTGACATCATGCGAGCAACATTCGAAATTCGAATCGTGAACTTGCACAAAAAAAGTTCATAAATCTATGTTTGCGGATTATCTGCGTCTGCGGGTTATATGTGGGAAAATACGGTATGTCACTTACCATAGGTTTCTGGTGTGATGGACCTGGAATAGCCACTCCACTACTGGTGCTTTCTGCTTTCTTAGTAAGCTGTACATACACTTTCCCATGGTCCTTGGACACCAGACAATGATAGAGATCATCGTATTTGACCTCTAAAAAGATTGCTTCACGATCCGCAAATTCTCCAGGCTTGAGGAAATACACCACTTTGGAGGAGATCAGCACACAGTACGTGTCTATGGGCTCCACTGCGATGAAACTACAGAAGAAAAGAGGCATATGATCATTACACCATTGCTTTACAAAGAGAAAGTATTACGCCCTGGCGAAATCTGGGTTAATTCAATTTATTTTGCATAACAGCACAGCAGATTCCCACGGATTCTGATGCAAATTTGTCAAGTTATGAACAAGGATTAAGTGTTCAAAGAAGAAAAGATAACAGCACAACATATTCAACAGACAACATTAAGACTGTTCCAGTGTGTGAGAGACAACAGAAGAAACTAGTGCAGGCTGTAGCTGAGGAGACTAATGGCCTGTGTGGCACCTCTGAGGAGAGAGGTCAGGTGGGCCGACAGGGAGGCTGCTGAACTGGATGGATTAGCCTCTTTAGTGATAAATGACTTTTCTGTCTCACTTTGAACAGAGAAACATGCCCAAGACAAACTAAAAAAAAGGTCCCTTTCCCAAAGAAAACCTTCCTTGTGACACTTGAACAAGAAGAACCATCTAGAAAATACGCCGTTTAATACATTCAACAACAAAGCAAAATTTGACAAAACAACCAATCCTGACTTTCCTGTCAAGACAGGATACTCACCATTCAGAATGGATATTATCTGTTAAGTGAAAGAGCTGTTCTTGTCCATCTGCTTGTAGGGAGGAGAATCGAGGCAGGAGCCCCTGAGGGCCCTTACAGCAGCGCGGCTTCCTTACTCGCTGCACGCTCAGCCTGAAACATGCACACAAAACACACAAGGATCATTACTTACAAAACTAACAGCCTTAAGAGGGTTAACACTGGGGAATCCAAGTTGGAATGAAGCACCTTTTTACTGGAAAGACAGGAACGTTTTTTTCTCTCTCTCCCCCCATTTCCCGTTAAAGAGAACAAGCGAGTCTCTTGAAATAACACCTGTTGTGGCACAATCCAAAACCCCACATACTACGACTCCTGCCAACATATAATATCCCTCAATTCTCGTTTCACATCCAAACACACCATGTTGGTTTTAGGTGTGGAGTTCAATCGATGGTCAGGGGCACGATAGCTCCAGAGTTCTGGAGGTCCTGGCCAGAGCTGACGAGACTCGCCAACAGCCTGCAGTGCCAATGCAAAGCTTGCATCTACTTCTCCTGCAAACAAGCCCTCTCTTCTCTTTGGCTGCCACTGGTGGGCCAAGTGGAATTCCTACATCTGGCTTGAATCTGGGCCAGCAGGCATTTGATTAGAGCTGATGGTTTCCAGTTGATTCACAAAGACGGCAGTGTACTGCATTTCTCTGTTCCGTTTAAACTGAAGCCCGACTGAATGCAGCTGCCTCTGTTCATCAAGAGCTCAGACAAGAAAGGATAACCAAGGATGAACAAACCTGAAATCCTAAAGTGGGTCACATTTGCAACCCCCTTTTGAATTTCCTTTCAAGCCTATAATATTGAAAACAAAAACTAAGTGACTCATTGAACTCGCTATAAACTCTATTGATGTCATGGAAAGAAAACAGCAGCACCCTGGCAAATGTTAGCATTAGCAACTAAATCAGATATTCTGAAGCCACTGGTTACTTCACAGACATTTTAAGGAGTCTGCAGTGTTGTTTTTTTTTCCTTAGAAAAGCCAGAACTTCCACATGGACTTCGCTCTCTTTTTGACAGCAAGCCACGGTTCATAATCATAACCGTAAGTCATGAGATCTGGCCCAGTGCATGACAGGACTGTAACAGACCCAGGGAGACTCTTAACCTCTCTTTCTCTCCCTCTCTCTCTCTTGCTCTCCAGCCTCTCCCACTGCTCTGGAGGCGATCAAGCACAATGCCCCGCACCCGATTGTGGGATTGGAACAATAGGGTTCAACTCTAGGTCAGGCACAGGGCTTGGAGTATGGCCAGTCAGCTGTCAATGGGTGCAAACAAACAGCTCTTACTTCTTGCTCCTTTCCGAGAAAGATCATGAGCAAAATGGGTTGAGGGCGGGCGTAATGTGAAAGGCTGCTCTACGTAGGTGTTTAACTTGGTTCTTCATGGACATAGCCACTAAAAGCATGCCTGCATAAGAAAATCAGCACAATCTCTGTTGTCCCAAAGAAATATTGGTCACATGTAGTTATAATTAAGCTATGGCATGATTTTAAGTACATTTAAAGCTTGTTAGGCAGCTTGAAAAATTAACTTGAGGAGAATTCTGTTACGGTAAATATATGTACTATACTTCATATTCGTTGTATATTTACTTAAACTGTTCTCCAATATTTAATGTTTGGATAAATCGGACAAGTTTTTATGAGATCCACTTTTTAAAATGTTTATATATATAAAAAAAATTTATTTAAAAAGTGAATAATTATGCATATTTTACAAAAAAAAAATCCTTGTGTAATTTTAACAACTAGGGTTCCCTGTATAGTTTCCAGCACTGGTTGAGTGGTCATTTTTCCATGAGGAAATTTGACTACCTGATTAAATTGATTGATATCGAAATAGACTTGAAATAGACTTGAATAGACTTGAAACTTAAAAAGTAGGGCTGGGCATTTACACAAAATTTATGTATGAAAAGTACTGTACAAATGACAAGCAGCAAAAACTTGATGTGTAGTGTCAACTATATATTATTTAAGATTTTCAATTTGTTAGGATATTGATAATAAACCAGTTTCATTTATGTTTCCATTTTAAACAAGCATATATTTTCATACTGGTTAAGTCCGTAATAACCTATAAGTGAGCTTAATTGCTCTGTGCCAGTTTGACATAGCCTAGATAAAACCTTTTTCTTTAAAATACTCCATCTTGCTCATCCACTGCAAGTGACAGCAAAAAACGAACATGTAAGTTCTGAAGTAAATTAAAATAATTTAGATATACACTTTTCAAATGTATTACTTTAAAAAAGTAACATTGAATATGACAGTAATTTGAACACAGCCTATGTCAAATAAAAAAAGTTACAAACAAAACCATTAATGTCGACTAGCAGCAGCAGTATCTCTTAGTACTACCGTAGTCTCACAATCCAAAATGTAAACAGACTTGACTTGTGAGACATCAAGTTTGCTCATCTGGGATGTTTCATGTTTGGCTGACTAATATTTGTTATCTTTTTCTTTAGTTTATTAGGTAAATTTTGGATATACTTGTAATCTATTTGTACATTGTATTCTCAAAATTTTGAATCAGCAGGTAAATGTAACATTATAAAAAATACACATGGTCCTGGCTTACAAGCAAGGAAGGATGAAACCACATTTGTATTAATGCTGTTGTCTAGATTAAATGCACAGCACAAGTACTGTCATATTTTTCTGTGAAGAAATTTGAGGTTTAACAGAACTTAGCGAAGTCAGACTGTCAAGTTTTCCTTGATGCCTTGTCAGTCAAATGCAAGTCAAAAGGGCAAACCGGATGAGGGACTTTCTTTTAATAAAGCTTAAAGTAAAAGAAAATGCAAACGGAACTGACAGCTAAAGGTGGGGAACATGATGCTTATTCAGTCAAAGTCTGAGTCCCTACTGCTGCCCCCACCAACCCCAGCACTTCTTTGCTTTTGTTTTGAGATTGTAATTGAGCTGCCTCTGGAAGCCTGCCTGGATTGCATAGTGCAGTTGGGAATGGTATATGTTATGCGTGTGTGCGGGGGGATCTAGGGTCCGGGGAACTGATGTGGGAGGCTGAGTTCACTAGCAGGGCAGGAGAGCAAAAACGATTGTGTGGACACCTCCACTATTCCTGACCTTGCTGAAGTCTGCTTCTCATTTACTTGTTTATTTCCTGTTTGCGATCTGAGAGGATACATATAACACATACTCCTGACTAGCATGAAGCAAAGATAACTTGATAAATCTACAGTGACATTACTGACATGCTTTGCAAGAAAAGGTGCGAAAATGTGGATAACATCGAGAACATTTTAGAATGAAAGAAAAGAAAGTTGGGAGTGGGAAAGCAGGAGTAACCACATCCACTTGTTGATGCATAGAAATTGATCTCTCAAGACAGAAAGGATGTGAGGTTCTGCTGCAGAAGGGATACCTGTAAATGTGTTATTGAGAACATGTAATAGTTGTGTCAGACTGGATCCACTGTGACCCGTTAATCTGCACATTTTCAGTGTGAACTCTAGCTGAACTCTTGGCCGCACTGTGGCAGGCACGCTCCGAATGCCTCTCCCTTAAACTCCCCCAGCTTTTCACTGCACAGTTCACCAGCAGGTCCCGTCTCCGCACACACATAGAAATACACAAACACACAGCCTCTCACCATTCAAGTGGAATGGTGAGATGACCTGAAGCTCATTCTTCCTTTAAGTCGGAGCAGTAAAACTACAAACACTATACATAGGCAAATGAAGAACAAATGGCTTTACATACCAGACAGCCTGTGTAATATGACCTGCTTTTGGGCCCCCTCATAAAACCTCAGGTAGAGCTGCTGGCTTTAGAGGATGAAGTGAAGGTGAGACCCTGAAGGCTGCTCTTAAAACAGTAGGCAAGTTCTTCGACCAGTTTTGGACTGTGCTTTGGATCATTAGCAGGTGTTCATTAGTGTAGAGCTCGACTAGCCACAAGCTAAACTCATCAAAAGGCAGGTGGGATTTATGGGCACGTCAACAGAGAGGTCACAAAGGCTGTGCAAAGTTGTAGGAGCTATAAACATTGAACCACAGATCCCCCTTTTCCACTGAAAACATCGCCGAAGCCAATGCTCAAAAAAGGGGATTTATTCCACCGACTTCCAGATGAACCAAAACTGGCTGCATTATGTTTATGCCTTTTAAATGTCAGTAGTTTTAAGAATTTGATGATATAACATAAAACTGATAGCAGTAGAAAGAATAATAACACTTTTCATCTAGGGCCATGAACAAGGCCATGGATTTCCCATTCATCTAAATATGCCGGTCATCCTTTTCAGTAATAGAAAAAATAACCTCTACATAGTCTAGTGGAAAGTACCTGTTGCTTAGGCTGGCCATGTCTCTGACAGTTTGTGCAGTTTCAGAGGCAAAATCCAAAGCTCCTGCCACAGGTTTTGTCACTGTGCCGACCAATCCTTTCCCCAGACCAGAGAAAAATCCACTGACACCCCCCTCAGTCTTCACTCCCTCCACCGTTGAGGTTATCACACTGGTCAGACCACCAATGATGCCTACACAGCAATGATACCAAATTGGAGGTGAAACAGAGGTTAGTTTGATATGACTGGAGAAACCATGGTACAATAAAGTGCCTTGAGATTGAGCATATGAAATGCCAGATGTTTTGATGTACCATGAGCAAGACCGTGAATCCCTGCCACAAGGTGCTCTCCACTGGTGGCTCCATGATAGCGAATGCACTCTCGTTCAGTCTGATGCCGATTGTCCATGGTCTTACCCAATCCATCCGATAAGGTACCTGCAAACTGCACAGGCAGATAAACATAACAACAATTGATTATATGTTCTACAACGAACATATCTCAAGCAGAAAAAAGCATTGCCACTTAAATTAATAATGACAACATGTAATAAAATTAAGACATTTCTATCAGAACAGTTATTGACAGTGTACCCCCCCCCCCCTGCATTGACCTTAAGGAGTAGACTGTCTACTTCAGGACACATCAATGACTTATTGTGGTTCCCATCCCCTTTTCAGCAAAAGTTAATGTAGCTCTTCAACTGTTTATACTGTGGACTGCAGTCAAATAAAATAAAGAGAATCAACTATTTTATTTTCCCGTGAGTGAGACAAATAAATAAGAAAAATGTATTTCTAAAATCTTACAGTCACTCAAACTTTATTTCCAAGGTGCCACATTCTGGGCACTCACTGTGGTTCTCAAACCCTTCCACTGCTGAACTGAGGATACACATCAATTTTACAGATAACTGATTTTACACACCATCTCATCCAGCTGTCAAATATATCAAGCTGTAATTTGTCTAATGGGGCGGCGCTCCCCCCTCTTGGCACAGTTGACCTTACTTTGCCCAGAGTGGCCCCCCTCAGGTCCCCTGCAGGTGCCTCCTTGGAAGGGAGTTTGTGTTACAGGCCCAGTGAGCTCCTTACTGCAGCCTGAGCACTTTATAAACAAGCACATTCTGCAGAATTCAAGCAAGAACCAGGCATGAACTTGGGATGACCCTCCAAGCAAAGTCCCTGGTGAGTTCATCTGAAGGCCAGCTCAGATTCTCTGCTCCTCCTCCTCCTCTTCCACCTCCCTCTTCTCTCACTCTTCCCTTTTTTAATGCTTGGCTGTGAAATTATACCAATACATTTACCAGATATGAGTTTGGAGTGAAAGGAAGATAAGAATACTTTCAACTTTATGTCCCCCTCCCCCCGACCCCACACACCCTTGCTTGAGCCATTAGACCATCCTATCTTAAAGCAGGGCCCCTAGTGGTCTGCGAGAATGTGTGAGGAATGAAAACCATGATGCGATTGCATGTTTTTAAAGTATAATCTGTGGATAAGGTTGGAGGTACATGCATATTGCAATCAATGGAGTGTGTTTCAGTCCCCCATAAAGGTAAAACTAACAACAGAGAATTCCTGAGGATTGCACATGGTTCCAAAATAAATTCTGGGTGGCCACTGACACAAGTTACAAAAACTAATAGATATTCTTTGCAAATACAATAAACCTCAAGCTTTCTAGGCACTTGATCAAACCAAAGCTCTCAAATGCCTTTTTATATCTTTCATTAAAGTTTTCCACCCCAAGCGGCATGACATGGAGCCTTATACAGTTGGTGGATGATTTTGGCAAAACATTTTTATTCATGCTGCTGGAGGTTCTCCAGAGGGAGTAATAATTTGTTTATACTAATGAAATTGAATTAGTGGTAAAAAGGCAGCCTACAGAGTTTTTTTTTTCTTTCTCAAGCAAATCTAAGCATTTCTTCAGCAGTTCAGTGGGTAATTAACAAAGGGTTTAAAAGAGGAGCTGAAGTCAAAGAAATTGAACACAGATCCATTTGACTTTTTGAACGTTTTTGTCATTATAAATATCAACTGTAATTATTCAGTATGATGATAATATTTAAACAAACTTACCTTGGCTAAAAAGCAGTGAAAGTGAAATGAGAATGGGTTAGGTGCGAATGTGAAAGTGCTGATTGAGACCTAGTCTCATGCTATGAGTACTTAAGGCATGAGCTTGGCGAGTGTGGCTGGAAGGAAAGTAAATGAGAACACAGGGAGCGGACAGAGGGAAAAGCACACAAAGCGCTGTCTGACAGTGAGCTGGCTGCCAATGAAGGACGTGGTGTGATGGCCTGTTAGACAGACATGCTGAGAGCTGGCTGCAGGACATGAAGTGGAGGCTCAGGTCTGACCACACACAACTGCAGCCACATACGAATACATACATTCACACACTGGTGCCATGAGCAAATTCCTTCTGCTCAAACAAACTTCTCACAATGTCCATGAGAAAGTTTCAGGGCTGATATTCAACTTTTTTGCTGACAAAACAAGTAAATGCCAGTGTTCCCATGATTCTGTAAACATGCAGAAACCTGCTTGTTTACACAGGGAGACCAAAACTAATAAACTTAACTGAACATACAGCACTTTATTGCATATTAGGAAGAAAATCAGGTCAGATTGCTCTGCTGGTGAACATCATGTGAATATGACCTTCCAATGCTGTTCCCATTCTTCTCCTGGAAATCATCAAATTACAACATGTGGCTAGTTATGGTGTTCTGCTCAGGCAGACTGCTTGGACGGGTCTTTAAAAACATTCAATAAGAAGTCTGTGAAATAAACAACTTCAGCTCCTAATTTACATTTGAACAGACCCGATCACAGAGGAAAAATCATTCTCTTGCTTTTTTCCCCCCTTTGCACTCAGTGAATCCATGTCTCACAGTTACAGCTCAAAATATAGACTTTATCATATATCATAGATTTGGGAAATACTTAAGTAATCAGGAATCATGCATTGTGAAATGGACAGGTGAAGAAAACTGTAAGAATGTGAACTTTTGCTACCTTGGCAGCTGAGTTGGAAACACCATGTGTAACACTGCGGATGAGCCCTCCAACGTTGCCGTACTTAATGAGTTCGTTCATACCCTCAGTGACGTCGTTCAGTAGGCCCATGGGGTTGCCCAGAAAATCCACTGAGCCCAGGATCTGAGCCGCCTGACTGATAAGCTCCTACAAAAAAGATAGAAAGAAGATGCAAGTCCAAGAGCTGTTAAAAATCACAATGTGATGTAAACGCTTATACCACAACATACAGTATGAAAATCGAATGTAAATGTAACAGAATGTTTATGACCTCTTTGAAATGCTTGAGGATGTCATTGATGATCATCTCCTGCGTCTCATAGGGGTGGACTCGAGTGTAGGGGTACATGTTAATGATTGCATCTTCAAATCGAATGAGAGGGAACCCAAGGGTTCCCTTCAAGGCCTGTGAAAAACAACGCTTGATTATACTGCAGGCAAACACATCATAGTATAAAGCAAATTTCTGCAACCAGTGAAGCACTGATAGTCCTTCACTTGATTCTACTGTGGCTCTTGTACCTTGAGGTCAGGGGGCAACTTGTGAGAGGTGAAGACACTCAGCTTGACTTGAGGGACACTGATCTTCAAGTTTTCAAAATAATAGCGCTTTGGAGTTCCTGCATCTTCGCTGGCTTTTTCATAGAGGTTCTCATCCAGCTTCTCTACCTCTGAAACACAAAATCATGTACTTAGCAGAGCATAATGAAGTAAATTTCCCATAGTGCACAACAAAGGGATACCCACTACACACCTCCCTCTGTCTGACCGTAGCCAAAGAATATGAGCAGTTTCATCAAGAGCTTTTCCTCAATGATGACAGTATAGCGGCGTGCTGTGACCATCAAATGCTGTAAGGCAGAGAGCAAAATCTATAAACAAAGTCCTATTAGGTTAAAGGATGATGTACAGATGGGCCTGAAGCATTTGAGAGAAAGTGAATCCATAAATTCAGTGCTTTCACCTTAAAAAGGTCTGTGAGCATTAGACTGCTGGGCACTTTAACAGCGTTGACCTGCAGAGCCGGACCAGAGTCCACTGTAGTACTTTCAGTGGAGCCTGGAGTCACAGACAGCAAAATAGGGTGAGTGGTGCCCAGGAGCTGATTGTCCACCTGAAATAGATGAGAAAGTAAAGACACATCTGTCAGAAATGTTTGCTTGGGAATAAAACATTAGTGGAAAAGGATACAGCTTCATTGGCAACCATCATGCCTGTCAACTGGATTAAACTCGTTGCTAAATACGATCTGTAAAGTGTTTTCTGGGATCTGGTATGGATAAAATCCACTGATCATTTCATTTTACATTTTCATGGTATCTCCATTCATGTTTTTGTATAAATAGTTAACATGCAAACATGGTGGATGATCAGAAAAATCTACCGCTGCTTACCTGAATGTCTTTCACTGTAAGTTCCAGCACCTGGCTGGCAGCGGTGCGGGTGAAATGCACATCAATGCCAGACAGGGTGGCAAACACTAGCTCTTCAGGAAGCTTATTCACTAGTGATAGACCCACTCCTTCCTCTAAATTCACCAACACCTACACACAAGGGCATGAATAGGAAGGTCTAAACTCCAATATTTGTTAACTGAGCCAAATTCTATTTTAACTAGTAACACAATGAAGGTAAAATTCCACATCAATCAATCAATCTGTTGGTCAAATAGAAACATGGTTTTTACCTCAAGCTCCTCCTCAGGCACTTTCGTTTGAGCACTCTCTTTATTCTGGTCTTCCTCAGTGCTGGGAGAGGGTCTATTCATGCGCCGTTGGTTGAAGTCACTGATCTGAAATGAGGTATGCAGCTTCTCATTATATTAGAAAGTGTGAAAGAAAGATAAGAACTGATTCCATTTCATATGGTTTCAGATGACATGCTAGCCCAACCATGCAATTCAATAAAGAGACAGGAGGGGCGTCTTGCCTGTAGTACTCGCGTGGGCCCATCAGGCAGGACCTGTACAGACAGTACCCCAGATCCAGGTCTCATTTTTTGGTTGATAAACTGTTGCTCTGGTGCCGGTTCCAAAACACCAGAGTCTGGTCCTAGTACTACCTCAGCACCATCATACAGGCCAGCCACTCCCCCTTTTACCTAAAAAAAATGTTTTTAAGAGCCACAGACTCTTTAATACTGAAAAAGAGCGATTGAGGAGCGAAAAATCTGATGTAAGCAGAAAGACGTACCTGGACGACTAGTCTGGGCAAACCACAGGTCAACATGCCAGAGCTAAAGTGCCATGTCTGGGTGGTGCTACGGCGGTTGTCTGGCCGTCTCAACATCAGAGGCTCATAGCTAAAAATGAAAATGCAAGACACATGAGAAATGACACGTGTTAACACCGTTTGTTAACACCATGATAATGTTGACTCTCCAGTCTCCACAGGGACAAGAGCAAGCTTAAAATAGAAAGCACAAGTTGTCCTTTGTTGTGCATGGAAAAGTTTAAATAACCTGTTGTTTGTCACTGCAGCCAGACCGGCAATATCAAGCACTAAAGATGAACTGAGGGGTCGAGGCTGAGAAGGTTTGCTCTGTGGAGGAGATGAGCCCTCATGACACAACATTCCTGCTCCTGTCATCCGCCAAAGCTGGGAGCGTTTTCCAGGCTCCTAAACCCATAAAGAAAACGTTGAGAAGAAACTGGCAAATAGATGGCTGAGAAAGAATATAAGCAGACCTTTTTCTTTAGGATGACTCTCTGTGTTTTCGTCTCCACATCCAGCACCAGTTCAGCACAGCTGACCACCCGCTTCTTCCCCACTGGCCTTTTTCCTGCATCTCTGTTATCAAATGTCAACCTCAATATTTACTTAACTTTACAAACACCAATTTGAAGAGGTAAAATTTGAGTGTATCAGCCATTGGAACACTTTCCGAAATTAAACTGTTCAAATGACCAATTCCAAGGATTAGAGAACTATTTGGAAATTTAGAGGTGGAGAACTCACTCTGAGAAGGTGAAGGACGCAGCAATGTAGATGAAGTTTTCATAGTAGAGCTTGTTGTATTCTCTGAAGAAGTTCATGTCAGCTGTAACCTCTGAAGACCCAGCTCCCTTCACAGTGAGGGTGAGGTAGGGTTGAAGAATGGGTTCATCGCAAGCATAGTCCAGAACTGCCCCAGCTTTTACCTCAGTGTGTAGCCGAATATCAGCCACTCCATGTTGCCAGAATTGGATAGGCACCTGAAATAACAAGGATATGTATTACCAAATAGTTTGTGGAGATTGTGTTGCTACAATAAGCTTTAAGACTATTTTAGAGGTTCTACTGTTCTACACTGCCGTCACAAGATACCAAAGGTATCAAAATCAAAGCTATGCATCAGCTTGAATAAAACCAAACATGGCAGCTGACCTGGGAAAATATTGTCAACATGTTGGCAAGAACATATTAGACCTGACATTTTTGTGCCAGAGAAAAAGATGGTTGAATAAAGCAGTACCTCACAGCAATCTAAAGAGAATCTAAATGTCCATCCAAAACAATCAGAGCAGGCCTTACAGTAAAACAGACTTTTTTTAATCTGCTAATGAGACAAAGAAGCCACCGGATGCAAAGTTACCAGGTGTGAATTCAATGCTTGATGGATGAATCGAATGCTTAAGTCATGCCAGGGGGAGTAAAAGAGCCATTTCAAGTGACAATAGCTTTATATTCACCTATTGTAATGGCTAGAATGGTGTCCCGCTCAGTAAATTTAAAACCACCAACAGATCATATGACAAGAAAACTGGCTTGGAAGAAGGTGATGGAAAATGTGCACACCTGCAAATACCCCATTAAACCCTGAATAACAGAATAATATTAGAGCAGGTAAACATTTTAAGTAGAACGTGCTTTATCTTGCTATGCCTATTCTTTAATGAACACATATACATGAAATAATATTGTCTTGATAATTTCAGTATTTTATGAAGTCAAAAGTGCAAACAGAACCACAATTCTCCCTATTATATATCTGAAATACAAGAGCATATATAATTTATGCTTGGGATTATGGTTGGTACTGCATTCTTATTCATGTGCTCCCGGGTTCAAGTCCAGGCCAGGTCACATTCCCAAGCATTCTAGCACTACTCTTTAGTCTCAAATCTTCTGAACCATTCTGCTGCCTTACAATACTTGATAATGTGTACCCTCTATGGAGTTACCTCAGAGATGTTATCTACACGGAAGGGTGGGGGCAGCTGGTCAGTGTCACTGAATGAGATTTGATGCGTTGCCCCTTTCAAAGCAATCTCAGCACGCAGGAAGAAGCAGTTCCCTAAAATGTCCCTAAGGAACACATAATGAAATCAAGAACTTTTCCCCTCAGTTATTTTCCGTTCTTTTCAGTCATCTGTAGAGACTGCGTGTATTTGGTGGCATGAGGTACCTCATGTTGATGTGGAAAGATTTAGGCTTGTTGACCTCAAAACCTCCAGACCAGGTACAGTTGGGTACATCCATGAGACGGACACATAGAAGCTGATCGTAGTCATTTCTAGGCCAGTGGAACACCACACTGGATCCTGGCAGGGTGGAGATATATCCATCTGGATTTGCAGCACCCTACAACAGGTTATTATAACAAACAAAACATGAATCATTCATTTTCCTATCTTATATGATACATAAAAAATACCTAGGGATGAACTGAAAAGAAATTCTGGGCCAGTACATATGTAAAATAACACTAGTACTCAATGTATTAATTGAATTATTAGATTTAATTGAATTATTAAAAAATAATCTTCATTAAAGCAGTATATTGTTGTTTAATTAACATTAATGACTTACAGGTTGCTGTCACTTTAAGACTTGAATGAATGGATCCAATATAATGTTACACATCCGATTCCTTTCTCAATTCTTTGTTAATTTAAGATATAACTGAGAATACTTGCCAAGACTGGTATTTTGAAAATTTTAGTCTGCACTGAAACAAGCCTCTGTGTGTGTGCACAGCTGCAAGTAACGAATTGAAGGTGAAACTTAGCAATTATTCAGCAGAGCACATGCATGCCGAACCATGGGGACTGGTCCGTACGGATCACGGATCAACTACAATCCGTTTAACCCCTAGCATAGAGCACAACATTGAGTGGAGCGTCACAACGCCCAATGATAACAGCTAAAGCGAGAGTGAAACCTTTTCTCATCTCATATTTCTCCATTTCTCTCTTTTTGCCCAAAAACATTTTAAGCCGACCAAGATTTTGGCGCATGCCTAAAAATATCCAAAACATAGCAAAAAAACAAACACGTTGAAAACATGCACTCACCTTTCCTCTGACAAATTCCCTCTGCGAGAAGGCTAATTTGTGAGATGATCGATTGTCAAGCAGGTATCGCGGAGCAAAGGTCACAATGTGTGTGTCACGATAACGCCCTTTCCCTTTCCTCACATTTATTCCTATAATAAGACATTACATTCCATTATTAAATCACCCAAGCACAGGGGTGTCCAATCCTGCTTCTGTAGGGCCACTGTCCTCCAGAGTTTAATTCCAATCAAACACACCTGAACCTGCTAATCGATGCCTTTAAGATTACTAGAAACTTCAGTCAAGAGCTCTGCGGGCAGCTGAAGCTAAACTCTTGAAGATGTTGTTCTCTAGGAGCAGGATTAGATACCCCTGACTATATACCACAATAGATACCGTGAGATTTCTTAAAATAGTATAGACATTCCTTATTACCTATATTATAGATGAGTCCAGGTCTGTTGCCATGCTGGATGACTTTGAGTGCTCTGACTCCACTTCCCCCATCCAGAGAAAAACCCTGGCACCATCCTGGAACACCATCTGGGTGGATCCCTTTACCGATCCGCATGGTGCACCTGTTCAAAAAAGACTTTAATAAGGCGTAGTTATGTAGTTAATTAACATTTCTGCTATGCTGGATAATGAATAAATGACTCTGGTGGTGCAGGCTAATTAAACAAGATAAGGTATTCAAAAGCATTTGATGGGTGACAATGGAGTGAACACACAATGTTCTTTGGTTTTTCCCCTTCTCTTGCACTCACATATTAGGTTGCTCTTTGTCAGAGTAGCAAAAGAGCAGTGGGCTCAAACTCCTGGCCAACTCATGCTCTTCAAACTGCCCAGCGGCATCCATTTTCCCATTGTCCTGACGAAAGATCAGAGGCAGCCCTGCC
This sequence comes from Rhodeus uyekii, assembly GCA_037043235.1. Classification (NCBI taxonomy): domain Eukaryota; kingdom Metazoa; phylum Chordata; class Actinopteri; order Cypriniformes; family Acheilognathidae; genus Rhodeus; species Rhodeus uyekii. The sequence continues at coordinate 2,910,332 of JAWRVZ010000034.1, forward strand.
GACACAATAACCAATTAAATATTGCAGTGCAATTGTGTGTTCTGTTTAGTCATTTGTGGTCAAAGCATAAAAAGTATACCAGTCTTGTTGACAAGCCAGTAGGGAGCAGAGATGAGGATTTTTAATGCTCCTTGGGCTCTGAGAATAATCCGTATGGTGAGACAGAGCAGCCGTTTGTTGACATCGTATAGTCGCATACGCACCACATAATTTTGTGTACCGGGAGGGATGAGCAGCTCTTTACACTCAGAAAAGTTCTCTAGGAGCACACCTTAGAACAAACAGCATACTTATGAATGCTTTAGTTGGCTTTAAAAAAAGCTATGTTAAATATGTAGCATGTACTCCCATTCACCTAATTCTATGTTTTGAGTTGTGTCTGCTGCATGTAGTACTGCCTCTTTGCCTGGTTTCATTGTTCCCTTGATTGAGGTCCCTTTGATGTAGTAGTTGAGGTCACAGGGAAGGAGGTTGGCCAGCACTAGGGTGGGCAGCAGATAGATGGTGTGACCTGGTTGGCGGTAGATCTGCTTCGTACCTCCAGCCACAGTTTTGGCAGGCTGTTGTTGAGGGTAGTTCTCTTTCTTAATCACAACACAAAATCTAAAAAAATAAAAGTACAAAACGGTTTACGACTCAAGTTCATTTGCCTTTGATATTTTCTTTCACCTCCCAGCATTTTTTTACCTGAAGTTACGTTTGAGTTGCTCATCAAAGTCTGCTGACTGGCACTCTCTCTTGCTGCTGCTCACCTCGCCAGGCCGCTCCACAGTAGTCCAATGTATGGGTACCTTACAGAAGAACAGCCCTAAACCTTTAGGTCTCGCCTGAAGCCTCCAAGAGGTCAGATGGAGAGGGATGGCCAAGGCCTCTCCGGGCAGGATGGGTGGCAGGACAACAGGTTCTTTGGAAGGTAAACAAGTAAAATTAGACTTATAATAAATGAACGCAGGTAAATAATAGCAAACAGAGTGTGTGTGGATTTGTAGACACTTACTGTCTGGAGCCGAAGGGCTGTCTAGTCGCACTTCCATGGGAACCTCAAGCCGATTCTTAACGGTGAGTGCTGACTGCACCGTAATGACCTTACGTGCACTGCCCTCCATAGTGATGGAGAAAACCACTCGAACAGGCGGTAAAGCTGAGAACTGAAAAGAGATTATAGACCGTGTACAGGCTCTAGAATAAGTTATTGTAATGTTATGATGTACAAACACTTACATATACATGAGGGTGTATGATGTTGGTTCTGCTAATTGGGCTGCCAACCTAGAAAATCCATGTCATTACATTTTTATGAAGCATTTCCATTAATCATGAACTACTAAAAGATTTTGTATTTCAAAATGATGGAAAAAAATGACCCATTTTAAAGACCCATGAGAGAAATCCAATACTTCACAGTCCATGTAGAGAATGGATAATATGATGCATTTATGAATAACGAATTCAAATGAAGGTAAAAAAAACGTAAATTCTCCACATAACAAACTACTGAATTTGCATAATTATAAATTGTTTGACCCATTAACACTCACAGTGCTCGAGGGGTTGTTTCGATCAGGGGCAGCATAGCGGAAGAACACTCCAACCTTGTCCACGGACACTGGCTTCACCTGCTCCCAGCCCACAACACGCACCAGCAGCTGGTGGAGCTTTAGCTCATGAGTGTGTCTGAGGTCAGCCAAATAAATTATAGGATCAAAACAAGTCTGCCCAACATTTTTTCTCATTGAATGTCTCGCCTGTTAAATTACAGTCTAACATGGTAAATCTAAACTAAAATAAAAACAGTGCACAAAATGCAGGGCAACCTGGAATTATCGCCTTGCTCAAGGGTCAAATGTTGATGAAGCAGAACCATTATATCTGTTACTTTCTATCTTTTGCGTCACTCTGCTTGGGATCAAACAATCTCAACCTGAAGGCTATAAACTGTCCCAGAGTTGAAGAACGAACTGCTTTAGTTACAATCTCTTTCTATCATAATCATGGCCCTGAGCATGGCATTAGAATCAGGTTTTCTCCAAAAAGTTCGTACATGAAGCTATTGTTCTGTAAGTAAAGTCTGAAATTGAGAACGCAAGTACAGTAATACCTCGAGATACGAGCGTCTCTACATACGAGTATTCCAAGATATGAGCAAGCCTTAGGGCACTGACTTGTACGCGTCGCCCGCGAGTAGCTGATTTTCTCTGTTTTGTTCATTATTCTTCATATTAGTGATGAGCTCTAAGAGAGTGGTAAGGATGGTAGTGAGAAGAAGAAACGCATGATGACCATGGAAATGAAGCATGAAATTGTCGATAAATATGGGCGCGGTGCAGCGTGAGTGATCTAGCAGCAGGAGCATCAGGAGGAACTGTCGACTGAGGAGTTGATCGATCTACAGACGATACACAGGTGTTGCAAGAGCTCAGCATTGAAAAGAAACACCCTGATAAATTGTGTACTGGTCGCGCTTCGGCGCTTTTTCACGACGCGTACCTTACTTATTTTTAAAAGTGAGACAGAAATAAACCTCCCTCGACAGGCATTCCGTTATGTTCAGTTAAGTTTACGTAAGTTACGTAGTGTTCGTGTAAGGTACGATATAGAATCAAATGTTGACATACCAACCACCTCCCTCCCTCCTCCGCACCTGTCCCTACTGTCTAAGTATAATTATAACCACATTTTATTTGATATCACACAAATCATTATACTGTACACATGTACTATAATTGTGTGTAGATACCAATAAAAAACATGTTTTCTTCCGTTGTTACGGATCTGGAACGGATTAATTTGTTTTCTATTATTTCTTATGGGAAAACATGATTCTAGAAACGAGCAATTCGAGTTACGAGCTCCACCCTGGAACGGATTACGCTTGTATCTCGAGGTATTACTGTATAAACAATGCTGTCCAACATTAGCACATTCAAAGCCAATTGAATTTGTATTTACAAAAGAGACACACTCTGGTACCTGTGTCTCAGTTTCTCCCGGGCCTCAAACTCAAATGGGATCTCCTCCCCTGGCAACACCTCTCTCCACTGGCTGATGTTGTGTGTATCATCTGTCCCAGGCCCATGCACATCAGATATGGAGTCAGCACTACTGCTGTGAGATAGCGCCACTCTGAGGACACAGTAGAATCACCATGTATTTTCCCAAAATTGAGTTAAGGGTAGTTAAATACTGTAGCCTGAGCTCTTCTGACCTGGTTGGTGTGGTAGTAAGAGTTGCAAACCACATAGTGCAGCCAGTATGGTTGCGTAAGGCATAGGGCACAAACGGCTGCCTCCTCTTGGAGAGCTTCATATCCGCTGAAACATTGCATGAATATAAAAATCACCCACAGGTCTCACTCAAGTTTGTGAACAATGCCAGCTATATCAGTTATACAGGAAATATTCCACCCTAAAGTATGGCCCAAATCATACATCACTGTTGATGCCACAGTGGAATGACAACAAATGAAAATTTAGTAAAACTTTCACATCATTCCTTAACTACATAACTAGAAAGCATGATTTAAAGAAAAAGATGGTATCTTAAATCAGTGATCAACAAAACATTTCGTATGCATTTATGGTAGTGGGTTAGGGTCGGGGTAAATCAGGGGTTAGGGTTAGGAAAAAAAGCCCAGAACTCAGAGAACGATGCTATCCTAAGGTCTATGACATCAAACACGACGGCCTTCTGACTTCTCTAAAGTTGACTTCGCATCTATGAACTGTACCTCGGGCATGAATCTGCTGCTCGAGACAAGTCAAGCTGGTAGAGCTTCTAGTTCTAAGGTAGGCGAGAGGAAGACCTGACAGCAGAGAGAAAAGGAGAAGAGAGAGAGACATGCTAGGAGGTTTTAGGAAGAGGAGCGGAGACGCATACAGTCACAGAGAAGGGTAGAATGAGATGTACACTTCGTGGTAGAATATGCAGTGATCTAATCTAAAAATACAGATAACAAATAAGTTAGTCACTAATCTGAAATGATATTAAGATTTACTTTAGAAATCGTTTAAAAAAAGATTTTCTGGGTTTCACAAAAAAAAGAAGAAACCTGAATTAAACTGTGACTTGTATTTGTATTTTACATTTATTTAAGAGATTAATTTTCAAACCATTCAACACTCACTTGTCTAAAGCTGAAGTGTGTGATTGTGAAGATGTTAAAATACTATCCTACCATCCCAACTTTCTTCTATCATAGCTTAAAATGAAGAAACAATTACTAGCAAATGACTTGTAGGTTGATTTCTCCAGGCAACCCTGTTTGAAAATCAACATATTTGTAAATTACATTTCTAAAATTAAAGGTCAGTAGGATTGTTTTACAAATAAATGCAGTTCTTTTGAACTTTCAATTGATCAAATAATCCTAAACCACACTGGTGGTGCCTAAAATACACACTTCAGCTTTAAAAATGAAGTATAAGACAGGTATGTAACACACAGTGCAGTTAATCTTTTTTTAAAGAGGTGGACGAGAGTACAGGTTAAGCAAACAGCTGCTACTCACTCTGGCCAAAGGAGGGGGGGTCTACGGATGACCCCATCCAAGACAGAGTAGTGGAGGGCTGTGGCGACTGCTCGTCTTCCTTGCAGTAATCTGCCAACCATGAAGTCTTGGTGGTTCTGTACTGCTCTGTGTGTCAGGACAACAGGCCCGCAGCAGGGTGTCAATATTAACACACCACTCATAAATATGGAAGCAAACAGTTAGAGAAAAGCACGGAGGCCTATGAGTGTGTTTGACCCAGACTATGTACCCAGTAAGACAGAGGTGATGTTGACATCCAGCCTCTGCTTGGCTCTAAGTCCAATCTTCAGGCGAGGAGGATGGAGCCGGCCTGCCGCCTGTCGCTGCCAATCCAGGAAACACGGCCAAGGCTCGATAAACGGCTCCCAGCCTGTAGACCGGCAGACACAAGTGTGTGTGCTTATGAACGTGCACATAAATATATATTGTAGAGTTTACACTCCAGTCAGAATTACTTCACAACTCAATATCTGAAAATGACCTTTTCCTTATAAATCAGACATTTGGCACAACATGCAACATCATAAAAATCCTTAATATATGAATGGCCTAAAAACAGTTCAATATCTCTGTCAGTATTGGATATTTGTGTTATTTTTGTACTATAACAGTATTTATTATTTTTATATTTTCAATTGTTTAGTACTTTTGCATTTTTATTAAGTTTTGTTGTTTTAAAGTTCTACTTTAATTCATTTTTAAAATAAAGTTTAAGTTATTTTTATTTCAGTCTTCATTTTATTATAGCCTTATTAATTACTAATTCATTAATTTACTAAGACTAATTAATAATTAATTTAGCTCATTAATTACAGCAAAATATCTGTAATGTTTTAATTGTATAGCACTAGCAACAGTGAATTATTCATGCTCATTTATCGTTTTCTAACACCCACTTAAAGTTAATTTAATAACACTGTTTAACGTACACTTTAGCACATATCAAAATGAATATTTATTTCTAAATCATTAATCAAGTTATTGGCCCTATTAGCTTATCTGTATTAGTCCATTTTAACAGTAGCACATCCTTACTTTGCTAGTATGAATTCAATTTTCAATGCGATCTTAGACTTTTGAACAAACTCAATACTTGAAAATAACTCCAAACTAGCAAGATAAATGTTATTTGAATCGTAGAAAGGATTGACTAATTGAGATCCAGGGTGACCACATGCTGAGATCTCACCTGAGAGTTCTCTGTTGTAATAATCTCCAGACAGAGCGAAACTAGCCTTGCCTTCCTGCATTGAACCAATCCTTTGGAGAACATAAAGACCTGCAATGTCGAAAAAAAAAAAAAAAAAGCTGCTACAAAATTGTCTGCCTACAGTATATTGGACATATGGAGTATCACAGTATGCGGTCATCCTCACGTGAAAAGGTGAGCTCTGCCAGAGGGACGTCACAGTCCAGACAGTCATCAATGAAGCAGATACACACACTGTCTGCCTTCACTTCCACTCCAGATAGGGGAGGAGCCGAGTGGCTACTGGAGTCGGAGTCGACTTGGCTTCGGCTCGACATGGTCTCTGCATTCTCCCACAGCCATGTGGCAGCCTGGTCCAGCTGCCCTACAATTCAACATGCACAGATATTTAGACACAGATATAGATTTACACGTATGCCTTTTGTAATTTTGGTAGCCTAGTGTACTGCTGTACCTCTACAGTGAATGAGTGCACGTCTGCAGTCTTCTTTCCGGAACCCAAGGTCCTGTAAGTGCTTAAGCTGACCTTCTACAATCAAATATTAGTAGAAACTTCATCAAAGCCTTTTTCTAAAAACTTCACATTTTTAATTAAAGGGACAGTTTACCCAAAAACTAACTCAAAAAAAAAAAAAATCAATAGATAGCATGCGCAACCTAAAATATATGGAATACAATTGCCTCAAAGGGTTTTTATTTTTTTACACAATATAAAGCACACTGACGGTACCACAAAAAGATTGAGCTCACCAGAACACTATAATGTGATATTCTGTGAGGCAATTTTTTCAGATGAAGAATTTCTCGAACGTCACAGTGCAGTGTTCTGGAGAGCTCAAATTTTGTGAAGTAACATTGTGCCGACTTTGTATTGTTTTGAACAATTTGTTCATATTTCAGACATTGCGGCTATCAACGTGTTTTCAGTGAATGATCACAAGAAGGGATCACACTTTAGAAGACTTGTAATACAGAATCACTTTTATGGAACAATTGTTTCCATTTTGAATCTTAAAAGACACAATCACTGTAATCAAATGGAAAAGGTAATTCTTAAAAGTTCTCCTTTTATTTCTCAAAGAAAGAAAAAATAAGTAATATGCGTTTGGAATTACATGAAATGACAAAATTGTAATTTATAGGTGAACTTTTGCTTTAAGCAATTAAAATAAAAGCTATACATACAGATATACATAAAATGTTGTTTTTAAATTGGTGAACAAACCCAGTAAAGCCTCGGTCTTGAGCCTGAAGCTTTGCTTTGCATCTGTAGTGTTAGTGGATGCTGAACTCTCAGCTTCTGTGACAGTGTCTGAAGGGCTAGTGGATCCTGTGGTTGGTATGGACTTAGCTATCGCCAGGAAAAGCTGCACATCATTGTAGGAAAGACGGATATCTAGAGCAGGAAACTGGATCTGTAGGGGAAATAAAATCTTGAATTTTGCACTTATGTCTCATCCTGTCCTGTGGTTCAATTCAACTCAGCACTGACCTCCAAGAGAGGTGGAAAGTCCTCTATGTTGAAGGCATCTAGGAGACCTGAACTGCTCTGGTATGTTGGGCTGCCACAGAGCTCCATTTGCACATTGACAGGATCAATGATAGACAAAGCTGTTTCCTGCTCGCTGCCCAGCCGGCATGAGAATACCTAAACAGGGGAGGAACAAAAGATTTCAAAGCAATGCTTTCTTTATTTCAAGGCAATTGTAAAAGCATAGATATACAGGGCATTACCTCAATGCCAGCTAAGCTGCCAGAAAAAGGCCTGTCCAGAAGTCGAGGCTTGTACGTCAGCACAGTGGTGCCTTTCAGAATGATAGCGTTGGTGTCCAAACATGATGAATCTTCAACAACCACAAACTCTGTTCCTGGGGGGGGGGGGGGGGGGGGGGGAAGACAAAAGTTAAACTTCCATTCTATTCATATTTCTAATCCATATGGAATCGTTTGGGCATTCATTCCATCTAGTATTTCCAATCTATCTGTCTATTCATCCAACTATTGCATCTATCTGTTCATGCGTCCATCTATTGTATCTGTCTGTCGGTCTATCCTAGTAATTTTTTTTCATTTACTACTCATCAGAAGATTAAGTATGCTTTACCTCGATCTTCATATTCAAAAGTTTTAACCCCCAGAACTTAATGCACCACGTTTCCTTCTGGAGCACCAGTGACTGTTTGAACCTTTTTTAATAGTTGCATACGAGGCCTTCATTTATCCTCAGTGTGAAATGATGGATCTCAAAATTATACAGTCACTGCTGGAAAGGGTACAAATATGCAAAAGACGCTGAAATACTGAATTTGCAAGACCTGAAGCATTTTTTGGGCAATTTAACTGCTCAGGAAAAACAAGGGACTCAAGAACAAGCGTCACAAAACAAAACAAAACCAGTCGTGGATCATTCAAGTAACGACACAGTATTAACGAAACAAGGATATGTAAACTTTTAAACAGGGTAATGTATATAAATTCAACTACTTTTTTTGTCTTGTGGACTATGTGTAAACATATTTAATGTAAACTATCTTATGACAGTACTAAACTAAAAAAAGAATGCATTTTGTAAATTTCATTTTTTCACAGATTCTGCAAGGGGTATGTAAACTTTTGAGCACAACTGTATATACTTTATTATTATAATTTTAGATGATTTAGGTTTTTATACACAATAATATACAGCTGCTTTTATATCTTAGGAAGGAAGCCCCTTGGGGGGGGGGGGGGGAATGTTCTAGCTGTTTAAGATAAAATGAAACTGGAGAACTGTTTTACTTCCTGTAAAATGTTACATCTTTGATCCTCCAATAAAAAAAAAGAAATAAAAAAAAGAAATGACCTAATCTAGTTTATAAATCTGCCTTAAGAAAGCAACACAATATTATTAAGATGTTACCTGTCACGTTGAGCTTGACCTCCAGGTATTTATCTTGAGTGACCGGCACAGTGGATCGCTTAGTGACCACGCCACTCTTTACAGTTTTGGGCATGACAGTCGCTGTGCTGCCACCTGGGTCACTGCTACCACTAGGCCAGCGCTGGCGGGTAGGCGCTGCTCCTTTTTCCACAGGCATCTGCAAAAAGTCTCTCACCAGCTGCAGCCAATCAAAAATGAGGAAAACTCGCAGATTGTTTAAAACCACAGTGAAGCAAGAGGAGTCCCGTGTAGATCTGTGAAACAGACAGAAATTGGAGTAGAAAAGCATTTAATTTTCAGATAATAATAATTTGTTAAAATTATATGTAGCAATTTTCTGGGTACTCAAATCACTTTACATATGGAAGAGAGGGATCTCCTCAACCAACAGCAATGAAACATCCACCTGGATGATGTGACGTCAGGCATTTTGCGCCAGAACGCCCACCACACACAAGCTTATTGGAGGACAGGAGACAGAATTATGATGCCAATCAGTATGTATGGGGATGATTAGGATTACACCAGGGTTACACCCCTACTCCTTTTCGAAGGACATCCTGGTTTTTTTTATGAGTCAGTAGCTCAGTTTAATGTCTCATCTGTGTCCCCATCACTATACTGGGGTGTTAGGACCCGCACAGACCACAAGGTCAGCAACTATCACCTCTTCCAGCAACAACCTAGTTTTCACAGGAAGTCTCCCATCTAGGTACTGACCATGCTCAACTCCGCTTAGCTTCAGAGGGCAACCAGCCTTGGGCTACAGGCCAATGGAATACATTTAAATGTAGTTTCATTAGTGGGCCCAGACCTGTAATGTAGCTCCAGCTGCAGAGTGGCTCGGTTGGTGCCTGTCTTAGATGGCTGCAGAATGCAGTCAAACACATTGTGCTTTCCTTCTGTCGGTCCACTGCAGCCAGTAAATCGAGTGTCATGGGCCAGGAGTGAATGGGACACCAGGTTCACAGATTTGGAATTATTAGAGAAACTCTCAAACAGGAGCTTAGATTTCATAAAGTCAAACCTATTCAGAAAAGAAAGAGTAATTATACTTTTTATCTATACAAAGTGCAAATAAATAAACCTTTTTAACAAATGAAGTACCTGGCCAAGGAGTGGTTATGACCTGTGGATTTACGGTTGTCCAGTAACTCCAGACTTACGTCCTTCATGTCCACCAGAAGAGACAGGGATGTATACACGTCACCACTTAACACGGTCTGCATGATGAAACATCCATTAATGCATTGTGACAGGCCTGTAAATTACTTTCTTTTAAAAACAAAAAATTATATTTGTTGTTTTTTGTCTTTATTATAGAAGAGGGAACAAGAAGCAATGGGGAAGAATCAAGAAATTGATTTATAAACAATTTAGCCATTCTACATAATTTATATCAGTGGTCAGGAATATTTTTGACATTATCAGCCATTTAAATTTTGTCTTGTTAATCACTGATCCATGTGATTCATTGTTGATAGTGGGAATTTTGTATTTATATCAAGTGTTGTTCTGAAAGCCAAAAGGTCACATAATAAACAACAGCTTGTTATACATATGAACAATAAAACTGTTAATTACATAATTTCTAAAAAGTGAAGCTTACATAGGTGCTGGGGTCTTGGAGATTGTAAGGTCTGAGGAACTCCTCCACAGGCTCTCCCAGATTGTGATCCAAGAGTCCGCGGATTAGTTGATACCTCTCCAAGTCCAGGGAGCAGTGTACAGAAGACAGGCTTCCGTGGATGGAAATGTCAGGAACGGCATGGCTTAGTTCCCTGAGACATTAAGAAAATTAAAAACAAAGATAAAGGAAAGCTAAACTGGGAGTATTTTGAAATGAGGCAGGAAAGTTCAGGATACATAAGGACAAGTGACTGACTTGTCAAGGTTGCGTTCAACTTTCAGCTTTAGGCGACAGCGCTCCTTTAGCAGGCTCTCTCCACTTCTACGAACAAAGTAGGATGGGAAAACCAAATCCGTTTCCAGATGCTTTCCAACATTGTCCAATGGCAACCGCTCTGCTGCAAATATGTCCATCTCCTGAAGGTCCAGAGCTATACAGTCCAACAGACAGACATGGTCTTCTGTAACATAAGGCCATGTCAATTATCAGAAAGGTTGGGGAAAATATAAACACAGTGTGGTCCAAAAAATGCTTTTAGCATTGAAGTTAGGGATAACTTTAGAATTCTAACACTTGAGTGCAGATGATCTACTTTGAGATCAGTTTCACCCTATTTATTCCAAACAGTAAGTGCAACCCAGAATCTGGGTGCTGACCTGGACTCGAAGGCACATCTGCTTCTGGAATGCATCCGAGGTTGGATTGGGGTTTTCCCAGGATAAATCCAGAAGGTGTGCTGGAACTTGAAGACCTTTTTGCACTAGCTTTCCCAGTATCAGAGGAAGACTGGGCATTTTTCACTCGATCCTTCAGGAATGTTTATAGTGTTATACACACACAGACAAAGAGACAGAGAGAGAAAGACGAAGTCATTTCCAATAAATGCATTTAAAACATTAATTGTTCATTACAAAATCAGTATAGAGATTGATTATAGAGAAGAACTTTAAGATCTTAACTATTGAAACTAGTTCAGCGTGCATTGCAGCCAAACTATTCAATTCACCCAGAAATTAAAATTATTCATTATTCACTTTTTCAAGTCACTCCAATAAATTAATATATATGTATTTTTTTCCACATGGATCTTTGCCATTAAAATCACAAAAAGCATATGGGTTTAGAATGTCATAAGAATTAATAAATAATAACATAACTTTTGGGTGAAAATTACATTTATTTCACTTTATTGTTAAAATGGAATTTACTCAATGTGAAATTGTTCTTATTGGTTATGAAAACAAGAAAAAAAGAGAGAAGGGACACAATCATATTACCAAATAAGAAACACACATCAGATTAGCATGCCCTAATACCTTATAATGTGAGGGATCCTTGTATGAATTAGCATGCAAAATCAAATTCTTCAACAAAAAACAAACAAACGATAAGATAAATGTTAATGTTCATAAACTGTTCATTTGGGTCTGACTTTCACACAGTGTATGCAACCAGGCAGGGGTTAAATTAAAATATAATACAAAATAATTACATTTTTTTTTACTGGAAAACTGTGCTCGTAACCATGCATAATACAGTGCGTGCATAATTATCATTATTTTTTTTCCAAGCACATTTTACCAATTTTAAACCATAATCAATCTTAATAACTATTATTAATTTTGTATTTAATAATTTATAAGCGATAAGAAAAAATAAAAACAAAAAGACTTATTTTACAGGTAAAATGGGCCAAAATAGAGATTGAACTCGCACTGAAAAGTAAAAACAATTACTAAATGCTCATGAGATGGATGCAATTCTAATGCAATACTACAAACTGCAAAATTAAAGCGTGATCAATGGACAGAAAAACCCTCATTGTTTCAGCAGGGTCATACAAAAACAAGCCAAGAAGAAAAAAAGGAAATAAATAAGAATTAAAAAGAAGAATTTGATGTGAAACCATCAGGAACCCTTTAGTCTCAGTGCCACACTCTTCCAGAGCTGTAATATACCTGCAGTCTCTAGAAGTACAAGGTGTCAGGATCTCAGGTAAAGAATCATGAAATATGACCCATACTTAATAAGAATCACAAGCTGAAGTGTTGTTCAGACTTGGTGGTGGTTGAGGAGATTCCCCCATACTATGTAAAGCGATTTGAGCTCTGGAAAAGCGCTATATAAATGTAACATTTCTTCTTCTTCTTGTGAAATACAAGACTGTTTTTTTAATAGGCTTTATAGACAGGATGTTGTCTTTCAAGAGTCACTCCCAACCCAATCAGTTGTACCCCCGTTTGAAGAATTTGTCTTCCTTTTCTGGCAGTAAGTTTTGGGAGATGACTTTAAGCCCATCTTCTACCCTGGTCTGCCCTGCTCATTGTTAGTAGCAGCTAACAGCACGACTCCCTCGCCACTGCTGCTGTTGTCTGACTTGAACTGGTGCTAGTCCCTCAAGAGTCACTCTCAACCTACCAGTCTATAAAGCCGTCAGACAGATACGTTATCTTCAAGTATTTCACAACACTTCAGCTTGTGATTCTTATTAAGCATGGGTCATATTTCATTATATTTCGTAAAATGCGCTTGGAAAAAATATGATCAGAATAACTTGCATAATAATTATCCACACACTGTAAAGAATGAGACTACATCCATGAAGCACTTTCCTAAAATCGTATTTGAAAGATTCAATTTATGCTATAATTCCTCAATACACTCCCCCCCCCCCCCCCCCCCTCCCTCTTTTCCATTAATGAAATCATGCTCAGACTGCAGCAAACAGTAAAATGCTCCTTAAATGCATCCCACAGCTGCAGAGCAGCGATGTAGTGTACACTATATGGGGATGACAGGACTCACCAGAGAAGGGAAAAAGGTATGTGCCATTGTAAGTTTCTCTACCTTATCTCTAAGAGAGAAGGTGCCATGAGAGCCAGCAGGCAGGAAACGGTTACGCACTCGGAGTTGGCCCAGGTTGGCCACTATGAGGCGTTTAGAGTGGGAGCTCTCTGGGATTAAGAGGACAGGAGCACCTGCCTCAATGTCCAGCAGCACACGAGAAGCTCGTTGCGGGCGATCACGCACCTGTAGGATAGAAACATATTAAAACAATCCTTTTTAAAAAGGTCAATACAATGTCATGACTGATGAGAAAAAAAATAAACTTAATTTAGACCTATAACACGACTTTTGTATTGATCATGTTTAGACAAACCTTCAAGTTAATTTCACTTTGATTTTATATAATAAACATTATTCACTTCTAGATTCGCTTTAGCCACAAAACAGAATCAAAAGTGGTTAATCATTAAATATGAAAATTAATGTCTTTGAAGTAAAATATCACACTATATTACCAACACACCAATGATCAAAATTACTCAGTTTTCAGTTAGCCTTCGGTTAGCAAGGTGACAGCTCAGTCTACTAGCTTAGCATGAGGAATAATGGAAATGAAACATGGTAGTCTATTGCATTACATTATCAAAGCTAAAATGGTCAAATGAAACAGGTTTTTAATTAGCAAGTAACATCTTAGCAAACTGTCTAACTATCAAAACATATTGTCATTGAACCTAGAGAATTTCGCAAAACATATTGTCATATTGTCAATTTCAAGATGTTATATACAGAATTGCTAGAAGTGTACAAAAGACAAAAGAATAAAGGGAAAAAAAAAGGGATTAAAGACAGGACAGACAACTCAGTGTCCAGCCTCATCACCAGTGTCTCCAGTTTGAAAGAAATGGATGTTGACAACTCCTTGTATAACTCTGTCTTGTCTCTGCAGGGAAGGATTGAGGGAAGCCAGCTGATCACCCAAATAGCAAGCGGTTATCTGAGCAGCACTGGCTGGTCTGGCTGGTCTCTTTTCTCGCACACACGAGAAAAGGACAAATAAATATTTAAGGGTGATTTCTCAACATTTCAATTTATTTTGTCTAAAGGTTACCACTGAACAAACAGTATTAAAATGGCCCACTTACTGCCTGGCCCTCAACGGCTGCTCTCTGCCTTCCCAGGACATCCTGTAGCTGTGTGAAGTGTTGGATGAAGGCCACCACCTCGGCCTGGAAGCGCTGGGTATGAACATACTGTACTGAGGCCATCTGAAGAGACACCTTCATATCATATTCTCTCTGCAAGCAGGAGTCAGGTTCTCCATACCTGGAGATAGGGGCAATGTCAAAACTAAATCATAGACACATAACTTTAGGTTTTGAATGTAATCCTTGTTCAATATGCATTCATTAAATTGTATTAAAGTGAGAAAATACTTCTGTATGTTGTAGACAAGGGCCTCTCCACCCAGTGTTGTGAAACGCTCTCTGTATAGATCCCCGTAGGGCGTCAAATCACTCAGCGACAAAGTTCCCAGACTTCCTTGCAATGTCAGATCTCCATCTGAAAGTGACATAGATTGAGGAAAATACCCATTTTCAGAAAAATCCTTTATTCTGATTTAAACAAATTTCATTATAGTTATACACACCAATCATTTCCATGTGTGTTAACAGTTTAGAGACACTAGCTTTAGCAAGCTCATTGGTCTTCTTCCTCAGTACCAGTGATAAAGAGTGAACCTGTGAAAGAAGTCAGGTAAAATCTTTTTCAAAAAATTTTCTTCCATTTACGATGCATTTTTTAAACTTAATTTATATAATTATAATTTCTTGCATTATTTCTACTGTACCTTTAAATCGAGCTTTGTATTGAGCCTATCCTCAATCTCTGGAAACAAATCTCCCAGATCACTGAGGGCACTATTTTCCAGTGAGTGTTCAGGTATAGGCTGAGGTGTGGTGGTAGGCACTTTCAAAGCATGGTTATTGGCAGTAGAGCCGATACCAAAGAAGTCTAGAATCATAACCCAGGTTTGCAGCGTGATGAGGATATCAAGGCAGTTGAAGTCCACGTCCACACTACGACCAATGCTGCCATACCGTGTTTTAAACTCAGGGTGCCGCCTATCAACCATTAGTACGTTTATATGTACCAAAGAGTCATCAAAGTCTGGCCGTGGGTGTGGAGACGGAGTTTGGCGGGATGGGGATGGAGGAGGGGTGCTGGGGCACTCTGCAGTCTTATTGTTCTTCCGACTGGATGCAGATGGTGTACTGGGGTGCCTCTGATAGAACTGGAAAACATTCTGTGCCTCTTCAAATTGCGCTGGAAGAGATCGTGGCATTTCAGGGTACAGAACATTGGACGCTGTTGGGCACGACTGTGACAGGTATTCCTTTGGACTGAAGGTGGAGGGCTTTGGAGCACCTCTAGACACCATGAGGTGTTTGTACTTTGATTCAGGGTTTGGCTCTAGCAGGTCTTCCATTAACAATGAGTGAAGAGCTAGTTGGATGGAGACTGAATGGGGATGATCTTTAGTAAAGTCTCCCTCCAGGTCTTGAAAGCGCAGACTAACCAACCCTTGAGATCCTTGGCTGAGGTCTCCGCTCAACTGCACTTGGAGCTCAGAGACCCGAAAGATGGCCCTCACTTGGGTAAAAGAAGGAGGTTGTAGAGGAGGGCTCTCGTTTTGCAGCGGATATGCAGTTGAAAGGGATGATGACAATGAGGAGTAAGAGAGACCAACATGAGGAGGGTCACGGGCAAAGAGCCCACCTTGCAGATCAGGGAAGCGATGTGGTTTAGTGGAGGAGGGTGTAGGAGGCGGTGGTGTGGGGGGCTGACTGGGTGTTACTCGCTGATCTTCGATGAAGGAGAGATTATCGAGAGTTTGAAGGACCTGCTCATACACAGACTTGCAGAGACACACCTGAGAGAAAATATGACTTAAATTCTAGATTCAAATATGATAAAGAGAAATAAACTACAATGTATTTTTATAGTGCTTTACCTGGACAGCATTAACAAATCTGCCTTCCACTCTCATTAGCCCAGTGCTCTGGTAAGGTTCTTCACATGACAAAAAGGTAAAGTGTGAGTTTTCATCAACAGGGACTTTCTCGACAGTGAGCTTGATGGTAGCATCTTTTAAAATGTGAAATGCTAAAAGTAGGAAAAGACAAAGATGTTAAAGTGCCTTGAAAGAACTTACTCAAATATAAACAAAAAACGTTTCACAAATTCCCCAGATTTTGAGAACTTAAAAACTGACCTTTTCCTCGGCTCAAGTGCTCAAAGAAGTCATGTCGCGTAAATTGTGGCTCATTCAGATTAATGTTGCCAACATGAGAAGGTGAGGGTCCAGAAGTGGAGTTGCTGCTAAGTCGTGCTCCTTTCCTTAAAACCAAGTTTGTGTTGACTGAGTAGAGTCTTATATTCTTCACTTCAACCTGCAGTTTTTCCCCTTCGGAGTCTTGCCCTGTAATAAAGTTTTGAATTCGGATGCTCCCTAAATGTCCAACAAGCAGCTCAGGGTGACCAGGCTTTCTAGGAATAGACACAACAGGGGATTCTATACTGACATCTAGAGTCAGTTTGACCAGAAAAGAATCTAAGCTTGGGTCCTTTTCAGGGACACAAAAGTAGTCTTCCTCAAGAGGGTCAAGTGCCCAGTTACACTGACTTTGCCTCCTAGATCTTCTGTGAGGGTTCTCAAAGAGAGATACCATACCACTGTACTCTGCTGTTTTTGTTGCTAATACAGTGGAGACCTTTGTAGCTGCAGTCTTCAGCATAGACCGGAAGTTGTCCTCCACTTCATTTGCTGATAAGCTGAGCTCTTTCAGGAACTTTGCTGAGTGGTTATAGTGTAAAGATGCCATCTGAAGTTGAAGGGAGCACTCTCCCTGAGACTTTTCCATAAATCTGAAACTTAAAGCTTCAGAAGGAACCATACCAGCAATGGGAAAAAATGCCACATCATCTATTGAGGAGCTGTCTTCTACACTTCCAATACTGACCACAAACTGACTTTTGCCACCTTCCTGAGTCAAGTCCACAAGCTGAATGCATCCAAGAGAGCCATTGACATCCAATCGACTTCCCATTGAAACATTGACTTTTGTCCCATTTATACTGGCCGTAGCAATTTTCATACCTTTCTTCTCACCTCCCAGAACAGACCCGGTGGTAACAGTTCGCAAAAGTAGCAAGTTTAACCTGTGAATTTCAACTGTTAACTCCTTATTCTGGACATAAGTGGACTGATAGGTCTCCTCATCGTCTTCTCCATTAGGCAGTGGTGCTAGCTGTTGTGTTGGAGAGCTTTCTTCTTTGGGGAAAGACTGTTGAAGGAATTTCAGAAGCTCTACCATGGTTTCAGGGTTAAGAATGATATCCAGGTTGTTGACCTGCATGGAGGTAACCTGCAAAGAGCTATTCAAGTTCATGGAGGGGCAGTCTGAGCTGACAAACTGGTATTCCAACTTAATGAGAGCCTCCTGGTCTCTGAGGGGAGAGCCCCGTGGAGATGCTTTGTCAAAAGCAAGATCTGAAGAGTCCTTGTGCAAACCTGGCAGTTCTGGAGACTTACTGTCTGGTGAGACAGGTGACGTGGGCTGGCTTTCTCGAAGACTTCCAGTAGGTACATCGAAACTTAGGTGTTTATGAGATGCAACAAGAAGATCAAAGTCAGAGCCATATGTCTGCAATGTGTCTACAAGGTAGAGCCCATGAACTGTGAGGGAAACCATAGCATCATAAGGCCGCTTTACGAAATGTGCATTTGTTCCAAAAACTTTCAGGACAGAAATATACCGGCCCCCGCTTTCAATGCCAAGTTGCATGTAATTGATATTAAACTCTACAAGGAGAAGTCTAGATTCCACAAGCATCTCTCGAGTATGTTGCTCAAGTGTCATCACACTCTTGGTAAGACTTTTATCAGAACCTTGGAGCTTCCAATCACTATCTTCGCTCTGAAAGATCTTTTCATGACGAAGTGTAAGAGGGTCAGGGGATCTGAGATTCTCCCCCTTCTTGTCACCTCCATCTGCCCCTGAATTTCCAAGTCTAGCCAAGCAACTTTTCAGGGCAGTCATTTTCTCCAGGTTGATGTGCACTTTGAGGTCTGGTAATGTTCCTGAGAGAACAGCCCCTGGGAACTGAGGGTCTGATGTGTATCGCAGTCTTTGCTCAAGCTGTAGTAGGACATTGAATTTCTCCACCACATGAGTG
This sequence comes from Rhodeus uyekii, assembly GCA_037043235.1. Classification (NCBI taxonomy): domain Eukaryota; kingdom Metazoa; phylum Chordata; class Actinopteri; order Cypriniformes; family Acheilognathidae; genus Rhodeus; species Rhodeus uyekii. The sequence goes on from JAWRVZ010000034.1 coordinate 2,928,648, forward strand.
GGGCCCACATCACTCTCTTGCAGATGCTTCCAGTTGTCTTTATAGTGGCCAACCATGATTTGGAGGTCATTGAAAGATAAGGAGTACTTCTCATACAGGTTCCTGCTGACAATTTGGGCACCTTCTAATGACTTAAGGCTGGTTATATCGCGGCTCTCCTGACCTTTGATATCCACCTCTTGCTCTGAAGGTGGAGTCCCAGGAGGTGTTGCTAGTGGTGTTTGGAATTCTTCATCACTCTCTCCTTCTGTCTGAGAGGTCTTATGGTTGGTTGTATGATCTTCTGCGGAAGCAGAAATAAAACAGTCATAAGTGTGCATAAACTGCAATAAATTCAGAACACATAAAAATACTACAGAAGAACATTTTATTTAACAAGTACCAGTTACCTTGGGAATTAGTAAGAAGAATACGACCAAGGTCTACCACAACTAGCATGGGGTCTTCAGACTGAAAATCATCCGGGAAGATGACTTGAGGGGCACATATATCCAATTTCATAGTCCAGTGCTTACTGTTTTCCTGTGAAAGGAAAACCACAACAGAATGGAAAATAAATATTTAATTGAAACTAAACATAATTAAGTAAAGTCCTCTCTTACAATGAATTCTCCGACTAGCAGCTGATCAATGGTTTGTCTGATTTCTGCCTTGGTTTGGATCTTCAGCTTGTTGTATTGCCTCCTTGCTGCTTCAGCCACTCTCAGTTCTAACTCAGACTGATATCCAAACCCTGTAATGCAAACCATAATAAATTGATATTTCACAAAAGCAATTTAAAATAAATTAAGAGGGATACTTATCCTCAATACGCACCTGAGGTGTGGACCCTTCCTTTGTAGAAAAACTCAGCCACTTTCTTGATAGCCTGAGGATTATAAATGATATTGAGAGGACTGGTATTGACCTCCAGTCTCCTCTCAAATTTGCTTCTTATTGGATTACGTTCATAAATCATCTCAAAGACAGGAGGTGCTGATGAGTTTACACCAGAGCCTGAAAAAGGTAAAATAAGACGTTTTTATTCAGCCTTTTATTCAGGTGTTTTCATCCAGTATATATAGATTACTCACCCAGATTCCCCAGTTTTGTGATATTAGTCTGGCCAAAAGGTTGACTGACAGCAACAACAACCTTATCCTTAAATAAAATGAAATGTATAATAAGATTTCATACTCATTCCCATTTTCTCAGATATTTTCAGTATATGCAGACAAGAGTTCTATGACACCAAGTAACTTTACATGTGGGCAAAATCATACCGGTTTTGGTGAAACAAGGACAGGAAAGATGGAGCCCTGGGTTGTGAGATCCCGGAGAAACAGCCCACCAAGTTTCACTGTGAATAAAGAGGACTCAGAGCGAGGAAGAGACTCAACGCCGATCTTCACACCTGCAAATCAAAATAAAAACCATAGCATCAACATTGAAAATTGATCCAAGCCACAGAGACATTGTTTCAATACAAAGCAAATATGTATATGCATAAACACCTGAAAACTCCAGTTGAATGACACCGCTCTCACTTAAAAGAGGTTTCATTTTATCTTGATGGTACAAGGTGACTGCTGCTTTCTCAAGGAAGAAGTCCAGCCGTGCAAAGAGATGATCCCTTCTTGTAAAAGTATTCAGTGTTTGTGAATCCTCCAAAGGATCAAAGAGATCATCGGTCTCAGCTGTGTGGAGGAGAGAGGTGTCTTGATTAGTGTTGTAAGACCATTTTTTGAAGGTCTTGTCACAGTCTTCACTGAATTGTACTTAGCTGCTTTGAATAAATTGTTTGACACTTAAGTGTTTTTATTTCAGTATCATAGTTAAAAGTAGACTACAATTACATGTTTAAAACTATCATTTTATTTTTCCATCACACTTTCATATTCAAATATTCATATTTTATCGATTAGTTGTTGCAGCCCAACATGATAGTACAGAGATGTTCTATATAAAATGTACAATTAGATTTAAATCACTGTTATAAACCTCTTTTTCCAGTAAGCATAACTGGAAAACTCACCAAGAATTTCCCACTGGGCAGTGCCTGGCAAAAGGTCAGCTGTAGTTTCAGTGCCTCCATACCAGCCACCCCATCCTGGGAACCAAGATTGCAGATACTGGATCATGCCTGAACTCCCACTTTTAGGTATGGAGCCTGAGGGAGACGCGGCTGGCGTCTCGTTTATTATGGGCTCTCGTAGACTCTAAACGGATAAGAGGGCTGATTAAAATAAATGACTAATTTTGTGGGATTAGAGTTAACATGTTTAGACTGCAAATTGTCAAAACCGAAATTGTTTTTTATATTGTTTTTTTCAGCATCACCCATGACTTTTCGTTTAAGTTTTTTCCACAACTAAGGCTCTAAAGTAGGTCTTCTCAGCTTGCCTCTGCAATTTCCTCATGTTTACGGGAGGACACATAAACCGTTTCCCGGAGAATCTGCAACTCCTCCAGAGTTTGTTCATCTTCAATCCTTTCCAACTCACTCTATTGATGTGAGAGACACAGATTATAAAAGAGAAAGAATCCCCCACTTCCCCAAACCCAAGAACACCACATGCAAAGTCAGTGAGCTCAGAGACATTGTGACAATCTAATTTTGTTGTGAATTCTCTTCAATCCTATAAGTCCATTATTCTTACCTCCTCCTGTGGACTCAAAGTATCTCCCTTAAGCCTCTGAACATACAAGCTAGTGTAGAGTTTGGCATCATGCGCCCTGTGCAGAGCAAAGTCCCAGCTTCTGTGTCTGCGCTGCTCTCTGATCTCACTCAGGTTGGCATCAATAGCAAACATCCACCACTGCCGAGAGCTTGAACAATAAAAAATATATATACGGTATATACATTATTCAAGAAAAACAATGTCATTGTTAAACAAAAGTATTTTTAGATTTTAATCAACATGACCTACTGAGAGGATTCAAAACTAATTTCAAAACATATTTTGGTTTGTTTGTAATGGCAAAGAAAAAAGAAATCTCATTACTTTCCAGAAATGGGAACTTTAGGTCTCCACTTTCGAAAAATAATCTCCCTTTCTCGCCTCTCCAGTTCTTTGAGAAATGCCATGATCTGTTGATACTGAACCTGTAATCATATTCAATTTTATTGTTAGCTTACATGAAGAAATAAAAAAATTAAACTGTAAAAGTCAACAAAGGTACATTTTAAAGTCATTCAGAAAGGACAAGTGCTTTTGTGTTCAAACTTTAAGTGAACATAGCACAAATAAATCAAACTACAAAAAGATACGTTATATTTGCCCAAGATGACCGTGACTGATGTCTCACGTAGGAGCAGAAGCGTAAAAGGAGGAGTGACGACAGCTGACCAAGCCTGGACTTTTATGTTGTGTTTTGTTTGTGTGTGTGGGCGGCAGTTGTCTGTGAGGTACTGCCGCCATTACTTTAATTTTATTATTTTATTATATTTATTAAAAGTTATTAAACAATTAGCGGTTCCTGTCGCCTTCTCCCCGAACAACAAACTGTGTTAAAAAATCTTGAAAAATGTTACCTGTGATAGACGAAGTGAGAGGGGTTCCAACTGCACTTGGCCCTCAATGCGAGGTGTGTTACGAGATCGTAATGGTTCTTTAGAGGCATTTCTCCTCAACAGCACAGAGGCACATACTGGCTCAAATATATACTGATGTTCATGGTTCTGCATACATTTACTCATCAGCTCCTGTAACAGAAAATAGTTTGAGAAAGAAGCACTAGCCATTGTGATATTGAGTGTTCTGATATTATCACAAATCTACCTGTACTTCTGTTGAGGGAAGATCTCCAAGAATGGTGCACTTTGTGTCCCAGTACACACTGAATTCACTGATTTCCAGCTCTTTTTGTCGAATGAGTTTCTGAGCCTGTGAGCGAAGGGTTTACCTTTCATGTTCCAGTATGTAAAGATAGAACCACTTCATGAAAATATCAAATAATATGGATAACTTACTGGTTCTTTGGAGCAGTTCTGTGCAGAAACATTCTTGATATAAACACCAAAGGCATATGGTTTTTCAGGGTTAGAGAAATCATCTTCGAAACGTAAGTGGACACCTTGAATTTTCAACTAATAACATGCAGGAAATAGCAAAATAAAAATTAATTTCTGACATTAAACTATAACAGCAGCAGAGTACAAGTAAAGGAGTAAACATGATAATAGTGAAAAATACCTCAATATTCTCAACGATTCGAGTCACAACAGATGCAGTGACAGAGTACCAATAAGATTCTCCTTTCTGCTCACATTCACTCTGGTGAAATATATAAATTCATACCAAATAAAACATTGTATACCTATTGCATATTTCATAAATAAAAAGAAGTTCAAAGTTATTCATATAAAAAAAAAATTCAGTATATAAAAAACAAGAATGACAATAATAGAATAAAACTAATTAATAGAAGAAAAAAATACTTTAAATATATGAAACAGGTTATATTAAAAATATTTATCTTCAGAATCCTTTTTACAAATGGGAATGCATGGAGCCTATCATTTCTATTAGTAAAAGGTTCCACATTTTTTGCAGCATAAATGTATAAAAGTGAAACTAAAATAAATAGATGTAACTACAGGTGATTCTGCTAATATTTTCAAACAGCCTGCACCTTCCACTTGTCCTCTAGCGCCTTGAGCAGTTGTTTCTTCTGTTCCTTCTCAACTTCCCTTTCTCGTATCTCATCATATTCCTGTGGGGGGGCTGGGCCGACAATCAAGTTCAGCTCGGACATGCAGATGACCCATGGGTCACTATGTGGTCTATAAAAGGGGATCTGTAGGGTGATCTTCCCAATGACACCTGCAAAATATAATAATTTAGAAATTACACATAAACACCAGCCCACACATAGACTTAACAGGGCAGGCCGATCAGGTATATTAACGGCCACCCACGTATATTTGTCGACACATTTTTGCTTTTATTACCATTTTATCTTAGCGAGATGATGAAACTATCTGCAGTTCATTAACTAGTGCATTGTGAAGAACATTTGTCTTAATCGTCATACCCTAGTTTTGTAGTGATGTAAAAAGACTGACAGTGACATGAGACCACATGTTTTTTTAACTATCAAATATAAATATGTTTTTTTATGGTTGATTATATTTGTCTATATATATTGTCTTTTCTTTTTCCTTTGCCAGTTTGGTTCCTACCCTGCACTTTAGTCATCAGTTGTTTAAAATAATCAGCAACTGACCTCTTCATTTTTAGACAACTTGACCACTAAATTTCTTGATTTCTTGAGACTGATAATAGGGACTTTAAGCAGCAGTTGCTGAAGACATAACACACCATCCCAAATCACAGCTTTAACTCTCACAGTCTTCCTACAAGTCAGCATTTTTGTGATGTAACGTCGCTTTGACTATCGGGTGCACATGGAGAGAGTATATCGACCTCGGAGGGGGTACTCGTGAGCACCCTTCTGAAACCTAAAATGACAAATGGGAGACCCTTCGGTCTCATGCACTTAACAGACATGCACACACGGCAGCCATTGTGAGTCCACAAGACCCATAGTGCATATTAAGTGTGCCATTTGAAACAGGGCCAACGGCAACGCACACGTAAACTTAATGGCTACGTCTTGACGTTCGATAATAGACAGATTAGATAACGGCCGCTCTGCAAGCTTGAGCTTTGCATCAGCTGTTGTTTCATTCATTCAAGAAAAGACAGCAAACTCTGGATAAAACCCATGGAGCCCATGTAAACAATGGCTTGAGCATAACAAGAATAGCAATGTACTGTAAGACATTTTACTTTTTTTACACAAGATTATTTACATGTTATTACTTTTAGAAAGTATTGGAATGAAATATTAAAAATATATTAATATGAATATTTTTATATTCATCTATTAGTCTGCATTTACTTTGCACGCATTTGCCATGGCATATTTTTGCCCCATGCTAGTTATCCATGCACTGAATTAGTTCTCTTAGCAGGTTGAAAAAAACAAGCTTTTATTAAATGGATTATACATAGCTTTGAAAGCGCTCTCTCTTTACAGCATTAAAAAGACATTACTCATCTCACCATCTCATTGTAGTGGACCTCCTATTCAATAAATATCAATAAGCTTTGTGCTTTGTTCCTTTTGATGCCAAGTCTCAGATTTCAAATTCTGCCCATTAAGAAATTCAAACAATACCAAATATCAAAACCATTTTGTTAGTTTTTAATTTGCCACTACAGATCGCTGTTGTCACCTCAGATCAAGCGAAGCAGCAGCATGAAGAACTGCGCATCTCTTCCGCTTTACTATTAGTTACAGCATGAAAGATAAAACAGTCAATAAAACAGCTTGTCACCTAATGTTAAAAAAAATACATCCAGTGACAATAAACTCGTTAGTCAGCGAGAAAAATGAACTCTAGAGAGGATCATTTTGCTAAATATATGGACTACCGGTACATTAAATATTCAAGAGATATATTTTCTTTTGTTTGTTTGTTTACTATTCTTCAATATTTTATGCATGTTTGAATAAATCCTAGTTATGGCAGCCCCTATTTAAAAGTTTATATTTCAAAAAACGTTACCATTATAACTTTATTATTTTAAAAACTTCCTTGTGTAATTTTAACTGATTGTATACAAATCAGTTCATTTTAAGCTTCAATATTACAGTAATATAGTACTAATAGACTCCCTGTATAGCTTACAGTATTATTTGAAAATTTGCCATTTATTGTAGATGACATTTATTCCAATTAATCGAAAGAAATCGCAAGGTTGTGAATCGAAATCTAATCGTGAAATTTGTGTCAATACCCAGCCCTATTTAAAATGTGATTTACTCATGTAATGGAGAAGCTGAATTTTCATCATCCAATACACCAGTATTCTAAATATTTTCTAAATATCTTTTTAAATCGAGCAACTGATGGCCACCTAAAACTTAAAAAAATAATAATACATATTTGCAAGCGCCATCATGTCACTGAACGAGAATATCCAGATAATCCTGTTTTGACATGCTGGTTTCCTTAATTCACACAATTAAGATCACAAGATGCAGTAGGCTTGTTTGTACAGACAGTCAATGAGTTTCTAAAGAAAATCAAAAAACATTCATTTAGGTTTAAAGGTGCATTTATAACTAAAACTTACAGTTTTACAGCGAAACAATTACTTTTGACAAATACACTTAAAATGACAATAACACAACATTTAGTCAATCTTACAGCAGCAGCCATGTTGAGCTCATACAACCAGCAGAATTTTACTATTTAGGACTTTGTCTTGAAAGGCCAGACTAACATCTGATTATTTTGTTTATTTTTTAATGATTGTTTTTTTTTTCATATTACTTTGTAGATTGATAAATTAATAAAAAGAGTATTTCCATTCGGGCATTTCAGGCACACAGAGAGGTGTAGTATAAAGTCCAGATCATTATCATATCAGCCATCAAAACAAACAAATTACTTATTGACCCTTTAACTGTTTACATTAAAGTCCAAAGTCTGGACTAACACTAACCTGCTTTGACCTCGAAGGGCAGATCAAATCCTCGAAGTGCATCTTTTCTTAATGGAAGGTTCTCCAGCTCCACTGCCCCTGGATCAATACAAAACGCATACTTCAAAAAATGATACACAACACAGACTGTCAACTCTGATTAAAATAGATCAAAACAAGGTCAAATACCTTTTAGAAGAGCAATGGAGAGCTGGTCAGTGTTAAGGTTGCTCACATATTTTCCCAGATATGTGTTGAGCACCCAGGCAACAAGTCCCTCCAACATTATAGGACGGGAAGAGAGCCCTGGGATTAGTTAATTTAAGTCAATCCTAGTAGGCAGTGAACTTCAAAGTTAGTGTAAACTCCAGTCATCTGAAGTCTGAGGAGACAAAGAAACATAAACTTGACACTTGATCTCTCAACAAATGTGTAGCAGTTCTCCTAAACCAGTGGTTCTCAACCTTTTTTAATCAAAGTCCTCACATTTTTACACAATACTCTAAGGTCCCAATGACTTAGTGATTTTTGTGGAATTTGCTATTTGAAAATGCACACGCACAACACCGTATACATGATTAGAAAAGGCTTAAAGAGTTAGATCACCCACAAATTTAAATTCTCCCATCCTAGATGTATATTACTTTTTTCTTTCAGCCAACTACAATCCAAGTTGTATTAAAAAATATCCAGGGTCTACCAAGCTATAGAGTTTGAAGCCCCCAAAAAGTGCATCCATCCATCATAAAAGTAATCCAGGGGGTTAAAAAAGGCCTTCTGAAGCAAAGCGATGCATTTTTGGAAGAAAAATATCCATATTTATAACTTTAGAAAGTATAATCACTGGCATACGGTAGCAGACATATGCAAGACCAGTTTGAGTGAACTCTGACCCAAAGCATGACATATTGATGAATGCGGGAGCGCAGAGGATAAAGCAAAACACAAGTCACGAATTAGAAGTCTAAAACAAATTTTTTTTAAAGAGAAATGTCAGAGGAGCTGGAGTTTGTTGTCAGCCCTATTTGTTTGAACCAGAAGAGGCGTCTACTTTCATCTAAGCTTATGCTACTCCTACATACATCATGCGTCGGGTCAGAGGTCACTTCTATCGGAACTCGACTCGCGAATGGCCTTGATTAACTGGTTCAGCTGTTTAATTGGGGTTGGAGCTAAGCTAAGCAGGACAGTGGCCTCCAGGAACAAGATTGGACAGCCAAAACATTTTATTGAATCAAAACTTAGGACATGCATTTATTTATAAAACAAAGTTACACTTATTTTCTTAAGAGTATCAGAAGTATGAACCTCTAAAGAGAGGAATATCAGAGGTTCAAAGCCTGTTTTGTCTGATAGTGATTTTAAATGACATTAAGACATCTTGGTCCCCTCTTGTAAGTTTGCTGAAGCCCCCTGGTTGAGAACTACTGTCCTGAACACATATCTGCCACACTGCCATAAACAGACAAAAATGAATATGAGTGATTTGTCAACATGAGACAATTTCTATTTTTTACAGGAATGAAGAACCACCATAGGAGTTGATAACCGCAGTCACATTCACTGCATCTTTTCCCATGCAATGAAAATGAAAGTGATGCTGTCACAGCAACTCATGAGGGTGAGGAAAAAAATGACAGAACTTGAATTTTCAGGCGAACTAATAACTTACCATTGTTATGAGACCTGTTCCTCGGTCAACCGCTGTCAATGATCATTTCAGTCCAAATAAATGCAAGACCTCCACTATCCAATCCAAGCCAAGCAGAGGAAGCAAAGCTGCCCTTGCTGGCTAAAAAGAAAGTAAATGACCTTCTTTGTTTTTTATAGATTCTTATATAACAGGCCGCAGCTGACAACCACAAACGAAAACAAACTACAGCATGTGACGAACAAAACAGCACAGCTCTCTGTGACTCAACGCCAGTGACCGGGCGGCGTTAGCTTGAGCGCTCGTCCTTTAGCACCGCTCGACAACGTTAAAACATGACCAACAACCGGACAGAGTGATCGGTCTCAGCCCGTAGTCTAGTCCTGCATTGGTCCGAGCCTCTTGAGAAATAAGGTCTGATCTGTAAGCACCATTTGTTGTGGGTCCTCTGCGCTCATCTCTCAACTTCCAACATGTCAAACTGAATTGGTAAAACGCTTTCTGGTACCTGCGACACTTCCGGTCACGTGCCAAAACAAAGCGATGCTTGCGTCACTGGGAGAAATGGGCGTCATGTGACATCTAGCGTTTGGAGGTTGACTTTATAGTACATTTATTACCGCTTAGCTATTTATCACCAATGGCGCAAATATAAACTCTTGAGAAATTTGACAGCTTAAATAGCCAGCCGATATCAGATATTTTATTATGTGTGTAGTGAGTCTGAATTGAGTTTTTTATCTGTGCAGTTTCTGTTTTCCACATACGAGGGCGGCAGAGTTGCATGTAAAGTTATTTCTGCTGTGCTAAGAACTAGTTCATATTTAATTTAATAATGTAGTACTGTATATTATTTGTATTTATACTTGTTCAAGACACTGTACATTGTTATTTAAAATAAGCATGATCATTCTATAAATGTATAAAAAAAATGTAATCTACCTCATTTATCTCTGCTTTCAAGCAGCATGTTTATGCATCTCTAATTACTGAACTTCAGTTCTGCTATCCCATAAATTCATTAGATCTGATAAAATACACTAAGCGGTGTAATCCGTGCAGACCCTATATCCAGTGTAATCTCCAGCCGCACCAGGCTTTCCAGAGGATGTAGTCCCACCCAATTAATTTCAACAGCAAGAAGATATAAGGACTATTTGCCATATATCTTGAGATGAAATACGGCATTTTTCTGCCGATTGCATAAAATAAAAGTAATCCCAGCACATGTGGATTTCTGCATCCCCCTGGCTGGTCGTGTGCAACTACATAATCCCAGCCTGCCTACAATAGCATAGAGGGCCATCTGTTCAGCTCATAGGCCTTTAAAAATCCACATCTGGACGTTGGAGTGGGGGCAGTGCTCTCCCTCCTTTTTATTGGACATCAAATGGTAATTTATACAAAACAAATGTGGCCCTTTTATTTATTTTTGTCCAAAATATATTTCAAATATGCGTTGCAAATTCCATGTCTCAAGGAATATATTTGTTATTTAAATACACAGAAAATGTATTTTGTTTAAACTTTCAATTATTAAACAAAATAGTTTTCCAATTTTATAATACATTTTGGATAAACGTGGTATGAAATTAATTTTACATATATATATATATATATATATGTGTGTGTGTGTGTGTATAAAATGTATCATTAACTACATACAGGCAGCAGTGAGGATTTGGAATGTAACTGTCATTGTTAGCTGGTTAATTTGGCTATTATGACAATATGTAGCACAATACACCACTGTCATAAAACATTGATTTGTGATGAATTTATACGAAGAGTTTTCTCATTCCCCATGTTTGATATATGTAAAATACTAAGTGTATTGATTATTTCAATTGTATTTTCTGCATTTTGCATTGACGCCCTGCCCCTTACCTTAGCACTGCTCCAAAACATCACAATGTAGCAAATACACATTTTATACTTGGCAATGCGTTTTGAAAATGTGTATTTTGCCCATTTTACCCAGTATTGACAGACCACTTTTTTTCTTGCTGCAATCACACTCACCATTGAAAAGTAACCAGCATTGGTGTCAGAAATAGAAGAGAGGATCAGGATGCAGGGTCATGCTACTCTTGTTTTCAGGGATCTGAAAGGGATTTTGTTCTCAGGTCATAGTTCACCATTGGTTGAGTGGACTGAGTGGATCAGTTTCATTTGCCCTGAATGTAAAACAATCTTGGCATGTTCAAGTAAACAGGCTTTGACACATACCTTCATACCTGACGCATGCCTACATATTAATTTGACATGCTGTTGTAACCTTTGACCCTCACCCTTTAAAATTTAATTGGTACAAAATAATTAATGAGTTTTAGGCCTGGTTTCACAGACACGGTTTAGATTAAGATAGGATTGAGCCTTCGTTCAATTAGCATTTACAAATGTGCCTAGGAAAAAAATTATTTTTGCTCTGCATATTGAGACAAAACAATGGCACTATTTGTCACTAACAATGACATATTTTAAGATATTTTATTTAAGTTAAAATGGCTCAAACATACATTTTAGGTTAGGACTAGGCTTAAGCCTTGTCTGTGAAACCGGCATAAATTTATGGATAAGATATAATTCAAGGCAATTTTGAAGAGAGGAAAGTTGTTTAAAAGTCACTGAGAAATGGCAAGGGACAGGAGGAGACTTAATTAGTCAAATATTCAAAATCCATCCTCAGTAGCAGTGTCTGAATACTGGCCCACAGACACGTAACCATAGCAACAACAAGATCTGGATGTTGGAGAATTGTAGCCTCATTTTGACAATTTCTTTCCTTTGTCTCATTCAACTTTTCACCTAGAAAATGAGTGGGAAAATTGAGCACATATGCATAGTATGTTTTTCATCCTTTCTCATCTCCATCGTGGAGATGATAGCTCTCAGCCACTTGTTCTCCTCTGTCGTCGGTTTAATTCATGACGCCGAGTAAAACTCAGATGTTACTGTTGCCCAGTCATGGATATCTGACATCCACAGCAAATATATTAAGCTTGATTTTAGAAGCTTTCATCGAGAAAAAAAAAAACTCCTCCAGCATCAACCTAAAAAAATAAATTCTGTGTGCAGAAGCAGCAAAATGAGATTACATAAAGGCACTGCACTTGCTCCATTGTTTGCTTTGCATCTTGAAAGCTTTTTGGGTCAAAGGAAAAGTAGGAAAGGAAAAAATTATTGGTTGCACCTGCACAAACTTACTAGTATATCATGAGATGGTGGCAAAAAGCAGGACTGAGGAGAATAGGAGAATAGGAGATTTTTAGAATATAATTATTATTTGAGCTCTAAAAAAAGTGTAATATAATTCTTGGTTGTCACAGTGATTCGTTGATGTGTCTCACCTGTTACTGCATTACTCTTAATTTTCCAGTGATTTAATTAGTTGCTTCTGATGTAATTGCATTAAATACTGAATAGACTATCCAACCAATTTTAATAAAACAGTGTATTTAACATACAATTTTAATGTTAACATGTATGTTTTTAATTTTTACAATTGTATGTTGTTTGTTTTACAATTAAAAGTGCAATTCCCCATCAGTCAGTCACACTCAACATTACATCAGAACTAGACGGACAAATTGGGGTCTCGTCTGAGAGAAATACACAACTAAATGAGCTTTACTGCATTTACTCAGCTTTACTCATTTATTGCAGTTCAGCTTAAAGAGCATTGTGCATGCTGCAGGCTTATCAAAACAGTCTTGCAGGATGTGCATCGACACTTCCCATGTGCGCTTTAGCAGTAAAAAGAGCCTTTTCCCTATAGAGCAAGAGGACGATAAGCTTTTTTTTTAAAGATGCCTCTCCTCCTGTCCTCATCTGCTGGCCACGATTGCCGTCTCACATGCCAGGGCATAAGAATACCAAGATTAATTTGTGGATGGTTCATGTTCTCGCATGAGCACGTGACCACGTCGATAAGGTGGTCTCATCTTTCTCATGAAGGCTTGAGCCCATCTGTTGTTGACCAGTCAACGCCTGTGTGTAAAAGCACAGGTCTGCTTGACACTCTGGGTGACCAAGAATGAATGTAGGGGCTTCTCTGCTGGGCAAAATCCTTGTGGACCTCCCACTCCTCAGCATGTTGTGTGCCATCGAGCTGCCGGCTGACATTCACCACTCAGGATGAGGAACAGATGTCGATAGCGGCATCGGAAGGAGGGCTATTACGCTGACACTGAGTGAGCTTCCCACTGAATCAGATTCTGCTGTGTGCTTGGACTCGCTCTGAGCAATTGTTGCTGGAGGGGTTTCCCTGTGCCTTTCTTCCATGAAGAACTTTGATACTTTTATATCTCGATTATCCCTCAAAAGAGACCGTTCCACTCACAAGAGCAATTGTGTGAACAAAGGCACCTGGTGCTCCAGCACCTCAGACATCTGGGACTTCGATTAGAGCAACCTCTCCACCATACAGACAATGTACTTTCAACCTGGTGGACTCAGCACATCTCACGATTGATTGTGCACTGTGTTGTGCTGCCAGAATTTGTTGAAGGGCAGGAGAGCGGTTCCATTTAAATTATTTCAGAGGCTCATGTGCAACTGGCACGCAACATCGTGCTCCTGGACAGGATCTTGACTGCAGTGGCACATCAACTGCCTCGAGTTGTTAGCAGTACACCTTGCACTACTTCAGATCGCCACTACAAGGCAAGCATGTACTTGTCTGGTTGACCACACTGCAGCTGTTGCATACAACAACCATCAAAGTGGTTACTTGTGGTCACAACAACTAGAAGCATCTGAGGTCACTTTGCCTCATGTCCTACTGCTAGATGTTTTACTCCCTGACTGAGGGTACCCTGTAGTGGCATACAGCTGGCCTCAAGGCCTATGCAAGAGATGGTAGACACAATCACTTCAGCGAGAGTGCCCTTCACAAGGCGCAGTGGAACCAAGAAAACCCCCGAAACTATCTGATCAGAGCTGTGATTTTCTTCCTACAAGAAGGGCAGGAGCGAAGGCTGTCTCCGTCTACTCCAGTCAGTAAAGCTTAACATCCTGTCCCTTAAGACGGCACTTCTGATTGCACTGTCTTCTGTTAACAGGGTGGGGGACCTGCAGGCATCGATCAACGAATTGTGCCTGGAATTCGGACCAGCTAACTCTCACGCAATCCTGAGACCCCAGTCCTGAAACATGCCCAAGGTTCCCACCACTCCTTTTAGGAATCAGGTGGTAAACCTGCAAGTGCTGCCAACAGAAGGGAAAAGCCATCTCCAAGGAGAGATTGGCCCACTGGATAGTGGACTGCATAGTCTTGACACATTAGACCCAAGACCAGCCATGCCCCCTTGGGGCAAGGGCTCATTCGACTCAAAGTATTGCCTCCTCCAGGGCATTGGTCCACGGCACCTTGCTAGCAGACATTTATAGACCTGTGGGCTTGGTGACACCTAACATATTTGGGAGGTTGTACAATATCTGTGTAGAGCCTGTGTCCTCCCGTATACCTGTGAAAAGTAGCCTATAACATTGGGGACCCTCTTGGTGTCTTGCTTGCAGCACCACTCCCCTCCTAAGTCGGGATACATACTCTATTTACACCACAGGTGTATTCCCCTACCAGGTGAACCCTGCATGGAGTTCCTGCAGCACCCTCAGGAGACAGATGCAGGGGAGGATTCCAACGCTAGGTCTAGCACTTCTGTGTATACACAGAAGGTCAGCCCTTGAACTAGACTAGGTGCCCATGTGTTGCAATTCCCCTATGGGTGATCCCATGTGTATTTTTCTATAGTACAGATTCCCTCTACAATCCCTGCACTGTATTGACTTCATCCTAGGTAGGCTGAATCTACCACAGAGGCCTATCAAATGTAGCACTGCCCTAATGGTAAGTCCATACGTGTAATTATCTCCCTATGGGCAGGATTTGGTCTCCATAGCGTCCCCTTCCATAGATATGCTTTCCCAGTGTTCTCCAATAGTCTCAGTGTGTGGGTCAGAAGGAACAGTAGTGATAGACACTCTCTCTGCGTTTAGCCCTGTCCTTACTCTGCCCCAACAGGTGCGGGGAGATAAGGCGGCTTATGCGCGGCATTGGAAGGGACAGCAATTGTGGGATTTTGGTTGGGATCCCAATTCGTTAGTTCAGTTCTGACATAACATTGAACATTACTGACTGATAGGGAACATCTAGGTTGCTAGGTGTAATCCTCCTCCCTGAAGGAGGAAACTGAAACGTTACGTCCCACTGCCACAATTGCTGTACCACCGCTGAATGGCTGGGACACAGCCTTGGCTACTCGGTGTAAAACTTGATTGTGTGAGTGCAAAAGCGCTTCCATTCATACCCGCTTTGCAGGGCGTGGTTCACAGTGCAAATGTCTATTGGCTCATTTATTTGAAGGTTCACTTGAAGGTTATTGGGCTTCAATTCGTCAATTCAGTTCTCATGTAACATGGGTATTTTCTTGTGTTGTTCAACTGGTAGGTAGAGAAAAGTAATTTGTAATCCAATAAATTATAGAGAGTAATTTGTCCAGTTTTACAATATTGAAGATGTAATTAGTAGCTAGTAATTAATTACTTTTTTAGAGTAATTTACCCAATTCTGACTATAATGTATGAAAAGACATAACCTCAAGATTTACTCACCAGATAGATCATTTCTTCATATCATTACAATTAAGTTACAAGAAATTAAATAATAAAAATGTTGGGGCCATTTGGGGTCAGGTACTATAGGTGTGCAAAATTGAAAAATAATAATTAAAAAAATATTAAGACATGATATTCATCATTTCAAAGACTTTGGCGTCAATGTTTATTTAGTCATAACAAAGTTAAAAAAAGGAAATTAACGAGACAGAATTGACATAAAATGGACAAAGTTCCCTTTAATTTAGACTTTAAAATATCTTGATTACTTGATAAATAATTTTGACCCATCTGAATGTAGTAAGTGTTCTATATTAAGAGTGTGCATGACATTTATGAAGTTGTTGTAGGTTACGACAACAGTCAAACATGTCTTACAATATTTATATTGGTGTTTTGAACTCTTAAACATTTACATCACAATATATGCTCATTTTATGTTAATTCTTTGGTGATAAGTGCCATTATGATTTATGAAAAATGGCTTACAGTATGGCTCACTGGGATTCTGTGCAATGTCTTCAGTACTTTAAAGTGCAAGTAGCTAAACCTTACTACAACAGAGCAAGATTCACATACACAATACCAAAAATAACTCATGTAGAAAATACTAATTAACTTGCACATTTCCATAAAAAGACCATTGTTGCTATCTGATGTCAAAATATAATGCTGATTACTTTTGAATACAGGGGCATGAGACAGTGGTTTCATAAACTGCATTTTCAGGAACAGTTTTAGTCTTAAGGCTCAATTCAGTCATTGGTGTTCAAGTATTTTCAAGCATCACGGGTGAAGGTTATGAATCACGAGGTGTGAGACAGCAGCCTCACCTTAGTTTCACAGGGGCCTAATTCAGGGTTCTTTTGTCATGGAAATAAGGTAATTCACCCCTTTATCCAATTCCTTGGCTTCCACTGTGTATTGAATTATAGGTAATTTGTAACTTCAATTCTGTCCAGCAAGTCCCCTCATTCCTCTGCCTCCTCTTCATCTGTCCTTTTGGATTTGAGCCGCTGGAAACAGTGGATAGTGGAAGCCAGAAAAAAACTGGCAATAATGGCTGCCACTGAAATACAAATTCCAGAAAAAATCACTATGAGATAATCAGTGAGAGTCAGCAATCCCCGACACTCCCGGAAACTGTCCTCAGAAAGGACACTGAGTGACACCTGCTGCCCGTCCACTGGAAGAGAGCACTCCATACCCTCTAACCCTGTAAAAGAGACAGAAAGAGAGAGAGAGAGAGAGAGAGAGAGAGAGAGAGAGAGAGAAAAAAAGGATCACTTAAAATATATACAGCCTCTGTAAAAAAAGATTAGTTTTATCCCACTTCACTTAAAAAAAAATTATGATGAGATAGATAATGCATGAATACATACATATATACACGCAGATACATACTGTACATGCATGCATACAAATTAGTAATGCTTTTAATGCACAATGCCCCAGACCTGTACATCATCTTACATTACATGCAATGTAGTAACGGACATGATGCAGAGGCAGAGGCAACGAATGACTTCAGAGGCAGATTCTGAAGAAAATAATGTTATGGCCACACTGTAGCCTTAAAAGTCAATATGTAATAAATTCTGTTCAATCAAAATACAGTAATACCTCGAGATACGAGCATAATCCGTTCCAGGGCAGAGCTCGTAACTCGAATTGCTCGTATCTAGAATCATGTTTTCCCATAAGAAATAATAGAAACAAATTAATTTGTTCCAGATCCGTAACAATGGAAGAAAACGTTTTTTATTGGTATAGACCAGGGGTCTGCATTTTAACCTCTTTACTACCGAATAAGGAGCCACAAAACCTATGTGATCACTAAAATTAAAATAACATATAAAGGTTTATATCCAGTTTGCAATACATAAAATAACTCAAGTGTGTAGCATTTATGAAATTACAGAACTTCAAAAATAAAACTAATGACATTTTATTGCTGTTTGTGACAATGGAAAAAAAATCTAAATATTTAAATTATGAAATAAGATTACTTTGATCTTTATCGAAATTTAAGAGGTATACCATTGAAAAAATAAATAATTTAAAAAAATAGCTTATTTATTGATTCCCATATATATTTTTCAAAGCTAGAGGAGCCTCTGCACATGGATGAAAGAGCGGCATGCAGGCTCTGGAGCCGCAGGTTGCAGACCCCTGGTATAGACACACGCACACTCACACATAATTATAGTACATTATAAGGATTCGTGTGATATAAAAAAAAAATTTGGTTTTTAATTATTATTAAGTTTTAAAGACAGTAGACAGATGGTCCGTCGACACTTGATTCCGTATCGTATCGTACCTTACACGAACACTACCTAACTTACGTAAACTTAAATTACCATAACTACCTAACGTATTTTTTTTTTTTTTTACTTTTCTGTTTTATTTTATTGTTTTGCTCGTTTTCTTCCCTTTTTTCGCCTGACTACCCTCACTTTCACTTTGTGCAGACCTTTTAACTAAACACCTATCAAGGGATATTTGTTTCTGTCTCCCTTTAAAAATAAGTACGGTACGCGGCGGTACATACAGCTCGATCAACTCCTCAGTCGACAGTTCCTCCTGATGCTCCTGCTGCTAGATCACTCACGCGGCACCGCGCTCATATTTATCCACAATTTCATGCTTCATTTCCATGGTCATCATGCGCTTCTTCTCACTACTACCCTAACCACTCACTTTCTTAGAGCTCATCGCTAATATGAAGAATAATGAACAAAATGGAGAGAAAATCAGCTACTCGCGGGCGATGCGTACAGAAGTCAGTGAACACTGAAGTGAACATGCGTCGGCATCGGCGTCAGTACGAGTGCTCGTATCTCAAAAATGTACTCTTATCTAGAAGCAAAAATCTGCCCGAAGGCTTGCTCGTATCTTGGAATACTCGTATGTAGAGACGCTCGTATCTCGAGCGATTACTGTACTTCTTTCCAAAGCTACTTTTTGTAACGTTTTGTCAAACTATATAGTGACTTCATTTCACAGCCAAAATTGATGGCCGATTCATTTATCATTCATTTAATAAATCACCACATTGTGTAATTAATTAGATTAACATTTTTAATTGCTTGACAGCCCTAACACACATATGTTTGGATTCCATGTTTTATGGGGACTTTCTATAGACAATGTCTTTTATACAATACAAAGTGTATATTCTAACCTACCCATCACAGAAAAACATTCTGAATTTCTACATTTAAAAAAACATCAATATGATTTATAAGAGGTTTTCTTCAGGGGCACCAAAAAAAAAAAAAGTGTCTCCACAAGGTCAAAACATTTCTGGTATTGTCGTCCAAGTGACATTAGTGATCAAACATTCGAGCTGGTTCGCATACTCATACGTCCGGTAAAATGTGTGTGTTTGTGCTTGTCTGTGTGTGTGGTCCTACATTGTGAGAAGTCTCTTATGCTCACCAAGGCTGTATTTATTCAAAAATACAGTAAAAACAAAACAGGTTTATCAGCACCACACTCACACATACGTACGTTAGGTTTCGGTGTCTGTTTTCAGTGTCTCTCCATAGACTGAGAATTATATAGACATAAATTATTTTTATACTGCACAAACTGTATATTCTATCCCCAAACCCTACCCATAAAAATACACATCACAGAAAGATTTCTGCATTTTTACATTTTGAAATAATTTATGATTATTAATCCATTTCCCTCTTGTGGGTCACTGGCTAGTCCGCATCTCAGGATTTACTATCCTCGTGGGGACAATTGGTCCTCACAGTGCAGATTAAATAAGTAAACGTACACACACACACTCAGTTGTGCTATCTTTGTGAGGACTCTCCATAGCTGTAATGGTTTTTATACTGTACAAGCTGTATATTCTGTCCCCTCACACTTTAACCCTAGCCCTAAACCTACCATCACATTTTTAGAAAAACACCATGTTCAGTAATTAATTTTCCTCATGTAGATGATGTCAGGTTTTATTGAGAGGACATTTGGTGCCCACAATGTAATATAAATCTGTACACACATGCACACACTTTAACTTAGTTTATATTGTTTTTAGACTAGGGTCAAAGTTTTGGATTCTGAAATATACCATATATTTGAATAGCACATAGTATAATTTAAAATGAAGAAAAATGTGATTTCTCATCATTTGACACCTTTAATAGCAATGCCTCTCTAAAGAAGGCACAGTGAATCTTTTGTTGAGTCCATGGAACATTCAGTTTAGTCTCTCATGACCAGTGTTCAGTTACCGGACTTGAGTTGAGTATGAGTTTCCGAACCAGCTCACATGTCAGGTCACTAATGTCACAAGCATCCTCAGCTACACAATATCATGAATAAACATGAAAACACAATCTAAGGTAGAATAAAACACCCTGTTTTATCTTTCTCAGACAATCTCAGCCATTACACATCATATTATTATAGAATGAAATAAACATTTCAGTTACTCTGTGCAGTTCAATAGTGCGTATACACTACATTTAAAATGTCTGGAGTCAGTAATATTTTCTTAAAGATTATAAATTATCTTGTTTTGAATTTACTATTCAAAGATTCTCAGAGAAAAAGCATCACGGTTTCAACAATAATATTAAGCAGCACAAGAATTTTTAACATTGAAAATAAGAAGACATTTTTTCTGAACAGCAATTCAGCATATTAGAATAATTTCTGAACGTTCATGTGACACTGAAGACTGGAGTAATGATGCTGAATATTCAGCTTTGCCATCACAGGAATAAATGACATTTAAAAAAATAAATATATTAAAGTAGAGAAGAGTTATATTAAATTGTGATATTATTGTTTTTAATGAATTTGGATCAATAAATGCCACCTTAGTGAGAATAAGAGACTTATATTTTAAAATACAGTGGTACCTCGAGATACGAAATTAATCCGTTCCGAGGCGGCCTTCGTATAATGAGTTTTTCTTGGAACACATTTTACATGTAAAATGGCTAATCCGTTCCAAGCCCTCCAAAAACACCCCATTAAATTTCATAATAAAGCTAAATTGACCTATAAACAATGAAATAACGTAAAATGTCGAAGCTTACCTTTCGAGTGAGGCTATCTCCGAAAGTGGGGGCAGAGGAGGAGGAGGACAAACGGCAGATAACGTACGTACACTTAACTTTACGAAAACACATAAAAAATGTAAAGTTTCGGGTGCGGAGTGGCTGTGCTAAAGCACGCCAGCACGTACGTATAGAAGATGCACGATGGGAGGGATGCTGTCCAATTAGAGAGAAGGATCTCATGGCTTGGCTAGCATCAGGAACCAATGGGAGAGCAGGAGGATGGTGGCGAGTCTACTATAACTAAGATGGCAGCGTGCGGCGCGAGTTTCAAAATTGTTATGGAATCTCGGACTTTCAGAAACCTTTCGTATCTTGAAAACTTTTCGTATGTAGAACAGTAAAATTTTTCGTCTTTGCTTTCGTAACTTGGATTTTTTCGTAAGTTGAGCCTTTTGTATCTTGAGGTACTACTGTATATATACAAACTGTTATACCAACCTTTTGAATGTTGAATATTAGTAATTAATGGAAACTTTAGCTATTTTAAAATTATCCCTTCATTTTACCATTTCAGTTTATTATATTTCCCATTTAAAACCTCATTTAATTTCTTTTTGTTCAGCTCTTAAAATGCTATTTGATGGTCACATATTCAGACAGTGTATCGCTACAAAGGATAATAAATGAGCAAGCAGACTTCATTAACACACACACTCAAACTCAAGGCTATATATCCAGCTGAACATTTGTAATAACACTCAATGGTATTTTATTCAAGTGCTTTTCAGATGGACGAGCTTCACCTAGAATGAGGTTGTTTTCCAAATTCATGCTTGGTTTGCACTGGAACACAATCTGCTCTCATCTGTTTGAGATCAGCTTTAATGAAAACCCAGCCACAACAAAAATCTTGAAGGCCTCTGCAAACTGTCCAATCAAAGTACAAGTACAAATAGTACATACAGATGTGTACTTGTTACAGAAATAAATGTTATAATTCAGAAATGTATTATTAAATGTAAGGTGGTATTATTATTTGTATCTAGCAATAACACGGCTGCAGCTATGACTCAGAAAACTCCCATTACATAACAGCAAGATAAGATGTTAGATGGGATGTTTTCCAGTTTTGTTTTTGTTTTTTTCCCTCTCTCTTTATGGGAAACATTTGTGAATTTTTCCTTGTTGGTTTGTATTTGGATTTTCACAGAGGAGAGGTTTAATCTCCTTTCAGCGGACACCAGATGACAGATTTAAAGCGGAACATCGCCTACGTAATACAGCCACGCTGACAGACAGACACAACAGAGCGGCAGAGCTCCAGAGCCCCATCTCTCCTTTAATTTCGTTCACGCTCAAAACCCCTTGTGATTCTGTGCAGTTGCTTAGGAACATATTATGCTTTAGGAGAGAGAAAAAAGACTTTAAACCGGAATTTTGGATTAAGCTAAAAGAAATGCCATTCTCATTAATACATGAACGATCATGTCATAATACAATGCCACTATGTTTGCTCATGTCATTGGCCAAAGTCAGTTGACATCATCATCAAGCGTGTGAGGCAGTAAGTGCAGATGAGTCACTCCATCCAGAAGGGGTTTTCCATATGCAGGGGATTCAGTGACCTCAGCCTCCTTTGTTGAGTCTGTCACGTGGCCGTTTGCCCATCTCTACGAGCACATCTAACGTTTTATCATGCTAGAGCATTAGTGTTTTACACCAGAGATCCCCCAGAGCGAAAAATCACAAATGACTAACACGCGTGCAGCACATGCTTTTACCCATTTAGAAAATTCTCACCGCAGCCACAAGCTCAGTCAGCCGACTAGTGTCGTGTTGCCTGCTGTCACCACATATGTGGAACACGAGGAGGACACTGCTATGTTCTTTATGTTTGCAACACTGAAATGAATCAAAGCTTTACCTCTGGTGTGCAATAAAGCTGAATCTATGAATTTATCATTCAATACATTTGATTAATATGCTCGAAATCCTAAGCTACATAAGCTTGAAAAACTCCATCCTTTTTGCTACAATTGTGCCTGTATTACCTTGCGATAAAAACATAACTTGTTGGCTTAATTGTGATACTATATGACGTGGTAACCTCTCAGGCTCGGTCTGTTGACCTTTGAGGGTTGTTTAAAGAGTCGTGTGTGCGCCTGTCACATATAATTATGTCACTACACATGCTTTGCTTACATACTCAGCACTGTATTGGTGGAAATCTTGGTTCTTGCCCTTGATTATCTACCTAAATATCCAATTACCAGGCAACTGAAAGTGTGCCAGAAGAGTGCTATCTTCAGTATCAGATTCGATGTTGGATTGAATAATGGATGTAACGTGTTCATCCATACCCAAGTGCAAGAATTACAACACTGTAAGGGAGTTTAAACTAGACTATCTAAATTAAAGACTACATTATGGTGGATTCTGATGAAAGGGCTTTGTCTCATTTTTGTTGCTTAATAGAATTACAATAAAAAAAACTATATTACTTTTTTTTTCCTGCAATCAAATTACCCCAAATTTATATTACATTATGTGGCTACCAAGGTGTCAGGAAATGCATTCTGTTAAAATGTATATCTTGAATGTAGTGTCAATTTTGGTAAAAGTTACAGATATAAAGTTTTACAGATATATGAACACATTCTAATCAACGAGGACTCATTTTGGTTCTTCTCTGTAATCTACTTCTCTGTTGCACTTGTTAATCAATACAAAATGTAATTACACAATTTAAATAAACATAAATGGTACAAAAAAGGTAATGTTAAGGATATTGTGTATACTGTACAGTAATTAAAGAAAAAAACTTTCAAGAAATATTCATTCATTCAAATATTTTAGTTTTTTAAACCAAAATAATATTGAATTCAGTATATCAATTATCTTCAGGATTTAAAGTAATAGTAAATTCAAAGTTAATACACAAGTCAGTGTGTTATTGTTAATGATCCAAAACTTTTTAAGAATCTGCAAATTATATTGAGGAAGTGTTGGTCATAAAAGACTGTGCAAGGACTATAGACTGCAAACATTTGTGAATGAGAGAAAGGGGCTCTTCCCTGTCTCTGTTGACAAGAACAAATATACTTTTCATGTCAAATGAATGATCACAGTTAATATTATTGCTCTGAAAATGAAGTGATTTATTAGTTACAAATGTAAAATTTAAAAAATACAGTCAGCTAGGATCTCAGCCTCTTGTTTCAAATCATAAGCTACAGAAACGGACAAATAAACTTCAAATGTACATATATATGTAAGCAAAGAGAAAACAGAGAAAAGTGACCTGTGCTTCTAAGGGACAGTAAGGATCAGATAATGCATCCATATTTGATGTAACCGTGGAGTTCTATTTGACCTTAAACCTAGGTAAGTGACCTAATGACCAACAGATACCCTATCCAAGAGGATACAGTTCCCTGAATTTCATCCTTTAGTTACCACTCAAATTAACATCAACAAAGAGGACAAGATATAAGATAAAAATTAAGGAACATGTTGTGTGGCATATGTTTCATGAATTATGCACAAGAATATTTTGCATATTCTAGTAATCACCTACAGTGTTTCGACCTCTTTGTCTTGGTTTGGAAAAATTCTCACGTATTATCACGTTAAATACAAGATGCAGTGAATATCACAAGAGTTATCTAAAATCTCTCAGTCTTAGCTATTATCATGCTAGCGTATCATGCTAATGTGATGAGTGATATTAGTTCAGTCTCAGTTGTTAGCAGCCAACAGTTTAAGCATCTCTATCCCAAACAAAATCAGTTCACCCACATGTACGACTGAGTAGATCGTATGCATCAACACTTCTCACCTTAGAGAAGTGACCCTTTGAATCTTTCACAGGTGAACCACCACAAACCGTGAGGGATCAAGTGATTCAAAAAAATGGTTTGACATTATTTCATGCAGATGGATACAATCACGAAAGCAAGATTTAAGCAGCTTACCAGTTGGGAGCTTGTGACGATTTTCCAACAGCCACAGGAAGAGTTTGGCAAAGTTGCAGTTGCATACCCAGGGGTTCCCTTCCAAGCGTATCAACCGCAAGGAAGGCAACTGGCTCAACACCCCGACGTCCAAGCCAGAGAGGGCATTCCTCTCCAGCTCAAGCTCTCGTAAAGAGGTGAGGCCCAAGAAGGCATCCTTGCTGACCATATTCAAATACGGATTGTTTCCCAGCCGTAGCTTAATCAGACTACGGGACTCCCCAAAAGTTCCAGAGGGAATCTCAGTCAAGTTGTTGCTCCCCAGGTCTAGATAGACCAGTCTGGAGGATGTACTCAAAGTCCCAGGCTCCAGCCTCATTAGGGAGTTATTTCTCAGATCCAGGTAGACCAAATCACTATAGAGAACCAGGAAATCAGAAGGGATCCAGGGTATCCAGTTGTTAGACAGAAGGAGTCTCCGTACGTCCAAAGGGATGGAGTCTGGAAGACGGGTAAGTCCTTGACCTGTGCAGTCCACGGTGTGATGGTCCGGACACAAGCAGCTAGATGGGCAGTTATACCCCCAAGTTAACAAGGTAGAGGATAGCAAGGCAAGGAAAGGCTGAAGCCATCGAACACATGAGAACATTGTCAAGAGGGTGCGAGGTGAGGGAGAGATTGTGGGGATTAAGTGAGGGAGGTTTGAAGAGGGGTAAAGGAGAGGGGATGGGGTAAAGGGTCAGGGGGCGAGATACTAGGAAAGGGGACCGGGGCGCATCTGAAGATGACAGGAGTCAGGCTTGTCACGAAGGCATCTTTCCTTGTCTCCTAGATTGCAATCTACAAATGTTCGAGCAGCTGCAAGCGGCTACAAAGACACAGAGCTCTGTTTTCCAGGAGATCATGTAGCAGCCAGTGTGGGTCGTGTGGCAGCCCGCTGGCTCTGAGCTTTAAAGGGGAGGAGAGACAGCTATCGAGAGAATGTGGGGAAGAGAGAGAGAGAGAGAGAGAGAGCGTGATCTGAGGGATTAGCAGAGAGGTAAACAGACGCGTGAACTAGAGACTGGGAAGTGCTGGGGGCATGGAGAGGGGAGGGGAATGTGACGACGAAAAGGGAGGTGTTACCCACTCGGTTTACCCACAGTCAAAAGGGTATTCTGGTTCTTTAATTCAAATGTACACTTTGTGCTGATCTGTATCTTGGTCCATAAGCGTATGCTCTTAAATGGGTGCCAGTTGAACCGTGGTGCCCATAACACATTTGACCTAAGGCTGTGATTGCAAGTCTTCTTTCATCCTGGATGAAAAGCTAATGACTTGTTGGCAACGGTTTTCGCATTTAATCACGTTCAGTTTCTTCTTTCAGTCGGCATAGTGTCTGATTTCATATTCTGTCTCCATTGCCATGGTGATGCATGCGACGATTAACATGGGGCTGTGTGCATTCAGATTACTGCCCTGAAAGTGAGAGAAGGTGTGAATAACTGTGCGAACCTCAATGGAGAACATCACTGCCTTCTAAAAATGCGTGCTACAATTCAGACATTGCATTCAAACCTTCCGACTGTGTCACAGCTGCACACTTTAATCACTCTAGTTTACATCTTGAATGTAATAGCAATCCTGAAAATGTCAAAGATTACAAAATATAGACATTTTACACGAATTGAGGGGAATATAAAAAGATTTTGACAGTACCTCTTCTCCAGTGCGTTCATGAAAGCGATCATTACTCATCGCTTTTCCAGCTGCTGTTGTTTATTTTTGTCGCTCTGTTCTGAATTCATGTTTACTCCTGTGCTGCTGTAACTCTCCAGGCAAACAGAACACATGCTGTGACCACAGACAGCTTTCCTCTTACATCACATGCACTGGAGAATGGCATGGCACAGCCCAATGGAATTACACAATACTCCCATAAGTCATATTGTAACCTTGACCTTTCTGGCAGGCATCAACGAAAAAAAAAAAAAACTTGCCTTTGACCTTTTTCATGTGGCACATCTTTGAAAAATATCAACTTGTCTGAAAAGTAACTTCCGGCAATGTCTCTGTAGAAGAAACAAATGTCAGGTTCATTAGTGCAAAAGAAGGTACAGTAGGTTCAGGATATCTTCTCAGTAGGGCATTTGGAAGTGTCAGGAAAGCCGTGCAGAGTTTCCATTGACAATTAAAGTCTGGCACATGAATAAATAATAAATATCATGAGCAACATACTGTTTGACACAGCAGGGTTTTGGATGGGACACAACAGGAAAGGACACAATGCTACTTACTCGGATCTAAAAATGTAGCTCGCGTGCAAGAAAATAAAATGACGATAAATCTGCGTGCTTTGCTTTGGCAGAGTTGAGTTGATCCAATCTCATTTTACAGAACCAAACTATTATTCACCAAGGAGGGTGCATGACAGGGCTTAGTGGAAAAGATCATCCAGCTTGGTTTCTTTCACCAGGGTCTTTAAAGAGAAAGACGAGATGATCCCATATACACATTCACACACGGCGTAAGACTGCTTGCCAGCGGTTCCAAAAAGAGCACCTGTTAGCCTCGGCTGAGGACATGGCGACACACTTTTCTTCCAGGTGCATTCTGGGCTCTCACTCCGCATGATCCTCAGCAACATACCCAAGAGCAAGATACTGTCACCTCCACTAAACCTTTGCAATGTTGAGACAATTGGCCACAAAATAAATAATGGTTTGAGTTGAAAAAAAGTACAAATAGTCACAAAATATGAATGTCTCGGAAACTAGGACACGCACTTGAATGCACAGCATTGACGTCCTAACTACAAGGGATCAACGAAACTGGGCCATATCATTAAAGCAGTTTCAATCACAACAGTACTGACAAATTTAATTCATGTAGATATAAGTGCACCATGGTATATGTAGAATAACATGGCCACATATTTAATACAGATTACAGGATTGCTAGATTAATATTTCATTGCACTTTTAGTGTGGTTTGTTGTGGTGGCTAATTCCACTGGGATTAAACAAACACTATTGTCCAATGCAACCAACAAGGTGATAGTACAGTTATCAGATGGGCCCGACACAGTTTGATCCTGTTTCAAAGATAGGCCGTTGATGTGTCTTTACTTAACCCCTATTTGTCATGACTGTGAATGCAAAATTGGTATCCAGTAAACCACGTAAAACATTTAGCATCACCAAAAGGAGTTGAAAAATACAGGATTCCTGAAGACTCTAAATTTCTGCAGAAAGAGGGAGTGAGAGAAGAGAGCGAGAGAGCTTCTGATAGCTCACGAATTTGTTTGGCATCTGGGTCATTAATACAAGACCTGGCTGAATAGATGGCAAAAGTGAGGCACATGTCTAGAGTTCTGCTGGCAGCGCAGGTCAAATGCCAATGACTTTTGAGGGATGAGTTTACATGCCAGTAGAAAGCACTTTCCAAATGAACTGCAGGAAATTAAAAGATATAGAGAAAGAAACATGGCAAGTTAGTGGCATTTCAAGATATAATAGGGTATAATAATAGCAACATGCTCTATCAGAAGCACATCCAAGAAAAATATGAGAATGGTACTACTTTAAACAAAAAGTGGACCACCTGTCAAACAAAGTTATGAAATAAATACAATACATTAATGAAAGCATGAAATCAAACATTCAGAAATACATATTAAACTACAATATACTTCTCAAATGTCAACATACCTTGAGCTTATTTTGCAGCCTACAGCTCCCTCTGGTGGGCTGGAGCACAACAAAATCCACAATTCCATCATTTAGACCTTTTTAAAAGCAGAGTTATCACATGACACTGACCCTTGCTCCATATTTTATTGAAGAAAAACATAACGGGCCACAAATTTTCTTTCATAGAAAATAAACCAATAGCAATACTACAAATTATTCAACTGTAACATCATTCACAGGGTTACAGTAAATGTACATTTATACAAAATCCAGAGCCTCCTGCTGCTCACAGTGGTCATGGTGGATAGTACAGCATGTGTGCATGTGTATGATGGGCTAATATCAAGGGTTAATGAAAGCTGCATACTGTTGTATGCGTGTATATGGCCTAATCCACATATTCACAAAGAAATATTTTATCAAATAGCGCGTGAAAAAAAAGGTATTTGAAACAGTACAATTAAAAATTGTGAAAAAAGATATAAATGAAGGTATTTTCTAATATATTAACATATGTACATTCTTTTCAACCTTTCCAATACTGCTCTGTCCTCCAATTATGGTAGACATTAAGTGAAAAAAATACAAAATAATTCACAATGACAGTCCACTGAGCCTGAAATTATTATAATATTTTAATTCCCTTTATGAAGTTGACATTGCTTACTCTCAAAAGGAGAGTAAGAAATGGTTTCACAACAAGAAACAATTCTGCTAACAAAACATTGCACCTTCAGCTTTAGATTTTACATATAGAAGGTTGCCCAACACTAAAAAAAAATTGAGGTAAAAAGATCAAGGTAAAAGGAAAGTATGGAATGGAATACAGATATGGGAATAAATATTGTGGCACATAACCATTAATAGTTATGAGTTTGTCAGGCAAAGCATTACAAAGGGCACAGCAGTCTGTCTCACTTTAAAAGTCAGTGAGCCTAGAGAGGAAAATACGTGATGGTTGGTAAAATAAGTGTCAGTGCTGAGAGAGAGAGAGAGAAATAGAGGTGATTCAGACCTATTAAGAAAGTGAACAAGAGTATCTCTATACATGTGAAAAGTATTTAGACATGGAAGACCAGTGAACAAGTTGATAGGAAGCACATTCACTTTAAAAGAGACGGTGTCACAGTGTCAAAGTGTCAACTCAACAATTATTTTGGGTTACAAATGTATCGCGCTCTGGACAGAGCAACAGATTAGAACTGTAACGGTTTATTAACCAACACTGTATATACTGAAAACAACAAACAAGCAAGCATGTATTTTGCTAAGTATTTTACAATAATGTTGAATACGTTATGATGTTTTTTGTCAGATAAGAAATTAATCTGTCCAAGCGTGTTCAGTGAAATCTTTTCACTTACTCCAAGCTCATACTGTCAAAATGACCTTTGCCATGCCACTAAAGCCCAGATAAACGGCACAAAACTATACTAATAAGGGGGCATCTGGATATCAAAATTCATTATTATAAAACATATCTTTCAATAAAAGCAGATGTAGTTTTTCTAATGTGTCTTTTCTCTTTTCATCTCATTCTTCAATCTCCTGCGCTGCTTCTTGTGTGTGCAGCAATTCATTGGTGGCAATAGCTTAATACGGATTAATATGGACACAGCATAACTTCTACGAATGGGGTACAAAATAAGGACTGGAAATAAATGGGACAGGACAACAACAAAAAACCCCAGCTACATTCATGCTTTGTGTTAGATAATAGTTTGTCAAATATCTAACAGTTCTAGAACTATAGCTTCTAATGCTTTAAAGTAACTAGACACCAAATTGAAAGTGCCCATATGTATTCAGTCATGGTCAGAATTATTGCCACCATGATATGGTGATCAATATGGTGGTAAATATGATCAAAGGAGGCAGTGAAAAAAAAACTATATTTTAGTTTTTTTTTTTTCAATTTGAATTTAATTTCAAATTAATTTCAATTTGATTTAAATTAAAACTTTATATATACATAAAAGTTTTAATTTAAATCAAATTGAACGCGGGAGGAAAATAAATTATGAAATAAATGTTTTTCTCTTATTCACATTGGAACCAAATTCTGGTACCCCCTAGAACATTTTTGAAGTATATGCGATCATTTTAATTATCCAGCAATGACTGGAGTATAAATACGAGGAAACACAGACCAAATTCCCTTAACCGTCCATCATAATGAGTAAAACCACAGAATGTAATGCTGATGTGCAGCAAAAGATTGTTGAGCTTCACAAAATAGAAAGTGGCTATAGGAAAACAGCTAAAGCATTGAAATGTCCCATTTCCACTATCAGGGCAATAATTAAGATGTTCCAGTCAGTATTTATATTGTCTTAACCTACGTTGAGGGGGACAATTTGAGAGGCCAAAGACTCTCCAAAGATTACAGCTGGATCGGTTAAATATACTGCTGGATCTTTGAAATTGTGGGCCTATTTTTTTACTGGAGGTCCTGGACAACTTATTCAGATATTTGGTATTACAAAATCTATTAAAAACGGTTGAAACTTCCATCAGGACAATGATCCAAAATAAACATCAAAATCAACAAAAAAAAATGGGTCACTGAGCACAAAATGAAGGTTCTGTCACGGTGTCCCATGACCTGAATCCTACAGAAAACTCAAAAGGAGAGTGTATCAACATGGACTGGGGAACATGAAGGATCTGGAGCAGGGATGGGCAACTTCTGTCTTGTTCTGCTGAGTTTAGCTTTAACTCTAATCAACAGCTTGAGGATTACTAATAACACTGCAGGAGCAACGTTGCCCATCAGATTCTGTATAGAGGAATAGTCTATGATCAGGTGATCTCCAAACTCATCAGGCATTATGGGAAAAAGTATAGAATAGCACGGTCCATTAATTGTGGCCAATGTTAATAAGAGAAACACATTTGTTTCAGATTAAAATTTTCCCCAATGTTTTACTTGACACTGAAGTAAAACAATAAAAGTTCAATTTTTGTGACATTTTTAAATGAAGGTTCAAAAGGACTAAGAGTGCAGATTTATTGTCACCATATTTATCAAGGGTTCCAATAATTCTGACCAGTAAATAATTATATGTGTATTTATGTAGATAAAATAAATTATCAAAACATCAACAGGAAAATATAGGTCAGGAAATAGGGGAAAAAACTTTTTCAAAAAATGAAACTTGATTGTTTTGTTTTTTTTACCCACCAAGGATCAGATACAATTGGGACAGAAAATAAATATCAAAATTAAATTCAGCCTGCACTTCTATTCAATTCTATTGGCAGGCTCCTGTGAGGAGATTCATTACTTGAAGTGTCTCTGATATGTTACAAAAACAGCTGCAATACAACACTGGTGCATGATTATATGGTAAAGTTAAAAGTAATAGTGTTACAAAGTATAAAAAGAAATAAATAAAACTCATGAAGAAAATAAAAAAATATTCATCACATTACTTTGTACAAAAAAACAAAAAAAACAATATCATACTGAACCAGTACTGGTTTCTTTGTCTACCATTCACATAGTTGACGTTCTATAATTGTCCTCATATTGGCAAAGGCTGCCAGCACAAGATCCATCACAAGGATCATTCCTCATAATACATGATATCACACATGTATAATTGTTTCTCCTTTTTTTCTTCTTGCTATTAGTCCATAGTCTATTTTAGATTGACAACATATCCTTTGAATACATTTCTGGTGAATATAAACGAGAACCAAACCATATCAACGAGTAAAGGGTATATACTGTATATATGATCAAAATCTAATTTCATCTCATCTAATGAGATTGCAGATTTACCCACAGAACAGCCAACATAAACTTCATAAAATAACGTGATAGTGGCTACATTTACATGCATAAACAACCTTTTCTTCCCTTTTATTCAGCATATGGAAACATTCTGATTAATGTTATACCCAATGTGACAGTATCATAATAAAGATGACTGCATGAGATTCTTATAAAGAACATATTCTTCAAATATTTCACTTTTAATAGTATAATTGATGCCATTTATAAAACATATAAAAGAGAGCTGTATAGAGTGAGGTGACTTTACCAGAAATGTACATATAACAGTAGGCTACTAATTTAGTTTTTTTTGTGCAAAGGGTGACAAGATTGCCACCTTAATTTAGAATGTATTCTTAAAGTCGTCATGAAATCAAAACTGGTTATTCTTATTCTTATTTTTTTTTTATTGCAGTGTTTATTATAAATAATGTATCTGTGCACATCATTATTTTCAATGATATCCCTTCTCTGATAATGTGACGAGTGTGGGACAACCTGTCACTCCAATGAGATCACAGCAATAGCAAAGCACCAACTAAATTTTTTCTTGTCTGAGAAGCCGTTTCACTTGAATACACATCAAAATAGGGAAGAAAAGACTATCCAACTTCTGTTTCATGCTGACTTAAAAGGTCTATAAAATAACAGATACACTAACATTTGAAAAGACATAAGGCTTTTATGTGGCTTATTTGAGATACTGCAAAGCCACAGATAATGCAGGAACATAAACGTGCATGTAAATGCAGCCAGAATGACATTTAAGGATAGTTTTGGCCATTGGAAAGACTTCAGCTTGCCTTCAGTGTGCTGGTGCTGTTTTGAGACCATAGTGGTCTTGTGGTGATCTGTTCTTGATCATCCCCAGAGAAAGTGAATACCGCTGGGCTCAGGACACAGGGCTTGCTGAGGGGGAGGGCGTCTTTCCGTGAGGTGTCCAGAGGGGTCTGGTGTGCACAGGCTGGTCCCTTTCTATTCATACAAATCAAACCTCCACAGACTGTATCTGGTTCATTTGGGCACGCATCAACTGCACACTGTTGAAAATCTTCTTCTGGTGACCGGCTAGTGTTACTCCCACCCTCAGAATATCACTGCAAGGACAGAAAGAGGGCATAAGAGAAACAACTGCATAATGTCAATCATCAGAGAATGATCTAGGCAGACAAGGTTAGGAATTAAATTTACAGTAATAGGTTTCTGGTGGATACAGCATCTGGTCCTGTAAATTAATAAAGAAAATGATCGATATGAATCCAGTAAGCTTTACGGAAGATAGTGAAAACATACTCCATGGTCATTTGAGACACAGCTTCAAAGGTAGTGAGGTCTTCATTGGCAAAGTTCTCCTTGTACTGGCCCATTTTGATGGCGTCTAGCCATTCATCCACTGTGCTGAAGCTGGAGAAGTCTGGTGTGCTGCGGTCCAGCAGAGGTAGATGTACGCTGTAAAAACACAAACAGAAGCAACATCACTAGAATAGGAAATTGTATAACGTGCATTTAAAAAAAGTGTATTCTGCTAAATTTGAAGTAATACATAAGACCATTTGACCTAGTTGATTGAATTAACAATTCTATTAACAAATAACACATTACAATTTATAATTCATATTTTGTTTATATTTTTGAAAGAAGTCTCTTCAGTTCGCCCTACAGAAGAGCACTCTTCTTCCATTCCCTGTACAGGATTTCCTGTAGCTCTAACAGCTTACAACGCCAAGGTCATGGGTTCGATTCCTAGGGAAAGCAAGAACTGATTAGAATGTCAATGTGTGTCTTGAATGCAAGAAGTCGCTTTGGATAAAAGCGTCTGCCAAATGCATAAATGTTGATGTTCATCAAGGCTGAATTTATTTGATTAAAATATAAGCGTACACCCTACTCTACACCCTGTACTCACTCTCTTCTTCCCTGCCAAAACATACTGTGCAACAACAGGTGTTTTAACCCCACATAATCACATGACTTTCATTTTAAACATTCATGACACCTACAATGTTTACAGTTTTACTTTGTTTGCAATTGTTACTCTTCAGTCTTACTTTATATATTTTTTAGACTTCCTTTTTTGCAGTTATGTGTATTATTCTATTGTATGTATGTGTATTATGCTATATTATGCTATTGTATCTGTAATTTAATTTTGACACATTGACCATTTTCTACACAAACCTTAATTCTAAACTTAACTTAAATTTCATTTAAGAAATAGAAAGTAAATATAAGTTCAGAAGTTTATTAATAAGGTCCCTATTTAATGCCAGTGCTAAGGATACTGAATTGTAATAATATTCTAAATAAAATATATATATTTTTTTTTTACACAAACTAATGAAATGAATACAATTCAATGCTCAGTGACTGCTGTCTCTTCAAGCCTGTGCTGACAAAATAAAAGCTCTTACCCTGAAGAGAGAGGGGTGGTGGCCTTCAGGCTGCCAGGATTACGGATCATCTTATCCAGAGTGTTAACAATTTGACTGAATTTTGGACGGTTGTTTCGGTCCTTTTGCCAGCAGTCCAACATTAGTTGGTGCAGTGCATTTGGACAGTCCATAGGAGGGGGTAACCTATAATCCTGCTCGATTGCATTTATTACCTGGGGGATGGGGGCATAAATTAATGATTAAAACCTCATAAAAATCATACAAAAACTTTTATACTGTACATGCTCTTGAATGTGCTTGCAGATATTGTTTCATGACACCATTTGTCCACTAGAGGACATCCCTATCCATCTCCTCATGAATGCACAGTAGTTTGATAAAAAAAATACAACCTATAATCATCAATATGACTGTTTAATCATATACAGATCAATTCCATACATCTTGATTGCTCATGTCCCAGTACGGTCGCTCTCCATAGGACATGACCTCCCACATTACGATCCCATAGCTCCACACATCACTTGAGGATGTGAACTTCCTGTATTGAATGGCCTCGGGAGCAGTCCATCGTATTGGAATTTTCCCTCCCTGTGTGTACACTGAATTGAGTTAGGAACTGAATTCATAATTAATTAGCATGAAATATTAGGTGTTGCCACATTGCATCAGCGCCATATGACCCACTGAACACACACTCACCAGGGCACTTGTGTATGTCGGATCTGACGTGTCATCTTCCAGAAAGCGAGAAAGGCCGAAGTCAGATACTTTGCAGACTAAATTGCTGTTAACCAGTATGTTGCGGGCAGCCAGATCTCGATGTACGTAGTTCATGTCACAGAGGTATTTCATGCCAGCTGCAATGCCACGCAACATGCCGACCAACTGAATGACAGTGAACTGGCCATCATTTTGCTAAGAGGACATGCAGAGAATACAGAAATATATTAAAATACTATATTTTAAAAGCATATGAGGATACACATATCATTTCTAGCATATCAAAATCAGTCTTTCTAGCAAAACATCTTTGTTCTGTGAGCTTGTGTCATAATCTTTTGGCAAAACACCTAGACTTCAGTACAGCTGTGCCTCTCGGCAGACACATCTGAGTCCTGCCCAGTGGGATCATGGGTGAGTTAAAAACTGCACAAGGACAAGTGCCATCTTATATTGTGAGCTAAAAAGCAGAACTGAATTGATTTTTGGGACATGTGTACATTTTTTTGAATAATAATTAATTTTATTTAAATCTAAATGTGCAGAATTAAATCTAGAAATCTTGTGTAATTACTGCAGCTTATTTTTATATTGAATAATCATGATTATGCCCAAAAGATTCACTTCAATTTTTTCAAAAAAATAGTAAAAAAAAAAAAAAATGTTTACCAAGCATGAAACATTTCCTTTCGCTGTATTTATTGTATTTTAGACCAAATAAATGCACCCTAAATGAGGAATAAGAGACTTCTTTCAAAATATTACAGAGCCCAAACTTTTCATCAATAGTACAAATAAAAAATGTACATGTTTAAAATCATGTACACTTAAATGTAATGCCATGCTAGGCATATCAGTGTCCCGATTAATACAAAACATTTTATTATACATACAGTGAGTCACACAGCCGAATTTTACTGTCACTGGTAAAGTTGACAAATCAATGATAGTTAACTGTGGATAGATTTTTAAATAGAAATTTTCAATCAGTAGCTGGAAATTTTTCTTTTTACGTGACACTGCACCCAAACCACTAGGTGTCAGTAAATACAAATTTTAACACACAAAATTTAAGTGTACTTTTAACGTTGCTGTTAATTTCATGCAGCAGCATTGAAACTTACCCGAAGGAAGGAGTCCAGTGATCCGTTCTCCATAAATTCAGTGATAATCATTACTGGAGTGCTCTTGGTCACCACTCCCTCCAGGTGGATGATGTTGGGATGGTCAAACTGCCCCATGATGCTGGCTTCGCTCAGGAAGTCCCTCCGCTGCTTCTCAGTGTAACCTGATTTCAGAGTCTTTATGGCGACCAGAATCTCCCTCTTCCCAGGAAGCCTCAGATTACCGCTACATACCTCTCCAAACTCCCCTACAAAGTTAATCCATAAATAGACCAGTTGATTGCACCTCAGGAAATTTAACACAAAATTCCATTAGATGAAAATAATTAAATTAGCAAGCTGGTTTACCAAAACCTTGTTGCTCCTTTAATAATAATTAAAAGGTGCGAACACATCAAGAGCACTAGGCTTTTGCTAGATTGCAGACGCTTTCTAATTAATGGCTGATTTGCTTATATGCAGTCGACTAACTTGATGAGATGCATAGATGTTGGTTCGACTGCAAATCAGCACTCTATGAAATTCAGGCTTATTAAAATAATTCACCTGCACCAATGACTTGCTCGATTTTCACACAGGTCACATCAATTTCTTTGGCAAACTCGCGCACTGCCTCATTGGGATCCTCATATGTGAAAGGATCGATGTAGATCTTCATTCCTGGAGACACTTGGAAAGAGAAACACGAGCTGCAGCGTATACAACAGAAATATGTGGCCCATACTGTAATAGCTATATTTCAATGATTCTTGAGAAATGGGGTGGGACAAAATAGGTTTTGGAAAATAGTAACTTTACACACAATTACACAAATGTAGCATTTAATTGTATTTTCTTATTTTAGCACAATTACAATTTTATATTATATTATATTAATAAGCTTGTTCTCACATCCATGTCATTACAAAATTGTAAATATAGATTTGAATATAAATTCACTTGAAAATGAATCCATTTAAAAATTAAACAAATTTCCACTGCTGTAGTCTATTTTGTTCCATATTTCAAGAATCAGTGATGTACAGTTAAATCATTTAAATAAAAATTACATTTTATGTGAATATTATAATACCCATTAATACAACACTACACTGACTCACATTCAAACAAGGTAAATAATAAAGTGGGAGCATGCAAGGTCTTCTGGGAGAGGACATGAAACTAATTAATTATGGTTTCTGCATGCATATGCTGAGTCAACTAGCTTAAGTATAAATTTTAGCACTACCATATGGACCCTTTCCAATCTGCTGCTGTTCATATAGTGGTATTGTATTCAAACTAACTAAACTTGTGCTTGGTTTTAATGTGTGTGTGCTGTGCATCTGTCAACTGTTTTCATTTAATGATTTGAGTCTTGTTTGGAAAAAAAAAAAAAGAAGGAAAATATTCTAAGCACAAACAAAATACTCAATCTCTGTCTGAATGGTTTACTCACTGTGGCCGCTGGTGTAATGCTGAAGCTTGTCAGTGTATTCCGACTCCGTCCTGTCACTGCCTCTCCTGATGAAACCCCAACAGGAAAAGAAGAAAGTCAGAAGAAAAACTTTCCAGCACTTTGAAGCTATTTCTCAGTTTGAAAGAGAAAGTGGAAATAAAACATCCATTCAGTTTTCACTTATTCCACATCATGATTACCAACAGACTCACCGATTACAGACGATAATGAGTACAACCACAGCGATGAGAAAAACAACACCAGCAGCAGCAGAGCCAATAATGAGGGGCAGTTTCTCTTGCAGGCTGGAGTTATACTCGTCTTCAGATGCAAGCAGTAGCAAACAAAATCAGATCAGTTAGGAAGATTTTTTCAAATCACAAAAGCCTTTAACCTTTATTTATTAAAAACTAAAACATACAAATATAATCTGCTTGGAAATTTATATTTACATTTATGCATTTGGCAGACGCAGACTTACATCGCATTCAAGGAACACATTGACATTCTAATCAATTCTTGCTTTCCCTAGGGATCAAACCCATAACCATAAGCCATAACTGCAGGAAACACTATAACTTTTAGGTTCTCCTTCACTTTAAATATGAAGATTACCATTTGAAATTCAGGGGTATTAATCTAAATGT
This sequence comes from Rhodeus uyekii, assembly GCA_037043235.1. Classification (NCBI taxonomy): domain Eukaryota; kingdom Metazoa; phylum Chordata; class Actinopteri; order Cypriniformes; family Acheilognathidae; genus Rhodeus; species Rhodeus uyekii. Next base: position 2,967,158 of record JAWRVZ010000034.1, read on the forward strand.
TAGCAAAGAATTAAAATACACACAGAAAATATTTGTGGAAAAAATAAAAGTTTATACTCGCCAAGGCTGCATTTATTAGATTAAAAAATACAGCAAAAATAGTGATATTTTGAAATATATTAAATTAAAAGGGTTTTCTATTTCTTTCAGAAATCATACTAATATGCTGATTTTCTGCTCATGAAACATTTCTTATTATTTGAACTGTTGTAAAACAGATGTGCTGCTTAATATATTTGAGAAAAATATGATAACATTTTTCCAGGAATCATTTGATATAACAATTGAAAATGTCATTCCGCCATTACTTTTGATTCAATTGAATGGATCCTTGCTCAATAATATATATGTATTATGTTATTATTCGTTATATTATCTTACTGAGAGCCACCTTTGAATGGTAGTGTAAAAAGTAAATTGCCTGACTGACAAACATTTTTAAGCTGTTAAATCATCTTCAGCGATCAACTATTAACACGTTTCATTTTAATAATTTGTCAACCGTCTGTTTATTGATTTTTTCAGACATGCTCAGAGCATCGCCCCCTCAGATCTGATTTCAATTTGTACAATTTCATTCAAATACACATAAGAACTAGCAAAAAACCCATTCACAGTTATGTTAAATACACACTAATGTCTATGGAAGCAGCAGTACTAATCATTTCAATTATAACCTGACAACATGTTTTATTCATATCAAAAGTGTATTAATGTCCAATACCTTCAGTCATTGTTTGGAAGTACATCTTCCCACTGAAACGTCCAAAGCCCGCCACTGTTCGGGCCCGTACCTGGAACACGTAGATGGTCCCCTGCTTTAGGCCCCGTATAACTGCTGTATTAGTCTGACTCCGCAGCAGCGAGGAGTTCAACTCAGCCATATTCTAGATTTGGACCAAAGAGATCATCATTTAAAAAAACAAAAAACATATAGAAACCACTACATTAACTTTAGAATTATAAAATGGTGCACATTTTTGAAGAAAGTCAATCAATCTAACAGTGTAAATGAAGTAAATTCAGAAGCTTGTACAAGAACAGAACAAATACATTTCAATAGGTTGACTTATTACCTTTTCATAATATTGCAGCTCATAGTCCAGAATGACTCCATTGGGCTGGTCTGGCTGGGACCAGGACAAAGTGATACTGTCCACAGCTCGACTGACCTGATGCATGATTGACACAGCAGATGGAGCTGTAGAGAGGATGATGAAACAAAGGAAACAAATGAGAAATATAGATATATCTCCATTATGAGTACATCTGAGAATATTTTCATGAAAAATTAGCTCTTAATAAAGAGTGTTTCTCAATCCTGACACTGTTTAGATCACCACACAGGATCTTTCATTAAGAATATTAAAATTGATACATTGTATAATTCTTAATATATCATTTAGATCAAATTACTTAAATAGTTCATTAAAATGAATCATGAAAATCTATGTTCGATATGTTTTATAGGCCATATTCTATCCAATATGTTTGGGGTCAGCAAGATTAAAGAAATTAATACTTTTATTCAGCAAGAATGCATTAAATTGATCAAAAGTAACTTTATTGTATAAGATTTTTCTAATGTTGCAAAAAAAAGTTTTTAAATAATACTGTTATTTTAAACTTTATATTCAAATTCCTAAAAAATCAGCTTTGGCAGAAATATTAAGCAGCATCTGTTTTTAACATTGCGATGATAAGAAACATAATAACATAATATGAACATAGTAAGAAATGTTTCTTGAGCAGCAAATCAGCATATCAGAATGATTTCTGAAGGATCACGTGACTGAAGAAATTATGCTGAAAATTTAGATTTGCCATCACTGGAATAAGTTATATTTTTTAATCTGTATATTAAAAAAAAGTTGTAATGTAAAATGTTACAATATTTCACAATTTTGTAATCAAATAAAAGCAGCCTTTGTCAGCATAAGAGACTTCTCACCAAAATTAGTTTTAACCATATCGACCCTAAACCTTTGAACGTTTGGCATATCTTCTCAACAGAACTCCTGGAGTACCTTCATGGACCTATGGTTGAAAACCCTAAGTTTAGTTTCATTTATAATGAAAGAAGGGAGTTCACTATTTTTGACATCTGGAAAGCGCTGCAACAGCATATTAATTTCTCCCTAAGCACAACACCATTCCCAACAAAGATCAGCTACAATGTCTAAATTTCTGGAGCTAGAGCTCACATGCTAACTGGCCTCTGCGTAGCACTCACAACTCCCTGGCACCCATGCCGTTTTGGATACAGAGGAGCCATTATATCAACTGCAGCTTCAGGCTGACTACTAACTGGAAAGAAAGACTCTGGGAGCCCATGCAACACTTCATTATCATTTACAAGCTTAAAAAAGTGAAAAGACAAGCGTAAAAGCTGGCAAACACTATGGCTGCTGGTAAAACTGCACTCATGGTTTAAAGATCAAACAAATCGTGATGCCTTAAAACCAATCGATCCTTGAACATGAAGTGTGCTCCTGGCATGCTAGCTTGGATTTGTAGGAAGGAGAGTGATTTTGTTTAAGTGCCAAATACTGATTCCCCAGATATGCGTGATAAAATATAATAGGTAAGACAATATCTCAGAGTTTTAAGACCACTGATTTTAAACATTTGCAAAATAATTTGGTCAAATAAATGACTCCGATACGCTTTCATATGTGCCATCTCTTTGTAATGATCGCGGTTATGCCCAAAGAAACATGTTTTATACTTTGTATTTATAATTGCCATAAAGTTGATGGTTGATTGCTCGGAGTGTTCAAGGCATCAGGTTATGCGTTCTCTGTTGCCGATCAGAGCTCAGGAATATTAAGCACACAATGTTGTGTAGAGAATATGTCTTGTGCTATTTAGTTTCTCTGTAAACTTAGATTCTGAGCTTTGATTAAGTGTTTTTCCATGCGCTAGTTTCGATGGGCAGAACAGGCCCTGTGTGTTGATTTACTGCACTGAATGGTGGGATGGTGTGTGAGGAGGATGGGATTGTTGAGAAGTTGAGCATGCTGTTGTGTATTTTGGAGAGATTCATCCAAACAACACTAGGGAAGACAGATGTGATTAAACTAGCACTCTAAATAGGAAGATGAACCATTTCAAACAATCCCAAAATTCAATTCCTCAGACCCAAGTAACCTTTTAACCCCCATAATTTGCAAAAATACAGATGACTGGACTGCAATCGGAGTCATTATTAAAGACAAGCCAGTCAAAGTCTCATCACTGACTCACCATCACGTCTTTTGAAGCCAGTATGAATGACAAAAAACAGAAATGTAGTAGAATGTTCAAGCTGCTCTTTTTCATTCAATGAAAGTGAACGACCAGCAACATTACCACTTAAATTTCAATTCTTCCTTCATACAAACAAATGTCTTCGGAAGACTTGAACAAGCTGTACGGGCCACTTTTATGAGGCACCCTTTTTGGGATGCCTCTTACAGTTTCCCGGTTCAAGACGTCACCCTCTGACATCTTTTCACACCATTGGTTCGATTTCACATGTGCTTCATGACGCAATGACGCAGAGCGTTCCTACAGCGCGAGTTCCCTTGAAACGGATCTCCTTGAACTATAACGACGACACTATCAAAAATGCTATTAGCCTTTGAACACACATTCTACAATGTTTAGAAGAAAATGCAGTTTTCTGAAATTGAAGAAACCCCAGAATCCACCACAGGTATGTGGCTATAAAGTAGAGCAAGTCATTATAAAAGAAAATAAGGTCTCTCGGTTTAATGAGGTGATTGGTTTTCCAAAGAGTTTGCAGTAAATGGAACTTCATTCCATTGCTCTCTTTGACTGCAATTTATGAGAAATACTAGTAGTACTCTCTCACTGAAAAACATAAATTCATATGTCCTTGTGGTATTCTGGATGAGAATAAGAAGAACCGATTACGAGTATTTCCATCTGAAATGGACCTCAGAACCATTCTTTTCTCCACAAGAATTTCCACTGTGGCAAATGACAAAGTAATTTCCTAGCTGATCGCAGCTTAAAGACTTGAAAAATTAATGGGAATACCTACAAGACAATGTTTCCAAAATGAAGGTTCTTATGGTATCAAGAAACATGTGTTTTAAAGATATATTTTTGGAATTCCTTCTCCAAGGATAAATCTGAAATCAAACATTTCAAAATAATAACGTAAAAATTATAATAATTTTATTTTCACTTCCTAACTTGATTTTCACATATTGCATTTTTTTAAATGGGCTTTTACTGTAAGTTTCTCAGAGAAACATTATTAATAAATCCTTAAGAGTGGGAGGACGTTTATAGTTCCTGAGTGCTGTGTAAACCTGTGGTTGTTGAGCTCATGCTTAGGCTCTGTCTGAGCAGCCGGTCCTGGCATTGTCCCTCTCTCTGTGTTTGGGGGGACGCGGGTGGTGTGAGGTGGATTTTTGTCTTTTAACGGCAGCAGTGAAGCGGTAATGTGGACTGACAGGCACACCGGTGGAGCCCCAGCCTCCAGTGTTAGGGCCATCGAGTTCACTGCAGCACAGCCGGGGGCACGGCTCTCATTAAAATGCTCTATTAAACACTATTATGTTCCTTTTGAACTGGCTCTTTTTGACTGACATTTTAAATCCCTGTACAGAGCAATATGACAAGTGTTGTGGACTAGCTTTCAGTTCTCTGATCAAATTTAAGGAACATGAGAAACCGGATCAGGTGAAGGTAAAAAGATGCAAACACATCAGTTTCGTGATGAAGTCTGAAAATAAAAAGCAGCAGGGGGAAAAAATGGTGAGAAAGAGACAATAGTGTGTGACTACAGTTTGGTGATGTGCAATACAACATTTTTTCAAAGTCAGCAAAATCTAGAGATGACAACTAACTAAAAATAACGAAAAATTAGAATTTACCAACATTTTATAGTATTAATGTTTTGAACTAAATACTAGCTGGAAATAATTTAGAGAGATTAACTATACATTTGTATAATATTTTGCACGTATTTCTACACATATACAGATACACAAATTTACATAAAGTGTAGCATTATTATGCACACATAGACAATTATACACATTCATATATACAGTGGGTACAGAAAGTATTCAGACCCCCTTAAATTTTTCACTCTGTTATATTGCAGCCATTTGCTCATTCAAGTTCTTTTTTTTCTTCATTAATGTACACACAGCACTCCATATCGACAGAAAACACAGAATTGTTGACATTTTTGCAGATTTATTAAAAAAGAAAACCTGAAATTTCACATGGTCCTAAGTATTCAGACCCTTTGCTGTGACACTCATATATTTAACTCAGGTGCTTTTTCTTTTGATAATCCTTGAGATGGTTCTACACTTTCATTTGAGTCCAGCTGTTTTTGATTATACTGATTGGACTTGATGAAGGTGTAGAACCATCTCAAGGATGATCAGAAGAAATGGACAGCACTTGAGTTAAATATATGAGTGTCACAGCAAAGGGTCTGAATACTTAGGACCATGTGATATTCCAGTTTTTATTTTTTATTAAATCTGCAAAAATGTCAACAATTCTGTGTTTTTCTGTCAATATGAGGTGCTGTGTGTACATTAATGAAGAAAAAATTTACTTAAAATATTTCAGCAAATGGCTACAATATAACAAAGAGTGAAAAATGTAAGGGGGTCTGAATACTTTCCGTACCCACTGTATTTCATTTAAAAAAATGGCAGTATAATAGTATAATAAAAAAGATGATGTTATATATAGTTATATACATTTATAACATTTATTAAAACGACACAATATAAATAGGTTTTGTACATTTAAATATTTAGCTACTTTAATATTTACTTTTACTTTATAATTATTTTTGGAGGTCCATGGCATCAAAACATTGGCAAATCCCTGAACTAAATATAGTCTGACCCAACCCAACGACAGTCTACTACTGCTGCTGCCTGCCTCTGCTCAGTTTTATCCGTATACTAATTTCCAGATCAAGTGCCTGGCAAAGCTAAAGTTCCTGTAATTCAAGGTCAAATTCAGCCTACAGCAAGTTGAAAACTAACTTTCGACTAGAAACATCATCTGTGATTTCTGTAACTGGTGTTTACTGCCCTCTTACCAGCCTGGTTTGTGGTGATGTTGACAGCGGTGAACTGAGGTGAGTAGGGACTCTGGTCAGACACTCCATTCACAGCCTGGATCTCAAAAGTATACTGCGTGTGGGCCAGCAAGTCACTGATATGGACCCCTGGATCGGTCAGGCCCAGTTGGCGGGGCACGAACTGCACGTTGTCTCCGCAGCGAGTGCACGCCCCTCTACCCGAACCGCAGCTCTTGCAGATGATGTTGTAGACCACATCCTGCCGGCCTCCGCTCTCCTTTGGTGGATCCCACTCCAGCCGCAGGGAGGTCTCGTTCACGCTAGAAATCACTCTCTGAGGTGCAGACGGAACCGCTATGGAAAGAAAAACACACTGCCTCATCAGCACGTCCATATCTTATCGGGAATTTAATTAAACCCAAGCTTGTATTATGTGGTGTAATGTGCAGGAAAAAGTAAGTGAACCCTTTGAAATGGTCTTTAAAATATAATCTGATCATCAAGTTGCAACAATAGCCTACCTAAAGTCCCCCTAAATTAGGCTTATGTCCGGTCCCATGCTTTTTCCCCCTGCTGGGTTGCTGAGTTAAGCGCATTCTAACTGCTCCATCTTATGATCTGACTTTTACTTATTCATTAGTCTATTATTACTGTTCCCTTAAAAAAGAAACTGGATCAAAGTAATCTCCACTTTCTAACAAGTCACATTAAAGTAATAAATTAATAACGGGTAATGACAAGAGATGAAAAGAGAAGTGGCTCATTGTCATGTAAAACAAGAGTTAAAGAGAAGAATTTTCTCCTCCCTCTATTCTGGACACAGTGCAGAAGTTCAGATTTCTGACTGTGTAGAGCACTACTCAACTATTCACACAGGCCCACCCTTCCCAAAAGAACAGAGCATTATGCAAATCTCGTCGGGCCAATCTCTGTGAGTTACAGCAATGAAAGAATGTTCACCGAGTTACACACTCATTTTCTTTGGCTGCACATAACTGAAGGTTTAAAAAAGGAAACAGCATTAAAAAATGAAAAGACAAAAGACCTCATCAAAAGACTGAGATGCTCAAGCAAGTCTCCTGTGCTGAAGTAATTCTTCTGAGTAGGAATGTGATCAGTATAGTTAATACTAAAAGCAGTATATTGCAATAGCAGTCTTTTTACAACAAACTCAATTTGGTACTCAAGGGCTGTCTGTTGATTAAAATCATTAAACTGCTTTTAAATTCCCATCTGCGTATTGTTTATTATATCATTAATATGTATATTTTATATATATATATATATATATATACATAAACTGGAAATAATATAATAAAATGAATAATTGTTGATCTAGTCATTGCATTATTATCAATATACATAATTATAATAAATCTATCAATCAGAATATAACATTTCTGTTAATATTATGAAATAACAACAACAACAACAACAACAACAACAACAACAACATTCCCTGCTCTAGCTTTTTTATTTTTTCTTATTACTAGATATAAACCAATAATGCATGACAAGCCAATCATTCATTTTTATCTTATGGATGATAATCAATAAATTACATATTAAAATTCATTATTTAATCTACAAGAAAAAAAAGAATTCAATCTATTTAAAAGCTACAATTTAATCACAACAATCAGTTTGAAAAAAGTATATTTACTTTGAGATTTGCAATTTATTGTTATTAAATCACTGTTTTTAAATGATTAACTTCAAGTGAAAGTTAGATGTTAGCAAAGGTAAACTTAAAGCAAAAATACAGGAAATGAGCAGCACAATTAAATATTAAGATATACTGATAAATAAATAACAAAACAATTCTGTAATATTGGCCAGTGACCAATATGATATTCCGGTATATCTAGCATCCTTATTTATTACCATCTGTACTGTGAAAATCCTATTTCTGAGTGCTTTGAAGATCAAAGCCCGTCTGAAAATAAGAGAGTCAAAACCACTGTAAATGACATAAAATAGCGTTAGAGAATGACATACTGGTGCATGGCATCTGTAGAGGATCAGAGTCCGTACGGTAGTATCCACTGCGGCAGATGCAATTGGTGGCACCCTCGTTGGTGGTGCGGCTGTTGATGGGACATTGGAGACATTGCTGGTCCCCTTGAGAGGCTTTAAAGAACCCAGATGGACAAGCTGCATTAAGAAAGGTAGAGAATGTTTACAACAGTGAATAGCAAATCAGAATAAACAAGTAAATAATTTAAGGATTGAAGCAAATGTTTGTTTCTTTGAAGATCTATCACGCATACATAAATATATGGAGCTCTTTATCATCACTGTGACTCACATTAATGTCTCCCCACAAGCACATTTTCTTATAAAACAGACATCGTTATATTTCTGTTTGGAATTGAAGAGAAAGCCCTCAATATGCAGTCTGATGGGCCTCTGGTGCAGAATTAAAGCTCAGTCTCACACTGATAATCTTTTGTTTGCATACAAAGAGCCGATTGGCATTTCGATATATCTGTGGAATAAACTAACAAAGACCTTGTTAAATCACAGCAAAAATTTCTTAATGAAAACAAAATGCAAATGTGTCTGTGCTATTCAGAACTCTTTCTTTTTTAAATGAAGAACGTAATTAAGTTTTTTTTAAAGCTTTGTTTTAATAAGGTCTGAACTATATTTAGGCATTGATTATAACTCTTCAACTGCTTCACCAAGAATGTGTTACCAAAAAGAGACATGTTTAAATGATAATGTATATACAATTCATAAATAGACCAACTCCTTAAAATCCCAACCGTGAAATAAAAAATTCAGTTAAAAAAAAAACTGTTTCAAAAGATCAATAAAATGTGAGTAAATATGTATTTGCAGTGTATTATTGACGTCATTTTGTGTTTATTTTACACCTAGTGTGTTTAATTTATCTTCCTGTTATCTCAAGTCTATCACCAAGTTTTATTACATATTCAGTTTCCATAATTTCTCAACAGAAACCAATGCAAATAGCATTTTTTTTAAATGCTAACAAATTTAAAAATTACAACAAATAATACCTTTCTTCTGGTTTTAATATTTACATGCAAACTTACAGAAACAAGGTAAATTATTTAATGAAATATTTTTGTAAATATTTACCACACTGAAATCCAAATCCATACAGACAATCTAATAACACATTTGTTTTATGGGCATGTTTTTATCCTCCAGCTTTTTAGTGAACAGTGGTTAGCTGCCTGCATTGAGAGTATGACGCAGAGCAGCAAATAGTGTGTGAAGTTATTGTTATGACAACCATACATGCAAACTTTGTTGCTCAAGAAGCATAGCTTATTACCAATGTTGGAAACACCTACGCTGCTTAATACTTTTGTGAAACCAAGATACCTGTAAAACTAAATTCAGAATTCTTTGATGAATAGAAAACTCTTCAGTATAAAATGCAATCAGTGAAAATGAAGCTATTCCTTTACATACAAGTTTCAATGATCCCTGCACATTTCCCCAGTCACAGACATCAAGACAGACAGCGTCCTTTATTTGCTCACAGCAAATCAGTCAACAGCTGCCACATCTGTACCTCGGCCAAAACAACCTCCACACTCACAAAAATACAAGCATTTGTCCCACACAGAAATAGCCACTAGCTCCGGTTGGAAATAAATCAAAGATTGAGGTTAGATATGTAATATGTGTCACATATATCATCTGCAGGTGCAAAGCAATCAACACTTACCAAGAGCAAACGGTGTTCTAGGAAGTACAATGAAACTCATTCTATTAGCCTAATACCCCAAATGGCTCTGACAGTAAAACATTACTCTTGGCTGGCGCTCTCACCCTATGATTGATGACAGAACATTCTCTTTCTGCCAGAAGGAATATAAGGCTTACACGCTCACACATCACAGTGAGTTAGAGCGGTGGACGTGGTGAATGAGGTGTTGGTTACAGTTGAATGAGGCAGAGTGGGTGTGAGTGACAGTGTACAGGAGTGGAATTAAATCTGTGGTACCACAGGGCTCCACAATAGACACGGTGATGTGCGAGAGGGAAAACGACAGAAGAACAATATCCTGGCGACATTTTAGATGTGTGTACAGAGTACTGAACATGACTAGAGTATTTAAGTAGGTGCTAATGGAATTCTGGGAGAAATTGATTAAAGACCTTTGTGGCAGCGCACATCTTTTATAATCTCGCAGATCTGTTTATCTTCATTCCTGTGAACAGCTCTACTCTTTTATGAGGCACATTTTACAACAGGGAAATCACAGTAAATACTTTATTGCCTTACTATAACGGTTTATCCTTTGGTGAAAGACATTTCCGTGTCTCTTAAACACAAACTTACTATTTAAAGATGTGTAATTTTCTCAATGTTAAAATACTTTCTCTTTTATCTTCATTACTGGTTGTTTTAGAGTATGGCTGACTTTGATTTACCAAACTTTGTGGATTTTTTTCAGAGAGCCTTAAGGTGCAGTTACACTTACTGTTGCTCTGTGAAATTTTGAAGCTAAAGTCCAGTAATTTCAATAGCAAATTCATATAAGGGCAATTATTCATGAATTTCCCAAATTTCCCCATTTTGGTGATGAATCTGCATTGGGTTCTTTGCAGGAAATCGCCACAATAAATGCTTGTTTTGAAAGGGATTTCTGAGTGAATGGTGATCCAAACATTAACACACTATTGACTGTGACTTTTTCTTTGAAGATGCCGTATTTATTCGAGTATATCGCGCGCACGTGTATAACGCGCACTCTCTAATTTTCGATTAAAAATCGGTATAAAATTTTGTTTCACACCAAGCATTGTAATTGACAAAAAAACGTTGTTGAACACGTGCAGCCATGATAAAAAATATTTATTTATTGTATAACATATACTTATATAACATATATTTATTGACAACATAAACTAATGAACACAATACCGAAATAGAATTACCGGTAAAAATATTTATTTAAAATCCTTCAACGTCAGATTCCTCATCAGAGACACTAAAGAGTTGCTCCAGTTGGCAGGAACATCTGTTTCTCCGGTCTCTTCTGCGTCTGAATTCCACAGCAGGTCATCTTCTGTGCCGTCCATTTTATTGCTAATGCCTGTCTTCACAAAAAAACAAAAAATGCCTGTCTTCTCCGTAACGTGTGGGCGAGGAAATGAAGCGGCGAAGGGACGTTTTTTTTTTCTCTTCGCCCTCGCGTACAGTGAGCGGCTACAGCCTGTAAAATGCGCGGCGCGAACTCACAATTCGCCGGCGCCCTCAAAGGACCGGCCGTCAAAACAAACCCCAGCCCAGCCCTCGTGTATAACGCGCATCCCTAACTTTGATTTATTTTTTGGGTAGAAAATTTTGCGCGTTATACTCGAATAAATACGGTAGTTTACTGAAATTTCAATATGGTGACCACACCTTTGCTTCACATCTTCACCTTTACATCATTACCTGTAGGTGGTGACTTATTGAATCTTATTGAGTCATTAAATAAATAATTCACTCAGCAGAACTGTTGAGTGAATTAATTATGAAAAAACACAGAATCAGAAGGCTGAGTCTCTTACTTATTAAAAAGATGGTTATATGGTTTCATCAAGCTTTTTATTGTGTTTTGTTGTGATTTTTGGACAAATAATTGGGAGAATTCTTTCCCCCAAGATTGACTCATATTTCGCACTGAATGAACAACATGCCCTCTTTCATTCTAACACTATCGGTCAGCAGCTTCTCATTCACAAGTCCCAGTTTGAGTCTTGTTTAGACTCGAAACGCCAACTCATTCACGAACAACACGTCCCTATTTGTTCATTTCATTTACTAATGAGATGTCCTAGTTTGTTCATGGATTTCAAAACACAGACTCATTTAGTGTATTCGTTCAGTAGGTTTAAACAATGAAATGGTCCTTCACAGTGTGGACTCAAATGCTACTGGCCTGTGCAACTGTCCTTTCCTTGAGGGCAGGAAAAACAAAAAACAAAAGTAACAGCATACTTAAAAAGGGAATTAATCATGAGTCAGTGCATGATTAATTCAAAAACACAGAAACATTGCTATTTCTGTAACTCAATTGACAGCAAATGTCTTCAAAACATGGCAACTAAAGACATAATTAAATGCCACTGAGTTGCATGTAAAATTTATTTTGTAGCTTTTATGATAAAGGCTTTTTGCAACTCCATCAATCAGTAGGATGAATCATGCTTACTCTATATGGCACAACCTTGCTTCATAAACAAGCTGTAAAAAGTAAATTCTTACACAGACAATGCAGAGACTGACATCATGGGCTTTTTACATTGTCAGACATAATTTCATGCAGTAAGATATGGCTGCAGTCTTTTTGTAAGTCCCCTTTCTTGGCCAACTTGAGGCCACAGATGTGTCTGTAACCCTTCTTGGCAAAGCAGGCAGTTGGAGAGACATTAATATCCATTAGAGGTGCCGTGTCAACCTGCTGAACTCATCTCAGGATTCACACAGGGGAGTTCACTTGTTTAATGGGGTTGAAGGACTGAACTCATCTGTGCTATACAGCCTGTCATCTTTATATCAAGGTGAATGAAGAATTTAAGGAATCACTATGGTAATGAGCCTCTTCCCTGAGCATCCATGTTTCCCGAAGCCTTAAAATGAAGTAGCATAACTTGTGTTTGAGGAGTTTACCCTCCACTGAAGCACAAATTGCGCTTTAATTTACACTGCCCAGCACAAAAATGTCGCTAAATACGCAGACATGTATGACTGCATCATGTTTCTAGAATGGTTGTTTAGCAACAGTTCTTCTAACCCTAATTACTGGAGTGAGCAGTTTTTTTTCTTCTCTTAACCATGTAGGAATCCAGGATGGCAATGTGAAGATTCATTAGGCTCAAACTGTGAAAGAATGGTTGGGAGGGAGCATGAAGAATCCCTTTCACACATGAACTGGCATCTCTGAGTCCAGACCTTAAAGATCTTTATAGAGTGCTGGACTCTTGCATTGTCAATACAAGCTCTTGACCAAAAATTGATGCACCTTTTGATGCAAATACTTTTTATATGATTACGAAAAGCTACACATCAAGGGTTATACAAACGGTTAAGGTTATACAAACTGTTGCCAAACATTTAATATTCTAATAATCACTGCAATAATGAGCTATTCATAGAATTATTGCCCTATTTAACTTTAAACAGATATTTACATTGATTGTACACTGCTCAGCCAACAAATAACTCTACTTGTTTGTTTTAAACTTCAAACTTGCCAGGGACCCACAAATATGCTTAATATACTTGCAAAATATACTTATATATGCAAATATACTTTCTAAAATAATAGTAATAAAATAAACATACTGCATGTACGCTTAGTATTCAAAAGTTCAGAGTCCGTCAAGTTTTTTTTTTAATTAATGACATTTTTTTTTTTTTACTTTTTATTTGAATACATTGTAAAATGTTATCTATTACTATGATTCACACCTGAATTGTTTTCCTTGTCACAGATGCTTCAGAAATCCTTCTAATAAGCTGATTTGCTGCTCAAGAAATATTTCTTATCAATATTGAAAAAAGTTTTGCTGCTTAATTTTTTGCTGCTTAATTTTTTCTGTAGAAATTGATACATTTTTCCTTGAACCTTTGATAAATAGGACGTTCAAGAGAACAAGAACATATTTATAATATTTGTAACTAAATTTTATAATGTATAAACTGTCACTTTTGATAAACTTAATCCATACTTGTTGAATAAAAGTAGTCATTTATTTTAAATATTACCGACCCCAAACTTTATTTTGTGAATTTCCAGAGACACCTCTTAGAAAGAATGGGGAAAAAGGAAAACATAAAAAAAAATACTGTCACACACATATATATATATATATATATATATATATATATATATATATATTTTTTTTTTTCTCCATGGTCCCCCTAGAACCCTCTTCACTGTCTCACTATAGGAACCTGAATTACGACTACAGTGAAGACAGTCAGACAGCATATGATGAAACGGAGCAGAGCAGCTAAGGCAGAACTGTCAGTAAACAACTATGAAGAGCTCATCTCAAGAATGTATAAACAATCTCCACAGTGAATCTCCACTGATGCCTGTAGAAGCTTGTTAACATTTTGTATGGAAGAAGTATACTAAAAATGAATTATACCCACTAATAGCATTGTTTATTTGCACCAATACAGTAAATTAATTATGAAAAAGTAATAGTGCACACATGCCCAAAAATGTGATGAAAACATTTATATAAAAACACTTTATTTTTCAGGACAGTTCTAAGCTCTTTGTTGGAGAAGCACATCAATTGGCTCTAAAAAATAAATAAATAATTTCAAAATGTGCTAGGCCTACACATTTGTCTGGATATATGCCCAGATATGATGCTCTTCTAGGTTGATGATCATCATTTGATGAATTACTGCAGTCCAGATAAATAGAAACTGCACAAAATTCTGTGGGTGGCAATAGTGAAGCATTAATTTAACCAGGCAAATTAGTGCAGATTTTTTTGTGAATACAGCAATTGTTCATTGAATTTACATCTTAACGTTGAGATACCTTTGATTTTTTTCTCCCCAATTGTTGCACTTAAAATAAATAGTTTAAAATAAAATAACTGAGCCGCCTTCTTTTTTTAAAAAGTTTTTTTTTTTTTTTCGGTTTTAAAGCCCTTTGGATATTTGATTGAAAAAGAAAATGTATTTGTGGCATGAGAAGTTAATATCCGATATGCTATGTTCGGTCTAGAAATGTAAAAGTGCATGTCTAACATATGTCCAATAGCATATGCTTTCATCAAATGTCAAGACATAACAGCTTGAGCAAGTTCTTAAAACCTCAAGACACACTAATGCACTTAGGGCTCCTAAAAATACTGAAGTCATTGAAGTCTTGTATTGTACATCCTTACAGAAGAATGACGACAGCTGTACAATGTTCCAGTTCAAGCTAACATCTTGTTTTCGTCCTCAGACAAGGTCATTAATTCCCACCGATGTGTGAGGGAACTTTCATCACCATGGCTGAGTGCAACAGAAGATTCAGATTAATCTTAAATTCTTACGAGATGGCCAGGATTACCCAGCAGGACAGGACGGAGCCTGGGAGGCACAAGAATCCTGCCCCTCTGTACCCAGAGAGCCAAAAAGGCCGAGCAGTGGCTGTAATCCGAGGGGCGGCTGGCCAAAACACATGCTTGAGAGATCTGAACATGAACCACAATAATAAAACAGAGGAAGCTCTAGAGAGTAAAGTCATTAATATACTCTTTCATGCCTTTATCATCACTAATGTCTGGAATCTGAATAATTATGGGCCACGGCCAGACTGAGATGAAGGACATTTAGGGTGTACTGTCCTGAAAGAAGAAACAAATCCTTTAAATACTGACAGGCTCATTTAATTAACAAAAACTCGCCTTTTAGTTGCGTCTATGAAAGAAAAATTCTGGCCAAAAAAATTCATGTATGTACACATGCACACCATATATATATATATATATATATATATATATATATATATATATATATATATATATATATATATATATATATATATATATATATATATATATATATATATATATATATATATATATATATATATATATATATATATATATATATATACACACACACATACATATTTGGTGTGCAAATGTATATATTATACACACACACACACATACACAGAGTAGGTATGGAAAGTATCAGACCCCCTTACATTTTTCACTCTTTGTTATATTGCAGTCATTTGCTGAAATCATTTAAGTTAATATACACGCACCCCATATTGACAGAAAAACACAATTGTTGACATTTTGCAAATTTATTAAAAAAGAAAAACTGAAATATCACATGGTCCTAAGTATTCAGACCCTTTGCTCAGTATTTCGTAGAAGCACCCTTTGGCTCGAATACAGCCATGAGTCTTTTTGGGAAAGATGCAACAAGTTTTTCACACCTGGATTTTGGGATCCTCTGCCATTCCTCCTTGCAGATCCTCACCAGTTCTGTCAGGTTGGATGGTAAACGTTGGTGAACAGCCATTTTTAGGTCTCTCCAGAGATGCTCAATTGGGTTTAAGTCAGGGCTCTGGTTGGGCCATTCAATAACAGTCACGGAGTTGTTGTGAAGCCGCTCCTTCATTATTTTAGCTGTTGGAAGGTAAACCTTCGGCCCATTCTGAGGTCATGAGCACTCTGGTGAAGGTTTTTGTCCAGGATTTCCCTGTACTTGACCGCATTCATCTTTCCCTCGATTGCAACCAGTCGTCCTGTCCCTGCAGCTGAAAAACACCTCCACAGCATGATGCTTCACTGTTGGGACTGTATTGGACAGGTGATGAGCAGTGCCTGGTTTTCTCCACACATACCACTTAGAATTAAGGCCAAAAAGTTCTATTTTGGTCTCATCAGACCAGAGAATCTTGTTTCTCACCATCTTGGAGTCCTTCAGGTGTTTTTTTAGCAAACTCCATGCGGTCTTGCACTGAGGAGAGGCTTTGTCGGGCCACTCTGCCATAGAGC
Organism: Rhodeus uyekii; assembly: GCA_037043235.1. Lineage (NCBI taxonomy): Eukaryota > Metazoa > Chordata > Actinopteri > Cypriniformes > Acheilognathidae > Rhodeus > Rhodeus uyekii. The sequence goes on from JAWRVZ010000034.1 coordinate 2,983,734, forward strand.
CATGACTGGTGGAGGGCTGCAGTGATGGTTGACTTTCTACAACTTTCTCCCAGTTAAATATATGCGTGTCACAGCAAAGGGTCTGAATACTTGTGATATGTGAAATACTTTCCGCACACGCACGCACACGCACGCACGCACGCACGCAAAAAGTACGCGGAAAGTATTTCGACCCCCTTACATTTTTCACTCTTTGTTATATTGCAGCCATTTGCTAAAATCATTTAAGTTTTGAATTGTTGACATTTTTGCAGATTTATTAACACACACACACACACACACACACACACACACACACACACACACACACACACACACACACACACACACACACACACACACACACACACACAGAATACTGTTCAAAAGTGTTTTTTTTAAATCACAAAGGTTGCATTTAAAAATAAAATAAAAAATTCAGTAAAAACAAATTTTGTGAAATATTATAACAATTAAAAATAACCATTTTCTACTTTAATACAAATGTAATGTATTCCTGTGGTGGCAAAGCTGAATTTTCAGCATTTTCAGTCTTCCAGAAATCATTCTAATATGCCGTTTTTTTTGTTTGTTTTTTTACATTTGTGATGGAAAAGTAGAAAAAAAAACTGCAGAATTATTTTGCAACGGTTTTATTGTATTTTATATTTTTGTGCATTTTATTTCATATGCGTTTTATTGTATTATGCCAAAAAAAAGTATAAAAAAAAAAGCTCACAGGAAATAAGGCATTCATGGAATACAATATAATCCGTTATTAATATTTAGTTTGTTTTTTGATCACAGCAGCCATTCGCCTGTGCAATGACTCACTAAACTTTGAGCATGTTTAGTGAGTCATGTCATGCTCAACTTCTTTCCAATCCCCCTTAGGATCTGAAAGTTGAGCTTTATTGGAAGACCTGCATGAATAATCACAACTCAGGTTTATATTTTCCCCAAAGGTTTTCAATGGCTTTAAGGTCAGGCCACTTGAAGATTTCAAAATGATAAGCATGAACACTTATTACGCACAATTTTGTCAATTTTCACTGAGTTGGGATTGTTATCATGTTGGAAAATATGCATTTGATTTCCAAACAGATCCTCATACATAGCTACATTGTGTTCAGTGGGATTCTCAAGTACTGGTCCATTTTCAAAGAGCACCGTGGCCTTCCTTGGCCTGCTTAATAGTTTCATGCATGCATTTGGTATTTAAACCCTCAGTCGTCTCCTATGAACATAGCTGAGCCAATGCTAGGCTGTTAAATTTTGACTTCAAAGTCAGACTGCAGAATATGTCTCCAATCTCCCACACTCCAGTAGATAATAGTTTCTTTACTGGTACGCAACCTCTCAGTACAGCCTCTTATAGCTGTTGTCTTTCAGCTCAAGACGAAATTGAAGGTTGGAGGTCTTATCCAAGTATTTAGAAGCTGTTTTAGGGTGGTTCTACATTCAGATGATTTTGATCCTAAATACTCACTAGTCTTCCTCGACTAGCCACAACACTTTGCACATGGTGAGATTACAACACAGGATCATCATTGGATACTGAGTACATTGTGTCCATTCAAAACCGATCACCCAGATTTAGCCATTTTAACAATCCTCTTCCAGTTGGCCATTTACACTAAAACCCACAAAATAACATCCAATTGAAACATAGAACGCGTACATTAGTTTTAAACTTAAAGCACATTTTCACAACATGCAAATAAATATTAAACAAAAAGTTAGAATAAATTTGAAAAGAAGGTCGGGCATTACTTTTGGCCACTACTGTAAATAATATAATGTATTAAAAAATATATTTTCTATAAACATCATTTGTCAGTACATAAATAACGTGTTTCAGTGTAAATACCTTCATACCATACATTTCCACATTCAAGAATATTACCAATGCAATGAGGCTGGCAATATTCAAATATTCAGGCATTAAACATATGACAGTAAAGAGCAAACATGTTAGTGTTTGTGTGGAGAAGTTGATGAGACTAGGAGAACAGGATGAACAGAAACTTGAATTTATTTGAATAAACACAAAATAAAATACTTTTTTTTTTTTAAATTTAACGGCACATTTGTGCAAAACCAGGAAATAACATAATACTATGGGGAATGAGGAGAAGAATCATATGCAACGAAACATTAGCAACAACTGACAAGGACAAAGAAACCCATGAGGACTTATATACAAGAAGAGATTGGGAACAGGTGACAAGACTGGTGAAGGAAATGACACAGGAAGGAAACAGAAAGTGTGAAGAGACACAACAAGATTGTGACAAAACAACTATATATTAAAGCATATTCTGTCTGTGCTTTCACAAGCATCATGATAGGACTCTCCAAACTAGCACCTGATACCCACAGACAAAAACAGACCTCAATTGCTTCATTATGACTGCAGTACAGGAGCGCTCAGAAGTGCCAGTGAGGATTGATTTTCTTTGTGAGCTTTATTTTTCCATCCAATTTACGCAATTTTGTGCACATCAGCTCTTTGCATGCGTCACTGATAAATGTATGACCAAAAAGCTTTCAGGTTGGTTCCAAGGCTTGTTACCTCCCTGAGTTTTTTATTTTTAGTCACACTATTCTTGTACAGAGCTATAGTATATTACATATTAGGGATGTGCCCAAAGCGGAATACAATGTTCGGAAAGAAAATGATACATTCTAGAGAGCCCCTAAAGCGACATGATGATGTCAAAAAAATAAGATGGGAGGGGGGAAAACATTTTTTTTTTCCAATGCTTTTGCGCTCTCTTGCAGTTATATAGTTGGGTAATTATTGAATATCAATATGCAGGGTATTAAAATCGCTTTTGAATGCATGCTTGCTTTTTAATTCCCCTTTCCAATTCACATTTTACAAGCCAAGATACTTGTCAATAACACTCAGGGTCTGATGCGCACCCAGTTTACCTGCAAAGCTATTCCCTCAGAGAGTGATTTTGTTTTATTCATTCATAGTATTTGGTGTTAATATTTCAGTGCTCACAGACGGCTAAGCCTATGCTCTCCAGGGAGCTTTTTTTCTGCTGACTGCCTCCATTGTGCTGTGACTGACAGTCCAAATGTATTCATTTCATTTAGAGTTGTAAATATTAATGGTGTCAGCTCCATCTGCTAACCTCTACCTGAGACAAAGACCCCCGTGTTCATAGAACAAGCTCTTTTATGCGACGTTATGACACCCAGACCAGATCTTATTGTGAGGTGTCAACTTCATGCATCCAAGATGCTCTATTCCTTTTGTGAGGTTGTCAACTGTATCTGAATGTGTCATTCAGTGGCACTGCTGGGGACAGAGCTAGCAGAAAATGCACAGCAGTAGCAAACAATGAAGATGATCTGACAGTGATGAGGGTTTCAGATGGGGCATTTCAATCTCAGATCTCCAGTATGAATCGTATAAGCGTTCAGATGATGATTCAGAGGCTTGATAAATAACTTATCCAAATGACAAAGGTAAAATATGCTTCACACAAGTAAACAGGTTTATCTAAACAACGTTCTGGAGTGATAAATCAATTCAGGGTGGCTGCTCGCTAAACCTCTTAATTGTTTGCAACAAGTCAATAATGCAAATCTTGTCCTTTGTCTACACAATAAGACAGTAAGTTGTTAATTAAATATACATTAATCAAAGCACTGTGCTTCCCCCTTGGGTCAGCATGCAGCAAGTCAAAGCTGACGTAGTTTGTGTCAAACTACATAATGTGAATTAAATGAATATACTGTTGGAGAGTTCGTTGTTTGATGACAGTGGGGAAGAGGGAAGGTTAACAGTAGTATAGCAAAAATGTATTTAAAAATGTATTTAAAGTCTGTTCTTCTGTTACAAGTGTTGTGTCCAAACAAAAATCTGTCATAATTTAATCAGCCTCATATTGTTCCAAACATGTATGGTTTTCTTCATTTTTTGGAGCACAAAATAGGTCTAAACAACATTTGAAAATTCTAGCTTTCGGTATATGGGCACCTCCCGCCCTCCAATAATATAATAATAATAATAATAATAATAATAACAATAATAGTGGTTGTTAATAATATTTAATTAAAATTGTATAAATTAATGTAAAATATAAAGGTAAGATTTATAAATAAATAATAAAATGTGAAGTGATGGCATATTTATGTGCTTGTTGTTACTGTTGTTGTTGTTGTTGTTGTTGTGAGAAGCAGTCATTGCTCAGCCAGGAAGTACAGATAACATCTCTGAAGGACGGTGGACGCAAGGAGACTTTGTCTTGTAACTTTTTCATGACATGGCCTATTTTTAGAACTACAGACCTATGGTCAGTTTTTTTGCACATGAATATACATTTATGTATCCAGTCAGCATTATATTAAAAGCACTGTTGCTATGTGATATTGTGTATGCTGCAAGTATGCTAGGTGTATTCAAATAAGCCACAAGACAACTGTGTGAAACATGCTGTAAAGTGATGTCTTGTGATGCATGTCAATGAGACAGGGCCATAACAGCATAGACACTTGATACTGAGGGTCAATTAATATGAGTTTTTCAGTGCCTGACTCTTAAAATGTGTAAGCAACTATGCAACGTAGCCCTTAAAATAAAATGCATTGAATTCTTACATTATTTGTGTTTTTTTTTCTGAAAAAGTATGTTGCTACTCATACCCAACTGTCGAAAAAAACAAGCTATGTCTGTTTAAAAAAGGAAAAAGTTAAATTATCATACACTTTTCTAAGTAGCCACGGGTAGGTGCAAACTATATAATTTTCTTGTCTTGTTCACTACATTTTCTCCCTAAATAATCATGCCTAAATGTCAACCACCCACATACAATGAGAACTACATAATGCTGAAACTTATGCTAATGACTTTACTCAATAAGTTCAGTAAGCTAATGTTTGATTTTATAATAAATCCGTTTTTTGGTATTTTTATGTTGCTGGTTGAGAAGACAGATGAAAAAGGAAGAGGGAAAATGAATAAAATTCAATTCAACAGCCACTGGCTGAGATTGGATCCAGCCCCATTTCACAGCTGCACAACTGAGACCTTGCATGCCCTATTTCTCTGTGCCCCCCACAAGGGCCTTTTGTCGCTCATTTAAGCAGGTGTGCCAATGTGGGAGCAGTGACGATGATGGGCAGCCTGTTTTAAGCACCATCTACATCCCCATGTAGGTCAATTAGCTGCGATTTGACATGCTGGAAGCCACGGACTCTTCCAAATTGCCTCTGTGACACTGTCACAAGGCTAGGCAGTATGGGCAGTATTGGTGATAAATAGTACGTCAACGATATAAAGCAAAATAAACAGATTATGCTATATTGTTTATAAATGTAATTATATCCAGACAGCACAGTCAAAGTGTTAATAACATACTTTAGAGTGATAAAGAAATGTGCCTGAATGAGAAAATAAAGAGCGGAACGTGTTTGATGTTAAAAAGAGTTAATTGCAATAAGTTGTGTAAAAAGGTCTCAATGTGTTCTCATGCTGACTGACAAACACCTGAAGAGCACACACAATAAGCCGCCTCTCAGATATTATGCGATCCCCAGTTCAGCTTTCTTTCATGGCTTACTGGGCTTGAATGGTCAATAGCACACAATTAATGTAAAAAATGTTGTCTTAAGTCAGTGCCTCAATTATTTTCTTTCTCACCCCCCTAGGAAGAGGTAAACATTTTGCGCGCCCCCCCCCCTTTTGGAACTTTCGCCTTATTGTTTCCATGGAAACGCGTCATGCTTGTCACGTGACAAATAAAGTAGGACATCCCCCTGATAGTTGAATAAATGTTAGTCAACGAGAAGAGGCTTAGTCAACCTAGATTTTATTAGTCTTATTAAGGGACATAATGGACAGTTCGTCAACAGTTTGCGGGTCCTTGTGGTAATAACAGCATGTCAGACAGGTAATCCAAACGTTTGCTTATCTTCCATCAACCACAAATATGGCTTTTCATTTGAAAGTGTGGCATTATCATGATATTACAATAAGATGCAATGTTTAAAAAAAAGAAAAAAAGAACTGAATACAGTAATACCGCGGTTTACGAGTGACTTTGTATACGAGCAAATCTGTGTCAGAGCATTGTATCGGAGCGCGAGAAAAAATTTCCCTTGCCCACGCGCATTTTTTTGTGGTAAAGTCCTAACGCTCAGCATCTTCACACGCATTTTTTTGTACAGTAAAGCATATAGACAATGCCCCCTAAGATGAGTAAGAAAGAAGGTACGAAAAAGGAGATGATAACTGTGGAATTGAAAAAAGAAATTATCGATAAGCATGAACGAGGTACACGCGTTTCAGAACTGGCAAAGATTAACAACTGTTCGACGTCCACAATCTGTATGATATTAAAGTGATAGTGAACGTCAGTCAAGAGAGAGAACTCCAGACATTTTACCAGAATTTCTCATGGAGGGAGATTCTCTCTAAGCAGTAACCCCCTCCTCTTGTCTCCATCACGCCAGCAGCGACGCTACTCAAAAGTAAAGTGCACGTTACATTAAATTAAAGTGCATCAAGTATTTTTAGAGCTTTTTTATATGAGATGTTAATGGTTATAATTTTAACTGTAATTAATAGGGTAAAACCCCCCCCAAAAAAATTGAAATAGGCATTTATAATCATGTGGAACACATAAAGTGATTTTTATTACATTCTTATGGGAAAAATTTTTGGTGTACGAGAATTTTGAGTTACGAGCTCGCTCTTGGAACGAATTAAACTCGTAAACCGTGGTATTACTGTATTTAAATACAATAATACACATAATTTTCACTGTATTTTAAAGTGGCTACAATAATACCGTGCATGTTCATAATCCTGATATATCGCATTACCGCATATTGGCACATGTCTACATTGTTTAATCAACTTTACATGACTGCTCACTCCAACCTTAACCTAGATAATTGTGTGCTATTATTAGGCACTTAGCCAAGTGTTTGTGCGGAGCGTGGACAGTAGCGAAAGTATAGCGTGCTTTACTGCTCCAGACATGGATGTCCTGGCACGATCACTTGCATTTCTTTCAAACTTAAACTCTCATTTTTGGCCATACAGATTAAAATAATATATCATTCCAAACTGTAAAGGGTCTAATATTATTTGTGTACACTCACAATAACAACAAAGCATTTTGTAAAATCAAGAAAACAAACAGGATTTGCTTTCTTCCATCTCTATGAACTGCAGCGCATCACACAAATGAACTGAAAGTCAATGTATAGTCTACTTGCCTCACAGACACGAGAAATACATGTACAGGAAACGTTTATTTTTATGCAAACACATTTGAATCAAAAACAAATACTTTCTGATTATTTACTCCGTATGAGAGTTGCTTTGCTTATTTATCTATAAATGTGCGTCCACTGCGGATATGAGAGTCAGTGTCATACACCTTTGCAGTCAACATAGACTCAGAAAACACCATTTATTTTCAAAAACACTACTCAGTTTATTAATAAACAATTAAAAAATTACCTTGCTATTTTGTCGGACACTGCAGACAAAATGCAATAAAATCTGTCATGTTATCAGATGCATGGTGTTTGTTGGAACGCATTAGCACACTATTATTCTATTTCAATATATCACTACTATTTTATTTGTATAAATACATTTCCTCATTTTGTTAAATAATATTTTGGTCTTATCGCCCAGACCCCTAGTACGGGCCTACATAAAAAAATAAATAAAAAAAGGAACAGTTGACTAGTTGATTTTTTTTTTCCCTGGATAGAAGCGCTTTCTCTCATTGTGATGTGTGAGGAGGAGAGGCACTGACAGTCCTCGTTTCCGTGACATTGCCTGGCCGTTGGAGTCTGATGGATGAGCACTGGACTCCTGAAGGGCCTTTGATCAATGACCCCCTTATCGATGACAACAGGACACCTGCTTCCCATCAAAGAGATGAGAGCCAGGCAGCTCCAGTGTGGACATCCAGCTCTCAGCATTGATTAACCCTGTGCTCCAATGAAGCCTCATCTTTTGCCTCGATACAGTTCTCCATGTCTCTCAGAAGAAAAGGGAAGTGGTTATAGACCGTTTGTACTCTCTTATAACACCACATTAAGTATTAGTACTGATTGGATTGGTATAGCCCATAAAAGCTCTTGTCAAAAAAAATACATTTATGGCAATGTTTTGGCTTTAATGCAACAAAGAACGCATTCAGAGAGCCAAAATTGAGATTTGCCCTTATCAAAAGCCTAACGTCTTTAGACACAAAGGTCAGCTCAAAAACAATCCGCTTCAATGCACAGTCCAATACACGCAAAGCATTTCTACCTTGAAAGCCTTTAAACAAACCACGCTGAATGCTGAAATAAGATAATGACAAACGAGAAAGTGACATATATACCAAAAAAGGAGCAAGACACAAGGCACTTTCATTCCGTTGCATCATAAAACCTTACAATATTTAAACCCAATAATCTGTATTGGCATTTGAACTATGAAACCATTACATAAGACGGTGCTGTTGATTTTCACGTTTAAGAAAAATTTTATAATAATAAACAATAATAAATAACAACAACTTAAATGAAGAGAAACATACTAATTGTTTGAACAGAATCCCTTTCAGTGACTATTCAATCAGCGTTCATATACTTAATATACTTCCCAAAAAATACTGTACACTTATGTAAAAAATCCCATATAAAATATCCCATGAAATTTTAAAAGACAAGAATACCATGCATTTTAATTTGCAAGACCAATTAGATGTTTAAAACAAGGTATTATATAACCTAAAATGAACATTTAAACAGATTTAAAGCCTTACCCTTTTAATATTTAATAATAATACTACTAAAAATAATCAATAATTAGCACAAATAAGGGTTTTAAACAGCATTTAGGTTCCAAACATGTATAAATTATTAGAACAAAAATCAACTCGTATGTTCTTTAATTTGACCTACTAAAGTTGATGATTGAAGAATTAAGTGATCATTTGGTACTATACTTATGAAAAGTGGCATATCTATAGTAGGCCTTCGTCGTCAAGTCATGGACATTACACTTCAATAATACCGGCAAACTGCGTATAATTGCAGCACTTTCACATTGAACATATCAGTATAATTATTACTCAGGAAAAGTCAGAATGAATGTGTCAAGCCTTGAAATTCAGGCTTTCTATTTGAAATAAATGAAATATCAGAGCGGATTGGTTTTTCACAGCAAGGAGAAAGATCAAAGAGCTGAAGCAAGTCTGGCCTGGTGGGACAATCAATAACAATAATCATCATAGGCGCATCTACTCATCCAGCTCTAGTTGCTTTTCTGACTTGAAACTCTGTACAGAGCTTCTGTATCTCAGCAGCTGCAAAGTCTATTATAGCAATCCAAAACGACATTAAAAGCTTTCCTGTAGCTCAATCAGTAGAGCATTGGCGCTAACAACGGCACGGTCATGGGTTTGATTCCCAGGGAAAGCAAGAACTGATTAGAATATCAATGTGTTCCTTGAATGCAATGAGTGGCTTTGGATAAACAATGCATTCGTAGGCCACCCCAGTATACATTCATATTTTCACAGCAATTACACTATCAGATCGACTAAGAACGTCATAACTTCAGGTTAAACGATTCTGATTGGCAACAAAATTAGTAATCTTCCACACAAGGTCAGAAAGACAGAAGCATATCTCGATTCATCAAGGATGACGCTAGGCCCCTGGATTTAGGCACAGGATGTACTTCTAGGTCATGACAAGGCATCTGCAGGACTCCAGCAAAATGACAGTAGTCCACCAGCACCCAGTATCAGGGCTGCACAGAACCGAACACATGCACAAATGCACAACTACTTCAAGGTTGAAGTTGGCCCAGGGACCAACTATCAACAGGATGGGCTCTCAAAACACTCTGATAACATGTTCTAGTTCTGGTGAGAAGTACAGATCATTTTCACCTTCATTCATTGCTATTTGAATATAGAAAAGTAAAGTAAAGACTTTATACATAAATTTGAAGACATCAAAAAACGTATTTAAATAACTTGAATATCGATCAATAGATAGACAGATAGATGCAGCAGTGGATTTCAGAATCAGACCCTTTAGTACGTTTATATTTAACTTGATTACTTAAATATATACAGGGAGAGAATACTAAACCATAAGGAACCTTTAATATATGCATGGCTTAATCAGAGCTGGGAGGTTTACTTATAAAAAAGTATTTCAGTACAGTCACAAATTACTTCATAAAAAAATATTCAGCAACGTAATCCAAATACAATATAAACTAATGTAATTGGACTTATTTTGGATTCCTTGAAGGTCACATATGTAAATAAAAAGCAATCTTTAGGAGAATGACTGCGGATGGACAGGAGCCATTAGTGGCAACAGAACTAGCCGTCAATTAGAGATGGATCACTTCTAAACTGAATTCGCTGTTAAAATAAATCATTCACCTGCCACCCACTCAAACCTATGATTTTCTGATTTAGATATGTGCAGCCGATCGTCACATTACAATTACGTTATTCTAATTCTCAGTGTTAAGTGTGATGATATGAAAACCTATTACACTGAAATAGGCTGCTTTTAAAATGAACATTTAGCCAAGTTCTTCTTTGACCAAATTGCATTTCCTTAATAGCCTAATCACAGGCTTTACTCCATTCAAACATAAACTGTCAATGTTTCTGTCACTGCAACTTCTCGAACACACACATACACACACAACATTAAATGTATTCATCCCAAGCAAAGGCTGGATAAAGGCTTAATGAGTTTGTTGTCATATACAAAGCTTCACAGCCGTTACATATCACCTACTCATCAACTGATTTGTTCTTGTTAACCATTTCAACAAAATGCTCCAACACCGTATTTTTCTTTCCTTCCTGTTTTGTTTTAAATGTTTCTTTTTGAAATTTCTCTCAGATCTGTTTTTCTTCCATTGCTGCTTCAACAAACCTGGAACCCACAACTGCATGGCTGCGTGACAGTCTGCAAAATTAGTGCCTGATGAAAAATTAAGCTTTAAACGCATTAATATTTCTATCACGTTGGAAAACATTCTTATCTAAATAATTTATATTAATCTTGGGCATATTTTTAGAAAGCTATTAAGTTATCAAGCAACAATGTAGGATTTTTTCTTTTGTGTGATGTTGAAATAGAAAGTAAAAGAGTGATACGTGTTCGTTGGGTTTTAACATGAATTGAGTTGATTAAAAATCAACATAATATTGATTTCTCTCTCATCAATCCACAGTCTCCACAGATAAAACCGCAATCCGCTCATCACTACTATCAAACTACTCACTACTATTATTTCAAAATACAAATTAAATTTTAAGTGAAACCATTGTAATCCTGATAGTATTCCCATTTTACAAAATTTAACTATAATTGGATCACTCAGTTTTTTATGTAACTGTTATGAATTACATTTACTGGATTTTTGTATCCTGATTACATATTTATATCCCGTTACATGTATTCTGTTACTCCCCAACCCTGTGCATAATATATGCCTATTCCACATTCAATAAAGCTTGCCCCCAAAAAACTGTCAAAGGTAATGATTATGAATGTGGAAATATTTTGATTATTAATTAACAAATGTTTGTTTTCTGAGTCAGTGTCAAACATGGAGCATCTCCCCAGCGGATGTTCCTAAAGAGATAAATGCACCTGACACATAATCAGAGAGTATTAATGAACCAGGCTTGCATGAACACTTAACCTTCTTCAGAAGTGTGATATACATTTTTTAAGGCTAAAGCTTTTTTGGTATCTAGGGATTGCAAAGATAACCTTGCAGCCTGAGACAAAGTTGTCAAAGCACAACTAAAATCTGCAAATATTGTATGCATGTATGGTGTTTGCGACATAATATAAGTGTATGCGTTTCTTCTACATGGAGAAATACACTGATTTGGTTTCTGTATATTCTGACTGCAGTCTCTTTACGTTCAGTGCTGTGGTGAAACAAATTGAAATATATCCTGTGTCACAGGAACAAATAAGGCTGCAGACGACCTCCCTGCAGCAATGTGCTGCTGAGATTGGATTAGAGAGCTGTACCTGATAAAGTCAGTCCAGGAGACAGGCTCCAGCACCCTTCTTCACTGCCATGCCGAATAACACTGTTTATCTTAGTACTTTCCAGACCCCACATCCACAGTGCAGTCTCACAGCCATATATAATTATATCCAGACACATACAATACCTTTTGTCACAGCGAATGTGTCATAGGCCTGATATTCTACAACCATTTCCAATGTGAGGACACTGAAGCAATCTATAAGTGAAGTATTGTACGGTTCTCTCTTTAGGGCTCGGTATTGCTATAGATTTATCTATTCGATTCAGTACGGTTATCGTTAACTAAAACGATTACAAATAAAGCTGAAATCAAAATATAACAATTAGATCAGCTAAAATGAGAAATCTTGCCTTGGCAACTGACTGAAGAGCTAAAACTGAAATAAAAAGTAAATTAAATTACTAAAACTTCAGTTAAAATTAAATTAGAAAAATAAGATAACACTGGCACAATTTGAATGTCATTTGATTGATTTGGTTACATTTCATTTAAAAATGGCCATTTTATTTAGACTTGAGACATACAGTATTCTCTCTGCTAAACAAGGCAAAGTTTCACACTCATTCTAACTGGTGACTCTTTTCGAACTGGGGGTGAACAGGGCATAACCTAAAGCGAAAAGTTTTAAAAGTTCACACATGATGCCATGACAAAAATTTAAATTCACTTTAGTTACATTTACATTTATGCATTTGGCAGACGCTTTTATCCAAAACGACTTACATTGCATTCAAGATACACACTGACATTCTAATCAGTTCCTGGGAATATCAGTTGCCATATCAACACTATTTAGAAAAAGAAATGCACCAAATACAAAGAGACAAATCTGATATTAATTTCCAATAATTGACATTCTTTAATGCTTGGCTAACTAGCAGAAGACAATAGCCAGGTTTAAATTGCGCTATAATAGCATTCTGAATATTCTATTTGTCTCCTGTTATGTGAGAGCTGTGTGTTATGAATTCATACATTGTATTAATTGTTAATGAATCAAAACTGCATAACAGTACTAGACATGAGAAATTGAGATGAAAAATAACTAAATACCCTGAACCAGGGGCGATTCTAGGATTTTGATTTTAGGGGGGCTCAGCCCCCAATAAGGGTATGATTAAAAAAATATTATTTGACTATTAGGGTAGGGTGGTATGCTACTAACCTTACTGCAATCCACTATTCCATGATTACATTATGTAAACTGCAATGCATTTATGACAAAGAACTGCACCGATGCAGGTGTAATATCATAGCATTAGCAATCTATCAATAAATGCACGCACACACGACACACACCTTGATGTTCACTCTGCTCGGCGCCCCGGCAGATTGAACAATGCGCTAAAACCAAGCAGACTCAGATAAGGGGAGGAACCGAAACTTGACGCAGCTTGCCGCCGTTTCAAATTAGTTTTTTTTAAAGGGGACTGAAGCGATCAAAAATTTATTAATCAAATATATTTTTTAGGGGGGCTGGGCAGAAGTTTAGGGGAAAGGGCCTAGTGACGCCCCTGGCCTGAACCAAAAATGAATATACACTAGCTGGAAAGTCAAAAGTTTTAAATTAAACTATATACATTAAAAGAACCAGCTCATTAATTTCGGGTACAGAACTACCCAAACTTCAGGTACTTTCTGCTGGTGGCTGCCCACACTCCATACCCAATGATAACCAAGTTATTATATGCATAAGCAACAAATACCCTTTAAAACATTTTAACAATTCTAATTACTCGGTAATTAATTATACTGATAGTTTTTTCAATAGTACTGTCGTTTTCTCGATTCAGTTATGCAGTTGATAAATAAATTACACAAAAGTGTGTCTTGTGTCTTGTGAAGAGTAACGCATGGACTGCAAAAACACTATGAACCAAACAAAAGCACATTATATCCATAAGTTTTGTCACAATATGACTGCCTGATGATCAGTTGTGGATCACTAAATAAAATAATTCAATAAATACATATCTACAAGAAGCACTTAACTCAAAAATAACTAGGCCCTATTAAATAAAAACATTTTTTTAGAGAACTGGCTGACTAAAATCAGCTTGATAATGCACGCTCATGAAACAAAGATGAATATATAATTTCCTTACAATTGTCAGTAAAAGATTCAAGTACATACTTGAACACTCTTTGCTGGAATTTAGCAAATATAACACTTCAGATACTTACATAAGGAATATGCAGCTTTGATTTACTGGAAGCTTTTAGCTTTGAGGTTTCTCGCACAAATAAAAAATTGAGGATTAGGCCTAAGGTACTCCCTAGATAATAAAATATCATATTCAAAGTTAACAAGATAACAAAACCATTACATCTAATTGAAAGGTCAACATACTGAAATGCACATTGCGGCTGTGCGTGGAGGAATGTATTGATTGGCCATAACACAATATAAGCAAAATCAACCAGCATTCATCTTGTTTGGAGACACAGGCAGGCTGGGCTTGAGGGATTGGACACAGTCCAGCTCTATACTGAATTGGTAATTCATCTGCAGCCAACACTGTCCGTTGTATTTATAATCATTAAACGTTAAAACAAGCAGAGACTGTATCATGAGGTCTATGTAATTACTTATGAAATGCAATCTTGAAGGCCAGTCAATAATATCCATCACAAACCACATCTGAATGATAGGGAGAGAGCTTAAGAACATCAAGAGAAGAACAGAGAGGCTCAGAAGGTCAGCTGGATTAACTGAATTAGTGCTAGCACTAAAATTACTTGAGGTGTGGGTGAGTCTCATCTCTTGGTTATGGTGAGGAGGCATTCCTGGCACAAGACATATGCAAATTATATTTTGCAAGCTGTTCCTTTACTTCCTTTCATAAGGATGGTTAGTCATGTTTAAATAGGCTAAATATACGACAAGACTCAACAATAAGAATGGCCTGACTGCCCAGGTCCAGTGTGAGAAAGTTCTGAGACAGTATAATTTATAGCTAATCTTGCCCACTCTGTATTATAATTTTTGTTGTTAATTTACCTAACTTTCCCCCTTTTTTTGTCACTACACAATGAAATACCTGCTGTTTTACAGATATTTTTGCTGTCATTTAAAGTTCCACTAATACATTTACAGGGAATTGCTTATATTTTGGTATTAAATTCTGTTAGTTTTTTTAAAGGAACTTTTCTGCCAGTAACTAAATAAATATGTCAATATATTTCACAGATATATTAATTCTGAAAATCAGTCAGCGTTTTTTTCCTTACCATTGACTACGGTAAGCATGTGAGGGTTAAAGTAAGGTTTTTGGTATGTTAAATAGGCTTATAGTAGGCAATTTGTACATAAAAGTACAAGTACTGTGAATTTTGCATCGTTGATTTAACTAATCTTTAAACCTTTGCTGATTTTGTCTTATTCTCCCCTAAATTTTTAAACCACATCTATTTATTCATGTACATTTTGTTTTCTCCATGCTTATCCAACTTTGTGTTACAAATCAGTCAAACCCATGTCTTTCCTGTAACTCAATCAGTAGAGAATTGATGTTTACAACGCCAAAGGTCATGGGTTCGGTCCCAGGGAAAGCAAGAACTGATTCAACGAATGTAATGTAAGTCGCTTTAGAAAAAGCGTCTGCCAAATGCATATGTACCTGCCTCTACGCCTTTGATGGAAGGGCGAGCAGATGATTTGAATTCTGTGCTCGTGAAGTGTTTTGGGAGATTAACAGTGGTTCAAAAACAGTTGTGAAGAGAAGCCGTGAGCAGGAGCATTGAACACATATGGGATATTGTTTTCATCAATCCTTTCAAAAATATGTGATTAAAATAACATGCAGCCTTCAGCGAGCCTGCCAACTACAACGACCCATGACAATTTCACAACAGAGATAATTTAAAAGCCCCATTCCACATGAGAGTGATATTTTATGTTGTGTGGCTGTACATTTGTGTTAAGTTGACAGTTTCAAAGCTAATTAGCATTTAGCACTTCTAAATTGCATTCAATCAAAACTGGCATTGAGATCTGGAGGGCAAGCAGCAGGCGTCTTTTAATTTTCCATCTGTTTCAAACCAAGAAGGAACACTTGTCCTCACAAAAGATGCAGAATAAGCTTTATAAAATTTGATATATATATATATGCTTAACTTTGTAACTTAACTTACAATAAATACAAAACTATATAATCTGTGTTCTGATGAAGAAAGAAACTCATAAACATCTTGGATGGCATGACGGTGGGTAAACTGTCATTACATTTTTGGGTCATAGGATTCATTAAATGGTGAAAATTGTGTTGATCCAGATGAATGGACCGCTAACTCAAAGTAATAACATAAACTTACTTTACATAGATTTAGCTAAAAATCACGACAGCCCAAAACATAAATTTGAGCCTTTCCTGCTCAGCTTCCAGATCATAGAAGATTGAGGTTTTGCATCGTCTCAGTGGAACATAATGCACAGTATTAAAAAAATATATATACATAATCATTTGGTGAAGATCTACAGCAGATGAGCATGACAAATCAGGTGTAGGGTCTGTCATTCAGAAACATAAATTTTCCTATCAATGCTATCCTAAAAACACATCTCTATTCTCTACCTTTCATGCATCTCAGCCTGTCTGATGGAAATGTCTTGCTGGATGAATGACCTTCAACTCATTCATATGAGTTGGACAGAATAATGCCATAGAAACCAAACCAGCCTATCCTTGTTCAATCCAGACTGGACTATTGTAATGCACTCTTGGCAGGCCTGTCAAACCTCTGCAAGTGATCCAGAATGCAGCAGCAAGAGCGGTCTTCAGTGAGCCGAAGTGAGCATATGTCTCTTCGTACTGGTTACCAATAGTTGCTTACATTAAGTTCAAGGCACTGAACTCTTGCACCCCTTTACCTAAACCCACTACTTCAGATCTATGTGCCCTCCAGAAGCTTTCATTCCGCAAGTAAATGGCGTGGTGCCATCCTAAAGAAGCAGAAAATTACTTTCACTGACCTTTACCTGGACTGTTCCCTGCTGGTGGAATGACTCCACCCATTTTCAAAAAACTGCTTAAGATGCATCTTTTTTGTGCACACAAACAACCCATTAATACAAACTCTTCCTGCTTAATAATAAAAAACAAATGATTTGTGTACTGTGCTTGACTAACTGGGACTTGTACCTGCACTTATGGTTGCTTCTATTGTTCTCTTAATTTGCAAGTCACTTTGGATAAAATGTAAATTTACAAAATAATAAAAGCAATATTACAGTATAAAAGGTATACAGCAATTGCCTGTTGTTTTAAATGATATACTAAGCTTGTATTTCCTATCATTCAAGTCTTTCACGCATCACATGTTTCTGTAAAATGACTGATACTGTAATGTGCAGGTTCCTTTGATTAAAAAAAGTATGTATTCTGTACTTATACATTTTGTTAATGTAACAGAAATTGGCTGTAAATGTAACCATTTCTAATAGTTAATTAACTAACAGTACTTTATTTAGAGATTGGTCGAAGTAGCTTTTACATTGGATCTGCAAAAATAAAAATAAAAACTGTAAATATACAAATTTATGCACTTTTATAATTCCTTTGCATTTTTATAAATCCTTAAGTTATTGTACACAAAAAAACTATATTTTAAAAATAAATTACTGTAGATAGACAAAACATTATTATAAAAACGATTTAGAGTTTAACCTGAAAGTTAGTTGTTTTCTATGTAATTTGACATATTCTTTTTTTCCAGTTTAATAAACAACAGTAACATAATATTTGACCGTAAAGTCTATTCTGTATTTGTACAGTTTTGTGAAATTGTTATTTGGTATAATTTAAATGGAATTGGTCTAGGAACTTTGCTGCCAGTTGAGACTACAAAATTACATGATTATGTAAAATAATAAGTAATAATAAGATATAAAAATGTCAAATGTTATAATTGTACTATTTATAAAACAAAAAAAATGATTTGGGGGGGATATAAATATATACATTTCCTTAAATTATAACCTTTTTTTTTTTACATAAAATCATTGTATAAGTTTAGGCCAGTAAAAACGTCAGCAGAGCAAGTTAGTGTATATAGTTACTGATTTCAAATTCAATAAAAAGGTATTAAAAAATATAACATTTTATTTGTAGTATTAATACATTTTAAAAACAATTAAAGTTATATTAAACAAATGTGTATTAAACAAATTGTTTTATATGGTTAATTAAATATATTGTCAAGTCAAGTACATTTTTAACTACTGGCTAAAGTCAGTATACACAAATCATTACAGTTTAGCAAACTTAATAAAGATGTATTTATTATTTAATTTATTTAAAACAAATTAACCACATCTAAAAAAAGTTATTTTATGCGGTGGGGAAAATAAAAATATAGGCAAAACCAGTACAAAACTACTGGCCTGAGTCCAGCAGACAAAGTCCTTATTGTTGGGCAATGTAATGCCTTAAAAACACACACAGCCACTGAGATGAAACCATTCACAGAGGGCTTTTGAAGTTACACTGACCTGAAGCAGTGCTGTGCCATTGTACCAGTACAACATTACAGTATAAGAGAATTACACGTCAAGCTTGCTATCAATTAGACCATCATGTCTCTACTTGGCTTTAATGAGTACTGCTACTGCATATTTCCTTTAGAGACAGAAATTGGAACTCATAAATCCATTTGTCTACATGCAGCCCTTGGTTAACAACCACAGGGGGATTCATTAATTGTGCTTGATTTCTGAATGGACTCGCAAGGGAGAGAAGCGTCTAAGCGTCCACCCAGCTCCCTCTGTGCACTCCAAATTAGACAATTAGGAGTGTCATTAAAGTGGTGGCAGTGAGGAGGATTAACACCAGGGGAAATAAAAGAGATAGTCTGGCTTGTGCTCGCCCAGGATATTGTCGATTTCCATCCATCAGCTGCTCCAGATGGGGGGATATTAGTAATTTAGATTCTGTCAACAGTACCCAAGAGAACCCTGCCAAAATCGTTCCCTCATCGCCACCCTGCTCTCCTTGAATGTAATCATATCTGCTGAGTGCTGAGCGAGGGCAAAAAAAAAACACCTTTTTCTAACCAAATCCCTCTATTCATTCCAACCTATCAAGGCAGCATTACAATCGACTGGAGGATTTCTATTCATTACGACTCCCAGACAGAGAGCTACTTCCTTGTAGAGTAATGCAAGAATAACAGCAAAATCTCAGAATGTTATAAAAACAATTTTAAGGGTCAGTGCTTATATGCATGCTCGTGTAGATTTAGGTTGAAATAACAATGATTGTAAGCGGAAGAAATCCTCTGCACATGGATGGAAAGACGGCAGGAGGACACAATGGCCTGATGTCTTTCAACTAGCTTTCATAAGGATAAGGCCAGTGAATGTTTTGTACCTGCAGGGCAGCTCTCAATAGACTCTGTAACGTGTGTGTGTGTGTGTGTGTGTGTGTGTGTGGACGCATTCAGGAAGGACATTAGGACCTCCTTTTCTGTCATTGGTTAAAATAATAATCAAAAATGCTAATTACAAAGATCTGTATGTGAGCTTTTTCATAATTTGGCAATGCATCTCTATTTAATGGTTCTTTGTGTGGGTGCAGAAATCTGAGGCTGAAGCTGAGGCTATTCATTATTTATTTGTCATTGCTGGCATTCAGCACTGTAAAAAAATATTTTGCGAGGCTACAGCACCTTAAAAATGTGCGTTATGTGGTAACAAATCAACACGACAACATCTTGTTTCACAGATGAAAGTTATTTTTAAGGGTCAAATCTGCTAAAAATTGCTCATTTAAGGAACAACAATTTAACTTTTTAATGAGTCATTTAAACCAGATCAGACAAAGATGAGAATGGTAGACTATAAAGAACATTTTAAATGAAAATGTAAGTTTTATGAAATATAAAAAAAATATATATATAATTTATGTAGTCAATCCCAAAAAAAAAAAGCACATAAAAGTAATATTAAATACCACTAAGTCTGTATGACTCAATATCTTCTGGGTCCGGATTCACAAAATATTAAGAAGGGTAAAATTCGTCTACGTTACGAATAAAGAATATTTTGTACTTCCAAAAAACATCTCTTAAGAATGTTCCAATCGTTTTTTTTTTTGTCTATGTTTGTTTTAGAGACAAAACAAAAAATTTAAATAACTCAATATAATGTTTAAAAAACGCAATGCCAAGTGCTGACCTCCTGTCAAGTCAATTGCAATGAAAATATTGTTTGGAAGAGTGCATGTATGATTTTTACGGTAGTCTGCCAGCAACACAAAAATTTGCGTTTGAGGTGTTTTTCAGCAGGAACCACCAAACAATCTGAGATTTTCTGTCATTTTCTTCTTAAGGAATAAATAAGATTTAAAAAAAATACATGAGAACGTTACAGACATCCAATTTGAGTCATAAATACCTATTTGCTTTAAATAGGAAAAAACATAATTGAATAATAATTTATATTTTGGCACCCCATGAGTATATGGGCTACTTTTATGGAACTTTGTGTTCTTTTTGGATCTCTCTTAAAAAAATTAAATAAAATGACAATATTTGTTTGGAACACCATGAGCGTAACCATTTTTAGTGTACTGTCCCTTTAAGAACAAATCAAGTTATTCAAAATGACTAATAAGCAACAAAACCAACCTTTACACAGAGTCCCGTTGTCCACAGACTCGTACCCAGCCTTGCACACGCAACGCCCGATAGGTACCAGCCACTCCCCATCTCCATTGCAGTATAGTTTAATGGGTACATCCACTTCCTCTCCATTAGGTACACAAGTGCCCCGGGAGGATACCAGAGAGGTGCTCTCCGCACCTGACAAGGTCTCCTGAAAGATGGCCCCATTCTGAATAATTCGGGGGCATTTGCGATAGAATACTTTTACGGCAATGAGCGACATGCAGGCTCCATAATCCTGAAAGGCCAAGTAGAAACCATTACGGGACACCGGCCCAAAGCTGCGTACTTCCGTGTTGATCTTCATCATACCAACGCCCAGGTCCACCTGGGAAAAACTCTCATCGGCTGCAATGGTGTCCACCTTGACCCAAGGGTTCTCCATCCAGGCAGGATAAACCTTGGTGGCTACGTCAGAATCTGATTCGAAGTAGTACAAATTAAAAGTCTCCTTGCAAGAGCCAGGAACTTTCGGGATGCTGCTACAGTCTCGCACAGAGAACTTCATCTCCACGTGGATCCGCTGGGCACCCCGCCGCCGGATGTATTTGGTGCGCACCCAGTTGTTCTGGTTGGCATCAAAGACATTGCACACTTGGTAGGTGCGGATGGTGTTCATGTTCTCGTCGTAGCCACTCACCTCTTCCCACTGGAACCAAAGAACGGATAATAATGTTTAAATAAGAAATGTATACATCTAATAGCATATGTATGGAACATTCATTCTGGTTTCACACCATTACAGACACACTGTGACATCTAAGGTGAAATTGTGCAGGAGTGAGACAAACTGCACGGATTGCCTTAAAAATTCAAATTCTTTCAACATCTATTTCTGCACCACGAGTCAAGCTGAATTTGTGCACTGAATTATTCATTTATGCTAGGTCTGATCATCTAAATTATTTCAATGAGGCTCACCCCCAATGATGGATATATCGTCCACCCCAGCTCTGCCGTTGCCGTCGTGGAGTCCATCAACACATCTGAAAAGAAATGCATACCAAAAACCCGTAAGTTTAAAAATGCACCGCTAAGAGCCCATTACTGCACGTTTGAGCATTTGTAAGGTCATTGTTCTTCAAGTCTCTTAACAGTAATTATGATGCATAATGGATAGCTTTTCTGAATGTTAAATGAAGGATGACTCACACTGTGAGATGCAGAATAACAGTTGCCCATTTCACAGCAGTAATAGCTCGCTATTTTTGACTCTTATTGTTAATCAAATGTTACAAATGGATATTACTAGAAGTACTGGAAGGTGTTATCCATCACAGATGATAGATCACATCATGTTCTAACATCTGCTTCCCTTCACATCTCGTTCGTAATTGCCTGAGATGACAGAGATTGCCTTTCTGTTCAACGTGGCAAGTAGGACAAAATAGTTTAGAATTATGACTCTGACCTGACATTTTCAATTATTTAGCTTATTATTATAGCTTATTATAAAGTCTTAAAAATGTATATTAATTTAATGTTATTGTAATTTAAGTTTTATTTAATTATTAGTGTTTTTAAAAGATTAAACGTACCTTTGCCGTCATCTAAAGCGGAATCTAAAGTCCTTATGCTGGAACATGTAAGCCTGTTAAGCATGTTCCTTCTCTTTTACATAGTGAAATGGATACTCTAGTTACGGTTTCATTACAATCATGATTTGTTACTTATTAGTTGTAGGCAGGTGGTATTATTATTATTATGAAAATATTTTGAATGCTTAGGCAATATGATGTAAAATTATAACAGCCTTCTGTCTGTGCTGCCTTAATTTCTTTGCTCACTTTTGCTTTTAATTCTCATGCACTGACACGTTCACTAAGCTGAACAGCCAATCAGAGCTCTCTCTGTCACGATGGCCCAACACAGATGACCCAACGGCCTGAAAGTGCCTGACGGCGGACCATCGGCTTGGTGTATCCTGGCCTTTAGAGGGGGGCTTTTTATTGGACAAAAATCTACGCAGTGCAGGATGAGTCATCAGTATTGTTGGTTTGGTCTGATCTGCCCAAAAAATTATTTCAGCATTAAGGAGCACGCTGCATTCAGACAGCAAAGATAAAAAATAAGTCGTCAAAAAAACACCAACAAATTTCTATTTTATAGGGTCTTCATGTGAACATCCCACAACCCAATTGTGTGAAATATTCAAAATGGAGACAGGAATGGGGTTTTCCCCAAAAAATATTTAGAAAAATTAGAGTACAACCATCTGTCCAAGGCTTTAGTATGGTGTATAGCTGTTTATTTTTATGTATATAAGAAATCTGACTGAGCATTTTTCATGTCTTGAGGGAGGATCACATTTGGGGGTCTTCCCAAGGTACACAGACCCCAGTCAAGGCAACATCAACACATCCAGTGTGACACACAGACGTCCCGTGGCATTTATGAATCGGGTCTTGGCAAGTGGCATGAGGACTTCCTGAGATCGAAGCCAGAAGCCCCGTGACACACAATCCTGGGATCCCTGTAAACACTAGCTCGATACAGCCTCAGCCATTAAGCGTCTCATTTATATTTCAGCAGCTTCTGCAGCTCTGGGGCAACCAAAGATATTTCTCTCAGGAAAAGCACTATCGCTGTGTGTTTAAGGCTGTGAATGTGAGAATATGATGAGGCTGGAAGGAAAATACTAGAGGAAACAAACAATCCTCTTAGACTTTGTAAGCTCATGGGTCAAAAAAAAGCACAAAACATGATTATTAATAGAGCATCATGGATTCAAGTGAAACAGCCCCGCAACAATATCATGAAAACCAGTAAATTACAACTGTCTGTGCATTGAAAGAAAAAGTTGTAGCATTTCCCAGTACTTGGTGCACTGTTTAATCAAACCCCCACTCCATCTGTCCAGACATTCATGCAATCTCTCTCCCTCTCTTTCTCTCTCTATATTTTAATGAAAAGTAGGGCAGCGGGAGCCCAAGTCCAGTACATATAATCCTTACAGGCTGCGCTACACTCTGTATGCCACACTGGATTAATCCCATGGGAAACATGGCGAGTCTTCACTGGATTTTAGGTCAGCGTGCCAAGGCACAACTTTCAGTCCCACATTTTTTATTTATTCATTTCATCACCCAGTTTGCACATGCTGAGCCGTGCCAATGCAGTGAACAGAAGCACGCACCCCGCATCCAAAGAACCTCACACAAAATCCCTCTCTTTACGACCTTACGCTATGCTAGCCACACTAAATATCTTTCTTCAAACGGAGACGAAGAACCCTTAAAATACCCATAAATAAATGGCACATCATAGCAAGCAGCAAAGATTAAGTAATGTTGCTTTAAACGCACCAATATGATAAACATAGTATCTTCCCTCTTGACGTTGCTATGAATATTGACAGTGAAATTTTAAGTGGAGAAACTGGTAAACACTTTGGGTAACAAATCTGAACAGGCTCAGTAAACAACACTTCATCTAACAGAGGCTGAGAAGATGAATACTTGAAGTTTAATTTGCGGTCCCAATGGTGCTCTTGAGAATCTATGAGCTAGACTTAATGTTTTGGGTTTTTTTACAGCCGCAATGTTCCTTTGCATTTACATACTATAGGACGTGTGAGACTGTATAAAAGACCTAGTTGTGACACATCTGGAACTCACTGAAATATAGGCCTCCAGATTGCGACTAAAAAAATAAAAAACAATTAAAAAAAAAAATGGGCAGGAAGGAAGGCTTTGTGTGCATCTATATGCGGGATGCATGAACCAGTCACAAAGTCACTAAACCAAGCAACTTTCTGTTTTGACCAACTTTAACCTGATGCAGACTCTGCATGGGGATATCTTTCACCATCACAAGAAATTGCATAGATTCCTTTTGAAATTACTGCATTTTGCCTGTGAAAATGCATCGAAAAATGATAAATGTGAAAGCAATTTTAGCAGTTTGAATCAGACTCACCAGTGCATTGAATCGAATTGTTCTCTCAAAGAATTAAGAATCACTTTTTGGTTAATTCCAATTCAAAATGTACCAGGAACCGTTAATGTAATGTAGTTGACTATATTTTAGATATTAGATTAGATTTTAGTCATTAACAATCATTTCTTGGATTTAAATACATTTAGATTGCAAATTGAACAAATTTATTTTGTTACTTTTTAAATGTGACAATGCGTGTTGATAAGTTTCCATGAAAAATATGAAATGTTATTGATTAATTTCCACAATTGGACCTCATATTGTAAACAATGTACCTCCATTGACAGCTACCACTTTGACGCTTCAAAAAGTTCATAAAGAGATTGTAAACTAATCTGTAAGAATTGAGTAGTTTAGTCCAACTTTTCTGAAGAGACAATCAATCATTGATTTATTTCCACAATTGGACCTCGTTTTGCAAACAATAGCCAATGATATATGTGTGTGTATATATATATATATATATATATATATATATATATATATATATATATATATATATATATATATATATATATATATATATATACACACACATATATCATTGGCTATTGTTTGCAAAACGAGGTCCAATTGTGGAAATAAATCAATAACATTTCATATTTTTCCCAACAAACAGGCTAAAAAAAATAAAAATTCAACAAAACCTTTTTTATCCACTTTTTATTGTCCTGATCTCAGATGTTATTTTTGTCTGTTTTATCTAGATGGAAAAACAAAGTCTGCCTTTGAAACATCCTGAAAAATTCATGTGGAGTTAATTAAAATCAAGCTTTGAACATACATGATATGCAAACAAACAACCCCTCACAAACTATGCAGATCCCAACAGTATTATATTCCATCATATCAAATATTGCCAACACGAGCAATACTGATATTATATACTGCTTATGTAAAAAATGAATAAGAGCGTATTAATTAAATTAAACTAATCAAATAAAATGATCACGTGACTCCTTTGTAAGGATGGTAAGTTGTTCTACTTTTGACGCAAAATCTGCTTTAGGATAATGAGGATCAACACAAACTTGTAGAGTTCATGTAGAAATGGGAAAATAAAATAAAACGTAAACATGATTACGCAACTGAAAAAGCATGTACACACAAACAGTGCTGAATGTAATATATATTCTAGCTGATCAATAGCTTCCATGTCTTACAATGAGCTGCTATGACACAATGTGAACTAGTGTGAGGACATGCTCAGAATTCCACATCCAAAAAAAGGATGGAGTGCATTGATCCTCTGTGCTCCAGATCTGTCAGTCAACCTGTGGGTGGGATGCTAAAACATTCACTACACCACAGGGACTGGTGCAGTGTGTCTGACTGTGTAAATTCACAATTCATCTTCAAAAGAACAATAGCACCAGTCTGCACCCAATGACAAGTCTGACATATCGAGGGAAGGTAATGGTTTCACAGTAGTTCACTAAAAAACTGAAAACTCTGTCACCAATTAATCACCTCATGTCATTCCAAACGCATAAATCTTTCATTCATCTTTCAACATTCAACTTTCTGTACCTCCATTGACAGCTACCACTTTGACGCTTCAAAAAGTTCATAAAGAGATTGTAAACTAATCTGTAAGAATTGAGTAGTTTAGTCCAACTTTTCTGAAGAGACAATCAATCATTTTATATGACGAACAGATTGAATTTAGCTACATTTCGCTTGTCACTGGAGGTACAGAATGCTTTCAGATCTTCATTTATGTTCTGAAGATGAACGAAAGTCTTGGTTTGGAGTAACTGATGACAGAATTTTTATTTATGGGTGAACTATCGCTTTAAAGTCAGCATGAAACGAATGTTGCGACGAGTGTTCTTCCCTGTTGTGACGTATATCTGAGTGAAACGAGATCAAATCTCTTGATTTTATGATTTCAATTGGATCATTGTCATTTGATCTCATGTGAGTGACAGATTGTCCCACCCTTGTGCCAGTAAACACATCAGAGAAGAGAAGGATGTTGGTTTGATTAAAGATTACGAGGGTACATGAAATAAAGACATGCACAGATAAATCATTCATAATACTGCAATATTTCACTAAAAAAAGAAAAGAATAGTACATTTTTATTCCATGCTTTCAAATCAAGCAAAGCATTTTCCTCCTAAATCCATTGTTGGATACACAATTGGGATTGGCTGACCTACAAAAGCAATTGATGAAACATGTCTATGGCAGTGGCAGTAAAGCATGCGCTGTGGTCCAACAAGAGATTTGTCTCACTCTGTTATGTCAGGATTTCAAACAGACATCAGGGGGACATTTTGCCCATAAAACCCTGCATATCTCAGCTGTGTGACTGTCTAACATTTGCAGACAGGAGCCAAATGTAATGGCGCTGAATGAGCAGTGGGTCAGTGGAGCAGCCTGCTCACAGTTTACAGACCCTACACTAATCCCCTGCTTTTCCAATTTACAACTCTCATCTCCATGGCAATGTGGGCCAAGAGCCGAAAAAGTGCCCTGAAGCAGACAAACCATAGTCTGACCACTCACATTTGGGGGTCCAAATTAACCACATTTACAAATAACGAGAAAACCTACAGGCCATGGAGATATACATTTTGCAGTTTTGCAACTTAGAAAATTAGATTTTCATCCCTGCCATGATGAGATCATTTGTAACAGCGCAACGACCCGTGTTATTTATTCGAGAAGAGTTGCTGTCATCTGTATTTCGTTTGAATGTTTATTTCTACATTACACATATTTGACTTGACAAAAATTTTGACTCGGGTAATTTTGCAATGTCCAATAAAGTTACAGGCTAACCGCCAAGTTTTATTTACAGGACAAACCCAATTTCTTTTTAAAAATTTGGAACTTTCAGTGTTAACTTCATCCCATTTAATCCTTTAGGGTTGGTAAGATTTTTATGCTCATCAAGGCTGAATTTGTTTTAATAAAAATATTGTATAAAATATACTGTATATACAAATTACAAAAAAGTTACTTATTCCGTTACCTTTTCCTGAATTTTAGCATCATTACTCCAGTCTTCAGTGTCAGAAATCATTCTGATATGCTGATTTGGTGCACAAGAAAGATTTCTTATTATCGTCATGTTGTGCATCTTAATATTTTTGTAGAATCTGTGATGCGTGTTTCATCAGGATTTTTTTTGATGAATAAAAGAGCATTTACTTGTTTTATATTATACATTATTTTATATTATTCTTTACTGTCACCATTACCAAAATTTAACAAAAGTATGAATTTCTTTACAAAAACTAAACCCAAACGTTTGTATATTCAGCCTAAATTGATGTGGAGATAATACATTGATTCATTAATTAATCAAGGAAAATCCGTTAACAAAAAGAATCTTCTCCATAAATAAACTGAATGCAAATACAGTCTACATGACTAATGTATGAGGAGGTAGAAGTTAGAAGCATCTCAAAACTGATTATGTATTCATGTTTTCTATTGAGGCAACAATAACAATAAAATACATAATCATAATTAGGACAACAGGTAATCAAATGATATTAAACCAAACATGTACCCTTGTGTTTTCAGATAATCATAGTTACAAAATCGAGGATAGTGGAGAAGTAGGTCAGGAGCTTTTTTGAAGTTCAATATTTTATGTCAGCTCTCTGTGGAATAAGGGCGCTTCTGCTCTGACGGCAAAACCACTGCGTACTGACTGCGTCTGACTTCTGTTAGTATGGAGGATATACGATTATGCAATATCAGCTTATTATATGGGATGTCCATTCATAATCATTTCCAGCTTGCTTTGGGACATTCGATGCATGAAAATTAAGGGAGAAAACATAATGAAGCCTACAAATCTAAATTATACATGGAACACAGAAGTCATGTGCTTAGACAAATTCTCTCCATTTGGAAAGATTACGTAGAAGAATATCTATAATCTTAAAATCCAGTAACAAATAGAGAACAAAGTTAAAAGATTATTCCAAACGGTTCCAGTTGAGAAAGATTTTGACTAAAGACTGATGATCACTCAACAACAATCCATTTGCAAATCAGATCCTCAGTGGATATGAAGTAAATTAGCAGCTTCAGGCTATGGGAACAAATTAACTTTTCATCTGATTTTTAATCACTTTGACTAGAGATTCTTTAGCTCAGGGATCTCTCTTCTCTTTTCATTAAGTTCGCTTTGGAATGGAATGCTTCTGGGTCAATACAATTTATATTCAGGTTCTTTTGGAAAAAGAAAACATCAATTTAGCACAGTCCACTAGACACCTGTGAGCAGTGACTGAGCCAGGTTTTAACCCTATATACAGTAATCCCTCGCCACTTCACGGTTCATGTTTCGCGGCCTCAGTGCATCGCAGATTTTTTTTAAATATTCAATTGAAAAATACAAATTCAAAAATACCGTCATATCGGCACATGTATTGAGGAAAGCAGCGTTGTTCTATCATGATGCGTGAGAGAAACGGTTTCCCAGGATGCCAGACAAAGAGAGAAACTCTCTCAGAGGCTTTGTACACACCCACGGGCACTCACAAAACACGTGATTGGTTCCCTGCACGAGATCGACCAATGAGAGCACGAGTGGAGTGGGAGCCTCTTCGCCTCTCTCAGAAGCAAATGTTGATGATCCAGTAAATGTATAATATTAAGGATTTTTAATTAAATAGATTTAATTAAAAAAAAGAAATATATATATATATATATATATATACACACATACATACACACATACATACACACAAGTATAAATATACATATTTTGAACATTCTGGTACCCACTCACACACACATATCCGTAAATTCCAAGGGGGGCCAATCCTACTTTGTGGATTTTCACCTATCGCTGGGGGTTCCGGTCCACATTAACCACGATAAATGAGGAATCACTGTATATTGCACTTATAGTACTAGACTGTATATAGACTGTCATAAAAGCAAGTACTTTTTCAGTAGTAGCAAGACAAACGATTTTCCAGCTTGGGTAGCATACAGATCAGACAGGTGTGAAATGCTTAATGAACCAAAATGATCCAATATATCTTCGTAAAAACAAGGACAAACAAAATGGTCCACAATAAAGCCATATGCTCAAATAAACCTTCATAAGATAAGCACAGGAAAAATGACTAGACTCAATTTATCAGTCTTAGCTGTACTTGGGCTAGTGAAAAATGCAAAAGTCTACAATAAACAGGAGTAAAATCATAAAATACAGCTAAGTGAGCATTCTCAAAACTTTTGTGAAAATACTTAAGGTTTTCATTCTGTTAATGATGTTTTTTCTTCATTGTGATATCAGGACGGTTGCATCTTACTGTCATTTTGCACAAAAAAGGTCAAAATTAAAGTCAATGAAATGAAAAACATGCTCATCACAGAACAGACATTCAAATAATTGTACGCATAAATTAAACACATTTTGTTTTGTTTTTGGATAAACAAATAGATCTTGGCAAAATTAATCAATTCATGTTTTTGACCCAACTGTGTGGACGACTTTGCATGCCCTGTATGCTATAATTATTTCCTCATCCGTTTTATGAAAGTTCTTGATGTTTTTGGAAGGGTTGCTACTTTAAACTCTTTTCTACTTTCTCCCACTGACCGCTGTTCTCTGCTTCCGTTTGCCATTTAAAAAAATGAACCATGTGTGCCCACGTATGTGTGGTGGTTGGAGAGAAGTTGCTTCTCGATAACAGCTGACACTTTGACATTTTGTTAGATGAGATTCTGAGTGTTTACACATACAAATTAGTTTTATTCCCTCATCTCTGCACTCAAAAATAGCACGAATCAATATGACAGCACGTCAAACTGGCTAATAATTAACATTAAGAGGACAAACCATCTCACCTCATTTTATTCAAAATGATCACTCAACAAGACAGAGAGACAGATGGATAATTAAATTGTCAAGCAGATGGCAAGTCCCTCTTGGATACCTGATAATTTCACCATTTTGACCCTCTCACAAGCCTGTGGACAAAATCTTGTCATTTCACGAGAGGCCATATGGAAACTCCCAATTTCACATCACCCATAAATTCATTGATTCAGTAACAGTTTGTTCTGTCTGTCGCTCTGCTAAGCTGACGGGCCACAGAGCCGACTGTGTCTGGCATGACTGAAATTGGTCAGGTTTGCTGTGCTTATGTAAAGGCTCGGAAAGATGTAGCAGATGCCAGAGGCAGGTCTTGCTCCTAATAAAGAAGGATGGGGGAGTGCAGAAAGTATTGAGGTCTGCATGACAAACGTCACATGGAGGCTGTGCGCATTCATGTCACACAATCGGAATGAACACAGGTACTTTCTAGGATATACTGCAGTGGTTTTTGTGTGGAGGAAAAACCAAACGTTGGTGGTTGCAAAAATCTACCACATGTACAAGACTCAATGGCACATAAGAAATCAACAATAAAGAGAAGGACATTTTCCTGATCATACCATTTGGACCTCATCATTATAAAAGTTGCCCATCCCTGCCCTACATTTTGAATACAGGTGAATGTACTTGTTAATAATTATTTTCACGTTATTTATTACATTTGTTTCCATGTAAAAACGTAATTATTAATGCATAAATATCCTTTAATTTGTAGAGAGCAGTGCTAATTTAGTATTACTAAGAGAACTATATTTATTCATATTATTATTTTATATTAGTTTTTCTCTTTGATTTTCATTTTAGTTAAGGTTTTAGTCATTTTTATGTCAAAATTTATTTATTTTTCTTCCAGTTTTAGTTAAGTCCATCAAGTTAAACTAAATTAAAATAAGAAAAGTTCCCCTAACCTCAAGCTAAAATAAAATAAGTTTAGTTTTTTTAATGCACATATAACAAAATGTTATATGTTTATTTCATTTCCAGTAACTGAAATAATTTTTCATGTTTTAGTTTATGTAATAACTCTGGTGGGGACTAACATAAAAATTACATTTCGCAACCTGAACTAAAGATGAGTGTTCAAGTCATTGTATGTATGAAATGCATTTTAGCATTTAAAGCATCTTAAAAAGGTATCATAATTTTTTTTATTATTAACCCATTACCTGTAGTGATATACAGTATGGGTTGGATTCAGATTCACTAGTACATTCTGTAAAAATTACAAAGAGTAATTTTGACAAAACAAACAGCCACTAATGCATTGCTACTTTAATTTATGCACACTACTTTCTCTACAAAAGCTTAGGGGGGGCCGGCTTTTCCAGCACAGTCCTGTCATTATAGCTTGCAACGTGATTGACAGGACAAAATAGAACAGAAGCTTAAGTGGCAGTCCAGCCATGTATTTTCTTCACATTACAGCAAATCATTTACTCGCTCCCCCTGGGCAAATGAAGAACTCAACAAATAAAAATGAACCAGGACGGGTTCATTGGATTAGTCCAAGCAGGGTCTAATTTACATATACATCATCACTCACTTGATGAAATATCCATGTCTTTAGTCGCAGCCATGCGTGTCTCAATACTGTAAACAATTATTGGATAGTGTGATTTCAAGCTATGGTTATGCTTCATGCATTGTTTATTGTGTATCAATATAAACATATAGTTTATCATCAGAATAGCATACTAGACTAACAAAACTCTTATCTGAGGTTCCAAAGATAAATTTCCATAGGCAATCCATATGAATGAATGTTCCCCTGTGGTGAAAATCAAGGTTTTAATTTTGTTTGTATTTATATGTGGTATTTTTAATATGCTTTCAGACCAACCATGCGCAAGTTCATGAGTCAACTGTCTCAAAAACGTGGTTTGAAATCCAACATGCCGGTGAACTTTATATCATTAAATCTGAAACAGTGGAGCCTCAAGAAAAGCCAGGCTCTCCCGGTATATTTTTCTGTTGATTTGAAAAATTGCAATTGAATTATGTATATAATGTCTATTATGATGTTATAATGAACTATATGCCTTTCTCCATTGACGTTCAAAGTGTTTCTAAAGATTCTGATTGTTAGAAGGCAACTGTCTGACTGAGATGGCGAACGGGAACATGGATTGTGTAACTTTAGCAACAATTATTAGCTGTTTGATAACGTAGTCAAGCAAAAGGCTAATCATATTACTCATGTGTTACATAAAATGCATTAGCCTACCATTCTGATACATAGACTTGCAGACAAGCCTGTATAATTCACTCTTACTCTTCTAGTGAATCGGTTTCTGGTTAAAACAAGTATGACTGAAATAAAACAGTATTTCCACTTTCAAACCGTATTTCCAGTATTTACTACAGTAAAGTTGACGAGTTGATCAGCGTATTCTAAATGAAGCAAGGGTGCAGAGTTACATTCAAGCTATATTAAGGCATGCAGAATTTTTTTTAATTTTGGTGATCAAAGACGAGTTAAGGAATAAAATTATTGACTTTAAAAATAAAGGTTCTGTATTGCCATCTAACAACCTCCATGAATTACCTTTTTTGAACAGAAGGTCATTTAGACTATTAAAATGTTCTTCGGACTAAAGAAATTAGTTATTTTATGAATGGATCTTCTATGGCATCAGTGTGAAATCTCCAATTGGTATTATTATAATAGCATATAATGAGACCAGTCTAGAATAAGATGATGCATAAGTACTGTAAAGTTTCTCCTCCCATGTTCTGTTGCAACAGGTCTACTGTACCAATGAAGACCAACTCCAGGATATAATGGGCAGGACAAACTTTTAGAAGCACACAGATTCACTCTATATAACAAGATTTCTAAATGACTTTCCAATTTCTAAAAGTACATCTGCATACACATTTAGAAAAATAGGGACATAATTAAATTAAAGAGAGACTTCACTATCTTGGAGTTTAAAAAGAGATCCTTGCAGGTCTCTTGAAGGTTTCAGGTGATGATGAGGTGCTGATGCAGATCTCAAGGCAGCGTTCTGAGACAATAGCCCACGTGTACGAACAGACAGACTGGAAGTCTGTTGGCATGACAGACAAAAAAATACTACAGGTATTTCTTAATATTAGTATTTTACAGATATTTTCAGTTTCAATACTACTCTATTGCTCTTAAAACTTACATAGACAGCATTTTGGTGCACTTATTTGCATTGGTCTTTGTAATACCCGAAAATGCTGTACTAGGCAGCTCAACGGTTTCGAGCCTATACATTTTCAAATGTTAGAGAAGATAGATTATTTTCTGAGACAGTCAGAGACATCATTCATACCCTTGTGTTGTTACACATTCTTTCTTCTGTGGAACACAAAAGGAGATGCAAGGCGGAATGAGCCTCAGACACCATTCACTTTCATTGGAAAAGATGCAATGAAATTGAATGGAACAGACTGTCTAACACCTTCTTTTGTGTTACACAGAAAGGAAGAAAGTCATGCAGGATTGGAACAACCCAAGGGTGAGTAATTGATGATAGAATTTCATTTTCAGGTGAACAATCCCTTTAACTTTTCTCAGCCTGAACAGTTTGGAGTATAACAGCTGACCAATGGAAAGCCATTTCAACTCATTTATATATCCTCACATAGACAGTTGCGGTGCACCTGTTTTAGGTGCACTTTAATGGAAATGGAAGACTTTAAATTGAGATAACGTGGCATGAATGTGAAACACTAGTATCAGCGGCTTTCTTCAAACAATTATCTCAATTTGACCAATATCATCAGTGTTATTATGTAGCTTAAAAAGTAACAGACATTTCACTGTGCACGCGCTTGACACAGACACATGCTCTTACCTTCAACAGCCCACACAATCCGTATTATCCATAACAAACGAATTATATCCATAATTGCCGTAAATTTGGGCATTTTACTGTAAAGACCCAGAATATTCATTGAAAACTTGTCTGGCAGGCCATCTGTGAACACACTGTGATCGCAAGCTCTCGAATAAACCCCATCGGACTGGATGAACTAAAGCAAGTTTGGACGAAACCAATGAAACGCAGACGAGGGGGCGGGAATGAGTGATGCTCAGCAAACATGAGAATCATCAGTGTCTGCAAGATAATAATAATATTGACAATAATAATTACAATAATAACGATACACTGTTGTTGTTATTATTATTTTTTATCTCTATTATGAAAGCTAATTTACTTACAAGTTATTCATACTGATGAATTAAACAATTATACTTAAATTAGTGTTTATGAAATAAAACAAACTAAAATTTTAAAACTGAATAAACTGTTATGAAAATAAAAATTGAAGTACTTTCATTTAAACTCTATATTATTAAAATTATTATTATTATATTTTCCTATATTCGTTAGAAACTGTTAGCATCACACGTTCTCATCGATCTCATCGATGTCTATTTGATGTGTGTGTTCACATCTGGAAGAATTTTTTTTTTTTTTTTTTTTTGCAGTGTTTGCTCATCTGCAATCCGTCTTTAGGACGTCCTCCTGTCAGACGTTTAATGGACATTTATAAAATGTCTTAAAGATGTATGTGATTTAGAATGGATGTAAAACTGACATCTTAAAGACGTTTCTCAGACGATTGTACACAGCAGAAGCTCTTTAACAGACATCTTGCAGGCGTATGTGTGTCATCTAGGATAATAGATAATCATAAAAAAATAATCATATAAAGTCAGTCATTTAAACTGATTTCGGAAGTCACGCAAAAGACTGTAAGCACTTAAAACAAATATAATAATAATAACAATTATATATATATATATTATTTATATTTAATAATTTCTATGTTTATATTATTTCTTTTTCTTCTTCTCTTTTTTACATTTTAAACAGCATTCTCCTTTTGGATAGGCAAGCCAAGTAATCTCATCTGTATGAATTTATGTTATACCAACAGTGCCCCCTAGAGTTTTTACTCTGTCTGTGTGCGTGGGTGTGTGTGTGTCTATGTGTGTGTGTGTGTGTGTGTGTGTGTGTGTTGAGAGGTGGTGCTTGTGATCATCTATCAAATAGTTCTCTAATCCTTTGAGTCACTTGCAATTTTATGGTTTTGAAGATTACAAAGCCGACAGATCACACAAGGAGCTGGTGTGAAACAGACAAACGGCCTCGTTTCTCAACACCACTGCTCGTGATCTTTGACTCCCATGTGAGAACCTCCATGTGGTACTTCAGACCTCATACATGAATTCCTTTATTCACTTAGATATATTCCCAGTGGTTTTAATAACATAATCCTTGATAGTGGAGCTATTAGCACATGCACAGCATAAAAAAGCAAAAATATTAAGTTTTTCACAACAGACAAAAAACAAGCTTACATTTTATTTAAAACATTTTAAATACGATTAAAAAAATCATCTGTCAAAAACATAAGTAAAACATGAGTAAAATGAATACAGATTTTAAATGACACAGTCATTTTAATATATTTTATCCGATATAAGAGTATTTTCATGCAAATTTGTTTGTATCATACAACTGAAGGGGAAAATCATAATGACTCATTAAAAATAGAGCATGATTATACAAATTTCTGTAAAAATTCAAATGGCATACCACAGAGCAAGAGTCAGAGCAAGAAAGGGATAGACCACCGGAAAGGGAAAGAAGGAGAGTTAGGGAAAGAGAGAGAGAGAGTGAGAGAGGGAGGAAATAGAGCAGAAGAATATGGAACTGACATAAAGGAATCTAGGATAATTCAGCCTCAAGATGAGTGAGGACAGCAAAACGGCAGACTAGAGAATCCAGGGGTCGTTACCATGGAAACCTTTGCCCAGGGAGATTGGCGACCCTCCTGTCTACTAATGCTAGCAGAGCGAAGATTGTAGGTCACATATGGCACCAACAACCCAATCAGGTCTAATCTGTCTTGACTTGTGGGTCATGAATTGAACCATGAAACTGGTTTTTACTCTGTCTCATATCACTGATTGTGTGTGTGTGTGTCATATACATATATATATATAAATATATAATTCTGAACTTTTAAAGTGCATGCATGTGTTTTTAATAAGATAATAAAATGTTATAATTTATGCTACCAAAAACAAACAAAAGGCACTAACATCTTAAGGTTGCACTCTTGAAAAATACAACCATAAGACTGAAAAATGCCCGAATGGTGACTAAAATTCATAATTCTGTTTAATAATATGAATTAATTACATCTCACTGAACGTATATCTATATATAAAAAATTCATTTGGAAACATGCCTAGAGTACTTTCCCTCCATTCATCTGCGTTAGTGATTTCTGGGTTATGCTGGAAAGTGACCATGTGTCTGTCAGGCCTCTGTGTTCAGTCATAGCATGACATGGATGGAGGTGCCAGTTTGCAATGTAGCTGATGAAGTGGTTTGGAAAATATGGACATGAGTATGTGGAAATAAAAGAGAAAAAAAGGACACCCCTTTAAAATGTTTGTTCTGGTTGTAAGACAATAATTCCATAATGGTTAAATTCACCATTACCTTCTTTGTTGTTGGTAAAAAATGTTGTTGCTGTTCTCATTTTCAAGGGCGTTTAAAGCTGTAGATTTAAGGTATTGCACTTAAATCAACAAAACATTGTTGAGTCAATTAAACTTGACAATCACTCCTATAATTTCACTAAAAGCATGCGTGATGAAGGTCATGTTTGCTTGTTTCCCATTTCCCTGGTTAATACATTTCCACACATCTGTTTCTGTTTTACTCTAAAGACTGAATAAAATCTTCACTCTACAAAAAAAAATCTGTATTAATTTGACAAAATTTTCTGTATTTATGTTGTTTTTAACAGGTGTTTTACCTATATTTTGGTTCATTACTTCATTTTATTGTGTTTTACGGTTAACAGAAATGAATGTCCATAAAAATTACTGGGAAAAAATCCAGGTAATACGTTTTATTTAATGGATTTTTATATGTACATTGTACATATAACAAAAATGAACATGATAACATGTATTATTATAATTGTGTATATATATATATATATATATATATGTGTGTGTGTGTGTGTGTGTGTGTGTGTGTGTGTGTGTGTGTGTGTGTGTGTGTGTGTGTGTGTGTGTGTGTGTGTAAATATGTATTTATTGAATGTTTTATAAATAAATATACAATTATAATTATACAAATATATAATTATAATTGTATATTGTATATTTATTTATAAAACATTCAATATATATATATATATATATATATATATATAAAACATTCAATAAATAGATTTATATATATATATATATATATATATATATATATATATACATTAAGTATTAAAGTATACAAGTAAAGTGTTAAAGTATTAAATTCAAGTATTAAAATATTAAATATACAATATATACAATTATAATAATACACATTATCATGTTCATTTTTGTTATATGTACACTGTAAAAAAATTAATCCATTAATTTTTATTTATTTAATTGAACATGTAAATAATAATAATATTGATATGTATGTAAAATTCTGCATTATGAATACACTGCTTATATCAGTAACTCGGCACTGAAGTCTGAAACTAACCGGCCCACAAAAACTACCATAAACTCTACCATGAGACCACAGACCCTCAAAATACTCTCTTTTGTGAGAGTAGAAACAAACATGACACCCCACTGTGCCATTTTGATGGCTTCTGATAGTAACACGCACTGATATGGGTCTGGCTTTCTAATCCTGCTGCTCTAAATTGGAAAAATTGACCTTGCTCACAGAGGTGACTCAAATTTTGTCTCTGTCACATTTCCAGGACTTAGTAGAGTTTTCTGTTAAGATGAACAAGGCCTGGAGGACGAACAAATATTTCATGAGTAATTAAATTTATGGGGCACTCTGTGAATTTGGCTCTCAAAATAGTAGGACGGTATCAGTTGACAGCACGAGAAAAGAAAGAAAGAAAGAAAGTATAAAAATGACAATAATATAATGGCCTGGGTCACTCCCATCCCACATTACAGTTAGGTGTCACACAATTGATTTTGTCAGGTTTAACTAACAGCTTGACATATGTTTATGCTATTAGATATGGGATTGTGTGGACCCAATAAAAGCAGCATGGAGCAGTCACAGCTTGCACTGACAGGCTGATGGTATTGATCTCACTATCAGCTGAGACATGGAGCCCCAGGGAGAGAGATTTGGGGAGCAACTCTCTGCTTCGCTTCAAAACCAGGAGGACCAGATCAAATAAGTAGTTGAGTCAACCGGCCACCAGTCAATAATTATCATTTTATGGCACTGATATCCACTTCATGTCTGATTCATTATTGAACTGGCTTCCAGGCACATAAACAATGCAATGCAATTGATATTGTACTTTCTCTCAATTTCTTTGGAATCATCACTCTAACTGCTATGAGTTGTCCTCTAACATGCATTATCTGTAAAGCTGCTTTGAAATGATATGTATTATGAAGAGCTGCATACAAACAAATGTGAATTGAATTTAAAATTGAACTGATGGAGATTTAGGGACAAACAGAACAGAAACACATAATACAGTAGTATTTGCTGCCCTCTTGTGACAGCTGTTACTGACTAATAAGACTATTGTGTTTCATGAAACAATATGTGGTACCTTTTTTGCATGTAACACTTTTCAAATGTGTGTGTTTTTTTAAAGAAAAAATATTTAATATTGATAAGTATATTTAATATACTTTAAATATTAATACAATAATAATTAAAAATTGAATTGATAAAAAAATGCATTATAGGTATATTATATAGAAAAATTATGATAACCTAGAATAGCTATTTGGTACAATTAAAAATCTGTATTTGTAAAATATCTTTAAATTATAAACGGAACCGAGTGTATGTGTAAAGAATGCAGTGTTGCTTTAAAGGAGGAGATCTTCAGATTATGACGTGCAGGCCTGCAGTTGGCCGAGAGTATTAGAAGTTCACGCTTATTGTAAAGATTAAAGCATAGCTGGTGAAAGGCCGGAAAGCTCTGGTTATGTCTGTTATCAGCTTTAATGGAATTCCACTTGAATATCTTTTTTTTTCTTTTTCTTTTTTAAATTTAGAAAAACAAGTCTCTGTGTAGATAGACGTATCATTTGGGAGATAGACAATGTGGCTGGAGTAAAACCTGTGCTAAAGGAGTATATCTTGTGGTAAGACATTTAATTTTTTATACTGAGAATATTACATCTCACAGTAGAAAATATATTCAAATCAACGTTTTAAGTAGTACACACAATGCTATTTTATTTTTTCATGATCATAGAAAATATTACAATTATCAGTACAATTTATGTGTTTTTTTTACGATTCTTTTTAAAGATTAAACATACATTTTATAGATACATGTGAAGTTCAGAGGGTTGTCTCTGTGAAACTGTCCTTTCTCTTGAAGCCTGCCAGAGAAGGAGACCACTAGACTGCAAAGATGAAAGTGAAATGGACAAAGTTGGGAATGGTCTTCTTTCTGCTTCTCTCCTTTGTAATGACGGGCTGTTTCATTTGGCAGTACAGGCTTCCCAAAGCAAAACCAGGTAAAAATGGCTCAAATTAATTTAAAATCTATACTTTAAAATCTAAGGTCTATTAGAAGGTTTATACTTTAAAATCTAAGGTCTATTAAAATCTAAGGTCTATTTAAAGTAAAAGCTATACTTTAAAATCTAAGCTCTATACTATACTATACTATACTATACTATACTATACTATACTATACTATACTATACTATACTATACTATACTATACCGTAGAGAAATCCAGCAAGTGATCATCCCACATTAATGAATGGATGGTGAATGTTCATTTAGAAAGAATTATGCATTTTGCTCCCACAAATATAAAAAAAATATATTTTTTTTTACTTAGTGCCTAGACAGCATTTACAGCATTGGGGAACATCCTTACATTTGGCTTTTCGATCTGCTTATGCTTAATTAATCGTTGGCTATGGATTACACAGAGCTCGACATAGTGGCTTGTAGATTACTGTGTGCTGTAAATCCTGATTATCACTTGGGGGAAGGGAAAAAGGAACTTTGTGTAAAATACATGATTATGGACAAAACACCCAGCAAATCCTCCGTTTCACGTCAAATGCACTATATTATATAATGATAAGATATGAGTGATGGCATTAACATGCTATTTATATCATATTTGTTGTGTTATAAATTAAGTTCACACTGAAAGTTCTATGTTTACAAACATTGGACAGCCTACATATCATATTTTTTACTTTGCAGTGGATATAAGAGCTGCAAAAGAAGTGAAAGAGGAGAAGATGTGCCCACGTTTTCCCGAGCCTGTGCCATTGGAGCACCCGGTACCTGTCCTCATGGACGCTTTGGACAAGGTCAGACTGCTGAAGTCAAATGATAAGTAAAGTTCTTTCTGTGTGAATTCCCAGACCACTCTATTAGAATATCAGCTCTTTTCTGTTTATAAATACTGATAATCAGTTTGATAAAATCAAATATGATGTGCTCCAGGTGGATGTGCTCTTGAGGACCAGCATTGATTCCACAAAACTGCCAGCCATATCTGCCATTGTAATATTTAATGACTCTGTATTGTGGAATGGTAACTTTGGCAGAAAGAATGGAAGTGACCCAACGTCTTCCCCAACAAATGAGTACACAGTTTACAGGTGGGTTATTTATGGTTATTTGAATTTTTTTTTTTTTATAAAGTCTCTTAAGTTTACCAGGACTGCATTCATTTAATTTAGAATACAGTAAATACAGTGAAAATTGCACAATATTATTACAAATTGTTTTCTGTTTGAATATATTAATGTATAATTTGTATATTCTTCAGCATCATTACTCCAGTCTTCACTGTCACATGAACCTTCAGAAATCATTCTGATATGATTTTCTGCTTAAGAAACATTTGTATATCATTATATTATTATCATCAATGTTGAAAACAGTTGTGCTGTATAATAGTTTTGTGGAAACTTTGATGGATAGAACATTTAATGAACAGCATTTATTTGTCAAATACAGATTTGTCATCACAGGAATTAATTGCATTTGTAAATGTATTGAAAAATAAAACAATTATTTTCAACAGCAATACTATTTCAAAATGCTACTGTTGCGTATGACCCGTAAAAGTTGATGCCCACCCTCTTAAAACTCAAATTTAGATAAACATATATCATAAATATTTATAGCAATAGGCTCTTTGTCTAATTTGTTTCTTTGTTGTTTGCTATGGTTATACTACAAAAGAATTGCAAGCCTTTCAAAAATCTTCCCCACTTTGATGCTGTATAAACTTTGGGAAGAAGGAAAAGTGGATTCCTTGGATGACCCTCTGGGAAAATATGTTAAGAACTTCACTATAAAAAACCCTCTTGGGAAAAGATGGGGCCATGACCTCAAGTCCATCTCTGACAGCATGAGCAGTAAAGAGGCTCAAGCCCGCATCTCCTCAGTTACCTTGAGAAGGATGGTCAGTCAGCTGTCAGGTGAGGACTACACCTTATCTGTCACTGACCTCACGCATAGATGATTAGCATGTACATAATTAGTGCATTCCATGGTTCCATGTACTGTAAAGTAAAGAAGGTGAAACCTGTAATTAGATTAACTGTTTTTATCCTAGGAGTTTCCCACAGACCTGGTCTTCTGGTTTAGGATTAGACCGGAAGGAATGGCCCTAACATGCTGTGCTCAGCTTACCTCAAGCTGATGTTTATATAATGTGTCAGAAACACTGGTGCTTTTAGATTTTGGTTCAATTTATTACATTCAGAAATAAGCTTTAAGTTGTTTTGTCAAGAAATCTGAAATTGAAAATTTTTCTGCCGTCAGTTTATAATGAAAGACCTTGGATTATAACAAAACAAATATAACTGTGCCTTTATATCCCATAATTGTGAGTTTATATTGCAAAATGTGATCTTATGTCTTATTTTAAAATGTATCTTAATAATTTTATTTTTTAACCTGAAGCATAAACAGACTTCCATAATTTTTAAACATGCACAATACAGAATATCAGCATCAAATACATTTTGTTATTCAGTATTACATCGGGTTTTAGATTTTATTGTTAATGCTCATTTTGCTGCCATCTAACGTTCAATCAAAGCTAATCTTTAAAAACATTAAGAACTTAATTGTAATCTTTAAAAAATCTCAAAATTAATTTGAAGTTACATTTAAGTTACATATTTAGTTTTTTTTATTTTATTAACTTAGACAAAATTGTATACATTTTTATTATCTGCCATTTACCGCTCACCAGTCATAACATCTAAATAATTATTGACTTGAAAATGACTATTGGTGCATCTGCATCTCCAATAATTTTACTTTAAATTAACAAACGTCAAAATATTGAAATATGTTTGATAACTAATTTTTGAAAAGGCTGATAATCATATTTTGTATTACCAATTACAGGTTTACCAAGGCGGCTCAGGTCGACTACTTTACTCTGGAGAGGCAACACTCAGGCTGCTGTGGATTTATTACAAGATGATGTTCTCGTTGCTGACCCTGGAACAAAGTAAGTTAGTACATAGAGTTTGTATTGAGAGGATGTTTAATGAATGAGAGGAGGTGTAAATAATTGATGACAGCAGATAAATACTCTGTGCACTTGTGGATTCTCTCTGGAGGAAGTAATTCCAGTCCTCTGCTGTCCTCAGATGCCACTACAGCAACTTGGCCTTCTCCCTGTTGGCCCACGTGATGGCGGAGAAAGTAGCAGGGATGGATTATCAGCGATGGGTGTCTGAAAATATCCTGCAACCGCTGGGAATGGAGGACACAGGATTTGAAATCAGCCCACAGATAGAGGACCAGATGGCAATAGGTGTTTACTCAAGTGGGCGGCCTGCACCCCTATATGACCTAGGCTGGTACAGACCATCAGGGCAAATGTACTCCACACCTGCTGACATGGCCAAACTGGTGATGATGCTGCTGGGTGCATCCTACCATCAGGTTCTCCAGCCCGACACTCTCAAAACCATGTTAACGCCTCTGTTTCGCTGTGAAAACAGTTACTTTGCAGACCAAACAGGCACGCCTTGGGAGGTGAACGAACAATTGGGCTATGATGTTATACGGAAAGATGGGGATTTAGATGGTTATTCAGCCACAATCGCCCTCATTCCTCGTTTGAAGCTCGGGTTGGTCATCCTAATGGCTGGAACCAAACCTGAAAATGAGGATCTCATGGCCAAGGCCTGCAGTTATCTCATCCCTGCCATGGAATGTGCCTTCAGAGGTGCACCTCGTGTTCTCATCTCTCCTCCAGACCCTAATCCATACATAGGCTACTTTACTTATGGTAACATAACGTTCTATGAGATCAAAACGGACACTGATGGAGTGCTGTCTCTGGAGCAGTTCGGACCTCAAGTAGACACCATGGCTCCTTTGAAGTACAGGAGTTTGAAACTCAGTTATCTGCAGGATAGGGTGTTCAAGGTGGTGTTTGAGAAGGAGTACCCATGCCAGCTGAAAGTTAACGCTGCCTCTGTGGATCTTGAATCTCAGGATAGACAGCTTTTTAACTTTTACATTTTCAACAAAAAGGGGCTCTCACCGGGTTTTGATGTCCCAGGGTTAAACACATATAAAGTTTTACGGATACAACACAAACCGATTTTCAACAGTTGAAGAAATAATTTGATATGGTTTTTGATCGTCTGAAATCATTTGATCATGAATTGTTAAGTAAGGTGCTCTCTTTGGTGAAAGTGTCAAAATCAGAGGAACTTTAACCTTTGCTTGTGTATATTTTTATAAATATTTCCTTCATGATAAGAGCTGAAAGTATAAATCTCTTTTTCCTTTTTTTATTTTGACAATTTAAAAAATGTAAATTTTTATATATCTCTTGCTGTTTGATCGTTTGTCCCTGTATGTGTGTTTCCGAGAAGCTTGAACTGCAGGTCTTAACTAAAAATAAAGTGTGTGCCTTTCCTAAGCATTTGCACCTGTGCACCAGTTTCCAAAGTAACCAATGTTGAGTTTTTAATTGAGTTTAGAATTTACTTGTCTGTAAATATAAACCAGTGTAAAAGGCCCAAACCAAAGACGAT
Organism: Rhodeus uyekii; assembly: GCA_037043235.1. Lineage (NCBI taxonomy): Eukaryota > Metazoa > Chordata > Actinopteri > Cypriniformes > Acheilognathidae > Rhodeus > Rhodeus uyekii. The sequence goes on from JAWRVZ010000034.1 coordinate 3,028,306, forward strand.
AACTATAAGTGTTCTAACTCTATGAGAATGATGATATCAACACAGAGGAATATTGACACTTTCAGAATGACTTTTTCCTGATGAATGATAAAAAAAAATTGATAGCCATTCAGAATCATACCGCAACGCACACTTATAATAAACAGAACAGTATTGTGCGTTAGTTTGGACACTAAAAAACTTTTTTATTTTTTTAAAATAAAAGTATTTACAGTTATATTTCTTGTGAATGGGCCTCATTTTATCATATTTATTTTTCTCGATAATGTAAAAGTCAATTTTTTAAAAGAAAAAAAAATCTATATACTCTTACACTGTATATGCATGCTAAACAAATACAATAAAAAAATATATAAAATGTGTCCCCACAGTTTTTTTATTTATATGTATTCTCTAAAAATTGAGATACTAATAAAATGTTTTGTTTCATAAAGAAACAATATAGTAAATGCTGTAGAAGTGATGCTAAGTCAGTGCTGTTGTACTGAGGCAACCAGAAATGTTATGGTATTATAAATTATAAAATGTTGTGGCTCAGTGAAGTTTAGAAATGGGCCCATACCTCGCTGAGTCTTGAGGATATTGAGAACTGGGAGAATCAAGCTGTATATCACTGTTGACCTACAAATCTCCAAAATCAATAGGCCTATGTTAGAGGACAGGTATCATAAAATGAGCGGCCAAATGATAAGAGACCAGGAATATTGTACTGTGGCTTTCTGTGCACAAAAAAAATTCTGCCCACTTAACACTGCAATTCATCTTGTAGTTTATAAACTGGGGTAACTAAGGAGGCAATGTCTCTAACGCCTTTTAAATCTTTCAAAGATAAAAAATAATATTAATAGTCAGTCATTCCCAGTCTCCAGGTCTTCAACTTGTAGGTTGTCATCTTGATTCTGGAATCATCCAGCTGCAAAATGCTGCATATATTAGCACATATGCTGCAAAAGAAAAATTGCATTTTGAAATAAAATGTACATTGAAGGATTGCTTTTACATTAATACATTTATAGGCGTACTAATAAATAAATATTAATTGATTGCGATGGAGCTCACATTTTCTATGGAGTCATTCAGGCAGTTCAGTTTATAGAAAGATAAAAAAGTGTGGTGAAAGTGTGCATTTAATTATAAGAGAGCTTTATTATTATTATTTATTACTATATAATGATTATAATTATATATCAATTTGTGAAGTTTGAAAGAAGTGAAGTTTTTCGCAGATCTCATGGGCTGAAATGTGTTCAGCTGTGGACGGAAGATGTCACTGTAACATCACAAATCGGGGACAAACCGGCTCCACAAGATGGACATATTTGCATATTTTATATAGACATACAGAGATGGCACTTTTAAAAGCAAGATTTATTTGAAGCCATTCCTTTTGACTGTTACATCATTTATAAAGTTATCCTTGGCTGACATCCAAGTAGGTTATGAGTTCCGGACACCGCATTCCGTACTTCCGTATACAGCTAATTCCACTCTCCGAAGTTTCACGAAAACACCCGAAGTGAAACGAAAGGTCGGTCCTGTAGGACTGCTGGAAGCGGCCGCAGCGCCATGTTGAACGGAATCATCACACTCCGTGGAGATACTCTCGTCAAAGAGCAGTGGTAAACAAAGTGTTATTCATTTTCCAAAAGGGGCACACCTGTCAAGATCGCCCTGGCAAGAGGAGGTCAACTAGATCCTCGAAAACCCCGGCTGGGGAGGGGGAACAGCCCCCAACATTCAACAATGAAGATAAACCACAATAAGCGCTAGCTGGCTAACTTCAGCCCGCAATTCTCTCAATAAGCTAGCTAGCTTATTAGCTCAAGCTTTTCTATCCGCTCAGATACCGGCAACCTGCTCCTTCAAGGCCAGGTGTTGACGGAACTCGCCAGTAATATTTTTTTACGTGCACTGTTTAGCCGCTAGCTAATTTAATTGTAAATAACTGTAAAGCCGTGCGCTTGTTTTTTTCGTTTTGTTTTGTTTTATTTGCGATGAGTTTGCCGCCGAAAGCGGCGCCGAAACCAGCCGCTGCAACCGCCGCTGGATCTGGACCAGGAACCGGGCCGTCACCCTCGAGCCAACTGCGGGCCACCCTGACCACAGTACCGCTACCGCCCGGGACGCCGGTGGCCCAGCAGCCTCCACCGCAGACACAGTATCCTTCTCTCAATGCATCTTGCTCCATCACAAATATGTGGGGGTTCCCCCCCGAAAACCAACTGAACTGACTGCTTGGACAGTGTTTCTAAACATCATGGGGATTGAATTGATGGCAGAAACGGCTGTCTAGGCAGGTGGGTCAGTAGGTTTTGACAGCGCTTTAGTGTGTTGAAGTGTTTAGTTGTGGTTTAAGTACGGTTTTGTTTCTTGTACATGGAGTTACTGGTGCATTACTAACAGTGTTTGTGTGACTGTCAAAAGCCAAGCTGTTAACTCACAGCCTGTTTGGTCTGATCCAGCTCTCTTTACTCGTGTCACTTTATAAATATGATCTAAGATATTTAGATCATGTCATGATTTACTCGCATTTCATGTTGTTATAAACTTCTGACTTATGAGAAATGCATAAGAATCCCTTCACTTTCATTGCATGTTTCTCCATAAAATGAAAGTGAATGGTGACTAAGGCTGTGATTCTGCTGACATGTCATGAGGGAGAGTACCGGTAGATTTTTTTGTTCCTTTGCACAAACCTTCCTTTAAAGAGATAGTTAATCCATAACTGGAAATTGTGTCATTAGTTACACACCATCATGTCAGTTTCAAAAGTGTAAGACTTTTGTTCATCTTCAGAACATAAATGAAGATCTTTTTAATGAAATCTGAGAGCTTTCTGTACCTCCATTGACAGCTACACAAATACCACTTTGATGCTTCAAAAAGTTCATAAAGAGATCATAAATCGAATCCATATAAATTGAACGGTTTAGTCAAAATGTTCTGCTTTTTGACTGGGTTTATATGGTGGTTTTATTGAATATCTGGCTTCTAGTATAACTTTTCATCGTTAAAGAGTAAGTAAATATGTTGGTCTGGCATTTGCAGTTTGTTTTTGGGCAATAAAATAACAGGGTTAAAGACTAATTAAGACTGTTTACAGTGGAATATAAAGTGTTAACAGCGCATATTAATAGTCAGACACAGTCATGGGTTTCTCTTGGCTTTTATTTATTTAATAATTTTATAATCATGGGAGATTCCCCAAACGCATTTACAGTAAATACTTTCTGGGTTTTTTGACTGTACAAAACAAAAAAAAGCATCCTCTTTAAACTGGTTTAATTTACGTGTTGTTTGTCAGGAAATCTATTTGCATATATTTGCTAGCTGAGAATTATCTGCTATAAACTCACATGAGCAATTGATCTTTTGTATAACTCATGCCAGTTTATATTTGCATTTATTGTGTCTCATATAGCACTCTGATTTAAGCAGGAGGTTTATTTAGACAATGACAGCATGGCAGAGGAAACCTTTTGAGTATCTGAAGTATTGAGAATAATTTTGAAATAGTGAGTGAAAATGAGACATTATTATTGCTGTGTCATTGCAGATGTATATCTTGGTAAAACATACTGTAGGACTAAAAATAATCTGTTTATTGGCTGTAAAAGTGTGACGTGATTGTGGAGCATGAGAATGCTGGGAAAGTGTCTTGGCAGTGTGCCAAGGAAAGTTAAAATGAGTAACTAACAGCTGTTGTTTTACCCTGGTTACAGTAAACTGTACATTATCACTGTTTGAACTCTCTCACTGTGTATGGGCCTGTGGTGCAGTGGAGGAGGACGGGCTTCCCCACCCTTTTAACAATAGCCTGGTTGTACAGACAGAACTGAGGCAACACAGATCTGCTGCTGGGTTGGCGATGGAAGACGCATCTCCATCCTCTGTACTCCAGCAGCACGTTAGTGTACAATCAGCTGCTTGTGTATGACCGTTTTACTGCACCTATGATGTTCATTTGTGCAAGATCCACATTTCTCATTTCACAGTATGACACCATGATTCAAAAGACACTGTTTATTTAGTAATGTGAGGTATTTTTGATTATATGGGTATAAGAGTTTTAAGTACTATTTATGTAAACTTTGCATCGCTTTCTGGCGTGGCTGAAGGTTGCGATTTTGTGAGCTCATAGAGGAACAGAGAAACTGCAAAATCAGTTGAAAATGAGTAGAAGAAATGTTTCGTTAAAAACGTTTCCTCTTTTTTTTTTTTTTTAATGCCTGTGATAAAGATAACTTTTTTTAATGCCTTTCTGTGATATATTAAATATATTTTTGTTTTTGCATATCTAAAAGGCACACATTTCATTAGTAATAGCTGACGACATATGAGTTTTTAGCACCATGGTCTGCTGTTTGAGTTATAGAAATTTCAGTTCAGCTTATTTAAATATGAAAAGATTTTTAAATCTGCAAATAAATAGTAATTCAAATTAAATCAGTAAAAAAAAATTTATCAAGTCATTGTTTATTTATATGATTACATATTTCTAGCTATTAATGATTTATAAATAAGTTGATAGAAATGTATATTTCTATCTGTCATGTCATATACAGTATTATTGTTTTGTTGGTCAAGTAAATGCAGCCATTGAGAGATTTCTTTTTTTTTTAATGGGACCAGTGAAAATATTGTCAGGGCAAGCAGAAAAAAAAAACGGACATGATTTTTACAGATAAGTCATATGGAACTGTTCTAGGTTATATAACTTTGGCAAAACAAGCTAATTTGCATATGGTTGTGGATATATGTGATCTTCATTGTGATGTTACTGTGCTTGAACAGTTTCCTTCATGCATCATGTGTTCTCTCACCTTGTTTCTGTGTTTGGCGTTAAGTACTTTCTTCCCCAGAGTTTTCCTTAATATCCCCCATAGGTTTCCAAGAGTGCCACCGCCCCTGGAAGACCGAATCTACTCCACGCAGCCTGTCACTGCTGTCTACAGTGTGAGTTGAATGCTCTGTTCTTTAAAGTATGCTTTATAATAACACACACACACATTGTTTGATTGCTTGGACTCTGTGCCCTGATACACCAAGCCGACCGTCGGGCTTTGGGCCATTGGTGAATGTCTGTCAGGTCAGTTTTTACAGTGTTCCACATGCCGAATGGCATACACAGAAGGCTGTTCTAATTTTACTTCAACTTACCTGAGCACTCCCGTACGTAATATTTTCTTAACAAAATGAGCCTCCTGGAATGAAGAAAGTGATTAGCGTGATTCAAAATAGTAAGCAAGTGCTGCTTGTTTACAGTTTTTTTAAATATCCTTTTGGTGTGTTGTATATCCAAAATGCAGCTGATGCAGGAAACGACACAGTCTTCTAGTTTCATATTCTAGTTCTTTGACATTGGCTTGCCGTGTCCCGGGCTTAACTTGGGATCACACCACTCCCCTGTCCCATTTCTGGTAACTTTGTATTATTTATTAATAATTATTATTTATTGTATTATTATAGAATTATTTATTTGTATTATTGAACTACTTACAGCAGTGCATTTGAGTCATCAACGTATACCAGTGGAAACTGTTTACTAATGTAGTTAAGTAATGATTTGTGAGGGCTCTAAAAAGAGAAAGTCTTATTAATTTCTCTTTTACCCATGTTTTTTTTCCTTTTCCTTTTCTTTTTGATGGTTTTACCATCAAAATGTAACATGCAGAGTAGTGTTCAAAGATGCAAGTAAATGTTTCCTCTCATTTTGAAAATTGATTGACTTAAATTGTGTATCAACTTCCAGAAATGTGGTTAACTTTTGTCTGAAATTGCTTTATTACTAATTAAGAGATCAATGAGCCATAATCCTACACCATCTCTATGTGGTCTTAAATATGTATACTTCCTGCTTTCTTATTTTTTTGCATGTTTGTCACACTCAAATGTTTCAGATAATCAAACTAACTTATACACAAGTTAGCACAAAATGCAGTTTTTAAATGAAGGTTGTTATTATTAAGGGAATACTAAATCCAAACTTGCATGGCATGTTAAAACATAACCTAACTGAGTTCAACTGAGTTCAGTTTATCTAGCCACACCCAGGTCTGTTCTCTGCCACACCTGTTCTCAATCAAGAAATCACTTAAATAGGACCTGCCTGACAAAGTGAAGTAGACCAAAAGCTAGATATCATGCTGAGATCCAAAGAAATTCAGGAACAAATGATAAAGAAAGTAACTGAGATTTCTAAAGCTTTGGAACTCCAGTGAACCAAAGTAAGAGCCATTATCCACAAATGGCATAAATATGGAACAGTGGTGAACCTTCCCAGGAGTGTCCGGCCGACCTAAATTACCCCAAGAGCCCAGCGACGACTCATTCAAGAAGTCACAAAAGACCCCATAACAACATCCAAAGAACTGCAGGCCCCACTTGCCTCATTTAAGGACAGTGTTCTTGACTCCACCATAAGAAAGAGACTGGGGAAAAATGGCCTGTATGGCAGAATTCCAAGACAAAAACAACTGCTGAGCAACAAGAACATTAAGGCTCGTCTCATTTTTGCCAGAAAACATCTTAAAATTTGAACTCTTTGGAAGGTGTGTGTCCCATAACATCTGGCATAAAAGTAACACCCCAGATAAAGGGCATCATACCGTCAGTAAAATATGGTGGAGGTAGTCTGATCGTTTGATTTGCTGCTTCAGGACCTGGAAGACTTGCTGTAATAAATGGAACCAGGTATTCTGCTGTCTACTAAGAAATTTTGAAGGAAAATGTCCGGCCATCTTTTCATGACCTCAAGCTGAAGTGCACTTGGGTTCTGCAGCAGGACAATAATCTAAAACACACCAGCTATTACATCTCTAAGTGGCTGAAGTAAAACAAAATGAAGACTTTGGAGTGGCCTAGTTGAAGTCTTGATCTTAATCGTATTGAGCTTCTAAATTACAACAATTCTGCAAAGATGAGTGAACCAAAATTCCTCCACAGCAGTAAAAGACTCACTGCAAGTTATCACAATGCTTAATAATTGCAGTTGTTGCTGCTAAGGGGCCCAACCAGTTATTAGGTTTCTAGAGCAAGCACTTTTTCACATAGGGCCATGTAGGTTTGGATTTTGGTTTCTCTTAATAAAAACGAAAAACTTCATTTAAAAACTGTATTTTGTGTTTACTTGTGATATCTTTGACTAATATTTAAATTTGATTGATCTGAAACATTTAAGTGTGACAAACATGCAAAAAAGTAAGAAATCAGGAAGCGAGCAAACTCTTTTTCACACCACTGTGTATATATACACACACATACAGTGTTCAAAATTCTCTCATGCATATAGAATTTATTTGAAATATAAATATTTGGTAACAATGTGTTTATTGTCACTTTTAAACAGTGCAATGCATCTTTGTTGAATAAAAATACACTTCTTAACTTAACTGACCTCAAACATTTAACAGTTGTGTATACAAACCAAAGGGAGTGGAAGACAATTACATTTAGATATTTTAATGAATTATGAGAGCACTAATATTACAATAAGAATTTTTACACACACACACACACAGTCATGGTCAGAATTATTGGTACCCCTAGTAAATATGCTCAAAAATCTCTGTAAAAATAAATCTGCATTGTTTATCATTTTGACCTTTCGTGCAAATAAATCTAACCTTTTATTGAAGTAAAAGAATGGAAAGTGCAGGGTAAGTCAAATTGTGAAATGCATCCCCAAAACACATTGGACATAATTACTGGCATAGTTTTATTAAATACTTTTTTTTAACCTCAGCAACTGCTGAGTTTTCTCCTAAAATGAGTTTTGGAGAACACCTGATGAGATCAGAGACTATTCCTCTATCCAGAGTCTCAGATCCCTCTGAACCCCAACTCAATGTTGGTGCTTCTCCTCTTCAGTTCAGCCCAACGATTTTCTACGTTGTCCCAGGGATTGTAATTTTGTGCTCAGTGACACATTTTTGTGTTGTTTTAGATGTTTGTTTTTTGGTTCGTTGTTTTGATCCAACCATAGCCTGTTATAAGATTTCTAGCAGAGGCCGTCAGGAAATATAGGAAAATAGGTTCACAACATTAAAGATCCATTTTAACTGTGGACATGGGGTACTTTTTTATCCTGGTTTGCACCAAAACCATCTGGAGGGTTTGCTGCCAAAAAGCTTTTTTTATTTCTTTTTTAATTTTATTTTTAAGTTTCATCTGACCATAGAACCATGTCCCGTTTGAAGTTCCAGTAGTGTCTGGCAACTGAATATGCTGGAGCTCGTTTTTGGGTGAGCGAGGAGGATTGTAATAATTGTGACCATCGTGTTTTGGAGAAAAATATTTATTTCATAATGTGATTGTTTTATTCTTGGCTGATGGTATATGCTTATGTAGTATAGTTTAAAAATGTTTGACATAAATGGACTGCATGCTGTTTGTTTTTATATTCTGTGAGTTCTTCTGCGGCTGCGCGGCACAATTATAGTACATGTATACAGTATAAGGATTCATGTGATATCAAATAGAATGTGGTGTGTGAAAGTTTTTACAGACAGTAGCGGCAGGTGCGGAGGAAGGGTGTTATACGTAGACACTTGATTACGTATCGTACCTTAGACGTAAATTAATTAATAGTTTCACTTGTAGAAATGTTTTCCTCCGGTTTACCCTCCTCCTCGCTACTGCTGAGCTCTTGCAACACCTGCGTGTGTTCCATCGTCTGTAGCTCAGTCAACTCCTCAGTCCACAGTTCCTCCTGATGCTCCTGCATGCTAGACCACTCACGTGGGCACCACGCTCATATTTATCAACAATTTTATGCTTCGTTTCCATGATCACCATGAGTTTCTTCTCACTACCTTCCTTACCACTTACTTTCTTAGAACTCATAGCTATTATGAAGAATAATGCACAAAATAGAGAAAATCACCTACTCACGGGCAATACGTACAGAAATCTGTGAATATGTGAAGTGAAAGTGCGTCGCCATCGGCATCAGTACATACTCGTATCTTGATTATTTACTCTTAAAGGCTTGCTCGTATCTTGGAATACTCGTATGTCAGGATGCTCTTATCTTGAGGTATTACTGTGAGTGTGTATGTATGAATAAGCAAAATAAGAGGGTTCAGACACTCTTATATAAAAGTAAAAATGTGGCTGCAAAATCAATTCCAAACTGCAAATATTGCCCTTTAATCAGAAAATTGATTTCTGACACCAGGCTGGAGTGACGTAAGGTTGAGAGAGCAGGACTGATGATGTTTGAACAATACTGAGGGAAGTGAATAGGTGGGGTGCTTTTTTTCTGCTGAGCTGGTTTTTCTCCTATTCCTGCTTCCTGTGTTGGGTCAGAAAGCCCCTCGTTCTGGGAGCCACAGGGCTGCGTGTGTGATCTCACCCACCCCTCCTTAGCACAGCAGCACCCCACCCTGGAAAAGCCCAGGCTGCTGGGTAAGCTGTGTAATCCCTGCAAATAACTGGGTCATTCTCCACCTGCTGATGTTCCCTGGGAAAGTGGGAAAGCCAGTCATGTGAAATTCCTGGTGTTCAAGTCAGACTGACTTATTCTCATTGAAAATGTGGTGTACGACCAAGGTGGAGATGTTTGTTTTACTGCAAGTTCCTTCCAGATGAACATGTCTGGTTTGCAGATGGCCGTGTTTTAGTCCTTTAGAAGTAGGTAAAAACTGTGCCTGAAGCCTTTGATCTGCAAAGGAGACGACAGGACTGCAGGCTTCCCGTTTTCTTTAATGAGTTATGGAATTTCTCTGACTGCAGTTTCTCACTGTGCAACCACCAAGTTAATCTCATTATCAGTTTCTGGCCCACATTTACATTTCACAATTACAGCAGAAACTTTGAAAATCCAGGGAGAACTGACAATAACCCTGCACTCTCATATGCATGTGACGGACTGTAACTGCTGCTTCTGTAAACACTCATTACAAGAGATTTTTATCTGGTGACTGATTTCCATCTCCATGTAAGCAGATCTAGTCTACAGTACATAGGAATAAGGCTTACTTTCTATTATTTAGCACTATTTGGGCTTTTTTCACAGTTAATTTGCTTCCTCGTACCATGGCGTTAAAATCAAATAGCTATTGACCTGTTTTGGATTACCGGTGCCGGTAATTTTCGGTGCTGTTACAATTTTTTTTGGTTTTAGGAAACATTTAATTGATCAACTGACAGTAAAGGCATTTATAACGTTACAAAAGATTTCTATTTCAAATAAAGGCTGTTATTTTGAACTTTCTATTCGTCAAAGAATACTGAAAAAATTAAAAAATGAAGTATCATGGTTTCCAAAAAAACAATGCACAGAACAACTGCTTTCAATATTAATAATAATAAGAAATATTTTTTTGGCATCAAATCACTATGTTAGAATGGTTTCATAAGGATCATGTGATGCTAAATACTAAAGTACACTGAAAATGTAGATTTGCAATTACAGGAATAAATTACATGTTAAATGTATAATTGAGCTGCAGTGTGACAAAGTAGTTTAATTAATTTTATTTTAATCCATTTTATTATGGATTGAACAGTTACAATGTCTGTTAATTATTGGTCATTTGTAATAGTTCAACTACACATATGATTATTCTTTTGAACTTTTTACTCTCATTGTACCCATTCATTCGGTTACCAATGTCTTTCAGGGTCACAAACTCGCCAGTCTGATCATTAGTCAGAGGTTATGGCTAAAGTTCCCATGCTTGCCATTATTTGTATAACTTTTCATTTTTGCCCCCTGTAGTCGCCTTAGTTAAAGCTCATAGAATAATCAGGAGTTATGGCTAGTACCGTGAAATAATAATGGCACCCATTCTTGCTATTTACTCAATAGTATTTTTATCCAGCTCCCTATAGTGAATGTGCCTGCATACCAACTTAACCAACCAGTAGTTAGTCAGAAATCTAGAACTTCACCTGATGTGCCCCATCCTGCCAATGAAACCTGAGATCTTGTGTGTACTTAACCCTAAACGCAGATTCGCGGTAACAATGGATGCAACGTAATCTACTAGAGTGAATAATTTAAGAGCAAGTCAGAATAAATTTAAATGTAACAATGTATTATTACTCGGGTAAATGTATTATGCCAATTACATAATCAATTCAAAGATAATCAATACGAAACATTGAATGCTCAAAAATAACCTTAGAAAAATACATAATGCAGAGTGTCTAAAGGCTGATCTGACTACAAATCACCCTGAGACTCTTGAAACATTTCTTTAAATACTCAGACCACTAGAGAAACCTCTTTTAAAAGGAAGCATGAGGTAACAATGGGAATTTGATAGTTTACGCCTTACTGTGGACAGAGGAAAATTTGCATGAAAGACAGTGGGAGAGGGAACACTCTCTACAGCAGGGGTCTCAAACTCAAATGAGCTGGGGGCCGCAGGAGGCAGAGTTTGGGTGAGGCAGGGCCGCATCAAGTATTCCACAAAAAAAAATATTTTCTCAAACGTCATTATTGACTGTTCTTTAACTTCAATGGGTTCTTCTTCTATGTACTTGGACTTACTGAAGTTCAAGGTTGAGGGAAAAAGTTACTAATTTTTTCGAGATACTAAGTCATTATTATGATAAACTCTCATTATTTTGAGATAAGTCAATATCATGAAACTCTCATTTTTTCCAGATATTAAGTCATTATTATGAGAAATTCTCATTATTTTAAGATACTAAGTCATTATTATGAGAAATTCTCATTATTTTAAGATACTAAGTCATTATTATGAGAAACTTTCTCATTATTTTGAGATAATAAGTCATTATTATAAGAAATTTTCTCATTATTTCGAGATATTAAGTCATTATTATGAAACTTCTAATTCTGTCCAGATACTAAGTCATTATTATGAGAAACTCTCTCATTATTATGACTTAAATAATCCTTTTTTTCTCAACTGTGGCGGAAACGGGCTTCCATACTTTCCTGATGACATGAACATCGTAATATTTTATATGGTAGAAAATACAGATACAGGCGACTGCTACCGGCTGTTAATTATTAGCTGGGACTGTGGGACACCATTAATAAATGTATTATATACAAACAATATGTTGCAGCCACGGAGGCGATATTTACTGGATTTTATTTTCTATATTATAACACCGATGTCCCGCAAATCAGCCCATTTCAAATTATGGAAAAACAAATACAATCCGCATGACGCTAAATCCAACGCCGATAACAGTAACATTCACTTCGTCCAGCTCAAAGTAGAACATGCTCAATTTCAATCACAATAAGAAGTAATAATTCTCTGACGGCTTTGAAAAATGTGATGTTACACGGGCAGCTCCACAGTTGTTTCTTTGTCTGCATCAAGCCCGGCCGATGCCCCGCCCCCGGGAGTCATTTACTTCACTGTGATTGGCCCCCGGGAGTCATGTACTCCACTGTGATTGGCCCCCGGGAGTCATGTACTCCACTGTGATTGGCCCTCGGGAGTCATGTACTCCACTGTGATTGGTTGGATTGTACAGCTCCAGCTCCACCTCGCACGAAAAAGGAATCTTCCACACACAACGCGGTAAAGCGCTATTCATTCAGTACTCGCGGGCCGCACTTACATTAAACTTTCAAATGGTCCCGCGGGCCACAAAATATCGTTTCGCGGGCCGCATGTTTGAGACCCCTGCTCTACAGTAAGCAAAATCTCTCTAAACTCTTAAACCTTTATTATCTTTTAGTTTATTTCTGTGGGTATGAGACCTTTTGTACCAGTCGCACTGAGACATTTCAAATGATACCAAACATGTTTGGTGTTGTATGATACCGTAATTGTTCACATTAAACCAGGGGTGGGCAAACTATTTGTCTCGCGGGCCACATTGGTTTCTTAAAATTGACAGAGGGGCCGGGTTGAAGGTCGTACCTGTGCATTTACTTATAAGAAATCCTAGAAAACCTGTATAAAGTATAGTTTGGTCTTAAATCACTCGACTGGGACACTTGAAATTACAACAAAACAATATTAATACAATTTATTGACAGAAAAACCATAATATGCAATGTGACTGAATCATATATTTGCCTCAGCTCTAGATTGACAATCACAGGCGTCCAATCACAACTGACCTCTGGAAAAAGTGGTGGTGTGTGTGTAGAGGGGTTTGCGACACGCCTACTCTCCACCACAGTTTTCAGCGCCACTTTTCCAGGGAAATGGCACATTACAGGGAACATTACAGGGAAATGTAAAAAGGAGGTTTAATACAGGTTCAGCGGGCCGGATTAAAAAGCCCAACGGGCCGGATATGGCCCGCGGGCCGTAGTTTGCCCACCCCTGCATTAAACATATCGATTTTTGGGTGAATTTCAGGTCATCGCAACTTCTGGAGAGAAGAGATTGGGAAGGAGCTGTAGATTAAGACAATACTCAGGTGATCAACTCAGCCTGGTTGTGTCTCGGATGGGGAAGAGAGAGTTCCAATGTTAAATTCAAAAAAAATCCTAAGCCAGACGGCTTGTCATCTTCCTGTTTTTCCAGTCTTACACCACGTTATTTTTGATCAGATAAATGCAGCCTTGGTGAGCGTAAGAGATTTCTTTCAAAAACATCTTGCCATCCCCAAACTTTCAAATGAAAATGTAGCTTTTCTTATAATTAAAGTACTGTATTTAAGTTATGGAACGCATTAAATGTACCGAAAGTTACAACAATAGCAAATAAATATCAGTTTCAAAAATGGACATTCTCTTTGGGACACTTTGCAATTCTCTTGAAACTTTGACCTTCAGACTCCACTTACTGGTCACAATGCCTCAAATGTGAGGTTTCAGGAGAGAATTAATCCTTGGGTTTCCGATGTTCATGTTGACTTCTTCAGTGTTGACAGTATTTTTTCTTTGTTTTCTCAGGTACAGAGACCTCCTGGCCCCCCATATACAGCACATGAAATCAACAAGGGACACCCTAACCTAGCGGCCACACCGCCAGGTCACGCCTCCTCCCCTGGACTCTCTCAGGTATCAGTTTCTACAGTTGCCACTGCGCATCTGTACGGTCACCCTAAAGGCTGGGAGGCAGGAGCAGGGGTGAGTGCACCCGCACAACTGCCTGAGTGTTTGTATGCTTGGTAGGGCTGGGCAATATATTGAATATTTGTAACAATAATACAATTCAACTAAAAGTATGTTTTTAGAGGGAGAGTTCACTCAAATTCTGTCATTTACTCACCCTCATGCCACTCTAAACCCTTCAGACTTCATCTGCAAAGCAGAAAAGCAACAGTTTTTACTGAAAACAGAGAGATTTCTGTCCGTCCATTGAAAGTCCATTCTACTAAAACTTTTGACACTTCAAACATTTTATAAAGACGTTGTAAAAAAAAAAAAAAAAAATCCATATGACGTGAGCTCTTTAATCCAAGTATTTTGAGGAGAAATTATTATTTTATGTGATTATTTTATTTTATTATTGGAGCAAGTATGGTTTAGCTTCTGTTTACCCTATTTGATGTGCTATATCTATCTATCTATCTATCTATCTATCTCTCTCTCTCTCTCTCTCTCTCTCTATATATATATATATATATATATATGCATTGATTAGAGATTATACATGAATAAAAGCGTAAATAAAATCTGTTCGTCATATCTAACAATTAATGACAGAATTTTTGCTGTACTTACCCTCCGAGTTGAAATATTAGTGGGGGCTACAAAACATTTTAAATTGATTGGTCCTTTGATTAAAAATTGAATTATTATTTTTTATTTTTTGCCTAATCAGCACATCACTGTTTGCCGTTTCTGTTTCTCACAAATGCATTACACACAGATAGGATCTTAAGAGGTTGGTGGGAAGGTATTTTAAGATAACTGGATGCAAATGTCAAAGATTTCCTATGAAACGTGATGTCATTGATTTCCGCGGTAAATCATTTTTGATCTGTAAAAACACTGATTCCTTAGACAGGACTTAAAGCCATGTGTGTTTCCTTGAGTTAATGGATTTGATCGCTTTTTTGCACTCAGTGAAAATCTTTTTTTGACCTGACTGGAGATAGGATTGTAAGTTTACATAATCTTTGGGAACCTGCTGTGCTGGCTGTCAAACAGAAAGGAGTGCGCCTTACTGCGACAATTTAAAATAAAGCTGCCGAACTAATAAAAGGCTCAATGGTCTTACCAGTTTGCTAGACTCCTCTCTGTGCTGTGATGTCAGTGTGTATTGTTGATATTTGAGAGAGACCCAGCTTGTCTGGGTATGCCGCATGTTCTCTATCATAATTATCCTGCGGTTGGAAGTTATTACTTGTTTGTCACGGTGTAAGTATGCTCATTTCCAGACTAGTGTGGATGTGTAGAGGTCCACCGAACTTGCGACCTGTCACGCAAACACACACAGCCAGCATGCAATGGACTCTGCCACAGGAATAGAAAGTCTGGCAGCGTGACTCAGCTGTTCTCAAGCTTGTTATCTGTCTAAGACCAGCGCTCACATTCCCACTCCACGCCTGCACCACACTGCCAGCATGACTGCCTATTAATAGGCTAAGAGTGCTCCAGAAGCTAAACCTTAATTACCCATCTACTCGTTCCTCAATCAAAATGTGCATGTGAATGCAGAGGAAGAATAGGCTTGGTTTGTAGATGTCAGAGGTGAATAGAGATTTGGCTGCTATCTAGGGTTTCGAGGACAACCAATTTATAGTTTGCCACTAATAGATTGTGTAAGTAGTGGGTATCGAAAATGAACATGGGTCATTTTTTCTACCATGTGGGTGGCACTGGTTCTAGAGTGTAAGAATGCAGCACTCAAAAGGTAGAATAATAATAATATAGAGTCTGACACTATAATTCTAGCTAATTAATAACATCGATAGAGAGACTCTATCATTGAATACAATAAAAATTGTTCTTGCTGCACGTATAAACAAACATATAGCTTGATGTAGCCTGATTCATGAATGAATGGGCAGTCTCTTTTTAAAAGACTCCTGTGTTATTGGCTGAATCATTTTTAATTGATAGAATCTGTTAGTCAAGTCATAAGAAAGACATGACCCATAGCAACACATTATGGCAACAACATCTTAGTCTGACGGCAGATAAAAGTAAACCGTAGATACATTACTTTCAAGTGATTTGTTACAAAAGTGCACATCAAATATTCTAAACACGGAATAAGCCTCATTAGTTCTTGTGCGTGACACATGCACACTTAAAATTCTTCTTTTCATTTTAATGGCGGTTGGCAAACTCTCTTGAAAGTGCACACCACCTTTTACTGTACGACACCTTTGTGACAGCCAACGTAAAATAAAGGATCAGGCTTTGGATATCTTTGGATATCGATCCGTAAAAAACTGTTTAATTGGCCCGATGCTAATCCTACTACCTTTCCAACTAGTTTTTATAGAAATATGTAAAAATTCGTTTTTTTTCCCTCTACGTTGAGTTTTATTAAATATTGTATTGTGTTTCTGTGGGTTTATTGAATGTTGCATCTGCTAGGAAAACACCCATACACCTAAAATGACAAAACATTTAAATACTGCTGTTCAAAAGTCAGGGGTTGGAAAGATTTTTTTACATGTTTTTGAAAAAATATTCTATGCTCACCAATCCTGCAAAAGATACAGTAAATATATTGGTACAATTTAATAGAACTCTTTTCTTATATTTATTTATATATATATAAAAATGTAATTTGTCACATGATTCTGTCATACTTTACGCGTTAAATTCTACATTAAAGTTCTAGTTTTTTCTTAGTGTCTAAAGATTGTCTAATAACTGTTCTTTATTTAAAAAATAATAATATATATATACAGTAATACCTCGGTTTACGAGTTTAATTCGTTCCAAGAGCGAGCTCGTAAACCAAAATGCTCGTACACCAAAACAATTTTCCCCATAAGAATGCACTAAAAATCAATTAATTTGTTCCACACGACCATAAATGCCCATTTTAAATATTTTTTTGGTTTTACCCTATTAATTACAGTTAAAATTATAACCATTAAGATCTCATATAAATACTAATTAATAATTGACAATTAAACTATAAAAATACTTGACAATTTACTGTAATGCACTTCAGCTTTCAGCAGTGGAGGAGAGGAGGGGGGAGGGGGGAAACTAAGGATGCAAGTGCAAATGAGTGAATTTATTATAATAGTGCAGAAAACAAACGAAGTGATAATCCAGAGGTGTATCACACATGGGAGCCGACGATGTAAAAATGTAAAAATGCGCGCGATGATGCAGAGCATTAGGACTTTTCCACACAAAAATGTGCGTGGGTGAGGAAAATTTTTTCTCGTACACCGATACAATCCTTGTACACCGATTTGACCCTCCATGCTCGTATACCAAGTCGCTCGTAAACCAAGCTATTACTGTATATATATATATATATATATATATATTGGTATAAAATGCATGTAAGTCTTATTTGCTGGTCTTATGTTTGCTAAATAAATATATGGATCTACGTCAACCATTAAAAACCCATTCTATTTGACCACTGTTTATAATACTGGAATATTAGATACCTGTAATATTGTATACATATCAGCCAGCCAATCATCTTTCAGGAAAATCAAAAAGTTTTAGGTTCAAACCTTACACTGGACGGCAATACATCGATCACCGTTATGTCCTTGAGCAAGGTAGCCTGTGACAGCTAAATTAATTTACTGTAAGTTGATTTGAATTAAAGCTTCTAGAACTCTGCAACTTTTCTCTGCCATATTGTATAGTTTAATTTAGTCTGAACCCAGTGGCACACAAACCATGCACCCACTCAACGTCTGCTCAGGACTACGCCTCTATTTCTCTCTCCCTTTCTCTGCCTTAAAGGCAGCATTGAGGAGATGGCAGATTTGTCAGTGTCAGCAGACCGCAGTGTTTGCAGCGGCAGGGAGTGGACACATTCACTCTGTCATCTACACTCACGCAGCACACACTCACTCAGCTGAAGGAAGGTAACATTCACATCCATCCTAACTGTTGTTTCTCCTCCTCCGCTGGTGGTCGTTCCTCCTCGACCTCTCGGGGACCCCGTGACTCTGCAGTCTCCGTACACACCGGGGCAGAATGCAGGTACGACCCCTATGGTCTACTCTCCACCAACTCAGCCAATGAACGCACAGCCTCAGAGCCGCCCGGTGAGTGCCTGTGACTTTATCATGATAACTTGTAATCTTTCCAAACTAGAACTTCTGTTCCTTTCTTGCTAAGCGCTATGCTGTTGTTGTAGTGTGTAGTGTGTTTTGTGATTATCTTTGTGGTTTGTGTATACGGTACATATACCTTGCATCATTACGTCCTCTCTAGAAGTGTGATGCATACGCAATGCACAGCTTGTGGTTTGTGTGTAATCATTCTTACCTCTTGCTTCTTTTTTTTCCTCTCTCTCTCTGATTCTCTCCCTCTGCCATGCCACTTTTTGCCTTCAATCAGTTTGCCACTGGGCCTCGTCCTACCCATCACCAGGTAATGTACGCATATGCATGGCCTTCTTGTTTCTTAGACTGAAGTAACATTGATATGGTTCATTGCGATCATTCAGAGAGATCGTTTACAGCTCCAGTACATTCAATACCTAAGACTGGAAATTTGTCACCGGCCCTTTGAAAATGGGGCCTCAATAATGTCTGCCATAGCAGTGGTTCCGAACCTTTTTGACTTCATGACAAAATTTGAAGGCCCTCATTAACAGTTCCAATTATAAGTTTTATGTTGTTGCTTAGCTGTTTGGCTCCAAAACGTCAGCTTGTCAGTGTTGATGATATAGTGTTTACTGTAGCTTTTGTAAGTTCTCGCTTGTGCAAGACTGATCACCTTCCCTTAGCAAATTAAACCATGGTTTTGTGATCGATTACTGTTTTTATTACCATAGTTTTCTAACAAATGTCATGATTAAGTGGTGCATAACTTCATATTTAAGATAAATAAGAAAATGTAAAAAAAAGTTTTGCATGATCCTTGTTTGTTAACTTTCTCAAGTCTGAATCAGGCTTGAATTGATTTGAAATTGTGACATTTCCTGAACACTCACACATTCTAATATTCTAATACACAAAATAAAGACTTCATAAGAAAAAGGCATAACAGGACCCCTTTAAAATGGTAGTTCATCAAAAAAAGAAGTCATTCTTTACTCACCCTCATGCCATTCTCAGTTTCTTAATAGAAAGGAATAATTACATGGTGATTAAATGATGATAAAACATTACTTATGTTTAGATCACTGTCCTTTTAATGATGCACAATTAGTTATCTCATAAGTGACACCAATAGTTAATCATGAAAACGATGATCCATCATGATCATGACTTTTCTGTGAATTTGAAATTTTGTCATTCATTCTTCATAGTGATTTTTGGCAGTATCTTGCGGTCAAGTTAGTCAGACTCCACTGTGACTGTTTGTGGCAGATAAAATGCAGCAATCTATCGTAGAAGAATGTCATAGAGGTTTGGAACAACATGAATGAGTACCGTATTTTCCCGCTGACGCAGATAATCCGCACTCCCATATAGCACGCAGGTTTGGGGGGGTGTGCGGGAAAAGAAAAGAAAAAACGAGAAAAAAACCTTGGTATAACCCGCACCCATAGATTTATTAATGTTTTTTTGTAAGTTCAGAATCCGAATTTTGAATGTTGCTCGCATGATGTCAATTATCCGTTACTGTTCAGGCTCGGTACACAGTGCTTGAGCGTGAAATTCTGGTGTTGATCATCGGATGAGATGAGAAGAGCACGCCCTCATGCCAACACAGCTAATCACGTCGTCTTGCATGATTGACAGGTCAGACAGCCTATCAGCGCCAGCTGTCAGACTGATAGTACAAGCACCAGAGACAACAAACTTTGCAAAAAAAAACCTTACGTCCTTAGGGACGTAACAAATATATTGAAATAATATTACGTGTAAAAAATGTGATAACCCGCACTCTTATATAACCCGCACCCCCTGCAGGGTTTGTAAAATCTGTTATAACCCGCGGGTTATATGCGGGAAAATATGGTAAATGTTGGTGAACAAACTTTGGCTGGTCTTGTAGTGTGCTTAATGGATTAGAGGTTTTACTACTCTGAGGTTAGGCTGTAGCTTAAATAAGTAAATATTTTTGTTCAGAAGTAATAGCCGGTGTAGATAGTAGATCTAGTCTGTAGTAGTCCTTTGTGAGCTTGACATTATCTGCTACATCCAGGCGTCACCCTCTCTGGCTCTTGGAGCAGTTATGTCACACACAGACCTAAACTGTTGCACTTTAACTATCGTATGCATCATTTTGACTGAAAATGTGAACATTTAAACATTTTCAAAACTTGACAGTAATGATCTTTTCATTGACATGTCATGGAAATATAAATTTACATTTATACGTGTTATACGTGTTATACGAACATTCACTGTGTTATACGTGGAATCCCAATTCTTTATGTTTTGTTTACTGAACCACTTTGACCTAAATCATTTTCTTTAAGTCATTTTAAAATAATGTTAATCCAATTAAAATACATGTCATTGCAATTCTCTATGCTTTCTTCCATGAAAGAATTATGTAGATGTCTTGGAGTGTTTACTCTGTTTTCTTCCATGCAAATTAGATGATGACCAGTAGATCTCTAGCTCCAAAAAAGGTCCATAAAAATATCATTAAAGTAGTTAATTTTAAAAGTAAAACTTTTGCACTGTAAACCAAGTCCAATGCTAGCTGTGTGCGAGGAACAGTCTGCTTGAAATGTCTCCTTTTATATTTAACAGATATAAGAGTCTTTTTGTGTGAACTTTCCCTTTAAGTAATGCTAGCCTTAATATAATGCATTGTGCAACTTATTGTGAAATATTTCTATTGCTGTTTTTAATTGTATATGTTTATTTTTGGTAACACTTTATTTTACAGTGTCTTTGTTACACATTACATGTGGTTACCATAGTAATAACTATAAATTATGCCTAATTCCATGCAATTAAACCTAAACAAATCCCAAGTCCTAACCCTAAAATAAAGTGTAACCTCCATGTTTTTTTTACTGTGCATTTATATTTGTATCATAATTTGCATTTAACAGTAGCATATATATATGTCCTCATCTGAGTTTGTGTTTCCTTCTCTGAATTATTATCCCGTGATTCGCCCCACTTACAGTGAACTTCTGTCTCTTTAAATATTGCCACAGGAACTTGTTTCTGTTCAAGACTTTCTGTTCCATCTCTTTTTTTACAGTTCACTGTGAGCATCTGTGAGAGTTAGCAGATTTCAGGTCCTGTTTCTTGTGTGTTGCCACATAAAGATGATGTCACTTGGCTACCTAAAAAGCAGAGCATAGTGCCCTCTTGTTTTGTAAATGGCTTTCCCTGAAGGAAAGGCTCTTTGCATGCTCTGTACTGCAGATCTCTCCTTAAGTGTGTGTGTTAGTCTCTCACTATTCCTCCATACCAATTAGTGCATTATCCCATTAGCTTCTCTCTCTTTCCTGCTTCGATATTCAAGGGAGGATTCAGACCCATTCAGGTAATTTGCGTCTTAAGGAAAATGCATGGCATGAAGTCCTCTGTTTCTCTCTCAGCGTCATCTTCCTGCTTCCCTGTCCAGTCAAACTGCACTGCAGTTACTCAGCCTAAAGACAGCAGAATCCTCCATTTCAGTTTACCTTTCCTCTGTACATGTTCATCTTGGTCTGATCGAATTTTTTAAAGTGCTTGCTGTATTTTTATTTGGTTAGGTTTGCATGTTGAATGATTTCTTTCTATATGCATTGATTGCTTCCTGTTGGAACTGCTTGTCGACGGGTGGATCCTCTGCTCTGCAATGTTGCAACGCTTTAGTCTGCTAAAATGCAGACATTGAGACTGTGTCTGTAATTGGAGGATTTTCATGCTGTTTTTCAGCTGTTAGACGTTGATTTCTAACAGCTTTAATGTGAATTTAGTGACAAATGCTTATTGATGTAAGGATTTTTTTACTGCACCAATGGTCATGAATGCTAGAAAAAAGTTGCTATTAAATGGTTTTAATTAAAACAGTTGACAAAACTGCAATGAAAATAATAATCCAACAATGGAGAGATTTGACATGTTGAGAATTGATCTGCTTGTGCTGGAAGAGCTGAGCTGAAGAGGTCAACTGAATTATTTTCTCTGTAAGAAGGTTCATTTGTAACATATACAATATTTTTCTTTCCTTTAATGTTTTTAATATCTCTAATGCTCATCATGGCTTCACTTATTTGAGCAAAATACAGTTACAGTAAGGTTTTTTTTACAGCATCATTACTCCAGCCTTCAGTGTAACATGATCCTTCAAAAATCATTCTAATGTGATGGTTTGCTGCTCTAGAAACATTCCTTAGCAAATTTGAAAACCGTTGTACTGCTTACATTTTTTACGTAAAGCGTGAATCTTTGATTAATAGAAAGTTCATAACAACAGTATTAATATCTTTAGTAAAAATATTACTGATCACAAACTTTTGAACGGTAGTGTACAACAACATGTGTGTAATTTAGATTTTCAGAACAATGTGGTTCCCAACCCTGGTCATGGAAAACCCCCATCATTGCACATTGAAAACTTCTGTCCACACTGAGACGGCATTTTTGCTGTGAAAACAGATCTTTTTGAAAATGCTCTTCCAAGTAGACTGTTTTTGCATTGTTGTGTGGATAGTAAAAACTGAGGTGTTTGAAAACAATATGTTTAGTCATGTGACATTTTTCTGGTAGATATCTATGTTTTTATTTTATTTAGTTTTTTTTTTAATTTTAGAATTTTCATATTACATTCCGGCAGAAAATACCTTTTTTTTTTTTTTTTTTTTTTTTTGCAATTTCTGCCCTGCGGCAAAGCATGAGGGCACTTAGGTTTTTCATTTACAGTAAGATGATGTGTAAAAGTGTGTGCTTTTTTTTAATCAGTGTAAAGTGGACAAAAAACAAATAAGATGGTATTAAAAATATAGAATGGTTTGACTGAAATATATTTTTTCTGTATAAAAAGATAACACCAACATTAAGATCATTAATGTGGAAGAAGCAATTCATTGTCTGCATGGCCAAGTATCTCCACAAATCCACAAAAAATGTCAAAAACGGAATAATTCCTTTGTTAATGCGAAAGATAGTGTGGTACATGTGAAACATTACAGTAATTCTACTTTTGATTTATGGTTCTGTAGATCCTGAAGTTCACACTTTAGTTTAAGTTGTTCATGAGTTCACATGTACATGAAGTCAGATATAGTAAATTATGCTTTTGGCATGCTTTCTGGGGGAGGGCTCCAACCTCGAAATTTGTACTTGCCCCTCCTTGACTTGGATAGGAACCAACCAAGAGAGAAGCGATGGGGTGGTGGAGGGATGTTGTGAAACTGCCATGGGACAGAGGTGAGGGACAGCTACATATACCAGCTTCCTCTTGTGCTGATTGGTTAGATTACTTGAATATACTCCTCCCAAACTTTGATAAATAAACTTAATTTTGTGAAAAATAGCTGTCACTCATGACCTAATAACCTTCATTAACCTTATTCTAGCAATAAAGGAATAAGTTATAAAGTAATTCAGTGATGTAGTGAAAGAGTATTGGATTAATGCATTGTTGTTGTCTAAAACTGGATTGTATCATTTGATTACAACCGCTTTCAGTCTTCTTATTAAAAGCATCATTGTCTCTGTACACGATAGAACAGTCAGTCTGTCTGAAGAAGATCTGCTCCACTTTGTCCTTTACAATCTATGTTTAAAAAAATAAGCCGCTTAGCAGAGTGATATTAAAATAATCTCTTGGTTTGTAATGTTAACTTAGTAATTCGATGTGGCATCGAGATTGCCAGGAGCTCATTTTGTTGAATGAAATGGAAAGATCACAATGCCCTGGACTTCAGAACTGCTATGTTAAAAGTAGTTTCAGGCCAGAGATGGAAATGTAGTTAAATTTAATAAATAAATAAAAACAATTGTGGGCAAAGCTTTTAGAGGGAAATAATTGTTCAAACTTAATATAAATTCTGGCTTATTTTTTCATATTTATAGTCATATTTACTAACAAGCAGGAAATTGTTAAGGGTTATGCAGTTTATACCTGAAAGAGAAATGAATTGCTTTAACATTCATTAACAGAATTTAATTTCAGGTTTAACTCAATAATAGTGGTTATGGATATTGAAAAAGGACATATGAAATATTTAAGTCAAAACTGTCAAAAGTTTTGAACTTTCTATTCATCAGAGAATCAAATTATCATACTTTACACACAAAAGTGTTTTACTGTATTTTGATCAAATAAACTAAACCACGGTGAGCATAAGAGACAAAATAAAATAAAAGTGAAAACATCTGTTTTGTCAGGATGTAATTTAATTAGTCAGCTTAAGCAAGAACAAGTGTTATCATTTACAAAAAATATTATAATATTAATAGGATGAGTTCAGTTAGTACAAGCAATTTTAAAAAATTATTTATTTACATAAATAACATTTAACATT
Organism: Rhodeus uyekii; assembly: GCA_037043235.1. Lineage (NCBI taxonomy): Eukaryota > Metazoa > Chordata > Actinopteri > Cypriniformes > Acheilognathidae > Rhodeus > Rhodeus uyekii. The sequence goes on from JAWRVZ010000034.1 coordinate 3,052,743, forward strand.
TATAATAACATTTTTACTTTTGAATATTTTAGACCAGTAGTCCAGAATTTTCAATTTCTGCAAGAAATGTTCTTGCAATGCATCAATTTGTTTTCTGTGAATAAGTACAAACACACACAAGTACATACACGTATGTATATTTGACATTTCTCTAGGTTTGTTTGTCATCATGGAAATATCTCATTGTGCATTATGGAATTGCCTTCTCTTTGAAGTATGCTTGTGATATTTGGCCAAAAGTACAATCCATAATCTATTTGGAACAGCATTTGCATTGGAAGTGTTCCTCTATCGTGCCTTAAAATGCTGCTTCTGTAGGTTTTGGAACAGAGCTGCTGGTTTCTAATCATCGGTGCCAGTTAGAGTAATAAGTTATCTGGAGATAGTACAGCCATTGTCTGTGTTCAAAGAGCAGCATGCTGACTGTCCTTAAGGAAACTCTGCTCTGTTGGCCACAGCCACAGTATTGAATTGCTGCGTGCTTTTGGTTACTTTCAGCGTCAAAGAGCTCAAGACTGTTTACCCGTGACTGTCTTCTCCCACATGTTTTAGTAATCAAAATCCTTTTCTCATCATTGTAATTCAGTGTAGTTTAGGTCAGGCTGACTCAAACGTGTTTGGTATCATTTTTCATTAAGTCAATCTCAAGTAAAATGACTTCATATGACTGATGTTTGTTCATTTACATTTCATTTCCGAATGCTGTTATCTTATATGTCAATGTATAGCATGATAATCATATAGGAACAATTAGGCTCACAGCTGCAAATATATTATGGTCTGATGTTTATTAAACCAGATGTTAATATGTTTGATAAAAATGTGTTATTTTTGTTTTTTTATACTTGTACAGTAAACCATTATAATATTATTTTAATGACTTTAAGTTTAAAATGTAATTTATCCCTGTGATGGCAAAACTACATTATCAGCATCATTACACCAGTCTTCCGTGTTATCATTCTAAAATGCTGATTTGCTGCTCAAGTAATGCATTCAAATACATTTTCTTATTATTATCAATGTTGAAAACAGTTGTGCTTCGTTTAAAAAAATATATAAATTCTTTGATGAAAAGACAAGTTCAAAAGAACAGCATTTGTCTTTACTTTCACATTTTATCAATTAAATGTGTCCTTGCTGAATAAAAGTACTTTTTCTTCAAACAAAAATCTTACCGGCCCCAAACTTTTGAACTTTTACTTTTTAATTTAATTTATTTTTTCATCAGAAATATCTAAAACGATTTAAACTTAAACTTAAATGTACAAGGTGGAATTTTCATAATAAGCAAACAGAATATGAGTCACACTCATATTTAGCTGCAGTGTTTACGTAGACCCTTATGACCTTCTGACACATTTCTGCAACAGTTAGTGCCGTACACTGATTCATTGGGAAACCAGTTGTCAGTTTGGATGAAAATTGATGATTCACTGTTGTTGTTTGGCATTTGTACATACGCAGTCACAAGTGCGAGATGCTTGAGTCAACAGGTCTATTTGAGGAATTTATTTATAGAATGTTCTCTTCATAGTATTATAAATAAGCACTTTAATTTCCTGGTTGTGTTTGGAGTTCAAAAGAAAAAGCACAAACATTCTATTGCGATTCATACATGTATGATCTATTATCATCAGATAAGCACCTATATTGCATGTCACTTAGGATGATATGTTTTGTCTTTGTTTCTTGCATGGATTTCCATAAATAGTTGTACAAAAATATATTTACTTATTTAGCAGACGACTTCAGATGTCATCTTAGGTATACCACATGGCTTGAAACGTTACATGTATAATTTTGCCAACGGTGAGCCACATAACTGATCTCTCCTGTCTTTTTCCTCACAGTTTTTCCAGAGGACGCAGATGCAAACGGCCCGGCCCACCATTCCAAGCAACAACCCTCCCATTCGACCCACATCTCAGAACCCCGCGGCAGCGGTTTATCCCCCCAATCAGCACATCATGATGACCATGGCTCCCATGTCCTTTCATTCCCCACAGGCTCCACAGTACTACATCCCTCAGGTCAGACAGCACAAGACTGCAGGCAGGAATCACATTACATTTACTATATCTGGACCATGTGTTACCATCAGGTTATTTCAATGCGCTAGACTGTGTTTGTTGTTTTATTTACGCAACAATTTAATTAGAGATTATTAGTCGGTCTTAGGTTGATGTTAAGGATGCTCCGATGAAAGCCGATACCAAATACTGATTTCTTGGAGAAAACTGTCCTTATTAAGGAATGCGGAGAAATACACTGGGGATGAGTACAGAAGGAAACGCAAAATGTATGGATGAGAATGGAGCAGGAACTGAGCAGAACACAGGGATGTAATCAAAGAAACGTGACACTTGACAGGACTAACAAGGTGTTTAAAGGACAAACTGGGACACGTTTAAATCTCAAAGCAATCAAAAGTTATGCCATTTGAAACCATTGGAAGTCTAAACTTCTAGTCTCCTAAGAAGTATTCTGAGTTTTATTGAACATATGTAATTATAAATATTTTTATAATAAGTAACAAGTTATAACAAGTTGACAATATGCAAGAACTACAAGTTATACGAGTGATGCTTGATGATCTTGCTATGATGTTTCAGCTGTGCGCTTCTGTAGTAAATGACCTCAATGGAAGTCCTATAGCTGTAGCTAAGCAGCATGTCATTTGGCTTTGAGGATTTTCTCAAGATTAACGCATCATGTTATGAATTATGATAACCTGCTTTAAATAAAGATTTGTGATTTACTATGGTTTCCTAATGTTTCGTGAAGTTAAAAAAGCCTAGTTTGTATACATGCATGTTGGCTGCAACTTTTTACCGCTGCACTTCATCAAATTGCAATCAGTTTGTAAGATCAGCCAAATTTAATGATTGAGTCATAGAAGTCACAGCCTGTGGCCGATCGAACTAAGCATACTTAGTTGATGTCTTGTTTGCATCATTATTAATTTTCACTAATTTGTTTGTATTGTGTGATTTTACAGTACCGTCACAGTGCTCCTCAGTATGTAGGGCCTCCTCAACAATACTCAGTCCAGCCCCCTGGACCCAGTACCTTCTATGCTGGACCCAGTCCAGGGGACTTCACTGCACCTTATGGTGAGTTTAACGCTCTCATTTCCTCCCTATCTGCTAGCTTAGAAATACCCATGGATTTCTGTTGACTTTCTTATGCAGTATGCTGACTTGCATTGATTTGCTGTTCACTGTTTTATTCTTGTAAGTCTTGATTTAAAAAAAAAAAATACGTTTTTAAGATAAATCATCTTTATGTGATGGTTTGTCATTAATTTAGTTTTGATTAATCCGATTTTGTTTTTCTTCGTAAAGTTGCTAAACAAATAATTTGGTATTACGAAATTACAAAAATATGCCGTTTGCTTGTTAACAGTTTTAACACGGAAAATTGCTTGTGAATATTGTATACTAGTTTACTCTAGGGCTGGGCGGTACGGTCAAAAATCATATCTCTGTATTTTTTGGTTGAATTGCAATATACGGTATATATCTTGGTATTATATTTCACATCCTGACTAATGATGTCCTACAAATAATGTTCATATTGAAGGCTATTAAAACAAATATAGTGAATACATTACATAACACGTAGGCTATGTATGCTTATGTGTTATGTGCAAAAATGAAAATAAAAACAAAAGCACAGGCTAATTATATTAGCCTACATTTGATTACCCCATAATAATAATCACTTTCATAAAAATACACTTCTTGGTTTACATTTATTGTCCAACAACAAATATTTCAGTAATGTGTATATTTTAGTACGAATTATTTCACTCTTATTCTATTGCACTCAGTCTATTTGGCGTACACATGGGTGGTGGTGCTCGTTCATGAATGCCAGTGAATTTCAGTGGAGATTCATTTGCAGAAGGCTCATCCTCTCATGACAGTAAAATGGAAATGGATGACTAACAATTAAAGATGTAGAATATAACTGTGAAATGAAAGCTATGAAGGAATAACTTAAATAGGCTTTCATAATCTAAACTCAAAACACTTTAAATATAAACAAAAGGGCACTTCTTGTGCAAAACATTAAAGAAGGAACACTGAGAACCACACTTGACCACACCAAACATTGACAAGTACTGACAGAGACTGAAGGAAACATGGGGTTTAAATACACAAGTGTTGAAAGGGAATTAGACATGGCTGACAAGACTAACAATGTGATTGATGACGCGACAGGTGAAAGAAAAAACACTGGGAGATCACGGGTGGAAACAGGTAGTAGACAAAGACACGACTGACACGTATCAGTTACGCACTGAGGAAAGCACCACATCTCAAACACATTAAACAGCGATAGTATCTGGGCAAACTGCTAACATAAACGTAGTAACTATACCAATTATTACGTATATACGTACAAGTTATTTTGAAGCCTTTAATATAAAGCATGTCTCATGTTTAGGATAATTTGGATTATACACGTCCCCGCAGCAGCTCATTCTGCAACCTCCGCTATTTTTCAAATGCACTCACAAACCACTGTATATTATCCCTAATTCCATATAGTTTATAAAAAATACCGTACAAGCTTGATATACTGCCCAGTCCTAGGCTGCAACAACTAATTGATAGTGACAAATAGTCAACAATCGATTTCAAACATTTTGGTATTTTATACTTGCATTTACATTTTACATTTAGCGGACGCTTTTAACCAAACTTACATTGCATTCAAGATACACATTGACATTCTAATCAGTTCTTGCTTTCCCTGAGAATCGAATCCACAACCTTGGTGCTGCAAGTGCTATGCTCTACTGTTTGAGCAACAGGAAAATGTTTAATAAAAAGTTACATAATTGTTATAAAGATTATTTTTTGCACAAAATATGTGATTGTGTACATGTACTCGTACATTGTATTCATAGCCTTCAATTGGCATATTGTTTGGAGAAAATTGGGCAGGATTTCATTATCGCATTTCAAACAATTTTTGTTTTATACATTTTTATGTAAAGTTTTATAATTGGTATAAAATAAAACAAATTTTAAAAATGTTGTACTCAAAATGCATAGCCAACTTTAATGCATTTACATTAATCAGCATACTGCTAGAAAGAGACCATTGGACAAAACATTTTTTTTTTATTCCATTAATCGATTAATCAAACAAGTCTTTAATATGAAACTTTTTGTCTTGTACGGTTTGAGTAGCAGCACCTCCCTACTATCCTGGGCAGCCCATGTACTCCCCATCTCCATCCATCATAGTGCCTACACCACAACAACCTCCTCCACCTGCTAAGAGGGAAAAGAAAACAGTGAGTGTACATGAGCTGTTTATTCTGCGTCATCTTTATAGCAGTATGTAAACTGGAATGTCCCCATAATGTTTTGAGGAAAATTGTATTGAAAAACTTAATAGATTCAGGTTTTATTCATAGATAATTAACTAGGCTTGTGTAATTGCGAACAGGAATTATATTGTACATTTATGCTTTTGATGTTTTATCATTTAATTTTGTGTCTGCTTATTGTCCTCCAAGATCCGCATCCGAGACCCCAACCAGGGTGGCAAGGATGTCACAGATGAGATATTATCAGGGGTGGGCGAGAGTCGGAACCCAACCCCACCTGTGGGACGGCCCTCCTCCACTCCTACACCTCCACAGGTAAGAAAGCCAGTTAAATCAAATCAAACATACAGATTTAGCGTGATATTGTCCCCATTCTGACTTAACCTTAGGGATGAGCTCTCTAGGTAAGCAACCACCTAGAAAAAAAACCCTAGAAACTCTATAGCTACATGCAAAAATCAAGTCAGAACACCATAGCAGCCCTACATATTGACTTTGAGTTTCCATTCCTTCATAATCAGGACTTTATCTTCTTATCTAAATCCACAGCTTATGTCCTTAGGTCAGGGCCTTTGCTGAGGGGTTTATTACTTAACAATTTGATCTTTTACCCACAAGCCACCAATGCTATGTACTTTTAATGAAAAACTCTGAATGTAGCCTTTAAACATTAGTCACTTTTCCACAGTCGGGCCGAACGGTAAGGAATGGTTCCAGTTATATTTCCACTTGAGCTTGATTCGGCATGCCACGATTACAAACTGATCTTGGCCCTGTGCTGGTAAAACGCATGAAGTGACTTTGAAGTGCTGCCAGTTTCTCTTTACCTGGCCAAGCGCGCTGTTTGAGCGAAGTTAACACAATTTAATGATAAAATTAAAAGAAATATCTGATGATCCGTGGTTGCTTTTTGCTTCTCATATCACCTCTAAACTCTTGCGTTAGGAAGGCAATGACTGACGTATTCGTATTAAATCTCAAAGAGCTCCGTTATCAGCCCTGAAGAGAAAAAAAATAAACCATACCTGTACTGGCTGCTCTGGATTGGCATGGAATGGAATGGTTAAACAATGAGAATGGTTTGGCCTGACAATGGAAAAATGGACAATATTTTTCTTGTAGAAATAATAGTGTAGGTCTATAAATGTTATTTAGATTTTTTTTTTATGTTTCACTCTTGCATATTGTCATGTAGTTCTGCCTCATGATTGTTTGTGCCATCCTGATCCCTGTGTGTTCCCTTTACAGTGACTCTTCATCTACACTCTCTAGTAGAATGTCCCTCATCCTTAGTGTGTCTAATTTAAAACAGGGATTTTCAAACTGGGGTTCACAGACTGTAAGGGTACAGGCTTTTGTCAAAAGAGGTGTAAAAAGAGGTGTTTTTTTATATACGTGATATTTTGAATGACATAGTGAGTGATATCTTTCCTTACTTGCAACTAAATTGACATAGAATCAAATGAACAAATATTCTGAACTTTCTATTCTACAAAGGGTCCTGAAAAAATGTGTCATGGTTTCCACAAAAATATTTAGCAGCAAGGATCATGTGACAGTAAAGACTGGAGAAATGGAGTTCTAAAATAGAAAACTGATATTGTTAATGTATTTTAATAATATTTCACAATATTACAGTTTTTATTGTATTATTTGTTCAAATAAATGCAGCCTTGGTAGCATAAGAGGCTTCTATCCAAAAAAAGATCTACCAACTCCAAACCATTGAACTTGTGTATTTTTGAGAATTATTTGTATATGTTGTATTTGTCCAGTTGTATATTTATAGGGATTTTCTTACTTATAATTATAACATTTAGCTTGCTCATTAGTTGCCTTTTTATTATGCAAAGCCCTATACAAATACATTTAATTTTTTTACGTTTCCCTTTTATTCTAACAGTGTGTGCAAGTAAAGAGAGATATGCTATTATTTTAATACATTAGTAAATAGTTTTTAATAATAATGAATAATAACCAGTTATTTCTTTTAGCTGTAGTAAAAGTAAAATACAAAAAATAATGTCTAAAATAAAGTTGCATTTAATTTCTGAAACAACTGTCAAACTTATTTTTGTAATATTACAGATTTCACAGGCAATATAAATGAGTCTGAATACAAGAAAACATATACTCAAGACAAAATTCTTGTGTGTGTGTGTGAGCTCATTCTGATTATATTAGGATGTGGATCATATTTTGGCGATGGGAAGACATAAAATGGTTTAAAAATCCCTGTTCTAAGGCACAATGTAGATGGAACACTCATGTTTTGACACTTCCTCTGTCTTCTCTCCCTAAACGTTAACAGTGTTCGTCTCTCCTCTGCTCTCTTTCTCCTTTTCCCCATGTGTTGTTCATTTCTACCCCCCTCTCTCTCCTCTTCATTCTCTGTGTTTCTGTTTTTCCTGCTCTGTCTGTGTGCTGCATATGTATGTGTGCCTGCCTTGTGTCTCTCTGTTGCTAGTTTTTATATCTGTACCCTCATTATCCTCACATTGTCTACCTCAAATCCCAGCAGCTGAACAGCCAGGTAGCAGATCACGGACACGTAATGTATAATATGGACAGCGCCCAGCACCTTCCCGCACCCATCGACTTGAAAGCAGGTCAGGCTTTGCAGCAATCACCACCTTCTCCCCACAGGTTCAGAGCAGTGGTCCTTAACTGGTGGGTCTTTACCAAACAATGGATCACGGGTTGAAGAGACACAGACATCAGGGAAAAAACAATCCTAAATGCAGCTAACCACATATAATCTTGCCTTATTAAAACAGCTAAATAAAAAAGCTGTATAAATATGTCAAAGGCTGCATTGTATCTCTATTTTATTTTTGCATCCATCATTTGCAAGAAGTTCACCAAATTAGGCTGATGCCAGCCTGGGCAGGTTTGCCATGTGTCATGGCCTCTTGTTTTCAAAACCATGAACGAAATTAGAGTTGGCTGTAGTTTTTGCATTTGATGTCCAATGTAAAATGTGGGCCCTGAAGCGAAACCAGTTGAGAACCACTGGTCTGTTTTTTCTTGATCTTAATTTTTCATTGCCAACAAAATCTCTGCAATACATTTTATGTAATGTATTCTACTATTCATTTGAATTTTTTGACCAAAACATAGAAACATAGATCACTACTTTGATGATGTTGCTTAATTTTGTTGCCAACAAAAGCACCGCAAATAAAATGTGAATGTTTAATAAATCTCAGTATTTGTTTTTTAACCTACTTTGTCAGTTTATGTACCTCTGATGCATTTCCTTGTTACATTTATGGCTCTAGGTGACAAGCCAAAACAAGATTTTGCCTCGCAAAGATCTGCATCTCCTGGACTGCGGCAGCCAGAGACTCCGTTGGAGAGAAGTGATCCCAGCACCCTAGTCCAAGAGCTCCCTCCCTCACAAAAAACCAAGCTTCCCCCCTCCGGCCCAGAAACACCCTCAAGTGTAGCTACAGCCCCCACTCCTTCCATATCTGCCTCAACAGAGGAGTCAGTTGATGCCCAGAGCCCATCAGCTGAGCTCATCCCCGCTAAAGCTGTCACACCAGAACCTGAGAGCTCTGAGCCAGAGAAATCCTCCTCCTCAGAACAACCTTCACCTCTGAGCCTGTCTACATCTCCAGCCCAGCCCGAAAAGGCCGTCAATGGACTGCCGGACACTGATGCTGCTCCATTGAGTGAAGACTTGGAATCCCAACCCAGGGAAGTCTCTCCGTTGCTGCCTACTTCCAGTGTGCCCCAGTCCCCCAGCCCTGAGCCCAGGCCCATCACACCGGCGCTGGACGCTGAGTCTGCGGTGGTAAAAACAAACAGTTCCTTGCCTCCTGCTGAGGATAGTTCTGGGTGTCCTGACTCCCTATTTATCTCCACCTCCACTACTGCTGCTATCTCCACCACACCTGCTCCTCCAGGACTCATACACCCAAGTCAGGTTTCTGCAGGGTCAGGCAGGAGAGCCTCTACAGGAGCAGAGCTCAATGAAACGGGGAAGGAGACCGAGGCCTTGTCAGACAAGAGAGTAGAGCCTTTCTTGCAGATCAGAAAAAGCTCAAGTCAAGGTAAGCACTCGGAATATTCAGCTAAGATGAATGTTGTCATTCAAATAATACAACCCTTTTCTCTGTACAGCTACATCTAGTGCACCAAAGACCTGGAAGAACCCAAAAAAGACCATGCCTGTAGGGCAAGATCATTGTCCAGACAAAGAGGTAAAGTAATTTTGCATGTTTTTCATGCATCATTTGATGCATCTGGCTTTTATTCTTATTGAATCTAATCACAACAAGCAGGTATTTTTCATTGATTTTAGTATTTTAAAGCAGTTCTATTGGTTTCATTATATTTATGTACATAAAGGAACCTTTTAATCATGTTTTGTGGTAGTTGAGAGATTCATTGCCAGGTTATAAGTAAATAACAGTAATGCCCTTGGATTTTAATTGATTATAAAACACATACATGATGCTTACTATTATAATTATTTACATATAAATAATGATGTGTTTATAAATATATATAAACGATTACATGTAAATACAGCTAAAATGATTTAGATTTCAATTTAATAAATAGGTAAGGATACATTTTTGTTGTTATTGTGTTGGGCATAATACCTCATGAGATGAATTGTTCACTCTAATAATATTTGTATTACTATTATTCGAATTATTTGTATGAAGTCATGAGCAAAAAATAAGAATCATGACAGCCTACATGCCACAGGAATTTGAATGTGATTTGGCAAACCTTGTTGTCTCATATTCAAGTTAGGTAGGCTTAAAGTGGCTGTGTGTGTGTTTGGTAGGAGGACATGGATCAGCCCTCTATGGAGTCTGCTGCAGAGAGCCCCAGTCCTCCTCCTGTGGAGGTGGAGAGGAGGCCGTCAGTAGGTGCTGTGCTTGAGGAGAATGGAGAACAAGAAGTAGAGCCTCAGAGAAATGGAGCTGAACACGCCTCTGAATCTGAAAGCACTGACAGTATCCACCCACCTGCAGTCAAAGAGCCGCTGATCAAAGCAGTGCCACGTAAGGCCGTCTCTCTATAACGTTCTCTAGTTTCCCACATGTGTATCGGCCAGGTTTTACCACTGAACGTGTTTCTGCTCTTCTGCAGAGCCTGCAGAGAAGAATGGAAAGAAGCAATACGACAGAGACTTCCTGTTGGGATTCCAGTTCATGCCTGCATGTGTGCAGAAACCAGATGGGCTTCCTCCCATTTCTGATGTTGTTCTAGATAAGGTCAGCCAATATTGCAGACTGTTAATTAAAAAATGTGCATACAATAGCATTATACGTGTGCGTTAAATTTACAGCCATAGTTTGAACATGTAGAATGGAAGATTGAAGTTGATAATTGAAAATTCCCATAGGAATTAATTTGCAACATGCCATTAAATGGACTACTATGGGAATATATTATAATATTGTAACCTGATTATGGCCCTCTTTTAAATCTCTGTAAAACTCATTACTGCTCTTGTACAGAGTAGTAAGTTGTTCTTTAAGAGAAGCCTAATGTGTTTCTGCCTTGCTGAACAGATTAACCAAAATAAGCTGCCCATGCGGTCGGTAGACCCACGTGGGATTTCCAGAGGCCCAGACTTCACACCAGCCTTTGCGGATTTTGGCCGACAGATTCAAGGAGGCAGGGGAGCGCCGGTTCGTCCCACCTTCCATTACCTATTCTCTAATTTAGAGCTTTGTCTTAAATAAAATAAGTCAATTATTAGATCCTCTGTCTTTATACACTTATTATTCCTGTCCGTATTATATGATTGTCTGTTCCTGCAGCTGCTGAATGTTGGCCTGCGGCGACCACCTGGACGCAAGATCATCACAAACGTGTCTGTGAACGATGAGGTGCAGCTGAAGACAACAGAGAATGCTTGGAAGCCTGGCATGAAGTGGGACAGTGCCACTGAAGATCCAGACACCCAGAAAACTCAGGTCCTCCTGCACTCTCACTCCGTCCTGAACCAAATACACTTTTGAGATGGCCTTATGTAGCTTATTTTGCAGTACGAAAGCTCAGCTATGTGTCATGCTATGATTGAATAGTTTATTACCTCATTATTTTCTCAAATGCAAGAGGAAATGGAGCTTAGGATTGATTGTTGCTTTGGAAGACATTCAGTAATATGTTCATTGATGATTTTTGCAGGAGCTTTTCCGAAAAGTGCGTAGTATTCTCAATAAATTGACGCCACAGATGTTCAACCAGCTGATGAAGCAGGTGACTGACCTCACCATTGACACAGAGGAGCGGCTCAAGGGTGTCATAGATCTGGTCTTTGAGAAAGCCATTGATGAACCCAGCTTCTCTGTGGCCTATGGCAATATGTGCAGCTGTCTGGCCACGGTGAGTCAGATTTTCTATTTCAACTGCGGCCTGTTAAAATGTGACGATAGTATATTGTAATTTCAGTAGATCATTGATTAATGAATTACATTTGTGATTTTGGAAGCCAATAGAGATCCAAACGTTTGGCTTGGAATAGAGAATGTTGATTGCACATCTACATAAGTCATGTACATGTGCTGTGTTTGTAGTTAAAAGTGCCCATGACGGATAAGCCCAACAGCACTGTGAATTTTCGGAAGCTGCTTCTGAACCGCTGTCAGAAAGAGTTTGAGAAGGACAAGGTAGATGACGATGCCTTCGAAAAGAAACACAGGGAACTGGAGTCAGCTTCCTCGGTAAGTGTTTCAGCACTGTACGTATCACTAAAACTGTTCTTAGTTGGTTCATAGGCCATTCAAATTTCCTGGATGTTGTGTATGATGTAAATAACACATCCCATGAGAAGATTCAGGTTTCTTAGAATTATTTAAATTGCATGCAAAAATTAATAGTCATAAGCATACATTTTCTTACTACTGATACAGACAGTACTGCTTCTCCCTAAACAAGGAGTAGACAGTAAAACAGTTTGTATAGGGCACCAACTCCCAGGGGGGCACCATTTTCAATGTTTAAAAAAAAACTTTATATTTAGTTTATATAACTTTTGTGTAAAAAAAAACATTTGACTGTGAACGCAGTACAGCAATACAATTCTGCTTAGGGCATTCATTTGGCCATCAGCGGCCCTGAATACAGTAAATCTCAGTAAATCAATAAAAGTCAAAAGTTATTATTATGCTTGAATCCTAAAATATAAAATGAGTTTAAAAATAAAGTTCTTTTCCGGGGAGGGTTTTCCGTTCCGTGAACGGAAGTTACTATAATGGCTTCTGAAAATGATCTCCAATTGTAGTAATTCTGTTCTTCATAATCAAGAATTTCTGCTTTTGCTGTAGCGGGCCCACAATGATCCTTTCTGACATGTCTTTCTTTCACTCTCAGGCTAGCGAGCGGGATAGACTGCAGGAAGAGCTGGACGAGGCGAAAGATAAAGCCCGCAGACGCTCCATTGGCAACATCAAGTTCATCGGGGAGCTCTTTAAGCTGAGAATGCTGACAGAGGCCATCATGCATGACTGTGTGGTGAAGTTGCTGAAAAACCACGATGAAGAGTCACTGGAGTGCCTGTGCAGGCTGCTCACCACTATTGGCAAGGACCTGGACTTTGAGAAAGCTAAGGTCAGCCCAGTTGATCCTAATCTGAGGGATGTCCTCTATAATAGGCATTAAAAATAAACATCCTCCTAAATCTGTTAATTGCTTCTGCAACCCATGGAAATACATGTAGAATGTTGCTTATTTCAATTATGCAAAGAAATCTGTCTTTGCCACTGTCTGCACTGCATAAACTAATATTCTTTAGCCTTTTAGAGTTTTGTGTTGTGTACTTGTTGACAATTTGAGTAAACCCCTGCTGGCAACAAATTGCTGCAATTTTTTAAAAAAACTACATGTTAGCTTGGAAATGTTAGTCCCAAATGAGTCTTTTTAATGTGCTTTGGTTTCGAAACTCACTTTGGATTCAGCTGAGGACATGACTGTGAGGTGGTGCCTAATGCACTTGAATGGATGGATCACAAATTTTAATTCTCCTATTATTAACTCATCACCATGTCATTAGTTGAATTGTTTTTTACTTTAATTAAAGGAGTAATGATATTGTCCATTATATTGTAGATCGGGGTCTGTTTTCAGGTCTTTTTTGAAGCTTATGCATCCTACAAATGGTTCTTGTTCCTTTTAGCCTCGAATGGATCAGTACTTTAACCAGATGGAGAAGATAGTAAAGGAGAGAAAGACTTCATCACGCATTCGGTTTATGCTGCAGGACGTTATTGACCTGCGATTGGTGAGTTTTTTTGGGGGGGGGTTTCCATTTGTTTTACTAGATTAGTTGTTTCATAAAGCATTCGGGTGATGTTATCATTTTTGTGATATTATTTATAATCATATTATTTTGTGTTTGTTTAATGTATTTTCCAATGAACCCTTTTCACATTTCAGGGGTTCTCGGAAGCAGAATTAAAATAGTTGGGTAATCTTCTATATCGGTAAATGGGAGACAACAGTAAATATAATCTTTGTAGTTTTGTTAGCTCCAGTAACAGACAGAAACTTCCACGACTTTCCAAAAGAGGGGAAAAGATATAGAGGGATAGATTTACGTTGGTCAGAAGAGAAAAAGATGTCACATGTGCCATCACAATCTCAGCCGTTGTTTTAGAAACATCCATCAACGGCAATTTGTTTTTTGTCATTCACTGACAAGGAAATATAACATAATTTACAGGATGTTGGGGGCAATTTTTTGGGGGATGTTGATAACTGTGGAAACACAGATCCTGTAATGCCCACCAAAGGGGCATTAGTTGATTTAAAATAAAGTAAAAACAGTAATATTGTGAAATATTAAAAATTAAAAACAGCAGTTTTCTCATTTATTCCTATGATGACAAAGCTGAATTTTCAGCATCATTCCTCCAGTCTTCAGTGTCAGATGAGCCGATTTGATGCTCAAGAAACATTTCTTAATGCTGAAAACAGTTGAACTGCTAAATATTTTTGTGGAAACCGTGGTAAATTTTTTCCGTATTCTTTGATGAATAGAAAGTTCTAAAGAACAGCATTTGCATGAAATATAAATATTTTCAATTGCCCGTTTAAAGGAATAGTTTGCCTTAAATAAAATTTGCTCTTAATCTGCTCAACCTTTACTCATCCAAGATGTTTTTTTCTTCAGTTGAACAGTAAAGAAGATTTTTAGCTCTTGGTGAATCATATAATGCAAGTCGATGTCTACCATCTCTTTTAGAATTAAAAAACATATACAGGCAAAACAAAATTAATACCCGTGGCTCCTAAAGATGCCTTGAGGTCTTATGAAGTGAAACGGTTGGTCTGTGCCTGAAACTGTTTATTACCTCTAACTCACACCCTCTGTAATTGGTCATGAGCTTCCTGTTGCATAATAACGTATGTGCATGAGCTCAAACATCGAGAATCTGTGAAAAGTCGGTCTTCCGATTGAGATTGTGCAAGCGAACGTAATCTTAATTTTTTTTATTGGTTGTGGCATCCAGAATAAGCACAAGTAAATCACCCTTTGAGGAACAATAGAACAGGCACATCTTCACTCTGTAGTAAACCTACAGCATCCGTCTACTCTCGCGCATATGTCATTATCTAAAGGTAGCTCGTGCTCCAGACTGTCATGAACGTGCTCAAGACCATTTGAAAATGTTAGATATATTTTGGCAGTCATTATGGTATTTTTAGTTTATTATTTGTGTTCTTTACTCATCTCAGCACAATTGGGTGTCTCGGAGAGCTGACCTGGGCCCGAAGACCATCGAGCAGATCCATAAAGAGGCAAAGTTGGAGGAACAAGAGGAACAAAGAAAGGTCCATCAGCAACTGCTGTCCAAGGACACCAAGAGGAGACCAGAAAGAGGTCAGAAAGAGACTTCTGTTGTAAACTAATCCTCATTGTAGTTTACTCAGTTCTTTGGGCCTCATTTCTATTTTCACTTGCTGATGAAGCAACTGCACTCTGTTCTTTCTCTTCATGTTGCAGCGGTGCAGAGAGAGGAGACCTGGAGCACTGTGCCTATGACCAAGAACAGCAGAACAATAGACCCCACTAAGATTCCCAAGATCTCCAAGGTAGAGTTTAAACAAAGACACTTTTTCTTTCTGGTCACATTTATTGATTGCTAGCATAGCTGTGTTTTTACATTTCCGACATTTTATTTGAAAGGGAGTAAGCTGCATTTTGATCTCATCATCACTTATGGAGGTTGTGTGAACTACACCTTGCTACATGTCATTGATTGTGCTTTTTTGCTGTGCTTTAACTTAAAAATATATTAAAACAAACATTTAATTTATGTTTTGTTTGATTTTCCATTAAAAAAAAAAATTATTATCAATGAATGTGCCAAACAACATTTTCATATTTTGTTAAAGACTATTAAACTAACTTGCTATAACTGGAAGCCATGTATAAATTGTGCAAACTATAACACTGGTGCAGTAACATCTGTAGTGTTAGTTTAGTTCATGAAGCTTTATGCTAACAAGCTGCTGATTTAAATTAAGTGCATTTAATAAGTGAGACATACAAAAATCTGCCATGATAATTGGCCCTGTCCCAAATGCAACCCAAAACACTTGCAGTATTCCTACGAGTCTGACGTAACGCTGCTTTGACTGTTGGGAAGAAGTGCACATCACAAAGAGGGCACTCACGAGCACCCAAGCTAAAATACCAAATGGGAAACCCAACGGTCATGGATGTGCGGCGGCCATTGTTAGTCCACAAGAACCTAAGTGCATATGAAGTGTGCCATTTGGGACGGGGCCATGAAGAACCACTGATCTATATGAATACATAAGAAACTGTAATATGATCTTACTGAAACCATGTGTGTTTGCTGCCTTTAGTCAACAGTAGATGAGAAGATTCAGCTGGGACCAAGAGCTCAGCTGAACTGGATGAAGGGCAGCAGTGGAGGGGCTGGAGCAAAGGCCAGTGAGTCAGGTAAAGTGATTTAGTCAAGTGTGGGCTGCTGGCCCTGTCAATTCCAGCTGTTTTATAGTTTATGCAGGATTTTCAGGCTTTATAAGTTGTTACTAATGTAAAATCTATTTTGCACCCTTTTTTCTTTTAGATGTCTCGCGCCCCAGTGCCAGCTTGAACCGTTACTCACCCCTGCAACCCTCAGCTTCTCCAGCCTCCTCTTTACCCTCTACATCCCCAGATGTTGATGCCAGGAGAGTTCTCAGCAGGTACTGTAAAATAGCTTCCTTTTCTTTCTTAAATTTAGTCTGTAGTGTTTAATAAATATGTAAATATTTGTTGGCTGTACTTACAAGGATGTATTTATTATCCTATCCATATTAATATTATTATTAAACATATTGAATGTCTGTGCTGCCTTATCTATTATAAGAATATTATTATTAGCAAATTATAAGTAATTAAACTTTGCATTTATATAATTAATATTTACTAGAATTATTTAATTGTATAATCCATTGACATTACATGATACAATTATGATAAATTAAATCATAAATAAACTTTAAATGGATTTAAATCATTATTTTATAATTAGCATTTTATTTGAGCAAATCTTTAAGCGCCAGTCACACAGCCAATCACGCACGAATCACTTACAAATCACGCACAGATTGGGTTTGTCACACACTCCCGATGCATGAATCACTAACAGAGCGCGTCCAAACACGCACGCTTCGCGAACGTTCCACGTACAAGCACTTTCAGAATCCACATTGTCAGTGGAATGAACGTGATACGTGCACGGTTCAAGCGTGATATGAAGGTGGAGCGTCAGTGGACGGACGTGGACGTGCGCGGTTTATAACCAGTTCCGACGCATAAGCACTGACGGCCGACGCCTGTCCCGCACATAGTCACGCAATACTCGACGCATAAACTACGCACGCCAACTCATGAATAACGCACACACCGACGCACAGTCGGAAAAATGTTGAACCGTTCAAAACTCAAAATCACGCACAAACCGCCTTCGACGCACATCCACTTACAATCACTGACGGTCCACGTTCGTTCCACCGACGAATTACGCATACGACGCATGCTCGGCGCAGAAACGAAAATCTGTGTGTAATTTGTGCATGATTAATGCGTTTTCGCTGTGTGACTGGCCCTTTAAATTAGAATATTTTTCATTAGTAATGAAGTGAAGGAAAACACTTTTACATTAGGAGATTCATGAATGTGTGTTTTGGTATGTTTGTGATTTTGTCAGTCATGGAAGCTCAGGGCGGGAGCGCAATGATAAGCCATTAAGCGCAGGTCCCACTCGGACAGGGCCCATCTCGTTGGGTAGCAGCAATAAGGAGGCTCCTGAGGAGTCGGTCCAGGAAGTTTCCCGCAGAGACTCTAATGCCTCAGACACACCCAAGCTGCCATCCAGCACTGCAGACAAGAGCAGACTGGAGCACAGCCAATCCAGGGAGTCTGGTGAGCCGCACGGATACCCTCACACACATTATTTTGATGTACAAGATGTGTTGTTGGTTAAATGTTAAGAAAATCCCTAACTAAATGCTGTATCTTATTGCAGCTGTTAAACTTGAAGTACTGTCAGGACTCTCTCCAGATAAGCCCTCATTAACAGAGGAAGACATGGAGAGGCGGTCCAAGTCCATTATTGATGAGTTTTTGCACATTAATGATTACAAGGTTTGTACCATTTGTTTTAACCACCAAAAGCTACTTTTAAACGTTATCTCCGAGTCCAGAATGGCAATAGAGTTTTTCTTGTGACGCAGGAGGCAGTGCAGTGTGTGGAGGAACTAGAGCAGCCTGCCATGCTCTATGTGTTTGTGCGGGTGGGTGTGGAGTCCACGCTGGAGAGGAGTCAGATCACACGAGACCATATGGGTCAGCTGCTCTACCAGCTACTGCAGGGTGGAATCCTCCTCAAACTTCAGTTTTTTAAAGGGTGAGATTGCAGCACTTTTGACTTTCAGTTCTGTTCTAAAACAATAAGCAGCCTCACTATCCACTGTCTGCTAAGGTCACATTAAATAACTATTACACTGACTCCAATTCAAATGTATTATCGATAATTAAAGCAGAATTTCATCTTTATTTTATTTACTTTCTGTTACTTTTAGCATGTTGCTAAACTAATGTATAAACGTCTCTTCAGCCACTGGCAGCATTTTTGGTAATAAAAAAAAAATCTTGGCCTAGAATATTTTGTTGAATGAATATCTAAACATAGCGGTACTATGTACAATAGTACATAAATAGTACCATGCGCACATTCAAAAACATGATCAGATCACTTCACTAAGCTTTATGCTTGCCTGATAAAGACTTCCGGGTTTAAATGTAACACATTTTAATTAATTAATCTTTGGGAGCAGAAGTGTGCTGATTTTTATTTATTCTTTAGTGAATATCTGAACATGCAATATTTCAAAAGAAAGAACCGAGCCAACAACATATTTAATAAATTGTATCTTTTATCAACTCTTGAATGTTGATGCCTTTCATTAAAAGCTATATTTTTATTTAGTATTTTTCAAAGACTACAATGTGCATAAGCTTTTATCGCTTGTGTCTGCTCCTTTTTTGCCTGTTTTGATATGGAGATTCTGTGCTCTTTCAGACGATGTGTAATAGTGGCCCCTATAACAGGAAAAAGCCATTAAATTCTGTCAATGGTGGCGAAAGGTTTAAGTGATTCGTTGCGTTTAAAATACTGTTTCCAGCCATTTATGAGTACTATTTATTTATAGCACAACCTTAAGCTGAGCTAATTAGTTGGTCCACAATGTGGTGACACTGGCCCGACTTGTTCCTTCACAATCAAGAATGAAACGACAACAAACGTTTCTGGTGCCGCCATCACCCCGGTGGCTTTAGTACAATGTGTATTTAGAACTACGTCAAAGTCGTTTGAATATGCCATATTTACTGAAGCCAAGCTGGTGTCACTATGACCATGAACCACAACAGCCACATCCATGAGATCATTTAAATTTGGGTTAATTTAAATGTCATAGGATGTTAAAGGTCACTTTCAAACGAGCGTAATGTTACTATTTGCAGTTCAACATTTTGTAAGTCCATAAGTATTTAACTTAATATTTTTATTAACCTTATTATTAAACAAATTATATTAAACTATGTTGTCCGTATAAAAAAACAGGGTCTGTTTCTATCGGTTTTAATGACAAATAAAGGCATAGAACCAAATAGGTTAATATTAGAATACACAATATCTGTCCTGGAGTGCTGCTGTCCTGCAGAGTTTTCCTCCAACCCTAATCAAACAAACATGAACAAGCTAATCAATATCTTCAAGATTACCAATTCACCTAATTATACTATGCCCTAAAAGTATGTACTGTTTTTGTGAAGAAAAAGTAAAATTTTTGAGATTTTGTAGCATAACATAGTAGGTAAGCTTTGGGACATACTTGTCATAATCACGTCTTTGACGGACAGCTCTGTCACTTAGGTACGTACGTCTTGTCACCATTTAAACTGCCCTGTCAATCATCTTGTCACAGTTAATATCCTCCATATTAAATAAAATTTAATTTAATATCATTTTGGAGAGAAATGTAGCACGTTGATTGGCCAGTCTTTCATGCAGTGAACTCTATTCATGTGTTTGTAATTTGCATGTTGATGCATTTAAAGGTTAAAGTGTTAGTTCCCCCAAAAATGAATAATTCTGTCAGTAATTACTCACCCTCATCTTGTTCTAAAACCATGAATTTTATATAGTAGACCATCAGGGTATCTTTGGAATGCTTATTTCAACATGCTACAATTTGACTGATTTGACACACTAATTCTTATATGTGTGAATTGGGAAGCAGCGTCAGGCTACAGGTAGGTAAAGTTTTTTTCAGAGTTGGAGCTAAATTCTGCACTACTGACATTGCCCATCCCTGTCCTAAGAGATTTGTCATCCTGTAATGTAACCAAAACAACAGCAATGAAAGGGTTTAACGTTAAACCTTCAAGTGTGTAAAATAGACACACACACACACACACACACACACACAGAGTGAGATCTGTGGATCAGTTGGATTTCCCTGTTAGTTGAGCCAGAAGATTAAACATTTTAAACAAAAATAAATATACTGTGAAAAAGCTTATTTTGATCATATATATTTATCCAAATGCAATGCCTAATAAGAGCAAGTCATTATTTCTGAAAACACTGTCCATTTCAATTCAGAGCATGAATTTTTTCATATGCAGCTCAAAATTTCAAAAGTATTTTTCTGAAAGTCTTTATATTTTTCTCAACCTAATTATTAAACTAATTATATAAAGTGTTATAAAGGTGTGTTACAATTTTTAAATTATAAAATAGACCGTTTACCAGTTAGTTGAGCCAGAAAATTTAACAACATTAAAAAAGAAACTTCTAAACTATGACAGAGTAGCCTTTGATAATGTCTAAATACATAGCTAATAAAAGTAATTAATGATGTCTTAAAACACTGTTCTCAACAACAATGCTTTTTGTTTAAAATAGGCTTGTGGTGCCTCTAGTGGTCATACAAAGTATTACATTTGATTTTATTTCTTTCAATCATATATCACAAATCTGCATATTTTTAACTTGCACATAATGCATTAATTATAAAATAATTTATTTGTATTATTTTGTATAGAAATAAAGGGTGTTTGATTTATTATTTAGAAAATATGAGGCACTTCCAGCTTCGTCATTTTTTTAAATCCCTCGCCATAGCAACACCGTTCAAGATATCATGTACCTGGTTGCAATTTAGCATCTTCAGTATATTGGCATCATGTTGAGAAATGTTGGTGTAAACTAAACAGAAACAGCTTTGGTATGAAAAGCTGTTTCTGTTGGTATGAAGCCCTTTGGAACAGTAGTTAAAAATTCAGAGCTTGATTACAAAACTCTTTGACTTACAATAGTTGCGTCCATGCGATTGGCCAGCACACTGCTGAAATCTCATCCAAATCAATCATGCAAACTTGTGTACGGCCCTGACGATTCCAAACTGTGCGGAAATTTTCAACAGTTTTTGAGCATGTTCAATTTTGAAAAATAAAACTTTTTTACCAGGGAAAACAATAATATAAATATAGACAGCAACAATTTGGCTGTGTGCATAAACTAAAGTACATCAAAATTGGCAATATGCTTTCAATTTAAGTGCAAATATTGCATGAAAGCCTGTATTTTTCAATCAATACATTTAATACTGAAAAACGTATTCGACTCCAGTTGCCAACTTTTTCAAGTTTTTTTTTTTGCTTTCCATTATGGGATTTTAAAGTATTTTTGTCTCCACAGGTTCTCTGAAACTCTTGAATTAGCCGATGATATGGCCATTGATATTCCTCATATATGGCTGTACCTTGCAGAGCTGGTGACCCCTGTACTTCGAGAGGGGGGAATCTCTATGAGAGAATTATTTAGGTGAGTGTTTACCACAGCACTATTGAACTCAGGTTGAACTCATCAGCTTTAGTAATTGCCTGTACACGAGTTTTGTTTTATTTGCTTATTTTGTTCCCTCAGTGAATTTAGCAAACCATTACTCCCTGTGGGAAGAGCTGGGATATTATTTTCTGAAATATTGCACCTTCTATGCAAACAAATGGTGAGCTAAAACACTCGAGCCAAACATTTAATTTGTTTGTGTCATCATTATTTATACACTCTTTTTCTAAGTGTGAAGATAGTGGAAATAAATGGATTGTGTATGATTCAGAGCCATAGGAAAGTGGGATCATTATGGAGGGACTCTGGGTTTAGCTGGGCAGATTTTATACCTGAAACGGAGGATGTGCACAGCTTCATCACAGAACATGTGAGCCTTCATTTACATTCCCTTAGTCTAATATCAAAACATTTACCTATAAAGCAGCTGTTCCAATATTGAACAAGTTATATCACCAATTTGATCTTCCAACAGAAACTAGACTTCACTCTTTCTGATGGCTCAGACCTGACCGAGGCTGTCTCTAAGAGAACACTCTCGCCGGAGGAACTGAACAAGCAACTTGAAAAGCTACTGCTTGAGGACTTGGCTGGCGATGAACAAATCTTCGACTGGGTTGAGGTAGATTTACATCCGTCTCTTAGTCTGGTTTTATTGAAGGATGTAAAACTCTGTGAGTGATCTTCTCATTTATGTGCGATCATTTATTACAGGCCAATCTAGATGAATCAGAAATGAGTTCACCTCCTTTCCTCAGAGCTTTAATGACTGCTGTGTGCAAGGCAGCAGTAAAAAGTAAGTGGCTCTGTATGTCTTTTACATAATAACAACAGAGAACTGTTTTGGGTAGTGAAACTCATAAAATAAATAGTGTTACTGCACTGGTATAATGAGGCCTTTAAATCAGTTCGGGAAGCGCTTCGTCGTCAGATATCGGCGCTGAATCGTCAACATTTGCTTCTGAGAGAGGCGAAGAGACTCCCACTCCACTCGTGCTCTCATTGGTCGATCTCGCACCAGGAACCAATCACGTGTCTTGTCTGAGTGCCCGTGGGTGTGTACAAAGCCTCTGAGAGAGTTTCTCTCTTTGTCTGGCATCCTGGGAAACCGTTTCTCTCGCATCACAATGAAGCAACGCTGCTTTCCGCAATACGGCTGCCTATATGGCGGTATTTTTTAAATTTTATTTTTCAATGAATATTTTTGAAAAATCCGCGATGCACTGAGGCCGCGAAACTTGAACCGTGAAGTGGCGAGGGATTACTGTATGTGTGTATTTGTGTGTATGTATTATAAAAAATGGAGGCAGATTTGGTTAGTGATATCTCATGAATTTTTTTGTAACTAGTTAACAGTGTAGAGTTATGCACATTTTAGCACTTTGCACAGAAATGCTGATATTAGTAAGCAGCATTTTGTTTGCCTTTTATGTGGTACGGTTTCTAATGTCAACATGTCAAATGCTCAAATCTTGTCTTGTGTCTGCAGCTGAAGGCTCCTCATGCAAAGTGGATTTGAGCATAATCCAGAGAAGATTGCCTGTATTACATAAGTACCTTAACTCAGACACAGAGAGACAGTTGCAAGCACTTTATGCACTTCAAGCATTGATAGTAAAACTGGACCAGCCTGCTAGTAAGTAAAACCTTTCACATTCCAACTTAAACTCACACCAAATGCAATACTTGTTATATCATGAATGGGTCATTCTTTCATTTTTATTTATGCTTATTTTTATTGATGAGCTTCCAGTATTAAAACTAACTGATACTTTTTTTTTTTTTAATCGTCTAATTTATATAAATGATTTTTTGTTTGTTTAATTGTGATACTTTGAATGCTCATCAAGAAATTAAACTAACTTCTAATAACAAACAAATGTTACAGATTTGCTCCGGATGTTCTTTGACTGTTTGTACGATGAGGATGTGATATCAGAAGACGCTTTCTATAAGTGGGAGGTCAGTAAAGACCCCGCAGAACTGCAAGGCAAGGGAGTGGCCCTCAAGTCAGTCACCGCCTTCTTCACGTGGCTGCGTGAGGCAGAGGAGGAGTCGGAGGACAATTGACGAGGGGACAAACGGATGCATTTGCCAACTAGTGCTGAAGAGACAATAGTCACTGAAACAATAACCGCATCAAATGAAAATTTAACATAACAAGCAACACATTATGCATCAGGATGGACGGAGCGCAGCAAGATTTCGAATGGTACGGTTTACTGACGTGCAGCGACCCTGTGACAACTTACAATTGCTGGAGCACTAAAAAATTATTATTTATAGAAATGTTGCGTTTAAGGTTTTTTTTTGTTACTTTTTAAGAGGACTTTAATAATACAAACATGGCGCAATGAAACGAAACGTAAGTTCAGACTTAATTTATTTTTTTTAAGAACAGCATACACAAAAGGGTATTTAACATTTGAAGACCGGTTATTGGTGAATAGAGAAATCATGTTAATAATAGTTTATTATTAATAGAATAACAATTATTAAACATTTTGTTTTATTACTTTTTTGGGGGGTTCGAGCACAGACAAGACCTGGTCTAAGTTTAGGACATTAGTACTAAAGTGTTTAGTACATGTTTAAGGTTATCTCAATAACCGTACCAAATGTTCCTCTGCTTTAGCTTGCTCTTTGTGAAATTTAATCCGGCAGGAACTATGCATTCAGGGGACTGTTGGGATCACACAATGAGAGCTCAGAATGGACATCAATGAGCAGATGGTGACGTGTACGAAACACTGAGATGTTGCTGAACCTAAAGTGCTTGTTATTCTTCATACTGATAGAGCGAATTTAAAGCTTGTAAATAAATTAAAGACAAAAAAGATTCATTAAAGTACAAACTCGGGGTGATTGTTGTGCATTTTCTAGGGTTGCCAGTGAGCGACTCGCTGGTTTCATGTGACAAAGGTCCCGTGGCTCTTATTTAGTCAACAGGTACAGTACCATTCAAAAATTTGGGGTCTGTAAGATTTTTATGTTTTGGAAACAAGTCTCTTATACCACCAAAGTTGCACTTCTTTGATCAAAAATACAGTAAAATTGTGAAACATTATTAAAATAACTTTTCTATGTTAATACATTTGATGTATCATATGTAATTTATTCTATATACACATTTATAAGTACACAAGTAATAACATGTCTTCCAAACTAATGCTTTTCAATAAGGTTTAATTACATTTTTGGGGGGCATGTAATAGTGTAAATACATCATTGTTCATTTATGTTTAAAGTATTATGAACATTGTTTATTGCTTTAATTTAGCATTTTAAAACCGTATTAGTATACTGAAATGTACATTTGGCGTTTGGTGATGCGAAAAGCAAAACTTAGACTGGAATAAATATTATTGTGCTTTATCAGCGAAAGCGAGATGAGAAGCAGAAATTGCCAGAAAAAACAAGTGTAAGCCACAAGGTGGAACAATTTTATGACAAAAATCCTGAGCGTTTGTAATTCTCTGTAAGGTTTTGATTCTTTGGAAAATCACTCATGACCATTTCAACTTTTTTTTCAGTTTTATTTTCAAATATAAAACAGAATCAGAGACTTGCTCTCAATAAATACAGAAATTTGATCAAATGATGAATGTAAAAATAGAAAGACACTGCACCAGCTTTCCAAACACGAGTGCACATATTGATGGGTATGATGAAAGTGATTCATGAAAAATGATCGCAGTTCATCAGATTAGATCAAGTATGGGTTCAAAGTTTAATGCAGAGCGGTATAAACAGCAGTCCTTAGATCTGAATGCTGGGAAATGTGTTTTAGAAATACTGATTTCACTTGAACTAAAGGCATGATGATATGTGTGTAATCTTTGGGATATTTAGAAAATATTAGGCACATTTTGGAGTCAAAGTTAATTTCCATTATACCTGTGAATTAGTGTCAAATGCCACATTTCAGTACAAAAACCTGATGTGATATCACGTGAACTGAGGAATAATATCATACGGTATGAAGAAACCTGAACACCTACAAACAATGGCACACTGCAAGGCTAAAAGGTACAACATTTTTCCTTGGCTAACCAAACATCACGTGTTCCTGTGACAGGGAGAACCAGAACTACAACAGTTTATGACAGACAAATCACAAGTCCAGTTCAAACCAGAAAAGAAACCGTAAACCTGTTTGCATGCTACCAAACGATGAACATTTGTATGCACAAATGGCAAAGTACTTGTGCTTGTCGTCTTGACATGATGGATTGTCGCCCCCCTCCCAGGCCTGGCACAGCTGAACACACAAGAGATTTGCAATCATGCTTTAGGGATGAAATGGTTCAACTGTGAGAACTATACACAAGTTTGTGGTTTTGAGGAGCAGCAATCCCCCAGCACCCAAAGCCACGATGGGATGAGGAAACCAGTGCAGAGGTGTTAAGGTGTCATTTCCAAACCAGATGAGCTGTGGGATAGGCTACGAGTCCTTGAGCATACTGATGTGGGCAAAGATTTTCAGTGCGGGACCCAGTTTGATGTTCATGGTGCTCATGAGATGATCCTCTTTGAGGAGCATTAAGGCCTGGCCGTCGATCTCCTGAGAGCGAAACTCTTCTGCGATCTCTTGGCAGCCTGGCACAAAAGAGAAGATTTTTATTGACCTTTGACTAGTTTGGGACCCAAAAAGCAACAATATATGATGGTAGCTACCTGGCAGTGAGCAGATGAATTCATAAACATCCTCGACGTTCCACTTGGTGGGGTTGCTGGCCAGGAAGTGCTGCGTGAGGAGAGGGATATCTCTACTGTGATCAAGTCTTTCCTTGTTCGGAAGCCTTTGGGTTCCAAAGCTTGTGTTGGACAGTGGCGAAATGGGCTCCTCGTAACTGGACATGTCTGAGCACTGGCTGGAATCACCATGACAAGGGTGAGAGGAGTGTGGGGACAACAAAGACACTCCCATGGCTGTTTGAGCCCTTGGATTCTATGAGAAAACCCAAACAATTAAGCATATTCTGCATAGACCAACCTAATGGGACACTGCAATGAGAAGGAAAATGAAAAATTACTCGTTTTCTGATATCCGCGCTGCTGTTCTGCTGATTGGTGTTGGAGGCTTTCTGTTTCTTTGGGCTCTCAGAGGTTGATTTTCCTGGGAAAAGTCCCATTCGCTTTGTGCATCCAACATTATACCTGAAAGAGAAACCGGTAAACCAATCACACAATTAACTGTTTACATATGCAACAAAACGCTGATACAAAATCTAAAATAATTTGTGGGCAACAGAAGGATCCTCATACCTCTTTGCACACACCGTAGAACAAAACCGCTTGGATCCCTTGAAGTTATATGCGAAGTCTACATTCCCACACAATTCACATGACAGCATTGGCTCCGCAATCTGATTATTCAGCTCTATAAAAGAGTTTACATGACGGCTGATTGGACAACAGTCTGAGCAGTAGTGATCCATCAGGTGTGTGACTAAAGGCTGGAATACACAACACGACTTCTCAAATCTGCACTGATTTTAAAAGGCATCACAAACTTTGTAAATGGTTACAGAGAAAAACTGGGCATCCTAAACTCAAGCCAATCCAAACACAAACATGTGCCTCGCTGCTAGGAGATGCATGGCAAACGTAAACAACGCGTTTGAAATCGACATGACATGTTTGATATCCTCCATCTGGATGAAATCATAGTCTAAAGGTTGAAAAAAAAAATCAGAATCTGTGCCTGTCATAGACTATTCGATTTTGTGTAATCTGTCAAATCAAATCCACAGACTGGCTCTGACGTTCGACAACTAACATTAACTTATCCAGACAAAAGTTGTGTAGTGTATTGCTGCATTAAATAACCCTTTACCTTGCTGTGAAAGGTCCTCCATCTCAGAGTCAGCGTTAAGAGTCTGCTTCTGTAGGTCTGAGTAAGCCTGATGCTGCTTCTGCTTCTTTAAATTCTCGATCAGCAAGGACGGACGTTCAATCTGGACAGATGTTGCATTAAAAATAAACACCACTCATTACATAAAGACATAAACTGCATGCTCAAATGTACTCATATATGGAATTTCTCGCTATTTTTGAAACTTCTAGCAAAGTCTGGATACACGCAAGAAGTGAAATATGTACCGTCCACTAGAGGGAAGTGTGCCTCTTAATAAACAAAGACTTGATTCATATTTTAAAGCAATAGTTTAGCCAAAGAGTTATTTCTATATTTGCTGTGTTTTTGAAGAATCTTTTCATATGTATTCTGTATTAGCATGGCATGAGGGGAGAAAATGACCAGATCAGCTCCAACACTTAAGAGTGGAATTAAAATGACTAGCAAGCGATTAATACTTAAGCAATACTTAAATTGAGCATGTTTTAAATGTACCTTTATAACTGTTAACTGTAGTAACGATAACTGCAGTGACAGCAATATTTAGTATTTTGCTATTTCAGCAGCTCTAGTTCTAGTTTCTATGACACACACATTAGTTTCACAAGTGGCATTTACCTAACCATAATACAAAACTAAAACAAGTACAGAAGACGTAACAAGTGAACGGCACTCACGGGAAAAGGCTCCGCTCCCTCCTGAATCACGAATCCCTCGATGACATGCGTGAGGATCTGAGGCTTCACCACTGCCTGTGGCGGCGGTTTACTCTCGCCGTTCTGCGGAGCGCTGCCGGTCACCGTAGGCGCATTGTTCCCACTGCCCGAGGTCATGGCTGGAGGTGAACCCACACCTGCCTTCACATTCACACTGCCTGCTGAACACGAGCACAACAGCAGCCATGAGACACGACAGAGCACTGCTAGCAAATCCGAGATATTTTCGAGAATCGGTTCATTTCAAAGATCCGATTCAGTGACCTTTTTACGTGATTACGCAATTACGTCATCGCATACTCAGTGACATTAACACTGTTTTTAAAAGCCGTAAGTAGATGAACTGCTTTTTAGTTTGAACAATGTTCTTTGCGTTTTAATAACAAGGGTGTTTGTAGTCATTTTATATAAATATACATTTTTAAATATAATAAGCGTATTAAACAATTAAATTGAAATTAAACTTAATTTACCCTTTTTATTAATCAATTTCTACACGTTTAATACAATATTATTTATTAAAACTCATTTTCGTCTGTGTTGATAAAACTATTACGCAATCGAGTAATAAACCCATTTACAGTAGCCTCGGTCTGTAACGCGTCTGGCACAGTCAGTGACTATCAGAGAATCTTTCACAACGGCTTCATGAAACACGATTCATTCATGCAATCCCATGATTATGAACGATTACAGATCAGGCACACTTAGAAATGCCAGATTGTTGAGCTATATCATACGGCACTACACACACATTCATGCCACCTGCAATCACTTGCTTTCTCTACCTGACCTGTAATGTCTGGTTAAAGCACATCAACACTGCTTTATGAAGAGATATGCGCCTGTTAATAGCATATGAAAAATGTCCGGGTCAAAGTCAGAAGTTTTTTTTAGCACTACCCGTCTTGAAAAGCTGCCAAACGTCCGACTGTGCCGTAGCAGCTTCCTCGAGACGCTTCAAAACAACCCTTCTACACCTAAAACACCCCTCTGTCCCAGAGCAAGCAGCGAGCAACTTTTAAACTTTATATCCCGAATATTTGGCAGGATTTCCCACTGCAGACAAACGCTCCCGCACAGGCGTCCTGGTGATTGTCAACAGCACGCGCCTTTGTTCCGCTCACGCACTCTTTACTTACACTTTCAAGCGCCAAAATAGGAAACCTCTAAAGTGAATTTAGCATTCCAATGCTTCCGAGTAAACCTCCATAATCCACTGGTGTTTTATACAAAGCTGTACAACAAATGAACCGATCCAAACTTTTTTGTGTGCGTGGGTTTGTTTGTTCTAACCGATTCCCTCAATGTGATCAACGGGGCCGCATTCTCTAATCCTCTTTGTATGGGGGAACTGAATAGGAAACATTGCGCAGCTCCGATTGGTCCCGCACGCTTAGAATTACGTCCAATAGCAGGTCGTGTTTAGCACTGAGGCGTTCCGTGATTGGTTAAAACCCCCGAGCGGCTCCATGACAGGAGCACGTAGGCAGAGAAAGAGCATCTACTACACTATGGATATCTTTGGAATTGCATACTATATATTTAGCAGCATGGAATGCCACATTGCTGTACGCTCGACTTCACTGTATCATCTCTAGTGTGATGAATGAACAAGAAGCAATATCTAGAATTATTTTAATGTATTATCGCTTTCTGGAAATGTTGCTTGATTGGATTGTCAAAAGTTTTGACATTTTCACATCAAATTATATTGGAAATGAAAAACCATTTCTAGGATAAGTTGTTAAATATGAGGCCATTCGAAAAATTGTACCATACAACTGTTTCTTATTGTAGGCAATAAATAGTGAAGACAAGCCTATACACATTATACAATATACAGTATATCGTTTCAAAGCAGCTTCTCCGTTATAAACAAGAAAATAACTGTCAATGATGCAAGCTTGATCAAGTATAAGACGAATTGAAGTGATACTATTATCCCAATGATTTAACCAAGTGTCCTAAACCTATACCAATTCATTGTACTCTCAAAATAGTAACCTTGTCCAACCGGAATGCCATGTATTTATAGAACGGACATTAATGCTAAAGACTGCATGAATTAAAACTTCAGTATTAACTTTGTTAGTGAACATTACTGGTATAGTGGTGAACAGTTAATCCATGGAAGCCAAAACACAAGGGAAAAAAGTGTTTGTCTTTATAATATTTAGGAAAAGTCAGAAAATTTGCATCCTCTCAGGAATGGCGTTCTGATGATGTCAGTGTGTTGCAAGCTACAGATTGTGAAAAGAAACACTAAAATCAAGCTCCATCTATTTTTTTATCAGATGCACTATTCAGCTTCACTCAGAAATACGTCACAATACTGAAGTAAAGTTGGTCAAAACTTCCAGTTTAGGTGGACTTTTTTAAAGCACTACCCTTCATTAGATGCAAGATTATCTCGTATTAGGAGCAGACACAAATGTCTCGATAAGAGGGTCTTGGGTTCCTCAGGGACAAAGGGAGACTCGGTAAGACAGGGGACATGTATAGTGAGTCTATCGCTCGTAAGATATACAACACCACTCATGTGCCACACTAAGCAGCTGGGAGTTTATAATAAAACACAATGGTGTCTAAGTATCATACGTTAAACCCAAGCTCGTCTCGCACTGCAATGTCAATGTCCAGAGCAATCTATTGCAGGCTATTGAAACATAATAATTAATCAGGTGATTTTGTTGTTTGTTTTAAAAAGAAAGAATTTACTTTGATCTGAACTTGAATTTACTCAATTCTCTAAGCCTCACCTCTAATGATAGCTTTGAAATGGCCAATTAAAGTGTATGCTTTTTAGTCTCGCACATGAAAAACAAGTATTGGTGTTTCATCTAAAACAAGATACGCAGTAAAGCTTTTATGAATGCACCATGATCCATATCAATCAAAATTATCAGCATGATGCAATAAAATACGACATGATTTATGACTCAACTGCTCTGATGCCTGAAGCCATTCACGTTCATAAAAGAGCTGTTTATCATCCTTCATAATTTAACGTCTGAGAGGTCAGGCTTCCAACACACCTGCCAGACAGCCAGAGTGTGTCCACCTTTATTCCCACGTTCCACCAAGAACAACGGAGCTCAGACCCTCGCCCCTAATTATAGCAGAAGCTGCATGTCACAGTCTCGCAAGTGCTTTGAGTGGACAATAGAAATGGGGGGTGTGACAGATCTACTCTTCCGCTTGAGGGGAGAGCCCGCGTTGTTGGCCTTTGTGTTTTTGTGACTGGCGAACCTACAGATGGTGGTGACGTAGTAACCACTCTGCGTCTGGCTAGACCAAGATTGCTGCAGGATTCTTTCCTTTTGCAGTCAGTACAGCTAGATGTGACCAAATAGTTTTACTATTTCTTGCCTTTTTCAATATTTTTCAGAGATTTATTGTTTAATCATATTGTGTCTGACAGTGTGATATATTTGTGATATTTAAATCTATAATAAATAAAGTGTTTAAGATGTCAACATTTAATGGTTGATGTGACTTTCTCATTTTAGTTTCAGAGAAACACACAGTATGACAAATCAACTACACTATATTATAGAGATACACAATAGTGCATAGTAAATAACTACATAATATCTACATCTATATGATTGGCATTTTTAAATCAAGCTTTTAACAACAACTGACGGTTGATTTTTAATTTTCACTCAGTAAATTTAATATGCAGTGAATATATTTATGTCTATTCCTTTTTTATATTGTTTCTTATTCTGCATATATACATTTAAGACCTCCCATCTTCTGTTTTGATTTCCTTTGAGGGTTCAAGCCTTAATTAGGGGAGATTGGACTCCCCAAACCCCCATAATTTGCACCCTGCTGTTTGAAATTATTCAAAAACTTGAATAATAAAGTTTTTTTATTACAGCTTTCCAAGTTACTGATTATTGTTCAGTGCATTTGACTCTTAGGATTAAAACAGAGCGAGCCATTTGTATTTGCATAAATCAAAAAACAAGTAATGCTTGCAGATATTACTATTGCTAAAAAACTTTTTTTTTTTTGTACAACCTTTACCGTTTTATAACCAACAAACAAACAAAATGAAAGTAATGGAAATTAAACAAACCTTCTGTGTTTTCTGTCACTTGACTTTGATGAGATTGTTTGAACGATTGGTATTGTACTGTCCGGGTTGGCACTTGTGTTGTTATGGATAGCAGCGGTTCAAGAGTAACAGGTTCATCTTTATTTGACACATCCTGTGTGGCTACTTCCAGCTGGAATTAATGTCAGAATAGGACAAGGTCAGAATGAGAGGGAAGATGTTAAACTAATACAACTGAGATACATTTAAATAAAGAAACAAACTACTACATGACATCCACTTACTTGAGTTTGAACTGGCTGGATCTGGACATTAACTGCAGTAAGCTCTAGAGGTGCTGCTTTGCTGTGGTTCAGCATGGGCGTCTGTCCATTCTGGGCAAGTGCCTGCTGACTCACAGCAGTGGAATGGAAGATGGTAGCTTGTTGGCAGGAAACAGGCACTTTGGGCAGCAAAGGGATAGGGCACTGCTGAGGCTGAGCTGGTAGGGCATGCCGAATGGCTACAGCTTGCATTGTGTGAGGATGAATGGTGGCAGCTTCTAAAAGTTGAGCTTGACCTCTCTGCAGTATCTGAGGCTGCTGCTGTATCACAAACTGCTGCTTGTGCTGCTGGAGCAGCTGATGGGTATGAATTTGGGTATATGCTGGAATAAATATAACAAAAGACAACTGTATTTAATGATTTAATGACTCCCTGTGATGAAAATTATGTTTTTAATATTGTTTGTATGTCTACGTACTGTTTTTACTGTGCTTTCATTCAAACCATGTGCAAATTCATAAGTCAACACCATTGCTGAATATTTTCTCTTTAAAACTGCATTGACCCAAAACAGTCTCAAAAACTTGGTTTGAAATCGCTGGCGTTTCTCATGTCACAAAATACCTTGTATCCAACCACATTAACGTATCAGCTGACTTTATATCGTTAACTTTGACCGCTCTGAAACACTGGAGCCTCAAGAGAAGATGGGTTATCCCTGTACAATATAGCAGTTGTATGATGTAGATTGCAATGTTATAATGTTATAATATATACTTTCTCCACTGATGTTTGGAGTTCAAAGCATTTCTGAGGATTGTTAGATTGACTGACTGTCTGACTCAGATGAACAGGAACATTGTTTGTGTAACAATAACAACAATTATTAGCAGTTTGATAAGTCAAACAAAAGTCAAACAAAAGACTAATCATATTAATTACCGTTACGTGTTCGATGTTGTAAAGTTGACCGAGTGGATCTCTGAGCTTGTGTGAGTGAGTGGAGGCAGTGCTAAGTTTCATGTTCACTAAATGAAGCAAGGGTGTAGAGTTACAGTCAAGATTTTTTAAGACCTGAAGACATTTTCTTTTCACAGGAAAAAGCATTTAAATATGTTAATTTGGAGATAAAAGAAAGGGATATAAAGGAATACAGTTGCTTTAGCACGACATACTGAATGTGATGCCTGTGAGATTCATGGAGGGGAGTTCATTGTTCTAGCAGATTTTGTCTTGCTGACTTGAGGTTAATGGGTTCATTTGGCTGAGTTCAGCTTTCTGATCTGGAATGTCAAATGTAAGGTGTATAAAGCAGAGCTCTACTCATCCACTCGTGAAGCGCTATATGACCTTGATGAATCAGATGGCTCTAAGCAACCTTCAGTTAAACATACTCTGACAGCCTGTGCTTTGGTAACTCCAAGGAATGCCGGTCTAATTTCTAATTTGACCTTTAAATGCACTGTCAATCATTTTACATGTTCATACTATCTGGACTATTAGGCTGAACAATAAAGAACAGAGTTGTTTTGGACTCTTTGTCCTAATTTGTGGAATTGTACACGTTCTTAAGCTTTTCACACACTATATTACATGACAGTGTGTTACGGAGTACCGTTGAGCTTGATGAGAATGACATTTTCTTGAGTAATAATCCTCATGCCATGCTTTCCCTCAGAGAAAAAATAACTTGTGATAAAACTAGCGATCAAACACCATGGTTTTGAGGTCAAATTCCTCCAAGCAAACAGAAAGTCTGTAGGAGGGGTTTTTATCATTTGTGTGCTGTTCTGTAGCATCAAAATGAACACAATATTAGATAGTGTGACATATTGACACACCCTCCCCCAACAGCCTGCTAAGTTCAAAGCATTCATAGAATTGCAACAACAGATGCGGGGCTTTCTTTGAGAATTGAAGACCACTTTCTGGTTCAAGTTCCACCCATGTTGATAAATAATTAACTGCTGCCCTTTCTCAACACAGTTCAATATGGCAAAAAAAAAAAACATCTGCAAAACTTCATGGCCTTTGAGGGATATGTGCTAAAAGAGAGCATTTACGCAACTTCAATACCGAGTGCTACTTCAAACACACGTACAAACTAAAAGAATTCTGTCTGTACTGACATATGCAGTATTGAAATCAAAGTATCTTGGAACATGATGCCCAAACTCACATAGCCTTTTCCTAATGTATACATAAACAAGAGGCACATAGCGCACATAGCCGTTTACACAAAACATATTTTTGCGTTAAAAAACCTCCAAGCTACAGAGGAGTATCAAAGAACGTTGAAGTTTTTGAGGGCAGTTCACAGAGAAAGAGTTTTTGCTTCCCACTTTTCTACTTTTCGCTTGTTATTCCTATGTAAACGTGCAAAATACGGACACGTCTGACTGGTCCACTAATTTGCAGCATCTCACACGACACAGAATTGTAAAAAGGTGCCTTAACTTTTAAAAAATGTTTTCTAAACCTTGCGTTTATTCATTACATTCCAATACCCCACATCTTTCATTCTGTTCGAAAACGCACAGCATCGTTGTAACGAAGTTGATAAGAGAAAGGAGGAGGCAATTATAATTAATGCAATTTTAATCATTAAATAAACACAACCACCAAAAAAAAGTAGGCAGAAGCCCCTCGTGGACAACTGCAGCAAAAACTAAAACAAACACAACACATCGTCCAGAACTGGTCTTCTAGTCCTTCATTGTCATCACTACTTTTCTTCTTCTGGCGTTCATTAACACTCACATCACCGACCTCGCTTCATTCTCACGGCTCTCGGCCAAGCCCTGCTTGCCACAGAACTTTTCCACTGCTCTGCTTTTTAATAGTTTTTTACATATCTGCTAGACTAACAAGTTTGATGTTTTCAGTGTCTCATGTGTCTCTTTTTAAGACACTGTGAAGAGAATTGAAACTAAATTAAATTCTCCCAACGCATTCTGCACACTGATTTTTTAAGCATCTGCCAAAGTGGCTTGACGCAACACAGCACAACCATAAAAAACGTCGGTCTAGGGCAGGGTTCCCATCCAAACATATCAAGCTCGCCTACCTGTAATTTTCTAGTAACTCTGAAGACCTTGATTAACTTACTCAGGTGTCGTTGATTAGGATTGTTTGGATTAGGAAGTTAAACTCTGCGGGGTAGTGGCCCTCTATGGCCAGATTTTAGGACATTCACAAACAGTTTGAAAAAAGTGCAGATGCTTCTTTTCTCTGCTCATGCACAGACATTATTTGTCTCTGAAGGAAAAGCTCTCCTAACCATTGTTTATTATCTGATCAAAGAATCTGTCGGTCCACAATCTCAACCTTGATCAAAACACTTCATGCAGTCCCATCACTTCAATTCTGCAGTGATCAGTCTGAGAAATGTCTGGTCTTACTTAGGTTTCTCTCCGGTTGTGGTCCAAATACTTTGAGTTTCATGCTCCTGGCTGTGTGCTTTTCTTGTCTAATGAATTCCTTATGAAGAAAACATGGCCAATGCGAGAGTGAGCCATTCAACACACCATTAACATTTACCAATTGGTCTCTTTTCATTCACTAAATATGGTACATCCACCAAGATTTACCATAATAACAGGTCTTCATTTAGGAGCTACTGTAACTGCGCAGATGTTTAAACAGAGCTGAATTCACTTAACATACTACTATTTGTAGGTTCACCAAACTCTGTTAAGCAATGAGAGTGTGTAAAGAAAAACATACTGATGGATGGTGTTGCCAGTAAGTGCTGACCCTTCTCACTGCTTCAGTGGTTTCTTTGGCTTCGTCTCTAGCTGTTCTGTGTGTATATTGATGCTTGAACCCTCTCTGTCAAGCTTTCATGACAGGAAATGGTCAGGACCTTACCACATACACAGAAACCCACACCCACAAATAACATATCAGCCCACTTGTGGTTTCCATTTGTATCGGATTGTAGTGGCCTACTGAAGGTTTAGCTTGGCCTGAGCGTGGCTGGTTGCTATTAATACAACTGTGACGGATGATGTGTAATGAGATGAATGGGGAAGAAATGGGAGAACAAGACGTAAAATATCTTTATGTAAGTTTAAAAAAGTTTTTCTTCGGGGCGGTTAACACAGGACATACTCTTGTGTTCGAAAGGAGAATGAAACATTGCACAGTGGGGTTTTTAGTTTTTAGGGGTCGTTCACACAGAACACTTTTTAGATTTCCATCATGCTGCATTTCAATTGTTTTTCTAACATCACGCAGCAAACATGTTTGACTTTTGCACTCGCGCCTTTCACCATTTTATAATGTGTTCTAAAAATGCAGCGCTTAAGTTAAATAAGTTGAATGTTTAAAAGCTTTTCTCAAGATTGTGCTTTCCCCCCATTCCATTACCCTGCGACACATTTTTAGATGCAACAAATTTTGGAAAAATGTAAAGATGTGATGGAATGACCAAAAAAAATGTAAGAACAGACGTGTCCTGAGTGAACAGCCATTTATATTCCCAAATCTCTGTTTCATAGATGTAGACCAGGGATTTGTTTATACTACTACAAATAACTACCCATGTGAATGTTGTTACAGTTTTCCTGTAACTCAAGAAAGATTGGGTGTTTTTTTGTTGTTGTTTTTTTTAAATAAAATTCAACTCGTCCAGTTATCTAATCACATACTCTGTTGAGGCAAAGTCATGTTAAGTTGTGAATATGTTTCATTGGGTAAAAATATATTCGCCTCAATTAAGTTTTTTATGCAATATCGCTTAGACAGTATTACAGTTTTTATTAATAATTTGAACAATTAAAAAAAATCGGTTTTCAATTTAATTTGAAAGTTTTAGTCATTTTGCTGTGCGTTTTTGTCATTTTTATTAAAGTTTAAAATTGTTGTTTATTTTTAGTTATTTTATTTTAGCTTTACTTGAGTTATTTTATAACGTTAAACATTTACAAGTTTAAATAAAATAAACAATAAATGCTCTGCATTTATTGCATATATATATATATATATATATATATATATATATATATATATATATATATAAATAACAAAATAATTTATATATAACAAAATAAGTTTAAATAAAATAACTTATAACTTATTTTGTTTATTTATTTATTTTTATTTAAAGCTAAAAAAAAAAAAAAATAGACAACAATTTATATATATATATATATATATATATATTGTATTTTATGTACTTTATTATGTTTGAATTACTTTATTACTAGTGAAAATGTTTTTATGGTTTAAGTTTTAGTTAGCTATAATGACCCTGTTTAAAAGCACACAGCAACCGGACAGCGTTGGTCACCTGTGCTGATGAGAGGATGCCCCGTCACTGAGGTCACATTGGGACACACGTTCAGCTGTGAGGTCACTGTTGTAAGGTCACTGGTTTTGTCGTTTTTTCCCACCGTCTCTGAGGACATTTCTGCAGGACTTCCCTTTGCGGTAGATCCCTGGGGGTTCAGCTGCGCTCCAGGACTCTTTAGTCGAGCCATTTGCTGGCTTGTCAAAGAAATCTGCGCTGACGCCCCGAGAGACTGTTTCCCATTGAGGCTTTGTAACTGAGACTGAGAGAGGGAGGAAGTGAGCAGCCCCTGCTGGCCACGAAGTGCCAAGTTCTGTGCCTAGGTGGAGAGAGATAAAAGTGATTTTGGTGTGGCAACAAAAAAAAAACCGATATATTGGTATAGATGTACTGTAAGTCAGGCTGGTGTATGTTAGGGTTACCTGTCCATTGATGGGGGGCGCATTGGTTGACAGAGCAGTCGCTTCTGGCTGGACTGCTGTGACTGAGGCAGTTGGGGTGAAGATAAGCTGGGGGGACAAAGGAACAGCTCGTCCTAGGCTCCTAGCTACTTGCACAAGATTAGTTTGCTGTGCCTGGAAATCACACCAAATATGGTTGCTTTATCTGAATCTATGAATCACATTTACATAACACATTCAAGGCTATCACAATTTACATTAGAGAGAGCACTTGAGCCATTTCAGCTGTTATAGTGCTAAAAGGACTTCATTTCAAATTCTGGCAGATCTCAAACAGCTCATTTACAGCTAATCAGTTCCCAGCCAAAAACTGTTTTAGAGAAAATAGAGTTGATGTGCCAGTGACAACATTTTGGTCACCATCTTGACTCTTATCGGAGGTTTTTGAAAGAGTTGCAGCTGTGCCACATTTAACATCCAAGGCTGAATGAAAACGATGTTGTACGATGGCAAGTCACACAGAGAGAGAGAGAGAATGCCAAAGTGGCAATCATTTTTTCCATTTTAAGAAAAATGCTATTTATTCATGAAGACATCTTTATCCAGTAGCTGTGCATTTGACTGTTTATAACCAACACTACAGTAATTGCTTCCATTCGAGAACCAAATGGGAAACCAAATTTAAATGGGAACACTCCACAATTCTACACAAAAACAAATCATGTGTGTACTTAATGAAAATGTATATATATATATATATATATATATATATATATATATATAAAGACTGCCAGTTTATTAATATTTATCAGGTGTCTCTTGTACTTTTTTCTCTAATAAAAAAATAAATTTCTTGGATCAATTGGATCAGTCAGTTCTTTTCTTGAAAACAGGTTCAAATTTGTGATTTTATAGTTTTCCCCAGAGTTCTCAAACTCACTTAACATCCTTTTACAGAATTATTTTAGCTAGTTCCTTTAGCTGGAAAGTACATCTTATTGGTGCAAAAATGAAATAAAACAATAGATTATGTTTAATAAAATAAAATGGGTTATGTTTAATCTGTGCTCATTAGAAGTGTTTATTTAGAAAGCACATGTGTAAATGTGGTTGTGCGTGTGTAAGAGGATTTACCATCTGAGCTCGTAAATACATTTGTGCTTGGCTGGCGGTGAGTGTGGGTGTGGAGGAGTTTCCCAGCAGAACGGCCTGTTGGGCGATGCAGACCGGGACAGAGCTCCCAACCTGGGCTCGACTGATCAAATGAGCTGCCGCTGGGGACGTGGCCAGATTTATCTGTTTCAACAAGGAAAAATCTGAACGTCATATGGTTTTATTTTATGAAAGCTGTGTAATAAAAAAAAAAAAAAAAAAATCATATTCTTAACCAAAGCATTGTGAATGATCACATTCAGCCAAAAGTGAAAGAAT
Source organism: Rhodeus uyekii (assembly GCA_037043235.1). Classification (NCBI taxonomy): domain Eukaryota; kingdom Metazoa; phylum Chordata; class Actinopteri; order Cypriniformes; family Acheilognathidae; genus Rhodeus; species Rhodeus uyekii. The sequence goes on from JAWRVZ010000034.1 coordinate 3,092,533, forward strand.
TCACCAATATGGCCATGGATATCTATGTAAGTATTATTATATGTAAGTAATACCCACTGCCATTTTTTTTCTGTAGCACTGCAGACTTTCTGAGTGAGATATCAATGTCAGGTTTAATAATACTTACAGTGGTTTGGGAGGCCACAGTCTGTTGGGATGTAGTGCCATTTAGATTACAGCTTTGTCTTCCTGCCACTATACTAGCCTATGGGGAATGAGCGAATGCGAGAGAGAGGGAGAAGTTAAAAGAGGGAAGGATGCAGAGAGAGTTCACAAGTCAAACCCAGCACTCATTAATCAATAACAACATCACTGAGCAAGAGAGAGAGAGAGAGAGAGAGAGAGAGAGAGAGAGAGAGGGAGGCATGAAACAGATCCCACGTTCCCACAGCACAGTGTGAACAGACTGCCGCTCAACACTACAACCACACAATACACATACTGTATGATATTTTTATTTAACTTTTTTTTTTAATAAATCATTTGTGTAGGTGCAGCGTATCTATTCAGTGGAAGTAGTAAAATATAACAATTAAGTGAATGTTTTGGTTTGAGCACGTTGTAATTTTACTAATGAACTAACATGAAAAAAATGGCAGTTAAGAAATATTCCATGTGTTTCTTCTTTTTTTAAATTTTCTAATCAAAAAGTTTTAAAATAAACATGTTTTCTTGGAAATCTTATTAAAATTGGTAATCATTTTATAGTTTTCCCCAGCGTTCTCAATTACTTTATTGCATATTAGTATCGTAATGACACAATCCTCCAAGAACTTACATAATTTTGGTGCTAAATTAACAGTATTAGTAATGTCTGAGATGTTTGTAGTAATAATTGGTTTGTTTTTATGATTTATGACAATTTTACTATCATTATTATCATAATCATATTATCAACATTTCAAAAGTGAATTAAAAATATAAAAATTAACTTCAAGTTTAAACCCTCATATAACCTGTCAATTGCTCACTTAACAGTGGTTTGGTTAACTTTAGTTATTTAATTTACAGCAATAAGCCACTGTAAAAATAACTGAAGCGAAGCTTGACATCCTAGCCAAAAGTATTAATCAAATAGTTTCTTAGTTAAAAATTGATTGTTCCTCTTGGTTTCCTGAAATATCCACAGGATATGGCTTTGCCAGAGCAGATTTTTGTTAAACGATGCAAAACATGCCCCTGCCCATTGCAAGGAATTCCACATCAATACTTGTCACAAGAGATGAATGGCCCAGTACACAATTTGTAAAGAGCCATGTGTGATTTTCATTTTCTGTATCTTCACACACTATTGAATTTTAACCACAACATGACTATGTTCAGATACAGACACTAAACCACTGCTTGACCCAAGCATGCATGTTTTCCCCTCGGTGTTTGAATAGCATATTGATAAATTAATGAACAAACAATTTTTTCTGTTCGAATTAAACTCCTTATAAAAAGACAAAAAAAAAAATGCTTGATCAAACATTAAGACAATTAGTTTGTTAGATCAGAGAATAATGTTGAGGAAATATAATATAATTCAACCAGCATGAATTATGCATTGACAATAAGCTTCAGCAAGCATTTCAAGCATGCACATGTTGATGTACAGTGGGCTCCAAAAGCCTGGTTTAAAATCTAATTTGAACCTGAAAATAAACAGAACGATTTTGAAAGATATAAGATACATCTATGACAACAATTATCATGTTTTCTGGCATGATTTGAGAAAAGAACATCTGACCATCTGTACAATAGTAACATGATCAGTTTTTACACAAACTGACGGAGTACATGCAGCACTGGTGTAGCTTTCATTAAAGCAAATCATTTGTTATGGCTTTTGGGGCCCAGTGTATATGTTTGTGGCATGTATGCCCACCTGCTGCACTGCAGCCAGACTCAGGTGCTGTTGCTGTAGTGCTGCAGTCTGTAGCATGAGGTGTTGTTGTTGAGCTGCATACATCTGCTGTAGATACTGAGCAGCCGCTGTGCTGGGCTGCCTGTTCAAGGCCTGCTGGATGACCTGAGCAAGATGAGATGGGATGGGACAGTTAAATGAACATGCAAATAATATTCTGCCCAGAGTCTACCAAGTCCTCGAGGGCACATATTATTTATGGTGTATTTTACACCACAGAGGTGGAAAGATAAACACTTCTCATTGTATCATGTGTAACCAGAACATAATGTTTCATGCTGAAAGAACGGCTGTAGTGTCCCGCTGGTAAACATAGAGGGTCACTGGGTGCGCTCCAGCAGGGCTGCATGCCTGAATCATCACATGGCATGTGGGGTCACCGCCATTCATCACAGCACCCTGACAGCATGAATACACCCCCTACAGAAAGCATCCCACCTAGCATGATGTGTAAACACTGTAATCAATTTGAAAAATAACTTTTTTTTTCTTTTTCTTTAAAAAAACAACATTATTCTAGTACTCAAACAAAAATGACAGGACCATTGCTTTATTATTTTCTGTTTCAGCTATCACTGGTTGAATTATCTGCAGACATTTGTATACAAATGTCAGCTAAATAAAAAACTTGGTTACAAATCATTGTTTTTACACTGCAAAAAATCGTTTTCTCAATCAATATTTTTTTTGTCTTGTTTTCCAGTAAAAATATCTAAATATCTCAAACGTACTTGACAAGCAAAATTGTGTAACATTTTTTTCTAGATAAAGTTGCTCTCATACTGTGTGTGTGTAATCTTCATATTCTCTTTAATGTTATTATTTTCATCTTAATTATTTACTGATAACGGTAACACTTTTCAATAAAGTTTCATTTGTTTAAATTAGTGAACCCCATTAGTGAACATGAACTTACAATGAACAATGGTTCTGCAGCATTTATTAATCTTAACTATAACATTTCTAAAATCAAAAGTACATTAGATAATAAATACACTGTGAACTAACATGAACACTTGATTTTCTATTAACTACCATAAGCAAAGATTAATTAAAGGTGTTAAATATATGGCACATCTTCAGTTAATACAACAACTACTTGACAGACATCTTGCTCAGTAAATAAGCAATAAATAAAGAAATTGTAGTTGCTTAAATCAGATCGGGGATATTCTTAAGACAAATCTAAAAAGAAAAAGTTCAAAATGTCCATGTTCTTATTAAGAAGCATGATAACATATTCTCTAATATAATATCAACAATGTGTGTATTGCCAAAAGAAAATGTATTTTACCCTGTGAAGATTAAATGATGAGCTCTCTTGAATATATCCATCTGGATTCTTATTAACCATGTGCTCAGTGGTACCATTCAAATTCAGCTTTTGTGTGGCCAATCACTGGTCAGCTGTGGACTATCACTGAGAATATTCAAGGATTCTGGAGAATAAAAATCTACTATATTGCATTAAACTATATTATATTTATCAAAACATACTGTGTTACTAAATAATCCTGTGACAAAAGAATACACCCAGATGTGGGTGCTGCACATAGCCTGTAGATGACGCTAGAGGATAATACAAATTTAATGACTCGCAGTGGAATGGACTAGCTGTGATTGAGATCTCTTTCTACCTGGACGGTCTGTCTGTCTGTGATTCCTCCATAGACAGATATCTGAGGCATAGCCTGCTGTCTGCTGGAGGAGTTTGATACGGTGCTGCTGCCGGTGGAGGTTGAGGTGGGGCTGGGACTGGTGACACTGGCACTGGAGGCCAAGCTGCCCTGCTCCTTCTCCTTCTCCATAGGGGGCCTCGGCCTGCCTGTGCCCGATCCACGGCTACTGTTGGTCCTTCACACTCCCCTTCAGCTGAGAAAGACAGCACAGCAATAACGTTGAGTGCTTTAACATGTCATTGTGAAAATTTCATGTTTTCTGGGTTGTAAAACATTCCCATTACTGTACACTAGGGATGCCCGATAATTCGATCACAAAGGTAGTGTGGGTAGAAAGTAGACAAAACAGACATCAGCCCAGCATCTGTCCTCACTATGAAATTTGTCACTTGATTGACGTACAGGGCAGACAGACTGAAACCGCGCATGCGCATAACGGCGCCAAGTGCTGCCAAGCTAGCGAGATAGCCTCCAATTTTTTTATTTTAAACTCAAGAAAGTATATAAAAATGAGCTGGACAAAGTAAGAAGTCAAAAACATACCATTTCCATACAGAGTGGGAGGTGGACTTTCTTTTCAGCAGTCATTTTTCTCACAGCTAACTTCAAAAGCGAAGATGTACAGAGTTGAATTGTGCAATATGGGTTCATGTCAAGCTACACCAACATATGTTGTGCATATAAAGAATCCTCAATATATTCATAAATATATTTTATGTATTTGTATAGTAGGTAGATCACTTTGACTTGGTCTCCACTGTGCCCTCTGATAAGTATGCCAATGGCATATTCATACAGTCAGTATTTGGAACTGACAGGGGTGAAGCAGCCATTTATAAAGTGGGCGGACACAACTGTCAGTTGATGTGACCATCAATCATTTACATTCATAAATCAGGTGACAAGTACAGCACAAGTGAAACTCTCCATGGTAACAGATCTCTAGGGCTTAATTTGTATTCTCCAGAGAGTTATAAGAGAGAATATATCAGCCATTTAAAGATTCATAAACACTGAACATGTAATGAAGTACCGTCTGACAGCAACCTAGCATTGAGGATGTCAAGCGACAGAACGCAATAACCTATTGAGACGAACACAACGTATATATTCACATCAGATAAGAAAGTACATAGATTGTATTTCATGTTGCATATTCCTTAGTCTTGATTGAAGCTCATAACAATATATCAATGTTTTTTTTGCTAAACCCTATTGTATACCACTGTAATAATTGGAATATATTATTACACGTAACATTGGACCATTCTGTGATACTTTTGCATCTTTTTAAAACAACTTGATTTTGGTTACTATTCACTGCTATTATTTATATGAGCGCGAGCGGGACGTTTAAAAAAAATCCCCTTCTTTCGTGGTTCAAAAATGAAAGAATAGCATATGGAATTGGAACAACACCAGGGTGAGTAAATGATGACTTAATTTTAATTTTAGGGTTAACTAGGGTTAAACCTTTAAGGTTTATTAGGCTGCTGTCACTTTAAGACCAATGCATTGATCCAATATTACATTGATGCACATCTGATTTTCCCCTAACTGTTTAAGTTCATATAACACATAAGCCCAGATGAGAATTGTTTTGTATAATTGTAAGTGGAGTGGAGTGTATTCAAAAATAATGATGCGCATAGTAATAATGAGATTGACACTATCATTAATAACTATGTGTGTGTGTGTGTGTGTGTGTGTGTGTGAGAGAGAGAGAGAGAGAGAGAGAGAGTGAGAGAGTGAGTAAACGTTCTTGTCCAACCTAAGTATAACTACTAGCGGTCAATCACAGATACGTTCTATTTGTTATAAATCATATTTTGCTGCTCTGTGAAAGTGGCCCTGTCTGTTTGCTTGCACATGTATATGTCCATACATTCTGGAAAATGCTTCAATTTTGGATTTAATAGAATTGAAGAATGATAATTGTTTTGTATAATTGTAAGTAGAGTGTATTAAAAAATAATGATGTGCACAGATAAATAATTTATAATAAACATATTATTAATAACATTCTGTAAAAAAAAAAAGAGTGGTCAATTTTTTTTTTACCCACACTTCATACCTATTTTAAGCATTATTAAATCCTTTTTATCAGTCTAATTTGCCAATCATTTTAAGTGTTCCTCTCTAGGAGATAAGAACATAGCTATAAAGTAAAATTCTCAGCCTGCCAAATGAAAAATGACATCGAATAAGAAAACGAACTAGAGAGGATAAAGTTCGTCGAGACAAACTTTAGAAGTTGGCTGCGAACGTTGCACCGGAAACGTTAATTTTGCATGTTGGTAGCACAATTTAACATTAAATACAAAGTACGTTACGATATCAGAAATTAACAGGTTGCTAAGGTCTTCTGGGTGGTTGCTAGGGCGTTGCTAGGCAGTTTCTTAGGTATCCGGGGTGGTTGCTAGGTGGTTGCTAGGGTAACCAGAGTGGTTGCTAGGGTGTTGCTAGGCGGTTGCTAGGGTAACCAGAGTGGTTGCTAGGGTGTTGCTAGGCGGTTGCTAGGGTAACTGGAGTGGTTGCTACGGTAACCAGAGTGGTTGCTAGGCGGTTGCTAGGGAATCCTAGGTGGTTGCTAGGGTGTTGGTAGGTAGTTGCTAGGGTATTTTTGGGTGGTTGCTAGGGTGTTGCTAAGCGGTTGCTAGGGTAAACAGGCTGGTTGCTAGGCAGTTGCTAGGGTATCTGGGGCGGTTGCTAGGGTGTTGCTAGGTGGTTGCTAGGGTATCCTGAGTGGTTGCTAGGCAGTTGCTAGGGTAACTGGGGTGGTTGCTAGGCGGTTGCTAGGGTATTTTGGTTCGTTGCTAGGGTGTTGCTAGGCGGTTGCTAGGGTAACCAGAGTGGTTGCTAGGCGGTTGCTAGGGTATCCTGGGTGGTTGCTAGGGTGTTGCTAGGCGGTTGCTAGGGTAAACAGGGTGGTTGTTAGGGCATTGCTAGACAGTTGCTAGGGTATTTTGTGTGGTTGCTAGGCAGTTGCTAGGGTATCTGGGGCGGTTGCTAGGGTGTTGCTAGGTGGTTGCTAGGGTAACTGGGGTGGTTGCTAGGCAGTTGCTAGGGTATCCAGGGTGGTTGCTAGGATGTTACTAGGTAGTTGTGAGGTCTTCTGGGTAGTTACTATGGCATTCCTGGTTGCTAGGCGGTTGCTAGGGTATTTTGGGTGGTTGCTAGGGTGTTGCTAGGTGGTTGCTAGGGTAACCAGGAAGGTTGCTAGGGTGTTGCTAAGGAGTTGCTAAGGTAACCAGAGTGGTTGCTAGGGTGTTGCTAAGGTAACCGGGGCGGTTGCTAGGGTATCTGGGGTGGTTGCTAGGGTGTTGCTAGGTGGTTGCTAGGGTATCCTGAGTGGTTGCTAGGCAGATGCTAGGGTATTTTGGGTGGTTGCTAGGCAGTTGCTAGGGTAAACAGGGTGGTTGCTAAGGCGTTGCTAGGGTATTTTGGGTGGTTGCTAGGCAGTTTCTAGGGTATCCAGGGTGGTTGCTAGGATGTTACTAGGTAGTTGTGAGGTCTTCTGGGTAGTTACTATGGCATTCCTAGCACAATTTAACACTTAGCTAACCACTATTAGCATGTAGCTATTCACTGCTAGCATATGTAGCATGTTGGAAGTCCTGTTTGCCAGCATGAGTCAATAGACCCAACCCCCATGTCTCTACGATGCTCGGATCCAGAGATATAGGTCTGGCTAAACGGTTGCTAGGGTACTCTGTTTGGTTGTTAGGGAGTGGCTTCATAATGATCCTGAGACAGTCATTGGTTACCTGATTAAAAAGAGCCCTCCCCCTTGAGTGTACGATACTGTGATACAGAGTTATGTTCAATACAAAATCCCTGTGCAAGTTACCATGAAACATGAAGGGAATGAAACAGGAAACAGGAAGTGCAAGCACTTCCTGTTTCCTGTCATTTGCCATATTAGGTAGAATGGCAGCATCACTGATTCTGATTGGATGAGAAACAGTTGATAGAACCGCCCCTTCACTGACTCTCAGCAGCTGCAGTGTTTAGATTTGAATTTGGAGACAGTTGGATTTTGAAATATCTGAACATTCCGCAATGCAAAGTCAATGGGACTTTTTTGGGGGCTTTTTTCGCCATTTTTAGGAAAACCGTAGGTCCGATCCCTTAGAAAAGATATAGCACACTATTTCAGAACAGGCCTGCGGCCTGTTCTGATTTTGGGGTCTGTAGCACCAAAGCTGTAGGTCGAGTTAGAGTCAGAAAAAGGGTCTCAGAAGAATAATAATAATAACTAGAATGTACATTTCCTGAAGAAAATGTGAGTGGTGCTCGAAGTGGCAAAATCCGACCGGGCCTGGTGCGGCTGCTGTTCTGGGTGGTTTCTATGGCATTATTAGCATAATCTAACACTTAGCTAGGCACTATTAGCATGTAGCTATTCACTGCTAGCATATGTAGCATGTAGGAAGTCCTGTTTGCTAGCATGAGTCAATAGAGCCAACCCCCATGTCTCTATGACACTTAGAAGCAGAGATATGGGTCTGGCTAAATGGTTGCTAGGGTAAACTATTTGGTTGCTAAGGAGTGGCTTTTCAGCTCGAAGTGATGTTACTCCAAAGACTGATTGTCAAATATACCCAACCCCCATGTCTGTACGACTTTCTGATGCAGAGACATTGGTCTGGCTAAATGGTTGCTAGGGTACTCTGTTTGGTTGTTAAGGAGTGACTTGGCAGCTGCCAGTGATGTTACTCCAAAGGCTGATTGTCAAATTGACCCAACTACCATGTCTGTACCACTTTCTGATGCGGAGATATAGGTCTAGCTAAATGGTTGCTAGGGTACGCTATTTGGTTGCTAAGGAGTGGCTTTGCAGCTGCCATTTATGTCACTCCAAAGGCTCCTTGTGAGTATGAACAATATAAACCAACCAGAATGCCTCTACGACATTCAGAACTGAAGATATCTCACTTTGTATTTGGTTGCTAAGGTGCTCCATAATGGTTGCTAGGGCGTGGCTAGGAAGTGTTGAAGACATTGGTGATTGTCAGTTTGCTGCCCCGAGTCAAACGAGCCCACCCTCAAATTTCTATGACTTTTCTATCCAGAGATAGAAGTCGATCAATTTGAATGGAAGTCTATGGGATGGGTTGCTAGGGTGCTCTAAATGGTTGCTAGGGCGTGGCTTAATAGCTTCCCAGTGATCCTGAGACACTTATTGGTCGCCTGAGTAAAATGAGCCCTCCCCCTTGTCTCTGTGACACTGTGCTAAAGAGCTATGTTCAATTCAAAATCCCTATGTACATAGTAGATGGTGTTTCATGGGACGGTTTTCCCCATTCATTTCAATGGGGAAAGTTTGGGGGCTCTAGCACCCCAGGGGTGCAACTTTTACCCCATTTTGTGGTATGTTCTCACAGAGCCATCCACCCTCTTCAGATGTGGCGAGTTTCGTCTTTTTACAAATTTCTCGCTCCGAGTTATTAATCATCAAAGTCGTTTGCAACGCGTTTAAATACTCTTCTAGGATTTCCGTTTCCATTGCGTCAATGGGGGCAACTTTGGGCAGCTCTAGCACCCCAGGGGTGCAACTTTTACCCCATTTTGTGGTATGTTCTCACAGAGCCAGCCACCCTCTTCAAATGTGGCGAGTTTCGTCTTTTTACAAATTTCTCGCTCCGAGTTATTGATCGTCAAAGTCGTTTGCAACGCGTATAAATACTCTTCTAGGATTTCCGTTTTCATTGATGTCTATGGGGGCACGTTTGGGCAGCTCTAGCACCCCAGGGGTGCAACTTTTACCCCATTTTTGAGTATGTCCTTACAGAGCCTGCCAGCCTCTACAAATGTGGTGAGTTTCGTCTTTTTACAAATTTCTCACTCCGAGTTATTAATCGTCAAAGTTGGTCGCAATGCATTGTCTATGCGTTTTTTCGGCTGTTTGGTCGCCCCTGGGGCGAACATCGTACCCCCGATCTCTTAGAAAAGATATAGCACACCTCTCCTCAATAGGCCGCACGATTTGATGCCTCACTCATGAGTCTAAGACAAACGCCCTAGGAGGAGTAGCGCGCCGAAAAAAAGTGGAAGAATAAAAATAATAATAAATAACATTGAGGTCTATGGGGGCAAGTTTGGGCAGCTCTGGCACCCCAGGGGTGGAACTTTTACCCCATTGTGTGGTATGTTCTTACAGAGCCTACCAGCCTCTTCAAATGTGGCGAGTTTCATCTTTTTACAAATTCCTCGCTCCGAGTTATTAATCATCAAAGTTTGTGGCAATGCATTGTCTATGCGTTTTTTCGGCTGCTTTTTCGCCCCTGGGGCAAACATCGTACCCCCGATCGCTTACAAATGATATAGCACACCTCTCCTCAATAGGCCGCACGTTTAGACGCCTCATTCATGAGTCTGGGACATACGCTCTAAGAGGAGTAGCGCGCCGAAAAATCATCATTTCAGGCTTGGCAAGATAGTAATAGTAGTGCTCGCCAACGAGCACCACTAATAAGTTTATAACAACATCAGTAAGTTGGCTGCTTCTCAGCCAACTTAATAATGCAGTAATGACACTCATTGTGATTGGCTAGATAGCCGCAATTATGCCTGTAACCATAGCGACAGTGACTAGAGTAAATAGAGCGTGCCCGATCGTGACGTAGTTTTACGACAGCCGCCATTTTGGGGGACAACTTCTAATCGATGTCATGGGGGAAGCGACGTTAAAGCCAGTGTTATCGCAGAAAAAAAACGTTTTATGTAAATCTAGGGAGAAAAGTGAGCATAAGACTCAAACTAAATATAGAGATGGACTTGAGAATTTTGAAAGAGACAGGTACGAGGCAAAAATAGCGTTAATAAAGGGACAGGATCTGTATGAAATTGTGACCTGGTCTACGGACGTCAGTCTTCTACCGAACACAACATACATTAATGTTCTCAACTATCTGGTTTTCACCCCAAGTCCTTATACAGCCGAAGATCTTCAGTGTTACAAAGGACTTGACGCTTACAATCAGCTAGTGCAGGGCTCGCGAGCCATATATGGCTCTTTTGATGGCTGCATATGGCTCTTTTGACGCCGCCGATCGCTCGCTCCGTTACTTCCGCGTTCGGAGGAAAGGCAGATCACTCAAAAACCCCAAACAGAGGTCAGGTATTGTTACATATATTATTGGCAAACTGTTGGATACCACCTTTAAGCAGGCACATAATATACATGGATATAATGCTTTATAATTGCAGCGCTTTGTGGGTGTCAGACCATTACTCGCATCGTCTGAGTGTCGTGGGATGTTTTTTATTCACTGTAGATCCGGATAAGCACATCCATGTGATCTAATCATGATCTACATTGTTCACCTTTAATTTTATTAGGTTATTGATGGGCAAGAAGCAAATAGTGTCCAGATCTGGATGATAGCATTGAATATTTCTGACGGACTAAGCCAATCACTCTCTCAACATGAATTCGACTGTTTGCATTTCTCACGTCTGGCCTTTGACAGTTGTTGTGTACGATCACCTCGGTGTGTTATTACCTTAGGCCAGTGTTTTTCAACCTTTTTTGAGCCACGGTACATATTTTCATTGAAAAAAATCACAAGGCACACCACCAACCGAAGATGTTAAAAAATAACGTGATACTCGTTTGTTGACGGGGGGGGGGGGGGAATAATGGAATAAATGGAAGTAGGCTTATATGTTAACTCCTCGTTTATTACGTGTTTACAGAGGCGATCAAAGCTGAAACAGTGTTAGTGCTGTGAAACTCATTTATGTAGGTGAATTTTACAGATACTTATGAATTGAATGTGTTTACCTTGATATTAAAACATAATTATTTCTTTAGACAAGGACAGATCAGGTTTTCTGGTTTCTTTTAAAATACCAACGGGCAGTATCATGCATGAAAGCTTTATCTAGCTTAGCTGTGGGAAGCAGAACATGTTAACTGGTGGGACTGATATTTTTGTGTACTTGTATAATGTAGCAGAGGGTTTAGAAGTTTTTGTCTTTGATGCATGTTTTTATGTAACAATGTTCGTATGTGCTTTAATTAATAATACAAATACATAAATAAAAATAGAGGTTGTGCTTTGGGTACATGCAGAAGGCTTAGACAAAGTGTTCATGAAATGTTATGGTTTTTATTTAGAAAAATTATTTTCTCCAGTCTTTGGAGAAAGGCGACTGGAGAAAGGTTTTTTTTCTTTTTTACTATTTCGCCAGCTTTAGAGAACATTCTCTCGCATGGAACAGATAATACAGGAGTACACAAAAACAGTTTAGAAAGCTGATATAAATGGGGATATATTGCTTTGAATATACAACACTGAAATAAACTCAATCCACTCTCCTCAACATTAACGCAAATGCAAACACCGTCTACTACAACCCACGGTTTGGTTTCACTTTTATAAGAAATACAGCCGCCAGGTTTCAAACCCGTCAACACTGACCGGGCTGTCAGATCAGTCAGGCGTTTCACTGCCGGAGTGAAGCAGTGTGTTTGCTTCAAACGTCATTTTCACGTGACTAGTGACGTAATGACACAAGCTCCGAAGCAGTGGTTCATTGCAAGGACCGTTCGAGTTTGAAGCAAGCTTCGGAGCGTCGGTGTCAGACGTAACATCACTACAGACGCGCACCATTGCCGCTTGCAGCCGCTCAAAATATGTTTTTTAGAAAAATTAGGTGAAATTGAATAATTTTCCGCGGCACACCTGACGATCTCTCACGGAACACTGGTTGAAAAACACTGCCTTAGGCAGCCTAAAAAATGACTGTTTCACATCGGTGCACGCTGTATCCAGCTCTACTTGTCCCCCAACATGGCGGCGGCGGTGCGCGTGACGTCATACGGGCACGCTCTATATAAACGAATGCGGCTTTCATCCGTCAAATCTTAACGAACGGCTATGAATGAATTTTATTGAGTTAGAATGGAAGCATTTGGACTACAATACTGATGGGAGCCGCTCATGACAGCGACTCGGTTTAAAAACGTCGAATAACGTTTACCGCTGTCTCAGTACGTTATGAAACGCGCATGTGCAGTGCAGACGCTCGAGATAACGTGGCCACGTGCGGTTCTGTTTAAACACACACACAGGTTTACAGAAATTGCAGTTCTGAGTTTTAAAAGGTAAATCATAAAATGCGATTGCCGCTATCATTAATAACTATGTGTATGTGTGTGTGAGAGAGTGAGTGAACGCTCGTGTCCTGCTCAACCTAAGTACGTTCTGTTTGTTATAAATCATATTTTGCTGCTCTGTGAAAGTGGCCCTAATGTGTTTGTTTGCACATGTATACGTCCATACATTCTGGTCAATGCAAATCCAAATATCTGAGTCAATGCTTCATTTTTGTATTTAATACAATTAATCACAAATTATATGATGATATTTAGACATTTAAAGGGATGTGCAGTACTACAATTCGGACCTTTCGCAACAAAAAAAAAGTTAATTATTTTCATCCTATTGTTGATAGCTTTTTATATTTTGCCTAAATTGATTAAAAATGATACATTTTCAAACCAAGTTAATTTAGGCACCACAACATTATAAAGTACAATATGAAAAATGGGCATTCATTTTGAGGTTTGCTAAAGATTAAGTGAAGAGTTAGATGATGACAAAGGTCATCTAAATTTAAAAATATGGGAATGAGCACGATAATTTGTTTCACAAGCTAAGAACAGCTCACTCAGGCTACCCTGAGGGGAGATCAGTGTTGAATCAATCACAGGCATTCACCTGTTTCCAATAAACTTTGTTGGATTGCTGTTTAACATCCTGGAATAAATATCCATGTCAATCTCACTATGAGCCCCATCTGACAGGATCAGGATTTAATCCATGCGGACAGATCCTTTTCACTACTAAATACTCATTTTGAATTCTCACTGAAAAACAGCGTCGCAGTTTGTTGGACGCTTTGCGGTTCTTGACTGCATGACTAACACCTCTCAGAATTGCAGGCCTCAGTTCTTTTATGATCCACATGCCAGCTCCAGTAGCTCTGAACAAATGCGAAGACTGAATGGCTAGAACAACATAACGCAGTCATGACATCAGCACCAGACGTAGTCCGAGGCTTTGATCCATCTGGGGATCTCATGGAGCATAACAGATGTATCAACAGGCTGATCGCTGCTGAAAGCATAGTTAATGCTTTGATTTCCACTCAGGTAAAACGTTTTTTTTGTGTGTCTTTGGAATGCATTTGATAACACACTCGAAATGGTGATTTTTCTGATTTAGAGGTAGTCAAGCATGTGACAAGTGGTTAGTATACCAAAAGAAATAAGCACTTGAAATGACAGAACGATTACATTCTCAAAACTATAGCTAACTATAACTAAAGGTTCTCTCAAAGTTACTAACAAAACATTCTTGGAGTAAGTTCTTTCAGATTTAACAGGCTTTAAAAAATATTTACGTTGATTTTAGTGTACTATTGGACAGTTTGACCATTGTGATAATAAATCACCTGCAGTAAAAGACTAAAAGTCTTAAATTTTCAATTTAGTTCTTCAGTCATAGTAAACAGCCTTCATATTCACCTTATTTTATCATATGAGTGAGTGTGGCCATTTGTAATGCAGTATTGTTCTAAGAATGTGAATGTTAATTATTTTGAAAAACATTCTTTAACATACTTAAAATATTTGGGATTAAAAAAATTAATGTACATTACGAAAAAACATATATGAACTTCATGGGAATTTTTCAAAAACACTCTGAGGGACGACTGACACAGAATTTGTTTTGCTTTTTAAAATGAAAGACCCTGTAAAAAGGCCCTGTTTTTAAATGTTTCACTTTTTTATTTTTTTAAATGCAATGTCACACGTGAAACACTGCAAAAGTTGCGAGAAAGAAGCACAGACATCTTTGATACAAGAAAGTTTACATAGAAAAACAATACAAAATTGGCGTAGTGGAATGCAAAAAATGCTTTTGTGTGAACCGTTCTTTTCAACATAAAATTGTCAGCTGGCAACATTCCACTAACATTTTAGCATGCACATTTATTAACTCATGGATTTAGAGAATAAAATTGTTAGGATGGAGCTAAAAATCAAATCTTAAAATGTTGCACAAACAGTTCACAACCCAAAACCAAATCAGTTGCACTGTACTTACTCAGACAGTCTGACAGCTTCCACCACAACTTGTGACATGATTCAACTAGTAGCTAGGGGAATCCAACCTCTGACTCTTCTCTAGACCAGAACTCCTCCCATCACAGATGACTCAGACCCAATAATGTCATTAAACAAACACACATCAAAGGTTGCTGCAGGGGGAAATGAGCTGGGGTTTTCTTCTTAGGGGGCTGGGAGGACATTTGTTGGTCAACTGAGGAACAGTTAGACCAACAGCAAAGGCTGCTGATGCACAACGACCAAATGGAAAAAAGATCCTCTTCTGTAGTGCAATACACCTGCTGTTATAGGTCTGACATGTTCAGAAGGCCATGAAGTCTTACATTTTGACATATTTGCGCTCACTTGGATATTAAAGTCATCAGAATACATTTGTGGAGTTTATTTGATCCTGTTTAACCTTCCATTAGATGTGGAATCTTTTAAGAACGTATAAAAGCTTAATACACTCTATTCTCCATTACCTTGAAAGAGAGATTCATCCTCAACCCCCTCTCCTCTCCTTTCCTCATTATTTCATTGGCTAACAGCAAACTGCACATAATTCCATTCAATTTGCTTTCTAGTCTGCATTAGAGACCTCAGTACACACCTCTGCAGCTAACCAAACGTCCATTCCAACGTGCCATTCAGACTGCAAATTGAGTTACACTCAATGAAGACAAAAGTGCTTTTGGTGTAGCAACCAGGATGGGACTCTGCACAGAGCATTATAACATGATTAGTACTGAAGAGCCGGAGCCTTAAAAAAACAAGATTAGTCTGAAGCGTTCAGGTAGAGATGAGTTATCAGCGCAATGCAGAGGCCACATCAAACAACCAGGGCTAACCCTCAGGATAAATGACTGCAGATGGATGAGACACTCAATCTGTACCTGTCTGGACAGGCCACAACCACGTTAAACCAGTCTGCTATGATCACAGCAACGCGGCCATCAAAAGATAAGCTAAAACCAGCCATGCATCTTGTCATGCATTTGTTTCCCGTAAAATGACAGCTTGACTGTAGAGAATTGATAAATGGTTAGTCACTGTTCTGAATGCTGCACATGTGTATTCACATGTCATGCAGTGTGAGACGATCTATACTTGTATTTCAAACTGCATTTTGCTGTATATATAATTATGCTTTTAATATGAGCATAATGAGCATAATTTAATATGAGCTCATTTTAATTCTGAGATTCAATGTGATGAAATTGTTTGTTTTTTTACTTTAACCTAAAATCTTGGTGCTTCATTTCTCTAACTTCATTTATCAATTTTTTTCATATAAAATTAAGTTTCTAAAATGCTCACCACACTGCTAGTTAAATTAACAGTGTCTCAGGAGGATATTATCTTCATCACAGGATTCTTGGTGTCAGTTTTGACACCTCGCCAATTGTGAGTAAACCGTAAAGCAATTAGCAGCTCCTGTATCGCAGTATCACATCCATATCCGACACTGAAGATTCATTCTGTCAAATTCAATGATGAACACTTGCTCTGTAGCACAACAGTGTACATCACTCAGAAAAATTTCACTGCTGCAAAAGACATGCTTGCTTAACAATGTGCCTGTTGAGCATATATCAATGCTTGTCATAAATCAGAGACGGGGAGAGTGAGAAAAGAGAATACAGAACCTCCAACTTGTGTGAGTCAGAAACAAGAAACGTTCAGTAACCATCTTCATTTATCCCAGAGACATATAATGAATCAACAGAGCACTTCTTCAGTACTTCATCTGATGTTCTCCTTCTCTTGGGTTCCTCTCCAACCACAAAATAGTTCAAAGTAAGAAATGTATCTTAACCTTGACAAGCCATTGTTCTGTCCTACCAGAACTCTCTCTTCTCTGATATCCATCATTCTCCACACATTAGCACATTCCCTCTATGTGTCAACCAGGCAGAGGAGATTTGTGGCCCTCATTTCCTTAAGATCCACCATAAAACTGCCGGCTTTGTCTGCAAGGGCCACATGAACTGAGAAAGCATGAAATATGACCCCCCAGTCGCCTTGGTATCAGTGTGAAGAGCTCAACAGAGGGGGGTTTCTCTGTCTGGCAGCTATCAAGTGTTTTTTGAGGTTTTGTAGTTTGCATGAGATGCAATAACAATAATGTCAGAAAGGGATTTGAACATGCAGAATTTTGTACATGCAAATATCCAGGGGGTTGAAAAAATCAGGGTGGCTGCATGTAAATGAATATACAGACAGTGTGTGTTTGCATATTAAAATGGTCTGGTCTAAATATAGAGCTACCTTATCTTCAGCGACCATACGGGAATGGCAACTATGTGGTGTAATTTTGGGATTCTGTGCATTCAAAGCTATCATTTAAAATGGCACCATTAACATATAAATTAGCTGCTCACAGAGCCAGATAAATTGAAACAGTAGTATAGTTTTAGCCATTTTGCTGTCGTTTTATTCAGCTGAGTGCTCAAACTGGATGTGTATCATTTTTGATTATCAGGTTGAGTCCAACCGTGAAATAACCTGAATTTGAACATCAGCAAAGCATTTCCACGCTATAACAACACAGGCTTCCCAAGCACACAATCATTTGCGCCATCTCATTATTACGTCTCAATCAAAATTTTAATGCCTTTACTGGCACAAAACCATTTCAAAACAGCAATCTTGGGAGGCATCTGTTGTTCCTAACAAATCCAAATAAGGAGTCTAATAACGGATTGTATCCCCTTAATTTCCGGATTTTCATGAAGTGACAGTTTAATCAGTGTAAAAAAAAAAACTATTGATACTGCTGATGCTGAAATTAACAAAAGTTTTGACCCTGAAAAGGATAGTTCACCCAGAAATAAATTCTTTTTTTTTGTCTTCACATTATTCCAAACCTATGACTTTCTTTCCCAGTTTCTGAGATAATTGACAATATAACAATTTTCAATTTAATTCATGAGTTGAATATTAAATGTTATTATTATTACATGTTAATTTTACAGAAAATAGTGCCTCAACTTTAGTTTTGTCACAGAGTAACTATGGTCACCACACACTTTTAGTATATAAAAACCAACTCAAAATCTTGCTATTAATATCATTTTTTGCAGGTTTAAAAAAAGGGGGGGGGGGGGGGGGGGGGGGGGTGCAGTTGTGAGCTATTCCTTTTGCTTGCCTAAAAGATGCTCTTACACTAGCACTATTTATTACCATCTTCCTGCCAAAAGAGTGAGAGCTTTTCAGGCTGTATTCAGCCCTTTTGTCTCAGCATAAATAGACTGCAGCCAGCAGCACACGTGGCCCAGTCTGTGCAAACTCCCAGAGCTGTAAAACTCCATTACCACAGGGAAGGAATCAGATACACAGATGCCCCAGAGACCACTCGATTTACAAAGCACCTTTAAGCCTTCCAGCCTATGAGTTATTACTGAGAGAACTGATTTCCACCTGTGTTCTTCAGGTTTGCACCTTTTCCATGAGTAACGAAAAAAGCTGAATTGTGTAATTTCTGCTGCTAGCTTGACCAAAAAGACACTGAAAACTCCTTAGCTCTTTATTTCTTTAAATCAAAGGTTGTAATATTTTGATTCACCTCGTAGCAAAGCTTATAACACCTTTAAAAATAATTTTGGAACAAAGGCTGCTGAAAAAGTGAATGGGGCTCTATTAGCCAAACAAACAGCCTCACCCCACACTCATGCCATTGGCTTAGCCAATGCTGTTGCGCTGATGGAAATTTATAAATAATCAAAGCCATTTCTAAATGTATTTTGCATAAATGAGCAGTTTTGTAACAATAGTTTTCCCGCATTGAAACACTACTTGAAGCCAAAATAGTTTTAGTAGATGGTTTCACTGCAAATGGTGACTGGTAGTTTGCACACATAGCAAAAACACCTGAGCAAACCTTGTTCATGTGAATCACAACCACCTGTCATAGTGACAGTCCTGAAGCGTGAAGCTGTCAGACTGTATTTAGCAAACAGGGAGGAAGAGACGACAGATTATGTGTGTAATTTAAGCCCTAAAATCTCTGATCATTGATTTAAAGCCTAGAGTGTAACACAAGAAATGAAAGTGACTGTAAATATTGAAAACCTCAGAACTAAAGCTTTCATGTCTCTTAAGAAGCTCTGTTGCTTTAATGTGTCAAATATAAATCACTCTCAAAAATCAATTAGCCCTTGAGTCTAACCTACAAATCTGGTAAGAACTGACAATGTCATTTTTAATTAAAATACACTTTATTGACCAATGTGCCGCTTTCGGGCTTTTCTCTTTTGTGGGTCAAGAATTTAAGTCATAGAAAAATTAACTATAGTATTTTTAATTGAACACACCTTTAAACATTCCTCTGACTTTCTGAAACTGAGCAACAAATGTTATTCTTGCTTATTATTTTGGTTTATATAATTTATTATATATTTATAATTTTCTTTAACTATTTATTAAGTATATCTGAAGTTTAGATGGAATGACTTATCACCGTTGAGAAATTTCACTGTCATTTTGTAATACTGACCTATTGCCTGTTCTTTAGATATGCAAAGCAGGAAATGTCACCATTTTGGGGTAAATGACAGTCTTGACATTCACGGAAGCTTAATTTTTAAATATGGATGCTTCTACATGTATAACATAGCTGATATGAGCCAGTTAAGTTAAACAGGTTAGAGTATGGGCCAAATATCAGTGGGACCCCCCCACCCCTGAAAAAAGGGAAGAAAAAGGAGATTTATGTCAAGCAGCTGTGTAGCTGCCGGCTGCTGAGCCGGAGAGCTTAGTGAGAGGGAGAGGAGGACGGAGAACACCTGGGCATGGAGCTCTTGGCAGGCAAGAATCATTTTCATCTACCCAGGCATCAGTAGAGAGAGAGAGTTGTCTGCACTCACTTCATACTCTTTCTCAAACAGTTACTACAGGCTGTCAGCAGCTTTCACACATTCTCATTCAGACGCTGGTCTGCTTTACTCTTGACGGGGTGGTGGGGCACTCATTATACAATCCTTAGTTCTTGAATTGGATTGGTCAAGCATTGTTACAGATGAGTTTTCACTGTTTGTATCATTACACTGATCTGTGTTTACACATTCCAAACAGGCTGCGGCATTTTTCAGTGACTCTTTCTACAAGTTACGTTAAGCCAGTAGGTGTTCTTTATGAATGAGACATTGAATCATTCATTCAACTGATTTTTTTTTTCAAACACACTCATTCATGATCTAAAAAGGTGACTGTCATAATGAGCAAGTCATTGCAATATTCACTCAACCAATTCATTCAAACATTGATTCATTCAGAAATGAAACATTGCTACTGTTTTTTGCTCGATAACAAGCAGAGAATAATCCTTTTACTTGGAATATTTTTGTTAGTGGATCAAAAATAGAATAATATTAATATCTGAAATCTACTTTTGTTTTATATTCTCATTTAATTAAGTAACACTGTACTTTGTGTTAACACTGGCATTACTGAACAAAAACGGCATGATCAACCGCTTGTATCAAATGCTGTTAGATTTAGTAGTACTAACCGATTGAACTCAAGGACGGAGAATTATCGGATAGTGCAGATACAGCACTCAGTTTGATTAATCACTTTCGGCAGTTTTCGACTCTTCAAACAGTGCACCATAAGCCACACCCATTCTGCAAATATTTCTCTGAGGACAAAACTTGTCATTCTTCAAGAAAGACAGGGGAGAAGAGCTGTGCACATATCTAAACTTCAGATAAGTATCAGAAACTGACAGAAATGAAAGAGAGTGCCCTGAAATGCGGTCTGTTTTGAGTTTGTGTTAATGGGTGAGTCACACGAGAGCGTCATCAGGCATGACAGAAGAATGTCATGGTGAGCAGTGAGGTGAAAACGTTCATTCGCTGCGTCTCATCTCCATGAGGGCTTGGACAGCGCTGTACGAAAACATCTCGGCTCATCTGTTACTGGTTCTCACTGCTTTCATTACTGGAGATGGATCTCACCATTAGATGCCACATAACACATATTGCTGAGTCCTGTATAGCTCATCAGAGATCAAGGGGTCGCTGCATGTGCTCAAACACAGACTTCCTCCCTCAAAAGAACCATCACCAGCATGTGATATATGGCCTAAAATGGGCTGCTGTCTGTTGAAATTGAAAGCAATTGTGTTTAGTGCTCTGTGGGTTGTGCATGGGGGATTTGGCCTACTAAAAAAAACATTCTCAACTGGACTTAGGTTATTTAATCAGTTGAAATCAGAACATCTGTAGTGATGCGTCACAATGAAATGGAAGTTGCATCAGATCTTTTCTTCCATACTCTGTGACATATATCCAATTATCGAAAAAGGAAAAAAAGCAGGGGCGGGGACTTGGTTCAGTCCTTCAGTTGTTGATTGAATTTTGACATATGGCATTACACTAACAAATTTATGTCAGCTTGTAGTCGATTTTTAAGGATTGGGTTTAAGTGACATTAAATGTGTTTAATTTTCATCGGATGATCGAGATATGATATTTTGTTTAAAAATTATGAGGTCAAAAAGAAAGAATGAAATGTGTACATGCATGAGTCATTCACAATAACATCTACTGTTTCACATGCATTAACAAAATAGATTTCATCAACTTTAAATGCGTTTCCTCTGGTGCACTTATGTAAATATTGTGTAAATAATTACAAAACTCATTGTAAACTGTGATGGTCCATATGTATAGATAACTTTTATATGGGGGAAAAAAAGCCCAAAATATCTTAGAATATGGCATCACTAATTCACTTCTGCCCAAGAATTAAGAACTACGGTTTGTCCATAAGTAGCCTTATGTTGCCATCAAACATTTTCTTATTTTTCTTTAACTTTTTGAGAATAGTTATTGATCGAAGAAAGCCCTTACATGTACGTTTTGTTGATTTTTGTGGAGTTGTACTTAATAAATAAGTACATATGAAAGTAAATATGTAAATTATTTATTTGGTTAGAAGAAATCAAGGGCATTTAAACCACCTGTGCACACTAAAGTATCTAGTCACTAGAAATAAAAAATTATTAGGAGGTAAATGCACCATTTTGTTTCTTCTGTAACAGGCCTTGAGAGAAAATTATACAGGAAAAACCTTGTATCAGTGTGCTAATTTCTATCTCTTCTCTCTTGACTACAGGAGCCTCATGCGCTACTCAACGAGCCCCTCGTTTCCTGGTGCTTTAAGGTGGACCGAAGTTGTGTCCCTCCTGTTTGACTGATTATAAGAGTGACCCGAGGGTGAGGGTGAACTACTCAAGCTCATTGTGAGGCCCATGACACAGGAAAGGCAAGTGTAAAACATGAGGGTCTTACCCCAATTACCAAACAGAAGTGACCTGCCAATTGGAAGTTTGAGACCAAAAAGCTTGGCATGATTAATCTGTAACAAACTGTGAGTACCTTAGTTCTACAAGACACACAACATGAAATTATTAACAATACACTATTTATTTCACTCATTAGCACAGTTGTAGAAGAAACCGTGGCATATCATGTAACAACATGCTATACAACATATCATATATAAAGCAACCCAGATCAAAAGAGTCCAGATGTTCAGTGTCAAATTCATAAGATGACACTGGCAAGATTACACATAAGCATCACTCTTCTTGGGTTTGTTTACAGAGCATTGGGTCAAACTAGCATGTACCGAAAGAGTGCAGATGGTCTTGTTATTTGAGAGGCGATAGGTTAAATCGTATTAGCACTAGCTGTCAGTCAGTCAGTCCACTATAACACAACACTCCCCTGTCCGGGAATGTATTGTCTGCATTTGGTCTTGCGAGAGGTCTAAAAGCTTCTTGTGTACACATACACTGAGCAAACTCATCGATAATCCTTAAATTGCAAATGATGCATATTATCTTATTGATAATACTGAATTATATATTCAGGTTGACACATTAAAGAGATAATTCACCTAGACAATTACTCCCACTCAAGTACTCAATTTTGAAGAACTGTTTTTGTCCATAAAATGAATTTCAAAGGGGTCCAGAACAACACCGGACCCCATTGACTTTCATTGCATGTACAAAACAATACAATTATTACAGGTCTGTAATGACAGAAGGGTGAGTAAAAGATGATAGAATGTATTTTTTTAATTGAAGCATAATTCTACAAGAGGGTCTTTAGTGCCTCAAGACCATATAACATCTGTCAATCTCTGATGTTAGTAACCACACTTAAAGCAGTGGAGACATGTGGTGGAATTCTCCGAAGTAAACTGCTTTCATTGTGACGAGACGTATATGCACAGGCATACACACATTTACGCTCTCTGTTTAACATGCAGACCACACATACTGTTGATATAAGGCATTAAGCCTGAAGAGGCATCTAGAAATACAAGTAGGCTTCCTGCTTAAGTGACATTTACAGTCACATATGAAGCAATAATCAACAGCACATCTTAATAAAGCTATACGTACCCTCGGCACAAGCCTTGTCTCAACTTCAATCGCTTGTTCCTTTCCTGATATCCTACACCATGTCTGAGGTCTGCTCTATCCGACAGGCACAGACTACACCAAGCACAGAGGAGAAAAAATACAGCATGAATTAGCATTCCTAAAGCAATCATGTGACTTCAATGCACCAATAAGCCTCCAGAGATTCGCTATGATCCACCTCTCGCTCCTCCTTCCTCTTCTCTCTTGTTTCGCTCTCTCATAGAAACCCTTTGACAGGGTTGTGATACATGTGCACTGTTGATGCACCTATTTTTGTTCTCAAACTTCTGATATTTAAGCTTAGACCATCAGTTTAAATATTCAAAGTAATTATGTAAAATAGAGTAGTGTAATAGTATAATAAATGGGTTGTAAATACTGTAATATGTGAATACAAACATGATGCCAGAAAGAGAGTGTAATTGCATGAAGCAATGCATGTCTCCTGTCAAAGATGCTGTGATCTGAGGGAGGGGGAATTGTAGTTTAACAACAGCTTGCTAATGTCCTTTCTGCATGTGTGCACTATCCTCCATCTTATTAAAGTCTCTGTGTCTCATTACAGCCGGTGGGGGGTAGAAGCCTACAGCACACCTCTGTTGCTTGACCCTGACTTTTACGAGCCCACCTCAACAAAGAGCGTTAAACGGCAATCATGGCTGAATGCTGAACACCTAACGTGCGCGATTGCGCCAGTCTTGCTCGAGGGGGACTCGAACATTAGGTTTTTCAGCTGTGGCGTGAGGCAATAAAGTGGTTGGATGTGGAACAGGATGCTGAGATCCTAAAAGCCGTTAAGTGATGGGAGGTGTAATAGTCTGGGACACACAGGTGCATAAGCAGCATTGACATAATTAAACAGGTCAGAGGACAGCCAGGAGAATGAAGGGGGTGATTGTGCTATTTTCTGCTCTGATAATAAGTTCCTTATGCTTCTATTATGTCTGCGTGTGTGTGAGAGAGAAAGAGAAGATCATTATCCCATAATGAGCCTGTACAGTGTTTTATGTTTTAGAACCAGTGAGAGCTATTTAAACCAGATAAATATATCAGTAGTTTTAACAATATGTTGTTTCCAGATTTAAATGATTGGTTTTTATTTGTCATTGTTGCCAAAATAATTGATTGATTACTTTTCATTTATATTCTTGTTTATTTATGCTGTCATCTTGCTTAAGTTTTTTTTTTTTAAATTCAACCCAATGTTGTTAAATATTTAAAATTCAAAGTTATTTGCTTAGCATTTTAATGCAATTTTAATATAGAGAAACAACCAGAAAATGGAGAATGATATGGCCATTGCAAAAAAAAACAACCCCAAAAAACTAAATAGAAACATATATGTATACTAAGAAACTTAGATTTTTTTTTTTTATCTTGTTCAAATGGACCACAGTTCAAAAACAACTGATTTAGTCCACTTGTGGTTTACGGCATATATGCACTACAGGACTTGTTGATATGATCTCTGTAGGCTACAGAGTTTCATTTTTCTTTTTTCTTTTTACATTTTCAGTTGGTGGTGTGCCTTGTGAATTTTTATGTTTTTATTTCTCCAATGAAAAAATTAGGGGGTGGGTGGGTGTTGCTAGATATGCTCCTACTCTGTGAATCATTGAGGGATTTTTGTGGTTAGATATGGAAATTAATTATTTGAGGTTGTCTGACATGTATTATTTACATATCATTTGAACATGGTGAGGCAACCGAGTTTGCATGACCAATACGCAGAGGTGTTCATGAGGTATGTATACCCAGTACCTGAGTCTGCCAGGTGTGGTCACAGCTGTATTTTATGCATTTTATTTGTATGTTATGCAATAATCTGTTTGATCATTTTTATTGTAATCATGGGCTGTTTTTAGTGAAACTAATGACGATTGCTACATTTAAACAGAAAATAGAGCTAATTCAGTTGTTGTTAAATTTAATATAATTTGATGTTTGAGTTTAAATTACTTGTTTTTCCTTTATCCCTTCAAACTTGCATACATTTAATATAGAAATATAATCGTGAAAATTATTAGATATTTGAAGTTTTATTTTTGATCCCAAACTGAGCAAAACAATGCAGTTTGGTGCAGTGCTTGATACAGCCAAAAAGTAAGGTGAAATTCTGATGTAAATCAAAGAGCTCTTTATAACGGTACAGCAGAGTAATTGCATACATTAAAATGCATATAAATACGCTCAAACACTTAATCAAAATGTGCCGCAGGATGAACACCTGATGCGTGACTGATTAGTATTAAGCTTGTCATAAAGATTTTTCTAGATGAGATTGATGCAATCTTAGGAAATGGGGCTTCATAAATCCAGTAAGAATTAAACCCACTTTATATGGCTGATATACTTTATACTAACACAAACAGCACTGACATCACCACCACACTGGTACATTCTTTCTAAAAAAGACGTTAAATGTATCATGCGCAGGCACTGAAATATGATTCGTTATTATTTTTTATAGGAATTCCCCGGACCAGCCAAGATAGTGAACTTTCACGACATTGCAAGATTCCCTCATATTATGTTCTGTTTTGGTTGTAAAGTAAAACAAACCAGTGACAGAAGCATAAAATTGAGAAATGGTGGAATCACATCTCTGTGTATCCAGTTAATGGGCACATCCCATTTCAATTTCCAGAACAGGAAAGACTGACACTGGATTAGCAACCAAGGATCCATCACTCTTTATAAAGCTTTTGTCAGGGGCGAAAAAGAGCTCACCCCCATTGCGCTGTTCTTTATCAGCCGTAAACGCCCCAGTGTCGCTGTAATTGCCCCCATATATATGAGATGCCCACCCCTTTCCCATCCATCTCCCTTGTTGTGCTGTAAATCACTCACCTCCTCTCAATGGGAGCAGAGATGCTGCCTGTTCATACACACACATATGGACGACGTCACATAAGAAAAAAAAATGCTCTTACTTCCTATAACAATGCTATAAGTTAGTCATGCTTTAAGTTATAGTTAGGTTAAGATATTTATTACATTAAAAAGCAAAAATTCCGACATACTAAGTTGGCTTAAAAAGCCATTCTAAATTATGGCTTAAAAAAAGCTTTTTGTCAATTTCGACACTCCATCTTCTCTTTTATATTATGACACACATATATTAAGTCATAATTGCGAGATAAAATGTCAAAATGACTTAAAACGTCATAATCATGGCATACTGTGTCATAAATAAGATTGACTAAAATAGGATTTATTTTTATTTTACTTTTATGTGGTGGAAATGTGCTTTATACCAATAGCCAGTTTATTTTCACTCGAGACAGACATTTGTAATCACATTTTGGGGACTAATATCCCCTCACCTAAAAATTATACTTTTTACCACCTTTTCATGTGTTGCTTTCTCTTTTTTAGGTTATCTGTGGTTAATGTTGGTTGCACTAGGAGGAAACCTTTCCATCTCCTGCGGTGAACACCACAATGGTTCAGAGGTCATAATCATGTTCACAGCCTACTGTCAAACATGATCCATTATGCAAGACTTTTTCTCTGTCTTATAAAATATTAATGGTAAGTACAGGGATATCCCTAATGTATTTGCTCTACTACTTTAGAATAACATTGGATTAATACAAATATACACTGGATATGTAGATTGTAGAATGTTATAAGAGAGTAGAAAAGTTGAAAGCTGTTGAAAATGTGCAATGGAGAGAAATACAACAGAGGCATTTCAACCTTGCTGGCATCTACTGGAGATTCACTGAAAATTCACATCCTAAGTTCATTTCAAATGAAGAAATTATACTGTACATGTCCCTTTTAAATTGCTACTGCAAGTTTAAGTGTCGGTATGGACTGATATTGTACATTATTTTTTATACTGTTTATGCTCTTTTCTTTTTTTGACCTACCCCCACGTACAGTATTATGGTTGCCTTTCGAAGCCCTCATTACGACATAAAACTTTATATTTTCAAATTAAAATAGAATTTTAGTCTATATATAAACTATTATAAAAATATTATAGAAGATCATTTGTAATAAATGTATATAAAAAATACATATTGAATATTGATTTTAGAAAGCAGAATGCCGTATTACTGTAATTAGGACATTTGTATTAGATTTTATTTGTATTTATTATAACTACTTTTTTTACATTATCATTAATAATAAATTACTATATATCTATAAAGAAATATAATGTTTTTTTGTTTATTATTTAACTTGTATTACTTCTTGCCAAATCAAACCAGGTCAGTATAACTGGAAGCTCAAGCATCAAGTCAAATTCTTTGTGTGTGCAATGCACTCACTTGGCAATAAAGCTCTTTCTGATTCTGATTCTGATACTCTAGAACTGTCACGAAACAGTGAGGAATGTGTGTGATGCGGAAGAAGGAGAAACAAGGAGCAGCAGGTTCCAAAAGTCTCTGGGGCGGCCTCCTGGCCAACAGCGGGCTCTGGCGCTGACTGATGAGTCGTCACAGGTTCTGCTTCGGGCAGGCGTGCTGCCGAGGCTGACGATCTGGCTGGCTGGTTTGACTGATTGGTTTGAGACAAGTTGCTCACCTGACGCTTGTAAACAGCTTGCTGGCAACTTTGGAGCTGGAGAAGGTTAGCCCCAAACCAGAACAGCATTTTCAGCATCTCATCATTGAGGGAAGAGAAAGTGGTGAAGACACAGAATATCTGCGAAAACTCCAGGAAATGCGGGTGGTCTCTGGCAATCTGAAAGACTTTTTCCAGATTGTCCATATTCACCGACATTGTCTTTCTGGGTGATTTCCCTTCCCGGTTGGTTGTTCTGTCACGAAACAGCGGATGAGAAACGAGGAGCAGCAGGTTCCAAAACTAAAACTATTTTTTTCAGAAAACCAAAACACTTTAAATAACAATACAGAAATACAGGAGAACAATGAGACAGAGAACATGGCATCCACACACTGAAAATACTACAACAGAGTCACAATAGCAATGTCAACAATCAACACAAGAGGGTTTTATACACAAGGAAATGATGAACATCTGGGTAGACTAACGATGTAAGTGATGACAAGACAAGAGCAGGGAGGGCACAAGATGATACACAGAAGGGACCCGGAAATGACATAACATAACACACATGACATAGCACAGTAAGTGACAATTGACCTCACCAACAGGAAGTGTAACCATGACCTCACAGACAGGAAGTGACAAAAGGACGCGACAGACAGGAAGTGCACAATTGACACACTGGACAGGACTCATGGTAACAAGAACGTTAAAAGGTTTGAGGTCAGTTTTTTTGAAGAAGAAATTAAAACTTTAAAAGCAAGGATGTATTACTGATCTAAAGCAACAGTAAGGGCATTTATAATGTTAAAAGATTCCTATTTCAAATAATATGAGTTCTTTTGAAATTTACAATCAAAGAATCCTAATTGATAGAATACTGTGCACGGCTTCTACAGTAAGTATTATGCAGCACACCTGTTTTCACCTTAAGAAATAAGAAGGAAGAGATTATTCTTGAGCTCCAAATCAGCATATTCGAATGTGTTCATAATAGATTTCTCAATAAGGATCATGTGATTCTGAAGGCTTGAGTAATGATGACTTGGTGAACATAAGACACTTACAAAACATTTTGAAATATTGACTCCAGACTTTTGAATGGTAGTGTGCATAGAGAGAATTTTTTTTTGTCATGGTAACCTGTGATTACAATGAGCCGCTAGTAGAATCTCCTGGTGGCTTGATTGCATTAGACAGTTATGTATGCATGTGTGTAGTAATAATCTGTAATGTGAGTCTGTACAATCAGTGAGCTTTTTCGGTGTGATGTGTTACAATTGTGTTAAAAGATTGATGATGTGGATATTTGCTCAGTTGCTGAATGAGGCATCAGGTGATGAGAAGCTTGTAACTTTGGTGTTTTCATGGATGTGATGAATGAAATGTGGGTAGTGGCTTGTGTTTCCCTTTGTGCAGGAGGAGCAGCTGCCTCTCTGCCTCTTCTTTGCTTCTGATTCGGTCTTTCTCCCGTCAGCATGACCTCCACAGACAAGCCCAAACCTAGAGAAACCACCAGACTGATGAAGCAGAACAATAGCTGCCAACAGGTAAGTCTCATTTTCAGCATCCTAATTTTTTCATTAAAAGATAATGAAATTATAAGTTTTGACTCAACTTGTTCACACAAAATATTACTACCGTGTGTGTGCTATTGGTTTGTATGACACATAAGCCTACGTATTATATTTATTTTCTGCAGATTATACAGAATGGATTTCTGGCTATAGTTTTATGTATACAGTGGAATTAGTCATTTTCTAATGCAATCAAATTTAAGTTCACTTTCTAGAAATGGATGAAATGCTGTACGAATAATATTAAAATAAAAAAACATTAATTATATATATTATATATAGTGTGAACTTTAGTGAAACCATTTTCTTGTTTATTTATATTGTCCATATACAATTTTTTTTTTTTGGCCTAACAGATGCATGAACGGTGCATTTATAAATGTATAAACCGATTTTTCCATAGACACTGATGGACAGTTGTAGTGTTTAAATTCAGCTGATTTGGGCAGAGTTCACCTTTTCATCTGCGTTGAGAGAGCTGAAGTGGTCTGGATTGAGATGGTGCTTGAGGTTTAATCAGATTATTAGATGGAACTGCATGCGCTTTGTTGCTCTTAAATGATACTTATCATAATATTTTCGTGCAATCTGGTTCAAGTGTGTAGCTGTAGTCTGAGTGGTCTTTGGTTAAAACATGATCAGTGCTTAGCGTTGATGTTCACTTTTCTATCCCAAATGATCTCAAATCACATGATCCAAACCCGTGCAAGAGTAGTGACGCTGCAGTTAATGGAACAAACTAATTCAACATGCTTTGCTGTGCAGCCAGTCAGGAACAAAATATACTCTAATAAAACATATACAGTATGATGTTTTTTAAATAAATCTTAAACTATCTTGATCTTAATTTATTGGACAATTTGTTTCAAAAGCAGAAAATAATGTACAAATTAATGAATAACGTAAAATTCAAAACAATTCTAGCTAATAAGTTTTATTTTTAATTAAAGCAACATAAATGTGAAGCAAGTGTATCACAGGCAACATTAATCTTACATAACATATAATGACAACATATTTTATATAACAACACCATAAACAAATTAGAAAATAATGTATAAATATTAAGTTTATCATATAAATGTCATGTTTGTTATAGCAGATTTATTATAGTAAGCTGACATTATATATTATATTATACCACATATTTTCCTCCCCAAATGACGTTTCAATGCAAGACACATAAGAACTATTATTAGTGTAAATATAACAACAAGTCCTGGAATTAAACCAATGTGCTGGTTGTTTTCATGAGTCATACTTGAGAAAGAATCTGTTTATGAAGGAAAGCAAAAAAAAGATTAAGTCATATTGATGTCAATCATGTCATAATGAGCTGCTTGATGACTTAGTAGCACTTGGTAATGGTGTTTTATAAAGGAATGTTTGTGATCTATTCTTACCCCATGTGAGGACCATTAGTTCTTGAAGACTGCTGTGCTTTATTTGACAGGAGTAGTTATGTGTAGCATCAGAAAACTCAATTGTCATCTTAATCTGGTATGTTTGGTCATGATTTGGCAGGATGTCTGTTGTTATCCCATCTACGACAGGCTGTCCATCAACTATCCACTGCACCGTGATATCTTTAGGGTAAAACCCTGTCACCACACAGCTGAGAGAACCAGCATGCTGGCGCCTGATCACAGCTTTAGGGCGAACTGTGAGCACAGACAAAACTAATTCAATCAACAAGCTAAACTGAAAAAAACAGAAGCTGAGCACAGTATGTTCTTGTTAAATGTAAAACTAGTTTATCAACATGGATATAACCTTGTTTGATGTCAGAGTACTTTTAAACAGATACATTTAAACATGCTCAAACCCACTCGCCTTGCCGGTCAAGTATTGTTCTACTGTGTTTGTAGAACTTCTTGAGTCGAGGAACACAATCACGATGAATGTATATGAGATTATTGTGATTCCAGAGCTCAAACCTGTCAAGAATGTTCTTAATGTCCAAATCTTGTGGCAAATATGAGTGCCACTGAGGGCTATCCATGTCCATAGAGAGACTATACTCTCCGTTGACTGAAAAATGATACAGTCCACTTGATGAGCCATTATCTCTCAGTTGACAGCCATACATTAACTGAAGGAGTGGACCTAAAGTAATACAAAATCATCTTTGGAACCATTTTAAGAAAACATTATTGTTCCTACTGCGCAATATAACATCATAATACAGTATAACACAGTCCCACATTAATGTAATATTTGTAATTATTAAATCTACAGCTCAGTGTTCAGAGGTCGATATAAATTATCTGCTTACAAGCAATACATTGGAAACCACTTGGCTTCTAGCTTTATAATTCTTCCATATACTGTGAGCCAAAACACAATTATTTCATGTACCGGTAATTTCATTAATGCAAAAGTTTAGTTATTTTGATTTTGTTTACACAATCGTAGTGTGGAAATCCTTCTTCAGTATACATTTATGTCCCATTTGTTTCTCCAATAATCATTGTTTTGTAATTTTATTATTTCTACAAAATAAATTTAAAAACAAGAAATGTCAAATTGCTTATTTAATAGTTAAAACATCTTCAGTCAAACTTTGTATAATATTGTATTAATATTATTTAGTATAATAAGATTTCCTATACACTCACCTAAAGGATTATTAGGAACACCTGTTCAATGTCTCAATGCAATCAACCAATCTAATCAACTAATCAACCAATCACATGGCAGTTGCTTAAATGCATTTAGGGGTGTGGTCCTGGTCGAGACAATCTCCTGAGCACCAAACTGAATGTCAGAATGGGAAAGAAAGGTGATTTAAGCAATTTTGAACGTGGCATGGTTGTTGGTGCTAGACGGGCCGGTCTGAGTATTTCACAATCTGCTCAGTTACTGGAATTTTCACGCAACAATTCCTAGGGTTTACAAAGAATGGTGTGAAAAGGGAAAAACATCCAGCATGCGGCAGTCCTGTGGGCCAAAATCCCTTGTTGATGCTAGAGGTCAGAGGAGAATGGGCCGACTGATTCAAGCTGATAGAAGAGCAACATTAACTGAAAGAACCACTTGTTACAACCGAGGTATGCAGCAAAGCATTTGTGAAGCCACAACACGCACAACCTTGAGGAGGATGGGCTACAACAGCAGAAGAGCCCACCGAGTACCACTCATCTCCACTACAAATAGGAAAAAGAGGCTACAATTTGCACAACTCACCAAAATTGTACAGTTAAAGACTGGAAAAATGTTGCCTGGTTTGATGAGTCTCTATTTCTGTTGAGACATTCAGATGGTAGAGTCAGAATTTGGTGTAAACAGAATGAGAAAATGGATCCATCATGCCTTGTTACCACTGTGCAGGCTGGTGGTGGTGGTGTAATGGCGTGGGGATGTTTTCTTGGCACACTTCAGGCCCCTTAGTACCAATTGGGCATTGTTTAAATGCCATGGTCTACCTGCGCATTCTGACCATGTTCTTGAACATGACAATGAGTTCACTGTACTAAAATGGCCCCACAGTCATCAGATCTCAACCCAATAGAGCATTTTTTGGGATGTGGTGGAACGGGAGTTTCGTGCCCTGGATGTGCATCCCACAAATCTCCATCAACTGCAAGATGCTATCCTATCAATATGGGCCAACATTTCTAAAGAATACTTTCAGCACCTTATTGAATCAATACCACATAGAATTAAGGCAGTTCTGAAGGCAAAAGTAGGTCAAACACGGTATTAGTATGGTGTACCTAATAATCCTTTAGGTGAGTGTATTTTGTTTATAGTTATAGTGGATCCAAATTAAGATATCAAAGCCTACCTTTCAGCCCCAGGGTTAGGTTTGCATTTCTAGTAAACAGGTTGAAATAGCCAGTTTTGAAGTTTGTGCAATCCCTAAGATCTCTCCAGACAGTAGAAAGAGATTCCAGTTGGCCAAATGGATGTGAAAAAACATCAGAGGTGCTGTCATAAGTAAATACTCTGTAATCATCAAGCATGCCATATGACAAGTATTCCGGCAAATGTCCATGTCTGGGAGCATATATCACATATATTATCAAACTGTGTTGCCCTTTGTAAAGAGAGAGAGAGGGAAGAAAAAAATTATACACTGCTCATATGACTGTGAATATTCTAATTTGGAGTATGATGAACTTTTGTGAGAGCCCCAAGTGATTTTAGTGATAATTGTCTCCCGGTGATTGCACTCCTGGATGCTGAATATATAATCAAAACATAACAAGGACAATAATTTACGGAAAGCTTGTATACACTCATTTCACAAATACCATGCAATTAGTGAAAGGAAAAGAAAATGAGGCCACCCACCAGAGTATTCCGCTTGCAAAGCCATCAAGGAGGACAGCATCAAGATCTGTAATAATATTCAAGAAAATATGAAAAAATATGTAGATCTTCATTATACTCAGACATCTATGAACCACCTTGGGTCATCAACACCTTATTTCTTACTTCCAATTAGCCATATTAAAATGTAACAAATTAATATAAAACTGCTGATTGTTTTGTCCATTGTAATCTGAGGTTTTTCCTGAGCAGTCAGGTGAAATAAATGGTAGTCTGTCTCTGTGACCATAATGATGCCTTCAGTGTTTACCAAACTTTGAGGACAGATGATCCAAAAATGTATAAGTAAACTATTAAATGTCACGTCTGCTGGCTGGAGCACCCATGATCTCCACCAGAGGGCACTACTTCCATCAGCACAAACTACTGTCAGGTTTGCTGGTGTGTGGATGAAGGAAGGCGAGGGCATAAATGCAAACAGTCTTTTATTAAAGAACTCCGAATCCACAAACAGCCTTTACTGATTAAACGGTGCACCAACGAGAACCCAAAAGAACTGAAGAAAACACAGGAGATGATAAGGGACTGACACACAGCTGACAAGACAAACAAGGTGATTGATGAAGAGACTGGTGACTAAGATGACACTAGGAAAAAAAAACAAAAAAAGATGACACTAGGAGATGCTACACACTACATAAATGCTACACACTTTAGTTATTTTATGTATTTTATGTTTTATGTATTGCAAACTGGATATAAACCGGATTGGAGATTGTTATTCACGTCGCCGCTAATGATGTCCAACTTCGCCAGTCGGAGATCACTAAAATTAAGATTAAGAGGTGTGTGAACTCGCAAGTTTGATGTCAGGCACTGTAATATGCTCTGGCCCTCTTCCTATGCAGTGTTATTTTAATTTTAGGGATCACATAGGTTTTGTTGCTTCCATGAATTTATTCGGTAGTAAAGAGGCCAAAATGGCTCTTTTGATTTTGAAGGTTGCAGACCCCTGGCCCAGACTAAACTTGTTCACTACTCTTGCCTATTTATGCCCTGTGTATTTACTTTCACTGCCGTCTTCTGTTGTTTTCTGGGTGTTATTCTGGTTTCTTGTGGGCTTTTTTTTGTTTTTCTCTGCCTGTTTTCTGGATTGACCTTTTAAAAAAGGAACAGCTGAACAATAGTTAACAAAATATACTTGAAATATGAAATGTTACTGCTTTCTTATATTCTGGTTACTATTTTGAAATAACCTAAATGTAAAAATGATGAGAAACTTTTTTTTTCATAAATAGAACAATAATTACAATTTTAATGTATAATAAAAAATATAATTGTTTTGGTTGTTGTTGTTTTCTTGATAGTGTAAGTAATCTTTATTTAACCTGTCAAAATTAACACATTTATGTTGATAGAAAAAATCAAAACAAAGGCAGACGCTCATAAAAAAAAATCATACAAAGTTTGTATTAAAAGACAGATGCTTCTATGGAACGGCGCTCAGGCTTATGCATTCAGGCGCTCAGGCTTTTGCACTCAATTTTTTCATCATTAAAAAGATTTAAAATGAAATATGTGAACATAATTCAATATCTGAATAGTTTCAATTGTAGAATTCCAGTTATCACACTGAAGAACATAATGACATCTTTTCATGTTATAATTTATAAGGTCTATTATAAATTAATGATACAGCAATACAATTTAGCAGGTATTTTGCTTTGAGTGGATTTACAAAAAGGCTACATTTAAGTTGCCAAACCTGTATTGCTCGTTTTGGCATAGCCTAGTGATACTGCTGTACATTTACTTTTGTTTTTGACACTCAAGTTATCAGAACACAAACTGCAAACTTACCAGAATCTTGTAAATTTTTGTGTGAGACGGATGAGACATCCCCACACTGATAATTGTTTTGAGGTAAATGTGCACTGTCTTGTTATATGTGGACACGCTTATGGCTGTGTGTTTGTGTCCTATCATTCTGTAACCATGCAGTCTTGTTCCCTCGTTATTGTTTGATTTGCTCCTCCTCGTTATTGTTTGATTTGCTCCTCCTTACTCTGGACAGTTTTTTAAAATATTGTTTTTATTTTCATTAAATAAAGAGAGCCTTCCTCCCAGTGCATGAGTCCTTGCCTCATCCTGTCATTATAGAAATTAGGTTAAATAGAAGTCTGTGCCATGTGCAATCTCTCCTTTAATGTTTTCAGTGGAATCTGTAAAAAATATAT
Source organism: Rhodeus uyekii (assembly GCA_037043235.1). Classification (NCBI taxonomy): domain Eukaryota; kingdom Metazoa; phylum Chordata; class Actinopteri; order Cypriniformes; family Acheilognathidae; genus Rhodeus; species Rhodeus uyekii. The sequence continues at coordinate 3,128,302 of JAWRVZ010000034.1, forward strand.
GTAAAGAGTTACATGTGCTTGGGGCACATTCAATGAGTCTGCTTTTTAATAAAGCACATATTATTTTGTTTTTGGGTCAGTGACTAAATTTTAAGTGACTTTGGTTACATAAGAAACAATAAAAAATTCAGTAGTATAAAAAGTACAGAGATACAAAGCAGAAGACAAAAATACATTTACATTATTGCACAAAAAGGGAAGTTCTGTTTTAGAAGATTTCACAGCATTCATGTGATTACAGTTCAAGTGATTATTACAGAAATTACAATGAGCTCTTAAGGCACAATATATAATATAATATTTCTCTATACAAGCTATTTAGAACCTGAGAGTGTTTATTTTTTAAAAGACTGTGGTTTTATTTTGCAATAAAAATAGCAATTTTTGACCAATCTCTACTGACTACTCACTCAAGAACATTTTTTAGCAGTTACACAATCTAGTTCACTAGAGGTCAGCATTACACAGCTCATCCCATTGCTAAATAAGAATCATTACTTAAACCTAAAACATTTTGAGAAACACTGTCTTTTTGTTGTGACTAAGTTAGCCATAGGAAGACTTGTTTAGTCTATTATAATGTGAATTACAGAGTTTACTTTTGCATTTGTGCTTACCAAGAGAAAGAACAACATTGTCTTGCTGTCACCAGTTATTCCCCAAGCTCGTGGGGAGTCCGGGCATCTCTGAGTCCAGTTTTTTTTTGTCTGCTTTGTTCTCCATTCCCTCCCCTCAGCAGGGTTCTTATTCAAAATATTATTACTCATAAATAAGAGACTGAATCCCAGTGGCTAGACCAGAGAGACTCCATTTGTAACAATAGACGAGAAGATGTAATTTGTTCCTTGTTGTGAACTTCCTCTGTCAAATCAGTCCCACCCAGAGGAAAAAATAAAGAAAAAACAGAAGGGAGATGTTTCTTAACATGTTTCAATTATGCCATGAAGATACTCTTCTTCCTCTTGTGTGTCTTTAAATGCGTCTTTAAATGCTTTTATTTTAGTTTCTGCAATATTTATCCCTATATGCGACCTGGCCGTCCAACATTGAATGTATACATTTAAGTGCAAGACTGATCTAAAATAATCGTCGTCTTTTATCTATTGCATCTTTTATCGTCTTCTTTTGTGGGGTGATTTGTATTTTTCTTACCAGTGGACTCTTAACATGTATTGTGAATTGTGTAATTCAAACGTTGCTAAAATTGTATACGATTTTTGAAATGAGATATATATATATATAAATAGATTACTTTATTAACACTGTATATAGTCAACTTTTGTTGCATGATTCATTTCATTTTTAACATTCCACTAATATGATATTTACTGTAATCCTATATTCAAAAGGATAAATTAATTTTTTGAACCCTAATCCAAATCCTTCAGTTTAAAGTCCAACACAAGAAGGACTTTCATTTTAAACGTACTATTGGGCTGATCCAGGCCTCCAAGACAGATATACAAAGATGTGGCAGAAGTGGGATTTCTGCCTATTGAGCAGAGGCTTTTCGGTGCTTTGTTGTCCACAGGCTCCAAATGAATGCTTGGTAAAGGGCTCATTATCTGCTTTTTTTTCTCCATATTTTTAACGGCAGACAGGACATGTCTCTAATTGGAGCACTTGAAAAAGAGGGTACAGTGCTACTCATGGGGGAACACAAGGCTCCAAACCAATATAGTTGGAATGGGCCTCTCCATTAGCCTGAGTCATAATGTTCCATCATTGTTAGTGCAAAAGTTTCCATTTAATCCACAAGAAGGTGCTCTTTCATTCAGTGCCATGAGCCTCAATGACAGTGTCAGTGCAGATAATGAAAAAGACCGAGATGAGGACACAAAGAGATGGTGGTGTGGATGCTTGCTTGATCAGATTGGTCAAGCCTTGTTCAGACAATGACTGTCTCCGTTTGAACTTTGTGAACTGACTGACCCAAAACCAGTGCATGTGTCTATCTATATTAGATTAAAAATATTTCAGAGGGGCTTTGAAACTAAAATATAAATAAACTAAAATGCAAAACCACACAGTTAACCTTTTTTTTTCCTTCTGCTTCGAGGCTAACTGTCAGGGATGAGTACCGTGACCTCCCAGATCCTCTACAGAAGCGCATTTCGAACTCTTCCTGCCAGTCATCGCCACAATGTCCAAGCTGTCAACTATGGTTTAAACACAATGTAAAGTTCTTTCCCCTTGGTGATGAAGATGATGGGGTACCAGAGCGATCTATCAGATGATAGCTCTCTAAATTTGCAAAGGATCTCTGATGAGAATTCACAAATGAGGGGCAGAAAAGCCTTGTAGGTAAAGAGCAAGAAATCAGTTCATGTTTAAACATAAGCCAATGTTAGGGGTGAAGAACACGAGAAATGTGTTCTGTGGAAGAGGTTCTAGAGATGACTTTTGCTGCTGAATTCTGATCCAGCAGCAGCTTATGTAAGATATTAGAAGGAAGACCAAAGAAAAGAGAGTTACAATAATGTATATGTGATGTAACCAGGGCATGTACAAGAGTAGTAGTACAATTCTAGCTGGCAGAATTAATATTATTATTAATGTGATTTTCAAAGTATAAGGTGAATATAGAAAAACTATTGACTGGTCAATAGTTACAGAGAATTTAACAGATTTTGCTAGATAAGACTTTGTGCCATAAGCAGATTGATAGTAATTTTGACACGTGCTGTTTCTATGTTATGAAGTGGACGGAAATGTGAATCTTGAGCTTCAGTCTTCTCTAGAATAGTCTTGATCCTGTAGATCAAACCCACTTAATCTCACCAATCAAGCCAGTGAGACTTGGTCCACTTGGGGGTCCAGCTACAATAAGAACTAAACTAGGATGGACTCTTTGGGGTCCTTCCAGCCTATTGAATCAGAGAATCAAGCCAAAACTATTTCTAAACATATCCATCCCCCCCCCTCCATGCCCTTTCAGAATTAAAAGGAGCGCACAAGATCCAAGCAGGACTGATGAAGGCCATTGAGCTACTGGAAACCAAAACAGTTTGAGTAGAGGTGCATGGAATATGTTGTTATGCAACACTCTTGTTACGCAAGTATGACATGCCCTATCTTCATGCAACTATGGAATATTCTTTTGGATATTATAGGGAGTTGTGATTAATTACTTCAACCATTTATTTCTTGTTTTCCAGGGCAGTAAAGTAATGAAAGAAGAGGGCTAAATAGTTACTTTTTCAAATAAGTAACGTAAGTTACTTTGTTTTCCATTTATTGACTGACAGCTCTCTTATTGAAAAATTAAGAGTAAGTGCAGAGCCATTGTGTGTCAACATGATGGTTATTGTAGTTCTAGACTCAATTTGAGCATTTACTCATCTCACTTGGATAAAAACAGATTCGGTATTCATCAAAATGAAATCAGTGAAATGCAGAATCAGAATACTACGCAAACCTAATTAAATATGTTAAAAAATATATTTCTATGCATTTAATCTTACTTTATTGACCAATGTACTTGCAATGTAACTTGCATTACTTATCTGAAAAAGTAACTTAAAACTTTTTTCAGTTAAGACCATAAAATTATAATTATGGCAATAAAAACAGTTGATTTGGATGTTTAGATGTTTGTTTAGATTACTTTTTTAAAGTATTGTATTTGTCTTTATATCAAATTATATTTAGTGTAACTTATGTGTAGTCCAATTTTGGTAAATGCACAGTATTATAAAATTAGAATCATGTCTTTGAATTTCAGTATTTGACAAACTGCTATAGTTCTCAGTTTGCAGTTCATTCACTTTGCATGTATGAATGGATGACCTTTTAATTTCATCCTTTTCTAATTCACAGCTGTCAAGTCAGAGGTGTTGGCGATTATAGCCATGCAAACAATAATGCTTTCATTGATACGTCTCCTATTCAGAAATAGACTAGAGATAAGTGTGTAGTGGACTGCAGGCAGAACTGCTGATTCAAATTCTCACCTGTCATGTATGAACCAAGACTTTCCACTAAATTAGATAATCCATTAAATTAATCTTAGAATCACTGATATATTTACCCCTAATTGTAAACAATCAATCTAGACAAATTGATTACAATTTACAAAAGACAATTACATTTGAGGGAATAAATAAGCCAGGGCATAGACATATCTTTGATTTACTGAACAACACCAACCTATAGACACCTGCCAAACCCACCCTTTCTTTGATCGTGTGTCTGTTATTGTTCTTATATAAGCACTTATTTAATCCTGAGGATCCAAAATCAACAGAAACTTTCCTTTCTTTCTGTGGAAAAATCCTTTCTTATTATATGAAGATGAAAGACAAGTCCCCCCCCCCCTTTTTACTCACAATTTTGTTGGACTCTTTCCTACTGTGATGAACAAAAGCTAAGGACATGGTGTCAGGGTAAAATAACAATGGCAAAGCTAGCACTACCAGATTATCAAAACTATTCATGAAGCTAATTATTTTATTATTATTATTATTATTATTATTATTGTTATTATTATTATTATTATTATTATAATAATAATAATAATAATAATAATATTTAATTTATTATAGAAAGCTAAATCTTTCCCTATGATAAAAATATTGAATATAATAATATTTTCACAAGGCCTATTTTAAACTAAGTCAGTTATGGCATAGTCAACATTCTAAATTATAAAAAGAATTATAGTTTTTAAAATGTATGCTTTGAAAATGACATGAAAAGAAGCATATTTATTTATTTGTCAACATAATATTTATTATACTTAAAAATAATTAGATATCTCCTTTAGATTTAGTATAGCATTTTCAACTTTTAATGCTTCTATTTTGTTTTTAACATTTATTATACTAAAACATTTATCAAGTGGATGCTCAAGTTATGGTCTGACTGAGATCCGATCCTTTTTTCGTTTCTTTCTTCCTTTTTTTCTTTATTTCTTTTTTAAATTTTACTTGCATTTTAATTCTGGAAATGGCATGTGTGTTCATTCTGGAGCAAATCTAAAAACACGCTCTTTGGATTGTCCAGATTACAACGAAAGGTCGACGCATTTACGTCACTCCGTTGAATACGTGCAGCCAATCGGGGCGCCCGTTTCCACACATGCCTGTGTTACACATCGCCACACGGTCAGAGGTAACCAAGCAACAGCCAATCAGAGACTGTGTTCGAGAATTTATATTAAGCGCTTTACCCCTCTGATGGCAGTTATCTGAAAACACCTGACAGACTAAAATGACAATAATATAAAATCGATTCATATAGGCTTCCATCAACATGACAAACGATATGATACATTGTGGATATTAAATTATGAAATGTTCGGGCCTAATGCCATTTGCTTTTTAAGTGGATTTTAGGACCACAACGAAAAGAAGAAAATAACTATTCTCTAACTTTTAAAAATCTTTTTTAACCTGCCATCATGGAGTCTAATAAAAAGGTAAGGTAATTATGCCTGCTTTATAACTCAAGCGTTCTGATAGTTGAACTGTAGGCTATACTTTTAATTATACATTTTGCGCACCAATTTTGTCATATAGTTTTTCGAAATCCTGGGGAATAACAGAGAGAAGAGAGAGAGAGTTGTAACTGTTTCAGTAAAATCTAGCAACACTAACTAAACGAACTGAACTGATAAAACTCATATTTATAGTTTTTGAGTTGAGGCTTTATATGCATCTGTACCAAAACAAATATTAAAATTCTGTGGCAAATTAATTTTGCACTTTAAACTGAACCATGCTTCTTTCTTTCCCCAAAACCCCCTTTTTTGTCTCCAGCAACAAAGGTCGCATGTCATCAGGTTTAAATCCTTAAGTAATGGAAATATGTGATAAAACCTTCTAATAATCTCCCAGACCACAGCCTTACCAAGATATTATAGGGAGTTGTGATTAATTACTTCAACCCTTTGTTTCTCGTTTGCCAGGGCAGTAAAGTGATGAAAGAAGAGGGCTAAACATAAAGGTGATCACAGCCTCTTCTGAACACGAGAACTAGAGCTGTAGGTTTAGTTTAGGTCACTACGGAAAATCAGACACAATCCCATTTTGCATTATTACTATCTACAGAATATTTACAAAATAAGAGAAAATCTTCCATTTTGAGACATTTGTCTCTTTTTTGTGCTTTAAACATTTGCTTCTAGATCGAGACGTTCTATTAGGAAGATTGTCAAGTCGAAATTAATTGTCAAATTAGTTTGCATGGCATATTGATTTCATTATTTCATACACTCTCAGAAATGTTTCTTCTTATGAAAGCTATAACTTGGATGGTATGCTTTAAAAAGGTAATTTTTTAAAAACCATTTAGATACTAATATGTAATTTAGAAGTACTAATATGCACTCTTTAGGTACAAAAGAGAATATTACAACATATATATATATATATATATATATATATATATATATTCCAGAATCAACCAATGCTTTGCACTTGATTAATGCATATGTTCATAACAATTATCAAATTTTTGTAGAACCGTGAAATTTGGTTAAAATTGTGTGTTGTTAAGAGAACAGTCCTCTTATTACTGAGCAAGACTTAAGGAAAAAATACTGCCGTTAACCCTTTAAAGTCTAAACCCCTTTGCTTCAGTTGCTCAGTGGACATTGCATTTCTTATTAATGTTTCTGTATGCTAATTTAATCTGAAATGTTGAGATTTTCCTATGGACTTGAGGCCTATGTTATCCACTGAACATGGAAACAAGCACATTTTGTAATGTTTGTAATGTGTTTTTCCTCTTTTTTTCTTTTCTTTTTTTTTTTTTACAGTAACTGTAATTAACTGTAATTAACTTAATTAAATAATGTATTAACATGTGGATATGGTTTAAGTGTTACATGTAAACAGTCTGAGTCAGAGCAGGACCGAGCATGGCAGGAAGGGGGCGCAATTGGCCCTCCATCAACTTTAGACAACAGTTGCCTTCTATTGCAGGGAATGTTTGCTGAAACTGCCCTGCAGTGCACGGGACGTGAGATTACAACTCTATTAAAAGCCTACTGATGTAACCTTCTTAAAGGATGAGAATAACTGGTTGTTGATGGGTAGACGCTTGGATTGTCATGGGAATTAGGTGTATATTCTCAAAATTTATAGTTTGTTGGTTTGGCTTTTCTCAGCTAACAGAGAAGGTTCTCTCAAAGTTATGAACAAACATTATTCCAGTAATGTTAATAGAATGTTTGTTCAAAGTTATCTAATCTTTAATAATGTTCTCAAAAAGTTAGCGCAAAGGCATTATTTAAAAGTAACATTCCCATAATGTTTGCAACATGATACAACAGAATTTGCATTTACATTTGCATAACCAATTTACATTTTTTTTTAAACATTCAGAACGTTCAGATGTTTTCACATCTTTAGAAAAACTATTTTTGTATATTTATCACATATTTAGCTGGGTTGGTACACAAATATTACAGTTTTGCTCTAAATATAGACTAAAGTGATATGGTGGGTGAGAATACTTAGGAGCATGATAAAATCACATGTCGGAGTTACAGTGTTTTGTATAGTTAATCTGACTCTATGTGCTAGTGCTCAAGATAAAGTGGTTACCTTCAAAGGCCTGTAGAGCGTGTTATGTAAAAGCCTGTGGTTATTGAGTGGATTGGAATAAGAGGCTGGTGTAATCATGATGTGTGCGTGCTTTGGTTCAGGTGCTGCCGGATCGTAATAGGATCAAACTTGTTAATCAACAGGGTTTCCCTCATTCAGCATGTTACTGCATCATGGGTCCACAATTCTGTTCATTGTTCATTTGGTGGTAGAAAAAGTTTGCAGCCTAAAATCTGCAAAGCTGTTAAAGCATGCAAGAGCCATTTGAATTGACTATTGTATTAGAAAGCCTGCTGACTGAGTGAAAAACTCCATAGAGACTTCAGTACACATTTCAACTCCCCTGCATAAAATGTCTCAAATCTTGCAAATCTCCCAAAGTCTATTATTAATCTTTCGCAATTAATTGCCATGTTGGACTTTAATATTATGCCGCAAACAGCAGTATTCTCTAAATTGTTCTATAAAAGGTTGAATCAGAAGGATTCAGTTATGACAATTGCGAACCAAAATAAAATATTGCTTTCTAGTTTTAACTCAAATATTGTTTCTCTTCCCTTACAGCAGCTGACGCTTAATCTGATGATGGCTGTTGGGACTGCTGTGATTGGCTCCTTGCAATTTGGCTACAATACAGGAGTCATTAATGCCCCTCAGAAGGTGAGCATGGCATGACACATGAATTGTCATATTTGCGCTTATATATCTACATATAGCTATTCGATAAATGGATATAAGGTCATTTATAGTATTGCTGATGTTTGTATGTAAGTGTAATTATGTAATGAATCTAATTTTAGGTTAGCTGTAAACTGTATGCTGTATTAAGCCTCCTTCTAGAATAGCCTATTAAAATATGCTGATTCACACGTGCAGAGTGGTCTAATAATAGACAAGCACTGCTGAAACTCTTCAGATGAGATTCTTATAACAGCATTCAGATGCCTTTTTTTGTGCCTGCATTCTGCAGCAAATATTCAATCATTAAATCAATTAACGGCGTTGACCCCTAAATGGGTCGTGACAGTTTAGGGTTCTGGATAAATCCCACATACTTGAGAGAACTAGAGTGGAAATCATGTACCATAGGTTACATAAGTCTTTTATTGGGATAGAGACAGAAAGTCAAAAGTCAATGAGCCGATAAAGACATAATCATGGCTGTGACAGTGATCTAAAGATTATAAGTAAATTGTTGGAGAGCATTTTTGACCATTCAAGAGATGCCAAGATTAGGGTCAGTAAGAAGAAGAAAAAAAAGAAAAAAAAAGTGAAGTAATTTTTGAAAGAATTCTCATGCTCACAAGGACACCAATTTTTTAATTAAATATACAATAAAGCAGTTATGTGATATTATAATTTTGGTCAATTTAATTAATGCATCCTTGATGAATAGAATTATAAATTTCTTAAAAAATAAAAGTATATATATATATATATATATATATATATATATATATAAATTTTTGAGGAAGAAATGTTATGAGTATTGCTCCCTCTGCTGACTGCAACATGGAACTACTGAAGCAAATGACGCGCCTGAAATTATAAAATAATAATTTATTTAGAATATATATATATATATAAATGAAATAAAAATTTGCACTGAGATATCAAATTAACATTCTCTCTAATGATTCTCATACCAAAGGAGTAATGCTGTTTTTCTTCTATCATAGATAATTGAGAGCTTCTACAATGAGACATGGAATAGCAGGTTTTCAGAATACATACCGTCAACGACTTTAACTACTCTCTGGTCTGTATCAGTGGCCATTTTCTCTGTAGGTGGTATTTTCGGCTCCTTCTCAGTAGGCCTCTTTGTGAACCGCTTTGGCAGGTAACTTGACCATCCAATCAGATTTTTACACACACTTTTATTTTGGATTTGTGTGTCTTTAAACTTTCTCTTGCTAATCTTTTAACAGGAGGAACTCAATGCTCATGGTTAATATTTTGGCATTCATATCTGCTGCTTTAATGGGCTTCTCCAAGCTGGCTGAATCCTGGGAGATGCTTATTATTGGACGCTTTGTTGTCGGCCTTTACTCTGGCCTGTCCACAGGCTTTGTTCCAATGTATGTAGGAGAAATCGCCCCAACTTCATTACGTGGGGCGCTGGGTACACTTCATCAGCTTGGCATTGTCATTGGCATCCTCATGGCACAGGTTAATTCAAGTGATTTACAATCCTTTCTCATTGTAAGCAAAATGTTCTGATTGATTTCATTTGTGTTCTTTTTTTCTATAGGTTTTTGGTATTAAACAAATCATGGGGACCCCTGAATTGTGGCCCTTACTGCTTGGCTTTACTTTCATCCCAGCCTTATTCCAGTGTGTCCTGCTGCCCTTCTGTCCCGAGAGCCCACGCTACCTCCTCATCAACCAGAAAGAGGAAGCCAAAGCCAAGATTGGTAAGTTTTTTTAGGCCCCACTTAAAATGTCCTCTAGGGTTTTTGCAGTCAGCCTAATTAACTCATTTCCACAGTGCTGAAGAAGCTGCGTGGTACTGAAGATGTGGATGCAGACATGCAAGAGATGAGGGAGGAGTGCAGTAAGATGATGAGGGAGAAAAAGGTCACCATCCCTGAGCTGTTCCGTTCATCGCTCTACCGCCAGCCCATCTTCATTGCCATCATGCTGCAGCTTTCCCAGCAGCTGTCCGGTATCAATGCTGTACGTTTAACCCTTTATTTCTTTATCTAGTATTTATCTATCAATTCATCCAGCCACCTTTCCAGTCTATTTCGAATTCTATTGCTTATTTTCTTAGAAATACCAGGTATTTATTGATTTATTAAAAGTAAAGAAAATGATTAAAAACATACATTTATTTTTATTAACAGTATCATTGGTAATAATTATATATTATGACTATTGTAAAGGCTTAAGTCAACCAAAAATGAAAATTCTGTCATAATTTCCTCACCCAAGTGTCGTTCCAATCTAAAAGACAAATTAAGATATCTGGTACTCTGAGAGGTTTCTGTTGCTCCATTCAAAAAGGTCATAAAGGCACCTTAAAATGAATCCATATGAATTGTTTGGTTTAATCCAAGTGTGATTTACAGATTAATTTATATTTTAATTGCATATAAACACACATACATAAACCGCATCACATATGGTGAACACAAAAGCTTGTCATTGCTCCTCATGCATCATGTACGCATACATTTGAGCTTCTGTGTTTATAATTAATGTTCATGTGTCAGTTATTGTTTAGAATTATTAAAGTATTAAATCTGCTTATCATATAAAGTGTTTGTGTCTTTTCTCAAGACTTGGTTGAAACACCTCAATTCATATGGATTCATTTAACAATCTCTGTATGGCCTTTTTGTACCTTTTTGAAAGTTTTGCTTTACCTGGACTTGCAATGGAGGAACAGAAAAATCATCTTAATATGGGTTTTGAAGATTAACCAAAGTCTTAGGGGTTTGGAAAGACATGAGGGTAAGTTATAACATAATACATATTTTTTGTGTGAACTTAAAAATATATTTAAGGTATAGTTATGTTTTAAATGTTTTAAGTTGATCTCCGGAATTAGTATAAAGCCCGTGTTAAATAGCTGCAGTGCCAAGAGAAAATTGATGGAAAATTACCTAAACTTGTTCATGAGATGTTTATTTGTTCTTCTTCAGCTAATTTGTTCCAAACTATGTATTATGTATTACAAAGCTGGTTAGTTGGCCATTGGTGCACATGTTAATGCTCCTGTGCAAACTATCTTTTCTTTATTTAAGGACAAGAATAATATAGGCTCCAAAACATAAGAACATAGAAACATAGGATTCATTTCTACAATACATAATCCTACACACACCAGTTAAATGTGTAAAATAAAATGTAAAACATGCAAAATAGTTATTCTGGTCGAGTACCATCTGGCAAAATAGTTATTCTGGTCGAGTACCATCTATTGCTGCCATTTCTTAAACAGTGATTTGCAAGTTGATTGAATTTAATTGTGTTTTTCAGGTTTTTTATTACTCTACCGATATATTTGAGAAAGCAGGGGTGTCTGAGCCGGTCTATGCTACCATTGGTGCTGGAGTTGTGAACACAGCATTCACAGTGGTGTCGGTAAGTTAATTACAGCATACTTGTGAAGTTGTCATTTGTTTAGACTTGTGACAGTTTTTTGGTTGAAAATGCTTGTATCCTCCTCTGATTTAGCTGTTCATAGTGGAGCGAGCTGGCCGAAGATCACTACATCTCATTGGCCTGATGGGAATGGCTGGGTCTTCTGTTCTCATGACCATAGCTATGGCACTACTTGTATGTAATATATTATACTGATATACTACATTTCTGTTACTGTTTTGAGAGTAAACTGTAATGCTTAATGGTGTTTATTTGCTAATCAACCTTCTCAGGACCAAGTCAAATGGATGTCGTATGTCAGCATTGTAGCCATCTTCAGTTTCGTGGCATTTTTCGAGATCGGACCAGGCCCAATCCCATGGTTCATTGTGGCAGAACTCTTCAGTCAAGGCCCCAGGCCCTCAGCCATCGCTGTCGCTGGTTTCTCTAATTGGTTTGCCAACTTCTTGGTGGGAATGTGCTTCCAATATGTTGCGGTATGGAAACATAAACACAGTAATCAGGATAATCTTTTCTCATCAGTCTCTTGTGTTCAGATACTCACTGTGTGTTCCCTTTATAGGAACTGACAGGGCCTTATGTTTTCATTATCTTCACCATTCTCCTGCTGATGTTCTTCGTCTTCACCTACTTCAAAGTACCTGAGACCAAAGGCCGAACATTTGATGAGATCTCAGCGAGCTTCCACTCAGGGGCAGAGAAATATACCCGAGATGATCTGAACACACTGGGAGCAGATTCACAGCTCTGAGTTTATACAGTAATGCCATAGTTTACTAATAGGGTGCTATTCACAGTGGCAAACTACATTTTACTCCTGCTAGGAATGCAGTAGGTTATGCAGTGTTTATGTATTTTTCTGATTGCATTGAATACTCTGCTCACAAATCAAGTATTGCTAGTCACGTTTTGTGGGCTGGACCAGCTACACCAGCTCAGTTCTGCTTGAGAACAACATGACCAGCTCTATACCAGCTCTTAACCAGCATTCATTCATGCTGGTTTATGCTGGATTGTTCGGCAGGCTACTCAAATGACTTGCTAAACATTTGCCAAACACACTACTTCTAAATATTGACTTATTTCACTGGACTGACAAAAGTGTGAATATTTATATGCAAAGTTATATTAAACATTGCAAAATTATTATATTTATTTCCAAGATCGTAACCAGACGCTATCTAATGTAAAACGTCCAACAGAGTGACAACTGTGTACCATATTGCAGTTTCAAATGTTTTTTAGCATATTTTTTAGATACTATACTATTATTTTTAACAATATGCTGTATGAAGTATGATGTAGCATGCAGTATTTTAGTATTCCACTTCAAATACAGTACATTTTGCATAATTCCCACTTCATATACAGTACCTAAACAGCAGCTTGTCCTTTTTTTAATTTTGCTCACACCTTTACTGATTGTTTTACTTTAATGTTTGCTTTCTCATTCTGAAATGGTGAATAGTATCTAAATCTAAATAATAATCACAACTTCTTGATGTTCACATGCATAGGCATAAGATTATTATATATTTGTGTTACTACTAGATCATTTGAATGATTCAATTCACACAATTTAACTTTTTCTCTTAGACTTGCACTTTTAACTGTTTTAATTATTTGCTAATATCCAGTCAACACATGATGAGTTCAGATGTGTCTGCTGACGTTATATCAAGCATAATTATGCAAGAACTGCATGATTTATAGTATGTTTATTAATACTTAAACTGTAGCTTTATCAAGGAGTGTCAAAATGTACAAGGAATACAAACGCAAAACATTTAAATTTATGTTTCAGTCCTGCTTTTCAGAAGTGTGGATTTGGTCTCCAATACTCCATTATGAAGTTTAATATCTTTCCAAATCAGTCTTGTTTTAACATCCAAAAAATTAACTCAAATTAACTAAGATGAATTTTTTTTTTTTTTGTGCATAATGTTTATAATGCTTGTGTGATGATGAGAATTTAGTTCATTGTTTATTTTGCAAAAGTGCAATAATTGTTCACATCCTGTTTATTTATTCCACATATTCTAGGCATTATGAATGAAACAAGCTTCTAATATTTCTTATGTAAAATAATATATGTATTTTTATGTATAAAGTTAATGCACTTAAAATAGTATATACTGACATTTTAGACGCATTCATCCAGAGGATCTAAAGTTCAAGTTTTCTAAATCATTTATAATAGATATGCTTAGCACTTTACATTTTGTTTAAACTTCCTAAAAGATGAGAATGGTTTTGTTCATTATGTCACAGAAATTGCATTAGAAACCAACTCAAGTGCCAAGATCCTGGGTATCCTATGTTTTCTAAATAATTTTTAGTTGGAAATAAATCATAATCAAAACTGCTACAGAGAAAATTTGTATTTTTTGTATGTAATTTTTGCTTAATCTCTGTTTAGATTATTGCTTAGTATTAATGGATAGAAAAATGTAAGATTCATAAATAAAATTATTCTCAACACCAAAAGATGGCAGTATTTCTCTCTGCAATAATAGCTTACCATCTTCTATCCTATCTGGGTGGTGTGCAAGTCCAAACAGTTGTGGTTGTCACAAAAGTCACATGTTTTTTTCCCACTTGTGTTGAAATGTGTACATCGTATCTTATATTCAACAGATATAATTAAGGAACATCATAGAATATCATGAAGGTGAGTAATTGATGCCACTATGTGAACTATTGTGAACTATCTCTTTGTTACAGATTCAGCCAACACACCATCAGCACCATCTCCTTCAGCTCCACCCACTCATTACCAGTCACCTGAATAATAACCCGCCACACCTGTCACACCCTCATCAAGCACCCTGCATAAGCACCCAGTTCACACACACTCATTGTCTAATCTTGTCAGTCTCCACATGAAAGGTGCCGACCTGTGCCGACCTGTGCCGACCTGTGCCGACCTGTGCCGACCTGTGCCGACCTGTGCCGACCTGTGCCGACCTGTGCCGACCTGTGCCGACCTGTGCCTAATTTACAGTTAAGTGTGACTACTCTGTAGGGGAATTTACAGTTAAGACCCGAGGACCAGATATGTTGAATGAAGACCAGGAGTCAGAAGTGCAGTCAATAGAAGAAATTTTAGTGAAGTTTAGTTTGCAGTTTCATCAGCAGAAGCCAGCTTCAGGTCTCACAAGGAGTTCGTAGGCCGCCCCACATACAATAACATTGTTACAGCAATTATACTCTAACAGAGGGTGCTAACTACGTCAATGATGACGTTTAAATGATTCTGATTGGCTAAGAAAGAAAGAAAGAAAGAAAAACAAAACTAGTAATTTTCCACACAAGAGCAGACAGTCTGAAGCATATCTTCGTTGATCACGTGGTTGACGGGTTCGTGACGTGGCTTGTCGAGAACAACAAGTTTTCTGGTGCCAGTTAATCACCTCACCAATACTGACCATATTAACACACACACACAAATACACAGCTTCTCCAAGGCTGAACTCGGCTCAGGCTCCAACTATAAACCAAAACATTCTGATAACATTCTCTATCTGTTGAGAAGTGCTGACAATATTCATCCTTACTCGATGGAAAAATACAGAAGAGTAAAGAAAGGTTTTAATTAATAAAAATCCCTAACTTGATTATAAATCACTCTTTACAAATCATTCAAATAAGAAAGGGAAAAGAACATATGAAAAATAAGACAAACAAACATATGAAAATTAAGACAAAGAAAAGAATATAGGTACAAATAAGAAAAATGAAAGAATATATATATACAAGCGGCAATGGATTTCCGAATAGTATCCTTCAACTCTTTTTATTAAAGTTGAGCCGGATACTCGGCTGAAATGAGTATTCGGTACGGATAAAGCACTTTTGCCGAGTACGAGTATTATACGAGTAATACGAGTCAATATCTGTGCTCGGATTGAATAAAAATCCTCATTGGGTAGCTGACTATGTCTCCGCTCTGTGATAGATTAGTCACAGCGCCCCTCCTCTACACATACAGTTTTGCTGTGTCCCGCTCTACTCATTCACACACAGAACACTGAGAAGAGAACAACTCTCTTACTCAGGTTCCTACTTTTTATACTCATCACTCTGTCTGCAGATCTTCAAGATCACCACCAACCCTTTTACTGTTCTGTATATGACACCCTTTAAAGAAAAAGGTTTGCTTAAAACTAAGATCTTTCTACTAACGTTATCTCTAAGTATGCACGCATATTCAACCATTTTAGTAATAACAAAAGTTTATTAGTCAAAGTTCGCTCAATGTATAAACTGAATTTGACAACAGAAATCTGTATCAGCCTCTACATCAACACAAAGAGGATATGTTGTTTTTAATAATTTTAGAGATTTTCCAATAACGCATCATAAAAGCTGCATTGTGATATCTGTAAAGAGTAACCTATAGGATGCCACAAAATGGGAGTAATATATGGCACTGAAGAATGTGAGCAATAATTGGCAATATTCTGCTCTCTCAGATTGACAGACTCTTTCACGTAAGCTTATAGGAAAATTCTGCTTTGTTTCACACCACGATGCATATATTGAAATAGATGTGAAACTACAGAAAGATGTAAATAACGGAACTGCTTTGTTATCTCCAACAATATAACACTAATATGAGTTAATTGTATGTAGTTCTTAAAATGTGTAATTCTATTTTACACAACTTTACAAACTATAACTTTAGTAATTTTGACAAATTGAATCGTAAAACTTCCACTTCCTTCTCTGTTGCACTAACTGTAACTGATGCAATTAGCTGAATTTAACTTGGAATGTTACTATAGCAATCATTTTTAAAGAAAGTTACGTGACTTGGTATTGGAATCAATAGCAAACATGGAATAAATGATCCAGAAACAGAAAGTGATCATTCATTTTCTAAAGCTGTCCATATTAATGCATAGCCCAAAATGCTTAAAAGCATTTTCAATTTCCATCTTCAATGGTTCACTGTGATGGAAAGGAAAATGCATGTTTGGACCTAGTGACAGCTTAGTGGTCAGCTTGTCGATTGCCAGCAAAATCCTTTTAATGTAATGGATAGAGCCAGGGCCATAATGACTATCATTAGGACAGCACTGAAAAAAAGGGGGAAAAAAGTTTTCATATGGGATATTAACAATTTCTGTGGCAACAAAAATAAAGTAAAACTCAACACTAACTTTAACTTGTTGACTACACCGTACAATTCAACAGTAATCTATATACCATTTTCCTTGGGGATAAAAATCAATAAGAGACAGAAAAACTGCTGTCCACTCCATGTCATATTAAAGGCTAAATAAAGCATAAAAATGCTGGCACTCCAGCTAGAACACTGACCACATAACCTGAATTGATTTTTCAAAATTAAAAAAGAGGGTAGAAGAAATCCGTCATGCCGACACAGTCTCCTGAAGAGATTATTAATTGCTTTCTCTTTGCAGATCCTGTTCTCATTTTCAGCCCTCCTCTGATTTCAAATCAGAGAGTTCTAGCTGAACTCCCATCACATTACAATTTCATAGCACTGGAAGATATTTTCTCAACCCTTTTTAAGATTAAAGAAGAACAAACAAACAAAATCCTCTAATTTACCTAAAGTAAAGCCAATGCCTTGAAGCATAACTAGGCCACAGAACGCATGTGTGATGTGTATAATGAATCTTAGTGAAAGAGTTGCGGAATGATGTCTCTTCATAGTCCTCTAATTAAATTTGTTCTTTAGTTTGGATGTAAAACTAGACACTGTCCTAGTTTTAATGGGAGCTTGATCTTTTCACCCTCTCACACTGGATCTGTTCTATGACTCATAGACCATAGAACGGAAATCTGTGAGACAACATGGAGCAAAAAATGCATGTATATTGTGCTTTATACAACAGCATTTTCTCAATTTTCTTTACGTTTAGTTTGTTTTATTAATTTAATTTATTTTGTGATTTTTACTTTTCCATAGTTCTTTGGTACACACTTTCTAAGCATTTACAAATACATCCAGCACACTTATTAAAATATTTATTTGATTTAAAATGAAATTATTTGCCATATCCTTTAATATTAGATCTTTTTTTAAATTAAATATTAGTTTATGGGTGTGTAATATTAGTATGCTGCTTTGTATAAATATGAATGAATCAATTTAACATAGTAACTGATTTGTTATTATGAGGAGATTTGATGCTAGGTTTAAATGCTTGGCTGCTAAATGGCTGAACGTTAAAGGTTTTTTTGTGTGTGAGTGTGTGCTTTTGTACAAACATCCTTCAGCTGTGTGAAATTCCCTGAACCGCTCAAGATCCCTCTTCATCTTATGCCAAAATGTGTTTGTGATCATCATGTGACTCATTTCCATCTAGATGGAATTATTTAAACCTATTTAATTTAGTTTTTTTTAATAGGGATATTCAATATTTTAAGATATTGGTGTGTTTTAAAACCGTACCAATAGAATATGAATGCTAAACTGAAATACAAATGCAAAACTGTTCAGTGATTCAAACAAGATTACAATTGCTTCGCTATAAACACATTGACTCCCTTGAAACAAATCAACATTCAATCTCTCAGAAAGAATATGAATGTAATTTATTCTAATAGAGCACAAAGGATGCCTGATGGATGTGAAAATATAACTGCACCCATGACTTTTAGATAATCAGCTGTCTTTGCTGGAAATGTTTTTGCTAATTTTTCCGTGAGAGCTTTATTTGCATATGAAGAGAAGTTGGTTGCTGATGGGGCACATGGGTGATGCATTTTCACTTGATCGGATGCCTTTTCAGTTGTTCTTTACATGGAAACCAATGTCAGATTTCAGAGATCTACTTGAGTGTGCATGCATGCGCATGTTTAAATATTTCATGGTGTTTTTAATATTTATGAAATTGAGGAAGAACAGTGTGTGCTTCCTGCTCTGAATTCCAGCTAAAAGAATTCATCCTAATTTTCTTTTGTTTATATAAACATTGTCTCACAAACTGTTCATGTCGTCATTCTCTATTATTTCACCCAATAAAAAATCCCTGTAAAACAGCAAATTTGATTAAGAAATTGCAATGGGGAATAAAGATACAAACGCTGCACTGGGCATAAATTACTGAAATGACTCAAAGAGACAGTGGAGAAACACTGAATAGAGTTTCACTTGAGATGATTTTGAAAGTTTTTTTTAATATATATATATAAATAGATTCAGCTCTAGGCATATTTAAATATGGATAAAAATTATGTAAAAAGGAAACATGGAGTCAAGATACAAAAATACAAATACATTATAGATCTGCACCAAAAGGTATCTAATGACTAATGTGGATGTGACAGTTGTGGTGCAAATGAACTTGCTCCTCTCTTTTCTAGAATCAACCATTTCTTATGCAAGTGTCTCTTCCATCAAATATACATTAAAATAGATCAGCCTGTCTTGGATTGCTTCTTCCCAAGGAGATCTGGGTTGAGAATGAATTATGTCTAAAGAATGTTCAGAACAGTCTGCAGTATATACAAAAGGCCCTCAGTTCTTTATTCATGCATCAAGAGCCAAATAAAGTCAGATTTGTTGTCCTCGCACAATTGCATTTGTTCAGCAAGAAATTCTTGACACTGACGGCCCTATTATTATTTCCTGATAATTACAGGGTACTGTTAAAAAAAGAACAACAAGGTGACTTTCTAACTCTATGGATGGCAACAATTATGAGAGCAATTTGTAGTCCCTGCCATGCAACAAAGAGCTTTGACATTATTGTCTGGTACTCCTCCGCTTCTCTACGGCTGCAACGAGGAAGGCGAGCTGTGAATTTCATTAAGGCAAAGATAATGACTATGTATAAGACCGGTTCAGGGCATGAGAAGTGTGATTAACTTTCTCTCTCCAGATATCGAGCTATAGGATAATACTGAAGGAACTTGGGGGAGGGCCAGCTTGTTAGAAGGGTGGGTTGTTCTCTATTGTGGGCTGAAAAGTGCTCCTGAGGGGCCGTCTTTGATGTGAGTCATGGAAGTCAGAGAGTCAGCCAGGGTGATGTGAAGGAATTCGCATTGAGATAAACGCATGAATGAATCAATGACTTTCACTGTATACGCTCAGCCACTGCTTTGTGGGTGGAGTGCAACTGTTATATTGTTTCTATTTCAGGTTGGTTCTTTTTCAGAGCCAGGTGGATTTCAGTTCAGTGATGCGTACTATGATTACAAAACAGTAAAAAGTGCTTAATTTATTTACACTCATATCGTTCAAAGCGTGTATGCATCCTGCTGAAAAAGCCAGCATAAACCAACATGAATTCCAGGCTGTTTTATGCTGGTATAGTGCTGGTTTAGCTGAATCATGCTGTTCTCAAACCAAACGGAGCCGGTGGCGCCAGCTCCCCTATCAGTCAGTCACGTTTGTCGTTACGTCAGACATGAAATTACGAATTAGAAACGAGAGAAACATTGTTCGAGTTTGACCCAGAGCTGATGGCCATGCTTTCTCGGTCCACTGAGCGCATTGGGCTGGAGTCGAGGCTTCCATCATGTCACAAGGTTTCGAGGCTGGATGATTGGCATCTTGGGATAGCCAACACTGGTTCTCAGTGCCCCACCCCTATTCCATTGTTCCTGGAAGTTGTACTCGTTTTCTGCCCAAAATTGAGCTTGTTCCTCTTCCTGCTCTGACTACCCTTGATGGTGGGGTGACCAAGTGGTACATGCGCCGACGTTAGGAGGGTCACTGCACACTCCCTCAATCAGATGATGTCTACACTAGTGGTCAAGGTACATCCTCTTTGGCTGAACCTGGCGGATATGAGGGAGACTTGTGCCCGTGCTTGTGCCACCCTGCTGCTTCTTCCTTCGCTCCCATACAGTCTCAGCAGCAGCCTGCACCTAGGCTGCAGCGTGGAGTTGGCCGCAGGCAAGTGGCACAGTCCACCCTGATTGGCCCACCAAGTGGCTGTCTGAGACAGGCAACCCACAGTTGGGGGAACCAGCTCTTTGGGAGTTGGTAACAACACTGCTCCTTCCCCTGAAGGAGGGCGGAGTGGAGAATCCTTTGTTTGATTCTGTTTCTCTTCTGCCCTGGAACTATAGCCAGTGGTACCTCAATTTTCAACAAAAAGAGCAGTTTTCTCCATCTCTGGGTCCCATGAGGGAGTGGATGTCAGTGTGCAATGTTGTGCCTTGCCACTCTCATCTCATTCTTCAATTGCCAGCGAGCAGCAGGGTTATGGCCTCCATAACGTCCCCTCTTGGGGTTTGCTATCTTAGTGTTATGCCAATCTCACTGTGTGGGTCACAAGGAACAGCAGTGATCGACTTTCCCTGCATTAAGCTCGGCCCCATCCTCCGCTCCAACTGTGTGGGGAATCCGGTGGCTTACGCAAGGTGCTAGGAAGGGCAACAATAGTGGCACTTAAATATGGATGTCAATTAGTCAATTCACATCTAACGTAACAGCGTACATGACTTACTGATAGGGAACATCTAGGTGACTATTGTAACCTGAAGCAGGTATATAAGGAAGAGCGAGTGCAATCACGCATTTAGGTTTTCACTGAGTACAGCAATTGTAACGACAGGATGAACATCTCCGTTCCAATCGGAGATTGAGTGTGTAGGTCAGCTGTCTGTGTGCAAGCAGTGTTCTGATTTTTTTTTTATGCATATTTCTATATTTAATACAATGATGTTAAGGGAAACCTTATAATATATGATTTATTGAATTACATGATTATAACCTTGAAATTTGAACTGAAAATTGAAAAGAGCTTGTTTACATTTAAAAACAAAAACATTTAGAGATGTCACCAAAATGCCAAATAAAACCATAATCATAAGCAGTTTGTTCAATAACAAGGATTATGAGAAGAGCTCTTTCAATGGGACAGTTAATAACAACTTGATAATGAAAGTTCAAAACTGAAAGTTGCTGTTTTAAAAAAAAATGTTTTTAACGTTTGGGAACTCGCATGTCAAAATCCAGCTGTCAGTCGCTGATTTCAAAAAGATGCACAAAGTACATGGTATGCAAAGTACATGAAATATTCTTGACGATAGTGATAGTATGCCCTTTCAACAACCAAAGTCAATGGCCAAGTATGCAACTAAAGGCCTGCAACAACATTTGTACATATACCATATAAAAGAAATAAAGCCAAACTTGTTTGTAAAACGTGAATATTTTTTTTTTTTAGTGGTTTAATCCTCCTCTGGTGAGATATTGATTTTAGGCCATGTTATTGTGAGTCAGTTGTATTTCTGCTCATCTCTTCTCTTTTTATCTGTTCTTCTTGTTCCTCTTATTTTCAGTGATTCCGCTTGTTAACCGCAGGTGTCTAATGCTCAATCCTCACTTGTAGAGTGATTAAACTTTATTTCACTAACTGGAACATTGCTTTAGAGTTACTTTTATTCTTTATAGATTGGGACCATTTGAGAACTGAGTTTGCTTAACACTGAGGATTTTACTGTGTACCAGTAAACATGTTACCAGCAACATTTTTCTTTGATTTAATAATTTATTTTAATAAATTATTTTGTAAAATACCAGCGTCTCATGCTGGGATCCAGCAAAGCCGCACCCAGGATTAGATGCTGATCCCAGTGTGGAAAATATACCTTATTCTGGTGACCAGCAATGCTGGATTTTTTGGTATGGTACAAAAGAGCATGGTTTTTTTTGTCCATACAATGTTGTACTGAACCCCACCGATTTTCTTTGTATAGACATTCATGAAAGATTCTTCATCTTCTTTTGTGTTCTTCAGACTGAGTCTTACAGGTTTGTAACTACCTACAAAATTTTCCTTTTGGGTGATCTACCCCTTGGTCAATTTGACCTGAACACGTTTATTAACTCTAAACGGATATGCACATTGAAAATTATGTAAAAGGACAAAGGAAGTAAAAAAGACAAAACGGTAATATATATATATCTAATCACAAATACATCATAGTGCATAATGCATTTTATGATTAATGTGTATACACACATTGTTGTGTGGTGAAAATGAGCTTGCTCCTCTCTTTTCTAGCATTAACAATTCATAGTGCAAGTGCCTTCTCCATCACATATACATTAAAATAGGTCAGCTAGTTTTTGATTGCTTCCTCCCAGGTCAGGGTAAGAAAATAAAGACCGAATAAAGGTTTTTGGGTGATCTATCCCATTAGACCTTATTTTATGTTTGGTGTCAATTTGACCCAAACACATTTATGTAGTGTCAAAATACTGGATACCCAAGGACATTTTGCTTGAAATTGTGTGACTAATTCACATGTAGGGTCATAAACATGACTGCAGTTTTGACTCTTGAGTTGTTGTGGGATTTGTGTACAAATTTCTTATTCCAGTTGTGATGTTAGCGAGTTAGTTTGACAGTCAATTTCATGATTAAAGGTAGGCACACAGACCCAAGATAGAAATCCCCCCCAAAAATTTGCTGTTACTTTCTCAGCTTTACATTTGGCAGACACTTTCATCCCAAGCGACTTACATTGCATGCAAGGAACACATTGAATCAATTCTTCCTTTCCCTGGAATTGAACCCATGAACTTTGCGTTGTAAACACCAATGCTCTACTGATTGAGCTACAGGAAAGCTCAGGAAATGTTCACACTTACAAATGATTCAGGAGCAGTAAATGGTGAGCGTATTTGGCGTCCTGTCCGAGGAGAGGGCTCCGAGCTCGCCATTTAGCCCGAACCTGAAGCACTCCCCCCATACTCCTGACTTTGACAGGAATTGATTGCATTAATCCTTTGAACGTGAAAGCATCATTTGAATTTGAAGCAAAATATGAGTTGAGAGCTTAAATTATTGTTTTGATTTTGTGTGTGTATGTGTATATATATATATATATATATATATATATATATAATATATAATTTTTTTTGTGTGTATATATATTAGGGTTAGGGTCATGTGTGTGTGTATATATTAGGGTTATATTACCAGTGAACCCTATATATACATATTTACATGTTTTTTGTAATGTGTGAGAAATATTAATGTTAAAGGTTCACTGGTTCAAAGGTTTCTATAGAGTGATGTTTTTTTTTATTAATTGTATTGACTCCAATTAGGGTCAGTTTGACCCGGAACATAATTATTTTAGTCATACCCATAATTTTAGCATGATTAAAAAGCTCCCACACTCACTCCAGCATCAGACGGTAACCAGCATGATCTCATGCCTTAGGGCAAGGTCTGTGCAATATCTAACAGATGCCTGTGTGTCTATGCATAGAGTATTGTATTACAAAAAGCAACCATCCTATTATTTTCATTTATGTTATGTTGCATGTGCATGGACAGCTGAAAGAGCTCCAGGGGAAATAATGCATTGTTTATCAGCTCAAATAACAAAAAAGGAAAATATAAAAAATACATGATAAAGAATGCATGTGTAGTCATATCATACATGTGATCTGGCTGGCAGCAGGCGAGTGAGCAGCTTAAAAGATACCTAAAGAACATTAGACAAACTGGACATACCATAAAAACATAATAAAGTAACATAGAAATAACAATTATGCTGCCTAAAAGAATTACAAGCTTTGTTGGAAAGATATACTTTTAAGGCCTTTCTGTTTTTATTCATTAGTAATTGGATTGGTATAATTGAAGTTGTTTGTGGCTCTTATATACAGTCTATCTATCATCTAAAAAGTATATTTTAAGAGGAAACATTGTCCCTTTTTTTACCATTACGGCATAAACATAAACAAGCTTGATTTTATTTGTCTCTCAGACGAGCACAACTCATAATTTAAAGCCAGAGCTAATTGCATTCTCAGTCCTGCTACAATGGCTGCAATAGCAGATATTACTGTAAAAGTATATATAGTATACGAAAAACAGTACATCAAAGGAGTATGTTTCAATTCATGCAATGCGAAAAACAGTATAGGTGAAAAAGTACCCGGGTGACATAGTACACTGTACTTCACTTTTTAATGGTCATGAAGTAAAATTATCATAACAATCACCATAACAATGGTCATAAATTGTTTGTGCTTGCACACCATCTCACATCAGTATGGATTACCTGAGTATACTTTTTGTTAATAAAGACACTGCTATTGGAGTCTCCTTCACTATCTTTGGACAATACAGTAGTGTGAAAAAGTGTTTGCCCCCTTTCTGATGTTTATTTTTTATTTTTGCATGTGTATCACACTTAAATGTTTCAGATCATCAAACAAATTTAAATATAACACAAGTAAACATAAAATGCATTTTTTAAATGAAGGTTGTTAGTATTAAGGGAACACAAAATCCAAACCTACATGGCCCTGTGTGAAAGTGTTTGCCCCACCTGTTAAAACTTGTTCAATTACTCTAGTTATTACTGCCTCACCTGTTTTCAATCGAGTAATCGCTTAAATAGGACCTGCCTGACAAAGTGAAGTAGACCAAAAGATCTTCAAAAGCCAGACATCATGCCAAGATCCAAAGAAATTCAGGAACAAATGAGAAAGAAAGTCATTGAGATCTATCAGACTGGAAAAGTTTATAAAGCCATTTCTAAAGCTTTGGGACTCCAGCGACATGAGAGCCATTATCCATAAAATTACTCCAAGAGTGCAGCGACGACTCATCCAAGAGATCACAAAAGAGCCCCTAACAACATCCAAAGAACTGCAGGCCTCACTTGCCTAACTAAAGTTCAGTGTTCATAACTCTGCCATAAGAAAGAGACTGGGCAAAAATTGCCTGCATGGGAGAGTTCCAAGACGAAAACCAAAGCTGCGCAAAAAGAATATTGAGGCTTGTTTCATTTTGCCAAAAAATTATGTTAAGACAAAAGTTTAACTTTTTGGAAGATGTGTGTCCCACTACATCTGGCGTAAAAAAGTAATACTGCATTTCAGAAAAATAAATTATGAAACACTTAACTTAACTTAACTTAACCATTATATTCAGTTAAGCTTTAGTTTCAGTTTCATGGACTTTTAGTTTAGTTCTGTTACATATTCATTAACAAGCACTCCTGTCTGTATTCAGTTCATTTTCTCTGAGAATTTAGTTCCTCTTTGCATTAGTTTGTTGTCCGGTATTGTCTGTGCTGGCACTCAGTCATGCATCATTGTGTATCACCTCCGTTCACCTCCGAACAGCTGTTTGGAAGAAGGAAGACATGTTTTTGTCTGTTAAGACAAAATTACAAGGGTTTAAAAGGAAAACATTTTTTTTTTTTTGGAAAAATATGACATGACGGCATGAGCCATGACTTGTTCTGTTTTCCACTTTTTAACACACACATTGATTTTTGTCTAGTGATGTAGCTTTTAAGCTTGTTAAATAACTTCTGGAAATAAATACTAAACTTTTTCTCAATCCCTTGTAAAAGCATTGATTTTTATGTTCACGAAAAACAAAACCTGAAACAAAGATTCGGCTTCTCCTTTTACACAGACAAAGAATTATAGACAGTTGCTGCCATTTAGAAGAAATATGCTAATTTCCTGGAAAGGAACAGCATTCGAAACGTTTAATGTCTCAACCCTTACCAAGCCTAAATAGCAAGCAAGCAGAATTACACCAGAATTACTCTTTACCTTTGTTTTTGTTGGTGCCCTTGTTCCTTCAACAAAATGTCAGAGTTATTTAAGGGTTTAGTGGGTCATTTCTCCAAGTCAGCCCTCACCTCAAAACTGCAAGAAATGCAACCCCATGACATTTGAAATGTCAGTGGGAATGGTAATTTCATATGGTTTGAAGAGTATGGGTCTGAACGTTTTATAGTAACAAACCTGAGGATTTTAAAATGAAAAGAGCAATCATGGATGCAGTTTTACACTCAGGGATAAAAATGGATTACCTTTGACAGGCTAGAAAAAAGAATCAAGAGATTCTGACAGGAAGTTTCTCATAGACGCGTTGCAGATGAGCAAACTAAAAATACATCTTCCAGATGAAAACACGCACATCAAGTATATGTCTCTGCGATGTACGTGTGCTTTCTGGGTATACCTACTATTTGAACATATTTTAATTTTTCAGTGTTGCTCTCTGTTTAAGGATAGGCTTATTTTTCTCTCAGCAGCACAATCTCAGTGGCTCGGATCGGTGCTGTCACATGTGTAGATGTCTCAGACTCCTGTGCGTCTGAGTACAGTTGTGTGAGAGGAAAACGAGAGCTCTGTATTATTCAGTACATCCCTAAACCTTCCCGCTACAATATTGTACTGTGGCAGAGCATAAATGGACCTTTCCGTCGTGAGCCTGCAGAGGGTCTATTTTAAGTGCTGAGTGTAGTTTGCTGAAACGAGTGCGCCCGCATCACTGGACTTCACATTAGTGAAAACAAGAGAAGTAAACCAAAGAAGACAGAAGAAGGTAAGCCGGTATACTTTTTATACTTTGGTGTGAGATATGGACAAATAAGGCAAGGAAATGCAGTTTATATAAGACCATGCTTCGTTTTACGCTTTATCTGTAATAACAAATGCTACTGTACATGGAAAAATAAACATCTTCCGTTTGGTAGCATATCTGCTCTAGGCTGCATAATTCTGTTCGTGTGGTTGTGTATAAGCGTGTACAACAACCGCTTGTCTTGACAATATTTTCTTTTAATAGCTATAATATTGGTGTTTTGACTGATTTCCAAACCAAACATACTGCACGCGCGAATTCTGCACGCGCTCTAACATGCTGTAAAAACAAGCAACTGAATCTAAATTCGACTGCGTAGAATGATATATGCTAGATTATTGCTGACGAAAGCGTGAATTTAAGTGATGAGTGTAGCCTATATACCTAAGGCTACACAGTAGATTATTTAATGTGATCATTGTCTTATTTCTACTTACAAGGTTGAACGCATGACACAAACACTGAGTTTAAGATGTAGTCTACTAGAGTTTCTCTGACAACCTACAATGTGCTTTCTGTGGTATACAATTAACTGCCATCTTAATTTAGACTTGATGAACTCTTTATAAAGACTCACGTTATATTAACTTTCTTTATGGCTATGCACTAATATATATTTAAAAAAGTGCACTTACTGTGTTCATACACGTGTTAACGTACCATTTAAAAAAATCTACTTTGGTCATTCATACCTGTAGTTACATTTATGGGTAGAAGGTCCTCGGTTCGAGTCCCCATCCGAGACTAAGGTTTGTGGTTTCTCTCACAACCAAAAACATGCAGTAAATTGGAGACAATAAATAGGTGTGAGTTTGTGTATGTGAGTCCTTAACCAGGTCATGTAACGGGGAGGATTGGGAAAGACCTGGCAACCTGCTCTTTAAAAATCATTGGCAAGAAAATTCAACAAGAGATGGCTATAGAATCAACAAGATTCAATGAGATTTGAAATGGGGAGAGTGGTCTGAAATTTTAAAGAACAGGGTGCCATTATTAACTGACTCATGTCCTTAGGAGCACTTTTTTTAATGAGGAATACATTTTTTTTTCTTCTGAAAAGTATCCTGGTTGCTATTTCAGTAAACTGAACGAGGTCTGTCTGGGACGGTCATACTCCAAAAATGACCACCATGGTCAACATAGTTTATATGACTCATATGCCAAGTCTGCTTGAGTTTCAGTTGATTTGGATTGAGGAACAGAAATAAAAAAGTTATTAACTAATTTTCATCTCGAGTGAGAGTTTTACTTTTCAGAAGATTTTTTTCTGCATCCTTTTTGAAGCTTGAAAAGCTCCAGGGTTTGGAATGTCATGTGGGGGATCACGATCATGAGTAAATGGGGATAGATGTTAAATTTTTAAAAAAAAAAAGGTAGCAGCATAATAGCTTTTTAAAAATTTTACCGTGCAAGTGCGAAGGAGATTATTGCAGCTGTTAGTCACAAACATTCTCATTATGTTGAACTAAAGTTTGCTCCCTTTTAAAATTTCTAAATATATAGGCTTTCAGTTCCTGGTGAGTGTTTGGTCCTTTCTGAGCCATTCTGTTTGATGCTGTAATATTCCTCTCATCTAAGTCACTGCACAAAGAGCCGAGCTGCCTCTTGCTTGCTCTGTCAGCGGTATTTCATTGGGGTAATGGTTCACAGACTCTTATATATGTCTTTCCATTCCCAAAACCATCTCAGCTGAAAGAATGAAGGAAAATTAGAGGGTCTGTGGGTTGCTTTCCATTTTCCTGAATATCTGAATGTTGCCTACATGGTGCAGAACGTCAGTAGTTCTGCATTTGTTGTTGTTACAGTGTTCCTTTTCTTAGTGGATTTAATCCAGTCAAATAAATAAACCAGAAGCAGTGAAGCAAGGACAGAAACTTTCTCTTTGATTAAAATAAAGCTTGCAAAAATTAATTATTGCAAGATGTTAAATATTGGCTAAACACCCTTGAGAGATGTTGCTTTGGATCTACAGTACATTTGGAATCTCTATGCAAATATTGTTATTACAAAGACACATGCACCAAGCTGTGGTGTTGAGCAGAGCATATTTTATTAGAGGCTGTGAATTGAGGACAATGTCTTGCTCTCTTGCTCTCTTGCTCTTTTGCTCTGATGCTCTAGCTTTCGCCTTGAGGTTTGCTGGTTTTCCAAAAGCCACATAAAAAGAGATAATAATGGACATTTCTGTTTAAAGCAAATGATCTGCAGAAGGTGCATCTTTTATTAGACAAAGCATATTTAGACTGATTTTGTCACATAGTTTTAGACTTAATAAAAAAAAGTAATTCTCAAAAATAAAATTGTGTTTATAAAATAAAAACAATTATATAGAATATAGTACAGTATGTGTATAAATCATCTATGTAATAATTTACTTATAAATTATTACTTATTATAATTATTGTGATATGTATTTATTGTAGGAGAGTGGAATGTACAGTTGGTTGGATTAAGACTGTCAAGCAATTTAAATATAATGGTTATGAGACTTTTAAATGAATAAGACTGCCAAGAAATTGCCCATGTGACAATCATCTGAAGCATTATCTACTGAGCATGATTTCACAACAATCTTCTCTTTTCTCCCCCTAGTATGTCTCACGGTTCAGAAATAATCATGTATTTAATTAGAGAACTTTTGGTGGCTACCTAATTAGTCTTCTTTATTCCAAGCATTCATGAGTGTCACAGTGACAGAATTCAATTTATCTCAGGGTCAGAGTAGATTAGATCCTTCTGCTCTTCAGAAACTCTTGTGGCACAGAAATGTTTGCTTAACATTTACAAATTCACATCGGGCATATTGCTTGCCCCTCATATATTCATTGGCAGCAGAATGTCTATAGACACTGTGTTGTAAAGATGACTGAATCTTGAAGCTGTAACATGACGTGATATTGTGATTCAACAGAACAGACTGTCAGGCATTTATGTTAGATGTCCACATTCTTTGCACATAAGGTAAAAAAAATCACTATTTCTGTGAAAGTGGATATCACATGGTGTAGCACATCTGCTTCTCCGCCTGTTGCGTGCTCCACTGTGATTCTGATCTGGCCCCAACAGCAGCACAGCATCTTAAACTGTGTGGCTCATCAGCAGATAGTTTGATGTTCTACCTCATGCGAACTCAAGTCTCCACTGACTCAGACAAGAAGAATATTTCAAACATGATTTCCTGATCTGTTTGCTTACTCTTTTTATCTCCTTGGTTATGAAACTATGGTTGTTTCAACCATAAAGAAGATAATTTGAGATTTAGTCTCACAGTATGTCCAGACTAGAAGCAGAAGTCTAGTCCAGTTGTCCAAGAAGGCCACTTAGGCAGAAACCATTATATGTAAGTGATGAATCAATCACATCTTTCTTTTTTTTATCCAACATAAAACTTGAAATAAAACTTGAAATCGACTGCCTTGAAATAAGTTCATGGAAATAATGGTGCAGTATTCTCCAGTTTATCCACAACTTGGTATTAGCCATTATTTATATTTATTGTCCAGTATTGTATGTTTAATTGTTTCTACTTTGAAGAGATGGCTAAGTTTAAAGGTAAAGACTATTTAACTCTCCTGCATGTTTGAATTATTTTTCTTTTTTAAACAAAAAGTAGTTATTGACCATAACATGAAATATTTAGCAATTTTGAATTTTGTTGCATTCCTAGAAATAATGCAAAAGAAGTAAAAATAGTAAAATACACACACAATATCATTCAAATTATTGTCGGGTTGATAAAATTTCATTTTTAATGAGAAGTATAACCAAGGCGGCTTTTATTTGACCAAACATACAGTAAATATAGTAATTTAACAACTGTTTTCTATTTGGAAATATTTAAGAATGTAATTTATTCCTATGGTGCCAAAGCTGAATTTTGTCCACATAGTCGTCCAAAAATCGTATTATTATCAATGTTTATGTGTGTGGAAACCATTTAGCAGCAAGATAATTGGTTTGAAACTGGTTTGGATGAAATGCATATCAGATGGTCCGAAGAGAGATTGTGTTCTGATTGTGCTTTCTGCCATTTTTATCCCTTTTTCTTATGGACCCACTTATGGCGTCTGGTTGTGTTGCATCATCTGGTTTGCTGCCTGGTGAACCTCAAAGTAAAGGATCACTGTGTCCATGCTGTGTTTTTCACCAGCAATGGGATTTCTGTTATGGATTACGGACTTAAAAGACATGCTGGTGGTGGATTTAATTGAATTTTGGAAAACAATTTCATGTAGTCTTTTCTTCCTCCATCCTCAAACTGTGCTGTATTCATGCTGGGGTTAATGCAATATGTACTGTGGACCAAGGTGCAGACAGTGTCCTTTTGTTTTTGGTATGTGAGAACTTAAATGTGGGGTAGGCAATTTTCAGAGAGGCTAGCAATAGGGAGCTAGCTTTGAAAGCATAAGAGCCCACCCTCCCATCAGTGTCTCCAAAGCCACCCCTCCTTCAAAACACATGAACAGCAGGGAAACAAAACAAAATCAGAGAACTACTTCATGTCTCAAAGCACATAATATTACAATAATAATAAATGCAAACGACTTGTATAACAATAACTTGTACCACCCAACTGCTGCAGATTAATTTCACCATTGATACTGTTGCGGTTAAAAAGCATAAATTCGAATAATGAACCGCTCCAAGTAAAACATCACAGGTTTTCACATCACATCTCTTCCAAATTACAGTACCGTAGTTATACCGTGAACGCAGCATAAACTTGTTTTTTTTTGGTTCAGGAGGCACTGTAAAATAGTGGCTGCTGTTTCAGTGACTGAAGTCTGACGAATTGCATAGCATGAAACGTGTTGACATGTATTGTCTTTGTGAGCAGGATGCACAGAGGCATGGAATTATATACGTTGAGAAGCAGATAGGACATTGTATTATTGCATTTGAAATGACTGGAAAAAATTTATTCCACAGATGATATGTAAACGCATAAATACACTTAGACCACTTAACTTTGTGATTACTATCAGGATGTGAAGAGACTTTTAACCAGCATAACAAAATACATTTCTGGAACCTACTTCCTTTTAATTATCATGCTTAACAGGAAGTAAATTTTGCCCTTTTCCCTTGATGAAGGATTTGCTGCTAAAAATGATATTATAACTGACAAATCTTTTAGTGAAAGGCCAGAGCTTGTTTGCACACACGTCTCCGTTGGGCCTTTTTGAGTGAGCTGTGATCCCAGAAAGCCTCATTTAAAAATCACCTTTCAAGTTCAAAACATGACCTCTGAGGTTAAGTGATGTGTTTGCCTTTGAGGGATTGAGATCTTTCGTATTCTGTTAATTACATTTAAATTTTCCCAAATGATTTAGGAATGATGTGTCAAAACCGAACGAGCGGGATTCAAAGCAATGAACAATTCATAGTTCAACCTCCAAGATGTTCTCAGTTGTGTTCATGAAATATGCATGCATAATAGGCTTAAGGTGTTCTTGTATCTGTTCATAATGTCAAACTTGCCCCCCCCCCCCATTACCTAAATCAATAGCTGGTCTCCAGTGGTAACCATTAACAAGTATGCGCTTCACTGCTACAGTACAGTACTGTATGTCTCGTATTGAGGTTTATTATACAATCTAAGTATGGCATTTTAGAGATGCAGTTTATCCATTCTACATACGTTGGAGGTACAGTAACCCATATCTGAAAAACTGTCATATAGATATTTTTTTATATTTCCTCGTAATTTGGAAAAACATTTCCACTGCATTTCAACCCTACAAATGGATTAGCTAACATATTGTAAATGTAGTGCTTGCTCAGGAATGGCAGCAGGCAGGTGTGAGTGCTTCTGAAGGTGAAGACTTTTGCAGAGGTCTTGAAAAAGAAGGGTCAACAATGCAAATAATGACTTTTTGCATTAACTTAATGCAATTATTAATACAGCATTTTATTGACACTTGAAATGAATTGCTTGTAATTATACTTTAGTAGACCGTCGTTACATCTGACAAATATATTTAAAAACACATTTAAAAAACATAAGCAGTAAAAAAGAACTCAATTTAGTTCTGAGAGGTGGCTTTATGTGCACACACTTTGGGTAATCTGTGGAAATGAATAAAGTTAAGCTCAGTATGAGCAATCATATTCAAGCCCTATAAAACCAACAATATTCATCCAGATAAAACAAGTGAGTGAGTGAGTTTATGAGGTGTGTTTGTTTGTCAATTTGCTGCTGGAGGAGATGAGAGAGCAGGAAAGCGCAGCTTTCTATTCAGTGCAAAATTAGTGTTGTAAGTCTTTGATGATTTATATGTTATATATAAAAACCGCCAAGTAGGAGTGACTGCGTTACACGCCACTGCTGAAATCCTCTATGAGAAGCGATCATATTTCCATGAGAAAAGACCTTGCCTTCGTCCCTTTTGACCACTCAGCATGTCATCAGATAAAGGGCCTGTCGGCCATACAACGCACTCAGCACTCTGCCATGTTTTGCATGCTCATCTAAGAGACAAGACCGCATTCCTCAGATTTGTAGGCTGGCTATTGGGACAGCTGGATGAATAGTGCTGTTTTAGGTGAGATTTGAGTTTGCAGAGTTGAGCTTTAAGCAGGAACAGATCTGTCACCCTGGATTCTGCCTGAGATGCGTCAAACTGCCTCGGGGCTTCAGCTAATTGGCTGCTGGATCTCTCCAGAGGGACCTGAAGTGGTAGGCTGGAACCTGGAAGGAGAGCTTTTGAGTGTAAGAACAGTGCACACCATATGTAGCCTTAACTGACTCTTATTTATTATTCAAGGTGTCCTAAGATTTATTCAAAATTATGTCTCTTGCGATTATGTAGTGAATAAATCAGAGCCATGAACACACTATCTTTGAAAAATGTACGTATGTACTATATATCCTGCAAGTGTCCGGCATGCAGATGGTTGATGTGGTTATCATTATTTTCAGGCCATACATCTGTTTCTCTGTATCGTAATGATTTATTGTGCTTTCTGAGAACACTTGCTGTCCCTTTGATAAATGTTGTATTTGTGTTCATGGCACCTTGCCAGCTTCTGCTAGATGCTTAACATCTGGAATAAGGTTGTATATCAGTTTCTGATGAGAAATCGGCTGTAGTTGTTGTTAGTTGAAATATTTGAGATGTTTATGTTATGAAAGAAGATTTAGACACAACCACAGTTACTTTTTATTTGTTTATTCTGATTTGATTATTCTGAAGTGTTTTTATTTGTTTGTTTTTTAAATTCTCAATGTTATCATTAACATTACGTATTAAATAAATGACTACTCAGAATACTCAGAAATAATAAATACTTAGATAACTATAATAATTGAATCTGTGTATTTTAGCTTAATTATTTTCTGACTCTGAAACTGTTATATGGCATGACGGATTGGATGTATAACACGTTAATCTCACAAACTATAGCGTTTTGATTTGAATAGTATATATTTTGATAGTTATATCACAATAAATGGAAGAATCAAATGTGGAATATTCCTCTGCGCTATAAACAATGCTTTTAGCAGATGTGAGCCTCTCGAGTGAACAGGAAGTGGCTCAACAGGAAGATTAATTTGGTGTTTGTTGATGGAGAATTGATTTTGTGGAAGTGTATGTAATATATGTTTCAAAGCACATTGGGTTTTAGCTTCTTTCTGCATGCTGTCATTCTTATCAATGTTAGTAATTATGGAATTATGGAAAAAGTATTAAATCTTATTGACCTCAGTCTTTTATGTTTTAAATGTAATATAAAAAAATAATTTACAGTTTAGTTGTCTAGTTTGCAGCAGTATTAAAAGTGGTGTAGCACTATTAAAACAGAATATTATAAGGAGTTGTTTTATCAGATAAATGTAATTACATTTTTCGTGTTTTTATGTTACTTGTAAATTGTGATGAGAAGCTCTTAAAAAAAAGAAGCTTAAATCATTTCCTATTTTGATATGCATACCGACAGTCCATTAGAGCATGTTGCTCTTGATTATGAAGCTTCTTCATCTGTATTCATGGATTCTAGCAGTGATGTGCTGCCAATCTCAGTTAGCAGCTTGGCTCATTGTGGATCCCCACCATAATGTCATTAGTGTAAGCTATGCCATTTGCACTTCATTTCTTTACCTTCTTTGCAGAGAAAAATTAAGTTGTCATTCATGTCAACTCTGTCTGTGGCATTTGTAGAATGAACCGATGGGACTGGCGTCTATTATTATTGGTAGTATTTAATTTTAAATATTTTGTTTGAAGCTCATCTGTGATCTATGTTCAGTTTTAAGCCAGATTTTTATCAAGCTGCTTAGATTTGACTGCTCCGTGTTCTCACTGTAAACCTTAACACTCAAAATAATTTATTGGTTTGAGTAGAGCCAACTCAAATCAAACAAATTAGTTCAATTTAATTAACTTTTATGAGTGTTTAGAACTTTGTTTTTCTTTTGAGTTCACAAAACTGACACACTAAAAGAATTCACATATCTTAATTTTTTTGAGTTTTATTAATTTAATTCCTTTAATTTAGACAAACTTAAAAAAATGTTTTATTAAAACTGGGCTAGTTTCTCTTTCCCATCTTGTTTTTTTTTTTGGGGGGGGGGGGGGCTGGGGCGGGATGGGGGGGGGGAGAACATGTGCTTAGTTTGAGAACAGATATAGGTTAAATGTTCTATATTGCTGTACTCATTCAGCAATTGCTATGGTATGCTGATGCTATCGAATCATTGTGTTACCAATTACCACGGTAGCATTTATTGAATTAGCTTGAAAGCTAGCCAAGTTTCATGTACTAAAATATTTAAATGAAATTTTTTTAATTAAATATGTATTAGCTTACTCAAATATTTAAAGTTAAGAGCAATTAAAATGTATGTGTACAAAATAAAAATCTCTCCTGTTTACTTAAATGTTCAATTTCTTTACTTAAAAAAATTGATCTAATTGATTTCCTCAATTATTTTCAATTTTGCCAAGTCATTCGGGTTTACAGTGCAGCTGTTGATATTAAATGAGTCAGAAGCTTTAACAAAAACTAAGGAAGTTTGAAGTAATGCCACAGGAGCGAAGATGTCATCCCTTCCTCCTTCACCCTGAGAGGTGCCCACATCTCTTTTAGTAGTAGATTTAGTTTACAATATGTACTTTGCAGGTTGGCGAACAAACAGTCTGCTTAATGTGGGATTCTAAGAAATTAGATTGCCCATCTAATTGCCAGCAAAGCACTTTGTTGTTTGTGATGTGCTGTTGTCCTAGTGGTTAAAAATGCCAAAGCTTTCATTAATTGAATGGGTTTGTTGGCTGCAGAATGCCTGA
This sequence comes from Rhodeus uyekii, assembly GCA_037043235.1. Classification (NCBI taxonomy): domain Eukaryota; kingdom Metazoa; phylum Chordata; class Actinopteri; order Cypriniformes; family Acheilognathidae; genus Rhodeus; species Rhodeus uyekii. Next base: position 3,164,596 of record JAWRVZ010000034.1, read on the forward strand.
TGACATATGCTCAATGCAAAGAATTGTGGGAAAAGCTTATCTTGTTTATTTGCTGAAGTGACCCTTGAAGCTTATTCAAGCCCTTATTCAGCACTGATGTCATCTTCACTCTTTTGCAAAATGAGACCGTCTGTGATTCTGCTGTTTTTATTGCTATGTTTTTTCACTGCTTAACTGTCTTCTGTTATATTTAAAGACAACCACAACAAAATACAATATTTTACTTGCGCTATGCAATGTTTTCCTGATGAAAGGGGATGAAAAGAGCTTGATGTTCTTTTGATATATTGTATACCAATGAACCATTCACAATAAGACCCAAAACATATGTGATTAAAGTAACAATTATATCCATATCCATATATATATGTATATCCATATTCATAACATTTGTGAACTTTTTGAAGATTAAGAGATTTTTTTTCTTTAAATTTTAGCAAAGGTATGTTGTTCTAGGTAGGAAGACAGAGGCGGGAACCGGCAAACATTCAATACTTTAATAATAAAATAAATCAACATTAAATATAAGTAATGGTAGCAGCCCCTCACAGACGACTGTCACCCACACACTTAAAATATCCAGGCCTGGTCTTCTGTCATCCTTCACTGGCGCTCCTCCTTTTATGCTTTCACTCATCTGTGAGATACGAGGTACAATCATTATTAATCACACCACCAGCCTCAGGCTGTTCTCACGGACCTCGGCTTCATCCTGCTCGCCACAGAGATTAATTAGCATTTACATTTTTAATTGATAAGTTGATTGAAATAAGTTGAGTGAATTACTGTAGCAGGGACAAATGTATTTGTCCTCTAAAGTCATAAGATGAACAGGTAGTTTGGGTGTGCTTTCATCTTCATGAAGTTATCATAAGGCAATTAGACCAGTTATTTTGGAAAGTTTTCCAGGCAGAAAAGCTACTGTAGGTGGGTAAACCAGATGGCCTTTGAGAGTGACAGCTGGACTGAAAATACTTGGATGGTCAGACACTACTGAGACTGACAGATAACTCTTACTTAATGTCCTGTCTACTTGCTGAGCGGAAGAGCATGCTTTCACTGAACGATCCATTAAGATGACACTTACATGAGAGCCAAAACTTACTGGCAAGCTTTAGTGATGGACAGTCCAGCATGATGTGTTCTCCCTTCATATTCACTTTCTCTGGGATCTCTATCCTTGTCTGTATCCTGTCTTAGACTGTCCTGCACCTCACAGACTTATTTCCTGTCTCTCTTTATTCAGGTTATGTGGAGGTTCAGATCTTTCAAAGTAGAGCAGAGTGAAGTTGGGAGTTGGGATACCCTTATGAAAATAAGTTTATTCAAGTGTGATATCCGTTCAGTCTGCCTTTTATGTAATTTTCAGGAATATACTTAAAATGGCACTTAAGTCTACTTGTCTTATACTAAATGAAAAGTCGAATTATATTTGATCTATACTTATACACAGTCTTTTGATCGAGATATTCTTAAAAGTATAGTTAAGTATACTTAGTTTGTAGTTCTGTTTAATCTTTTGATTAAATATGCTTTTTTACATAGTTTTAAATACAGTCTTATAAACGTAAATTGTTTGAAAATATTGATTCACAAAGAAAACCGATATATCCTCTTATTATAAGTATCTACATTTTTGTGCAGGCTAGTCCACTTATAGTGTACATACGAATTTACTTAAAATCTACTTTACTCTTCCCCCCCCGCCACTGATAAAAAAATGTGTTTTCACTGTCATACAGTAGGGAGCGTTATTACGCATCTTCTGAAATACTACAGAATCTCCACAAAACATAGGTGAAGAAAGAAGTTGAAACAAGTGATAGAAGAACGCTAACACAAATGTAAAATAACATGATCATCAAACATTAAATAGCATATAAATCAAAACTCTCTTAACATTACCAAATGTAACGCCGACTAATAATGTTTTTTTTATTTTTATGGAAAGAGTTCAAATGCAGTTAGAAGTATATTTTAAGTATAAAAATGTATATATAAATATGAACATAGGGGTTACTATTTATATATTATTTTTGCATTTTAATTATACCAGTGGTTCTCAAATAGTGGGGCGCGCCCCCCTGGGGAACATGCCTTTTTTTGCCAGGGAGTAGGTTTTCTTGCACTGAACAAGAGCAGCATATATGAAGTTCAGATAACTGTCCCCTCATCCTTTGACGTGTGCGATCACACCGGTGTTCATATGTCACGTGATCAACCACTCAATTCACACGTGTTTTCACGCGATATCTGGCACTGATCCAAAAAAAGACGCGCTCAGAGATTGTCATTTATCACAACAATTCAGTGTTTTCAACCACATAAGGTTTCTTTATGTTTCAACAAGTTGAGCCAACAAGTTGGTGACTATTTTGAATAAAAAAGAAAAAACTAAGTAAATGTGATCTATTATACAGCGCGTTTTGTGGCTGCGGTATGTCACGTGACAAGTATGATGCGTTGCCATGGAAACAATGAGGCGAAAGTTCCAAAATGGGGGGGGGGGGCGCGCAAATTTTTTACCTCTTCCTAGGGGGGCGTGACAGAAAATAATTGAGAAGCACTGAATTATACTAATAAGTATGAAATGTTCACTATTGGTCTATTTATTGTTGGTTTGGTGATAGAACCCTGACAGCCTTCTGTTCACATGTTGTATTCTGTGTAGAACGTGGTGTGTTTGCATCGGCTTTGTGCTTTCTTTTATTTTTGTGATGCGTAGCACGTGACTTGTATTTTTCACTGGCTGTGTGAAAATTTCAACTCGTCAAAATGCATGCTTGCACCATCTGTTTGTGAGACGACTAACACCAGCTCGAGATCATGCATCGGCAGATTTGACACTCTACTGCAGTGGTCCCCAACCTTTTTTGTGCAGCGGACCGGACAACGTTTGCTAATTTTCCTGCGGACCGGGTGGTATTTAATTTGTTATCAAATGTTATCGAATGTTATCGACCGTGGGTTGGGGACCACTGCTCTACAGCAGTTCCGGGTTGTGCAATGTTGAATCTTCTGTCGAATTTGAACCAGTGAATTTGTAAAGCAAAATAAAATCGACTGAAATTTGTCTAAAACCATATTGAATTTCAATCCATAAAAATGCAAAACAAAAAAATTTAATGCATTAAAATGCAAGCATTGTTAACGCAATTTCATGTAGTGCAATTTTTTACAAAATTTAAAATTCAGTAATTTTTCTTCCATAATTATGTTTGTTTGGAGCATTTCACTGCAGTCTGCACAGTGTAATAGTGAATTTTGTTCAATTTTACCTAGAGAGCAAACAGTATATATCTCAGCTAATCCATGCACAAACAGTATAGCACTTGGCAGTCAAGGCAGCATGAGTCTGTACAGCGTGCTCTGAATGAATGTGCACCAATATGCTGAGTTATATAGGGCATCCCTGGAAGCACCAGGTGTATTGCTGCATTACACAGATAAGAAAGTCTCTTAGTTCTGCTGTGATGCGTAAGTGCACCACACTCTCTGCTGGACTCATTCTGAGATACTACACTTATCACTTTCTGAATGGCCTCACTGGATGTGAAAGATTATATTTTTTTATTGTTTACTTGATATTGTCCAGCTGTATGCAGCATGATAATGCCAAGGACAACCTTTTTTTGTGAATTATTACATGCTTATGTGCTTCTACGTCAGTGTTATTCACCACCATTTCCCTCTGATTTTAGTGAAGGTTATGGGTAGGGATAGGGTTAGGACAAAAGTGTAGTACAGGAATGGTGTTCTTAGACATATCTTACTTACAAAATCACAGTGACCCAGGTAATGGATTGTGGGCAGTTCATGGGTATATTAAATTTTAATCTGAGTTTATAATTTAACTCTCTTCTCTCTCTCTCACAAACACACACACACACACACACACACACACACACACACACACACACACACACAACTATACTGTACTAGCTGTATATTCTATCTCCTGGACCAAACACACACACACATCACTTTTCCTTGCAGTTTCATAATCTGCCAGCAGGCGCCGGTGTTGCTCTCAACAAGCTGTGCAACTCTGAAGGATTTATTTACAAACACAAATGCATTAATATAAGAGGTATATAGCTGCAAGAAAGATTGAGCTCTCTGTCTCAGGAGAGAGAGATGAAGTCTGGTTGTACGTCACTATTTGGCAGTAGGTCTGGTCTAACTGGCACAGGAGTATCATAGTACCAAGCATCCATTATAGATCTTCTCTCTATGGCACTAAGATCGATGCACACGGAATATGCCAGTCACTTAGTCGGGTCATTGATCCAGCACAGAGTTTCCTGGGAGGCGAAAGATTTAGTGTCTGCTGAGAAACAAAATTTGATGGTCTTCTGTTAATGCACTGCACTGAATCTGATTTAGCCTCTTTTTAGCATTCTTGCTATTTGTCTGTCTGTCTCATATGCTGTATGTAAGCAATTACCTGAAACTATTAGATAAAATTGTTAATTTAACATGTAATTTAGCTTAAAATCAGAACATAAATGTTTCATGAGAACTCCTTTTATAGGTGCTTATGGTATGCTTGAACAACTGTCTCTTTCTGTCAGTGATTCTGCAGTAGAGTACTGAGCTCCAGTGAAAGGGCACAGTGTGAAGGAGGCCATAACTACTTCCCTTGCTAGGACATGGGGTCATGTGGACGCTTCTAAAAAATCCTCCAGTCAAACAGCCACATCTATGGCCTCTTTAAACTTCACAAGCCTGTGACTGTTCTGGTTTATTTTTCCCTCTTTCTGAAACTAGATCTAGACGCATATAAAATAGAGTTTTATGAGTAAAGTATTGGAGGAAGTAATCTTGTTTTCACGTAGCTGGCATGCAGTGTGTAAGTCTGATGAAATGAAATGAAATGAAATGCAGGCAAAGACAGCCTGTTGTATTTCCAGCACAATTGCCCTCTAAATACTTGGCCTTATAGTCATGGCTGAACCTCTTTTATATGCTGTGGCCATATGCAAGGTGTTTATCATGAGACAGAGTAAATGTTATGGTATAATTAACCCTCCCATCTGAGGGGAAGTAAGCCGAAGCTTTTCACGCCACAAGATCAACAGCTCATAAACAACTATACCACTGTCTGCACTTTTTTCAGTTGAGCTGAAAGCTGATCTTTGATAGAGCCATACTTTTCAAAGTCTCTCTGTTATTACAGGAGTTTTCAGACTGCAGCCCATAAATTCTCTTTTAGACTCTTGATTTCTGTCACTGGCAAGTTCAAAGCTCATATTAGTCCCTTGGTCTCACTTTTGAAAATCCCATTTGCTCAGGTGCTGTAAAGGACATGAGTTTATTATCTTGTGACTGGGACTTGCCATGTTCATTTGTTTGAGATATGACTGATATGGCCTCAGTTTGCCCTTCAAACAATAAGCATTCACTGTGGAGCATCTGGGTCAGTCTCAATCCTTGTAATGATGAGCATTGGTGGCCCAAAGCAGAAAAAATAAGAGCTGCGTAAACAGTATTCTTGTCTGTCTGATCAATGTCTACCCATTGTAGCAGTTTATTCCCTGAGAGCAAATGTCTTTGAGCTGAGAGCAGCCATCTGAGTCAATGCAGGACAGCCTGTCTAGTCTGTGGGAAGATTGACAATATATCATGGCGCATGTCTGGACTTTCTTTAGATACGTAAATCCATTTCATTTGGCTAGCCAGTCAGTCACCAGAAAGTTAAATTTGAATTGAGGACTTTGCCCTGTATTACACTGTATGTTCTGGATAAGCTGCACAGTGGCTACAATTATATTTTTATATGTTTATCACAAGTTATAAACCGCATATTTTAAGTTTAAACAACTATATTCTTAAAACTCTTAAAATACATTCCGTGCACAACAACAGTAGTATTATAGTGGTTTTGCTCCTATCAATATACAAACTCCTATTATTTATGAATGAACTGCAGTGCGCAATATGGTAGAATGATCCTGCTTTAAATAAAAGAGCCAATATGCTGATTTATAATGTCATTAAGTCACTGCAGCTGCCGTTAGAAGCTTTGTTTCCTATAGAAACCTTCTGGACTGCACATGCACATCAGTTGGTCTAGCTTTTTTTAACGGTATTTGAGCATAAGAAACACATTGCTGCAAAGACCTCTCAGCCAATCAGAGTTGAGGACCCAAAATATATCTCACACTAGTGGTAAAGTCCCCCCCCCCCCGTCAACAATCTCGAGCGGGCAACGGTCCGCGGCAAAATTCACACGTTTACCGGTCCGCGGCACAAAAAAGGTTGGGGACCACTGTCTTACACACACACACACATACACACATACATACATACATATATATATATATTACATGGTAGTTGCTTCAATGCATTTAGGGGTGTGGTCCTGGTCAAGACAGTCTCCTGAACTCCAAACTGAATGTCAGAATGGGAAAGTAATTTTGAGCATGGTATGGTTGGTTGTTGGTGCCAGACGGGCCGATCTGAGTATTTCACAATCTTCTCAATTACTGGGATTTTCATGCACAAGCATTTCTAGGGTTTACAAAAAATGGTGTGAAAAGGGAAAAACATCCAGTATGCGACAGGCCTGTGGGCGAAAATGCCTTGTTGATGCTAGAGGTCAGAGGAGGATGGGCCGACTGATTCAAGCTGATAGAAGAGCAACTTTGACTGAAATAACCACTCATTACAACCGAGGTATGCAGCAAAGCACTTGTGAAGCCACAACACGCACAACCTTGAGGAGGATGGGCTACAACAGCAGAAGACCCCACCAGGTACCACTGATCTCCACTACAAATGGGAAAAAGAGGCTACAATTTGCACGAGCTCACCAAAATTGAACAGTTGAAGACTGGAAAAAATTTTGCCTGGTCTGATGAGTCTCGATTTCTGTTGAGATATTCAGATAGTAGAGTCAGAATTTGGCATAAACCGAATCAGAACATGGATCCATCATGCCTTGTTACCACTGTGCAGGCTGGTGGTGGTGGTGTAATGGTGTGGAGGATATTTTCTTGGCACACTTTAGGCCCCTTAGTGCCAATTGGGCATCGTTTAAATGTCACAGGCTACCTGAGCATTGTTTCTGACCATGTCCATCCCTTTATGACCACCATGTACCCATCCTCTAATGGCTACTTCCAGCAGGATAATGCACCATATCACAAAGCTCAAATCATTTCAAATTGGTTTCTTGAAAATGACAATGAGTGCACTGTACTAAAATGGCCCCCACAGTCACCAGATCTCAACCCAATAGAGCATCTTTGGGATTTGGTGGAATGGGAGCATCGTGCCTTGGATGTGCATCCCACAAATCTCCATCAACTGCAAGATGCTATCCTATCAATATGGACCAACATTTCTAAAGAATGCTTTCAGCACCTTATTGAACCAATGCCATGTAGAATTAAGGCAGTTCTGAAGGTGAAAGGGGGTCAAACACCGTATTAGTATGGTGTTCCTAATAATCCTTCAGGTGAGTGTGTGTGTATATAGATATACCAGGGGTCGGCAACCCGCGGCTCTTTCATGTTTCTTTCACGTAACTTGTAGCAGCAGTCCCGCTAGTCCACTATCGCTCCGCCCACGGAAGAAAGGAGTGTTGCACCGCATGCGTGATAACTCACAAGAAAATACGGAGCGATGTCGATTCTGTTATGTTGCCGAATCCTAGTATCTCGAGCAAAAATGAGGGACATATGCGCAACTTGACATGTTATCTCGTGACTGAGAGTTCACTGCGCATGCGTTGAGTTCGCGTTGCATGTGGATTGCGGTCCTCGCGCAGCAGATTCCACCCAGATGCAGGCAGAGCAGAGATGTTCACTCCTCCACATGCAAATGAATCGCGCATCTCCGGCAATCCGCCGCTGGATAAATATGCAATGGCAGTACGGGATGTCAAATGTTCTTTGTCTAAAAAAATCACTGCACAAATATAAATCGCTGCATTTGTTTGACTCACACAGCCTCAGTCACGTACTCTCGTCCACTGTGTGTGTGCGCCTGTCTGTGACGAAAGCTAACTAGCTGGCTTGTTTATCATATCTCAGTCAAAACTGTACACCCAAAAATACAGGAAGGAGTGGGAATCAAACCCTGAATTCCAAGGCTGGTTAAAGTCGTTTATTGGTGATAATACGCGGGCATACTTGTTAGACAGACCAAATGCAAGAAAGTATGCAATCTAGTACAGCCACACAATGCGCACGCACACACACAAACACATCCCTGCTTCTGTTCTGACACGGTCTGCTCAGCGCCGCTGCGGACTGAAGATCGGATTGAAGGTTATTAAAATAATTTGTTGAAAGCACATTAGATGGGCAGAACACAAGAAAGTATGCAATCTAGTACAGCGTGATGACCTCACGAATATGTTATGATTGTTTACGCTGTGAGTGAAATTGTGTTTGCAATGTTGGAGAATATAACTGTATTTTATGTAGTATTCAATTCTGTTTTTGCAAAAGTTAAGGTTTGTAGTGCATTTCAGCATGTTACATGCAACAACAACAAAAAACATACAACCAAAAAATAAAGGCAGTGTAAATGTTCTAACCTGTTGATATGAGCAGAAATATGTGCTGATTACCTGTCTTTTGTGTGCAGTTTGGCCAGATACATTTAAAATCAACTGACAAATGCCAAGTGGCCATTTTGTCAAGCATGCTGTTGTAAGCCTGGATTGCAGATGAATCAGCAGGTTTACACTCTTTCCATTGAGTTTTCAGCCGCTGGCTAGATGTGTCAGACCGTCTGGGTTTGAGAGGAGCACGTCAGGGCCGATAAGGGCTATCTCTGAGGATATCTCAGCTTTTGCGTTCTTTTGGAAGCCTATGTGCCATCCACTCCTGATAAAGGACAAAAACATGTACCAGCAAAAGTCGAAGAAGACTCTAAACTGCTCTAAACCAGATAAATCCTGAAACTCAACCATGGGACAGAGCAACTGTTTTCTGGTTATTAATCAGAGAGGCATACTGCCAGACTCAGACTTCACTGTCCCACAAGACCTTCTGTGCAAAGTCACTTAATGACTGACCTACAGATACACTTCTCCTTTGACTGTGTCCAAGGTTCATTTATTATACATGCTCACGACAGAGGAGTAGGTATGTGCAGTTAGGTAAATAGTTAAGTGACTTTGAAAAAGAATAAAGAACTCAGTGTTAACAGTTGACAAACACTTTTGTTTGAGCAGCTGTTTTTAGGAGACACACAATCCCTAAAGGGCGTATTTTGTTCTCCACAAGCGTCACAAATAATTGTCTTTATTTGAGACTACAGGCTTTCCTGTAGAGCATTGGTGCTTACAACACCAAGGTCATGGGTTCGATCCCAGGGAAAGCAAGAACTGATTCAATGTGTTTCTTAAATGCAATATAAGTCACTTTGGATAAAAGCGTCTGCCAAATGCGTAAATGTAATAATGATTTTTGGGATGCATGATATGTTGGCGGCATTTTTTTTTATTTACTTACCGGTACTTTACTTAATATACATGAATTTATAAATATATTCATTAATTCTAATAAATGTAACTAATAAGATAAAAAATATATCTTATATATTTTTATGTTATCCATGGTTACCATCTACTACCTAAAATAATAATGTGCTATGAAATAATGATCAACTTCTCTGTATTATGAATTATCTCAGATTTTTGATATGGGTGATTTTGATAAACTGATTGATATGAAAAAGGGTTTCCAAAACACCTCACATCTGCATTTGGTCAATCAAACTGATAGTATAATGCATTATAATAATACATTAACTTTGATAAATAACTTTTAAATCTGGATTTATACATGTATTATATATTATTGTGGTGGTTTATTTGGATTATACTTTTAATACACTGATACTTACTTTTAGTGACATTTGAATTTTTCCAAAGTATGCATATATGCATGTATTTACTATATCTGTCTGTCTGTCTGCCTCTCTGTCTATCTGTCATGACATTATGAAGACATAGTTGCTGCTCCAGTTCTACCTATTTACAATAACACTAAAGGAAGATATGAATGAGAAGTGAGGAACGGTTACCGGGGCGACTGAAAGTGGACAGAGCCAGCCTCTCAGTCCCTTATTTGCCAAGGAGGCGTGAGAGAGAGGGAGCCAGGGGAGTGGAAAGGAAGGACAGCGTGCTGCATGTGTAGTTACACACAAAAACACACACACACGGTCACAGACGTACTCAGTCAGTCCAGGGAGACCGAGGCAGTGCTGGTGTCTCTGTAGAGTTCTGTCTCTCTGTTTTGCACTCAGCTGTATCCATTAGCTAAGATGCCGCAGAGAAAGAGGAGTTTCACTTTTGGAGCGTACGGCGGGTAAGAGCAAACGCTGTTTACCAAAACATTCAACTCTTATTACTCTATGCTGTGAAGTGTGATTATAAATAATCTGTCAGGATATCAGCCACTGTGGTTACACTCTCAGTAGGGAGATATGATAACGGCATGTTTGAATACTAATGCCTTGTAAAAGCACGGTGTTATCGCTACAGACAGACTTGATTTCATCACTGGTATATATTTGAATGACAGGACTTCTCTCGCAGAGTGCAATGCATTACGGCGGCTCTGGTGAACTGCTCTCCTGCAAGTAAACCCTTTTAAGGCCATTATAACGTAGAAGGTAATTGAGTTTGGATTAAATTAGACACTGCGGTTGACTGAAGCAGGCATGCATCCAAGCAGAAACCTTGTGTCTGCGAAGCAGACAGGGAGGTTAACGTAAACACGAGCTGTTTACCTTATCAATTCAGCCTTGAGGATTCGATTAAGCCCTCTTTAAGTGATCTGTTGATTCAGTAGTAAGGGATTATATCCTGAGTTTCTGTTTGACCGAATACCCACAGACTCCAGTGAGATTCCTCTGCCTGTTAAAGGATCCTATCTGCTCAACAGGTGCAAGGCTGCCATATTTCAGCCCTGTGTTGTCAAGGACAAATGTTATCTGTGCTTGCATGCCTGATCTGATCACAGGAACACTGTGAAGACACTAAACATGTCCCACCAGGACTGTCCTGAAATAGATGCATTTCCTGTCAATGATTTGGACACGTTTAACTGAATTTTTTGTCATAATTGGTTGATCTATAAAGGCCTATGCTTAAATGCTTGAAAATTGTTTTGGAGACCATTTGTCCCTGCACATAATTTTCTTCACAAAACACAAATCTTTATAGACATTTTAAAACCATTATAAAGAGTTCAAGTGGTGCTGTATACAGCACTTTAAAGGGCAGCTTGCACTTTTTAAGAGATTGCTTCACTGACTTCAAAGATGGAAGTAAATTATCGATATTGATCCTTTTTCTCATTTCACTCAGTAAATTGTCTTTCGCTATGTTTTGACATTTTATTGCTTCAGAAGATTGTGAAATCTAAAAGTCATCATTGAAAATTGCTCTGGGTGTAGATAACAAGTGAACAGATTTACTTGCAGGTGATTGGTGTTTACGTGGCCTCATGAAGGCCTCACCTGTTTACAGAAGCTAGACAAACACTGAATGTGATTTGGCTTCCTCACTACTGTATCTCTTTTAGATATTAATGTATTTACTGAGAACATTTACAATTTACTTTGGCAGATGCTTTTATCCAAAGTAACCAACAAGTTTCCTCTGACCATAGCAATTTCCAAAGGCATAACTGATGATAGCTTGAGTTTCCAGCTCAGATCTTTAAGTCACAGCCATATCTATCCTGAAGAAACAAAGTATAGATCTGATTCCACTATTCTTTGTTAGAATGAGGATGTATTATGCAGGTTCAGGGTGCGGATCTGCATGTGGATGGTCTCTTCATTTGACCTCAGAATGAGAGATGAAGTCATTTTCTAAATTAAGTCTGGTGGCGATGCCATGCTAACCCATTTCTCTGGCCTCATGAACTGTTAATGGGGTCTAATGAAATAAACAGTAGACCCAGACTTTGTCCCAGATCATGAAATGCTTTTTCTTTTTGTTGTTTCTCTTTCCCTCACTTTGGTTCCTGGGTTGAGTCATAGGACTTGACTCCAAAGCTCTGAAAAAAGACTCCAAGTGGACCTTGTTTAGAAACAGCCAACTGGAAAAGCCACTTGTTTTGCAACCAGTGGTGCTGATCACTCGTTCTTGGAGGTCAGCAGATTCTTTATGCCCAATATCAGTGTTGCAGTGGGGCAAAGAATGAGACAGCAAGTGAACCGAGAAGATGTTACTAGTAAAATCGAACGACTTGAGAGCAGAAAAATGGCCCTTTATTCAAGCCATTTTCCTTTGATTTTGCCATGTTGGTTTGTACATTGTATTCCATTGCCACAAATATAATGCAGATTTAGTTAAATGACTAAGATTAAAGGTGCTTGTCAGCATTCATTTTTCTAATCCTCTGTTTGTTAACTGAGTGGCATTTTGAAGAGGCAGCTGAACCGTTTTCAGGAGCTTTTCGTTTTGCATTACAAAGACCATAAGTGCGTCTCTCAAGGGTCTGTGACCACTCATCTACCTTTCTCAGGAAGGTTGCTAAACCAACTCTAACCCCTCTGTCATGCATCTGCTCTTCATCTGAATTTACAGTCACGTTCACATTCAGCGGCTGTATCGAAGCGGCTGTGACTGAATATGGCTGGATTAATTTTAGCGTTATTTGAGGAGACAAAGACAGTTGATTAGTTCTGAAGGGCAGCTGTTAGACGTTTCCTGTACGTCACATAGATGGCTGTAATGACATAACTAATTTTCTGCAGGAATTAGTTGCACACGATAATTGCAATGTTTGTTTTCACCACATGCTGTGTTCCTTTAGTAAGTGTAATAAATTTAATCATATCATCATCATTTGATGAATTAGTACTAAAATTGGTCGATCAACAACAAATACAAATTATTGTTGTGTGCTTTGGTGAATTTGGTGCAATCTATAATATGTAGGCTTTTTTGTTTATCTGCATTGGTCAGTATTCAATATTTAATTGTATATAATTTCTTTAATTTTTACTTTTAGATTATCCTTGCTGTCATCAAACACTCAAAGTTAATCTTTAGTTTTAATATTAATCACACTAGTAAATGTTATCTTATCTTAGAATGAATATCCTTATTTCATTCTGTGCATTTAAATTTAGTTATGCCTAAATTCACTACTTTAATGGCAAAACCAAAGCGACTAGGCCGATATAGCAACACAGATGAGAACAAGCAAAGAATGAGGAAGAACAGGCAAAGAATGAGGAAGAACAGAGGGATTAAATACATGGAGTTAACAGAGGGAACTAATGAGCTAATTAACGAGGGACAGGTGAAGGAGACGATTACTAAAGTAATGACAGGACACAGGTGACTAAGATCAAAACAAAGCAGCACATGGTGAAACCAAATGAACTCAAATAAATGATGACAATATCATTTAAAATGGTTGATTTTTTTTAAATTTATTTAGCAATGATACATTAAATGTATCAAAGATGACAGAAAAGACATTTAGAACTTTTTCTGAAGGATCATATATATATATATATATATATATATATATATATATATATATATATATATATATATATAAATATTTTGGCCCTAAACCTTCGAACAGTAGTGTATTTGCCAAAATAGAATTTTCATCCATTTATTGGTTATCTGCCATATCTTGAAAACAATTGTATCTTATATAAATATATAAAATGAATACAATACTGCTTTCTTAGGGGCAATATACATTAAATGAATTTAAATAAAAAAACTGAAACTTTTGGTTGTTCATTTACATGAAAACTGTTTTGGGGGCCTGAAAATTCAAACTTTTGAACAGTGTGAGAAGAGATGATTTTGACTACGTCGTTGTCTGTGGACAAATATTTTTAAAAACTTTGTCTTGCAAACTATAATTCAATAAAAATTTACTTTCTATAGCACATTTAAAAGAGAGATTTATTTTTCGTAGCAGTTAAAACGTGCTGTTGACCAAAGTACATTATAGATGCAATATAAACAATTAAATACAGTACATTCACATAAAACACAATAAAATCCTTCTAATCATATCTAAAAGCCTTATAAACAATATACATCTTCATAGTAGACTAAAAAGCATCCACATAAGGGGACAATTTTATGTGCTACATAAGAAAGAGCAACCACAGAAAAATGTATTTATTTTCTGATTTCACCCCTGAGACCTCAAATTTACAAATGTCCGACTGTCATGTATGATGCATTCCAACTCTCTGTGTCACATGACAGGTGTTGCTGCCATCTTGATGGGTCTCTGCACCTGTGCTGTTGTGTAACACATATATGTGGACATTACAGTTAGGCGACACACTTTGCTGAAATCTGAAGAACTGTGAGACAGTCTGCATGTGTTAAGGCACCCGTATGCATTCATCTGTCTGTCACATTGTAGACTCGCGGCTGGTACTGTGTGTCTTCAGCGTCTCAGGACAGTACATCCACTGTACTGTTACTCTTTACTGTCTTTCAATGGCTACTTTCAGATGTTGTATGTTTACTTTTAAGCTTGTACTGGATATTGAGTCCTGTTTTGATTTTCATATATCATTCAAACAATATTTATAATTTAACAAGAACACTGACACTCAAAGCAAGCGCTGCTTATACACATGATCTTTTTTGCTGGGGTATCGTTCCTGTGTTTCAGAGTTATAAAATTGCTGGGCGTTTATTTAACGTTCTTGTTATGGTACACAGTGTATTGGCAGTGACTAGAGAGCTGTTTTCTCAGTTAACTCCTGTTCCCCAGACAGCAGGTGTAACTCTTTCCTCCTTAAACACTCACGTTGTAAGATATTATAGTGTCTGTCAACACGTTTCCCCATAGGTCACTTGCATCATTTCTTAAAACAGACCTGAAAGTGAAGTTTGAGAAGAAGAAATATCTTTAACTGTTTTTTACTTTACTTTTTATATTTAAAAATAATTTTATTCTAGCTTCATGCATACTTTTTTTCCATGAACACCTTAATGTATTTTTTTTTTCTTAAAAAAAAATCTTAATTTTAAACAAAAGCTGATAAAATTGCATTTTTGTCAAGGACTATGTCTGGTTGGGATTCAGAACAATAATCAAAACTTAGATGGAATAGACTGAGCCCATCAACACCCCAAAGCCTCACAGTTGTTTCGTCTTCATGGGTTTGACATTTCATTCAGTAACATAAGACAGTTTTTAGGTTTGATGAAAAATTCAGTCAGTGGTGGGGGAAAAAGTAAAGTAGAAGTAAATATTTACTACCGTTTTTTTTATACAATGTATGTTTGTAAAACTATGCAAAAACAGTATTTAATATGCTACTCATTCGAAAGATTAAAAATAATAAATAAATGCCCTCAAGCAGAATCATTTGTGCTCTCTACTCCAGTAGTCCTGAAGTGTTCGAGACATGATTTATGATGTACTCCCATGTTGCTGTAACAGTGGGATTATGTGCTAAGATGTGATGGTCAACGAGCTTGTGTTAGTGCCAAGTCAGCTTTAATATCTGATTCAGTAAGTCATTTTATCCTGTATAGCTCCACTAAAGCTTCGTCTAAGGTCTCAAATATTGACAGTCTCCTTTGTATGTCATACTGCACCACTCAGTCACTCAGTCACACACAAGAAGCCTTTATTGTAGGACTATGAATTTAAGCTAACACAACCTGCTTATTTTATATTGTGTGTGCCTGCAGAGGTTTGAAGGTAGCAATAGTGCATTATTGCATTAATACAGAAGATTCTGATAGAAAGGGCCCCTGGCTCTCCATAAGGTTCAGAAAACCCATCTAGTTTATGCTCAGAATCCAGTGAAGAATTATACATCCTTTCTCCAGTTATGCAGTAGAAAGGAACTCAGAGACTTCCACATACTTATAAGTCCAATATGATTATGTACTATTTATATTGTTCATGATGTGCTTGCAATTAAAAAGCAATCCATCCAATTAACCTGCGTAACATTCATTTATTCACAAAGCACAACATTCGAGAGGAAGGAAACTGCCTGACGTTGGCAAGATAATTTCCAGCTTGAAGCATTTCATATTTTAATGAATTTATAGTCGAAGATATTTCATTTGCAATATTTGTGATAGAATTGCAGTGTCAAAAGATCATTCACATATTTGGATTACTGTTCTTTTAATACGTCTATTAATTTTAGTCGGCTAATTAATTAAATCTATCATTTACGCTGTTGAACTGTAATCCTCAGTGACTATTTTGGCTCTGTTGAGGCTTTGCTTCATAGTTTTACCACACCCAGACTCAATTTCCCCTTTATGAGGATTTTGTGTAACAGAGGTGAAAATGAGTCAAAGGATGAAAAATATAAGTTTTATGATTCTTCTGTGGGCTGCATGGTGGGAGTTCTGATATATCTTCATCTTTTTATTGTACCGGTAATCGTTGGTTTGTGACCATTTGGCAAGTTCATGAACATCATAAATCCCATGAATATAGCAAACAATAAAATAGATCTGGATTTGTCACATCATTTACATACAGGTTGATGGCACCAGTGCTCCCTGCAGTCTTCAGTTTGAATCTCTCGGGGTCTATTGAGTGATGTGCCGTTTATGTGTTTGAGCAACTGGGGCTTTTGCTGTTTATTTGCGGATATGAGGCGAAGCTAATTAAACCAGAGTGACTGTGAGCGTCCCTGCAGCACAAACGTCAGAACTGACAGTAATTACGCTTTGTAATCTACACACAGGAAGTCTGTCTCCTTTTGTCAGACAGATTGTGTGGATTTGTTTGATGTTTGTGGACGGCTCTTATAAATGGATAAAAGCGTGAAACAAAAACCTACCAGCAAAAAACCATACAAACAATAAAAAGTTTTGTATTTTAAAAATGCTGTAAAAAATAAACTGTTACTAGGTTAACAATAAGTTCCTGTCTTAGCAGATCTAATCAGATATTTCATGTGATGTTTAAAGTAAAATAAAAAAGCACATCAAATTATAATTTACAGTGAAAAAACGTAACCTGACATTCTCAGAATTCTCTCTGTGACTCTTCACATTTAAACTTATTTTGTTTAAATAATTGTTTCTTAATAGTTTTTGTTATCAGTTATGCACATTTGGGTTTTATGTTACTACTTCTGTTGTTTAATTAATATTTATTGCATTATTTTAGTGTGATGTGTTACGATGATAGTACTCACTCACTCACACACACACACACACACACACACACACACACACACACACACACACACACACACACACACACACACACACACACACACACACACACACAAACTCATTCACTCACTCACAGACACACACACACACACACACACACACACTTACTTTCTCTAACACACACACAAGCACCAAAATCTTTAAAAAAATATTTGTTATAATCACAGAATAACACCAGTCAGTTAAATTTTAGATAAACCAGTTTATCTAACAACATGAAAATCAACCATTTTGCAAGGTTGGACCTACGTACATGGTTGGAACTACATGAGTAAGAGTAATGAGTAATGTCTTCTAACTAGTTTTAGTGATGTGTGAATTAAAGGTGCATACTTTGTGCCGAAAAGCAACAGAGACTTCAGCCAAGGTCTTCACTGTACTTTAGGTCACTTATATTCAATGGAAGAATTTAGACAGCTTAATGTTTTTCAGTTTGGCTGAGAGTTAATTAATAAACCCGCTGTTATCAGTGTTCATTTTTGTTTTGCTAATAAAACCGAAACAAAGCCTCTCTTTAATTGTGTGATGGATCTTTTATCTTTTGGGTCTTTTCAAATAATTTTGAATTAAAGAAAACCATCTTTTGTCTCCCTTTATAGTACAAAAACAATGTGAGACAAAAACAAGCTATGAGTCAGAGTGAAGCTGTAAATGAAATAAAGCTGTGACACTATTGGTGTGAGGCTCTTTCTTCTTAGAAAAGACTGTGTTGTTTTTAAGTCGCCGTACATCATGAAAACTGCTACTATGATCTTGTGACTGACTATTATATTCATTATGAATAGTAAAAAAAAATATATAGTTTTGTGTTTTAGCACTGCACCTCTGTGGAAATGTGCATCGATGTACTTGACTGAGTGCCACTAAAGGGGTTAGCATTAACATCAGCTGTCTTATTTGAAACAAGAGGCTGTCAAAGGACAATCAACATCTGTGACATCAATTGGCCTCTTGTCTATTATGAGGAGGTGAAGCAGTATAGTAAATTCAAAGTCCACTGCTGTCAACAAAATAGACACACACATACACAGCAGTGATGCTTCCAGTCCATTTACATTCTGTTAGTGCTTTAGTGTCTAAGAGCAACAACCCTGCATCTATTTCTGGCTCTGGGTCAGGAATACCTCAGATGTTAGCTGGTATAGTATGAATCCTGATAGTATGCAGCCTACGGTAATCCATGACAGAGAGGTTCCTGGAAAGATGGATTGCTATAAAGCTACTTCCCATACCGCCCGTCTGATTGAACGGGGGGATGTGCTCTCAAAGTAAAACAGTGGAGATAGGAGAGTATCTGGGAGCAGCAGAGGAAACGTATAGAGAACAACAGAGAAGCCTGGTATACTGCACAGTATATTGCTTTTTTCAGTTTATGTCTCATATATCATTCAGTTTTGATGGTTTTAATCTTGTATGTTACTGTAATACATGCAAGAAGTGTAGATTTACACTATAATTCGGTTTTAAAGCGAGTGTTGCATCACAACACCATCTGCTGGTGGCCAGGATCAAGTCTGAGTCAACATTATTCCCACACAATGTGCATTGGCAGATTTTTCTTGTAGGATAAGGCGAGAAGTAATTTAAATGGGTCCACTTTATAAACAAATCACTACAAAGGTATGTATTAAAAACAACAACAATGATTACTGTGTTATTTTTTTATGTGAATGGTCACCCCTTATGATGGCTGGCATATTGAGATCCAAATACCAGTTTTTAATTAGGGTATTTGGCAATGGTAAGCCAGTGTTTAAACTAAATCCAACATAAACATAAACCACTGATTCAGACCACTGGCTATACTATGTTCAGAGAGTACAGGTGCAAGAAATTGAGTTTTTAACTAAAATTGTCTTTTGTCCTTTCAGAGCTGACAAGACATTTTCCAGAGCCAGAAGTTTGTGGTAAGTACTGTCTTTTTCATTTAATGTAACTATAGCCTGTTCAGCCGTTCAAGAAACCACAAGCTTTTATGCTGTTTTGCTCAAGGGTATCAGCCTGGGCAGAGTTAAAGAGAAAAGACATTCTGTGTCTGCTGTAAGTGTCTTGGAAGGAAACCGTCCAAAGGCCCTTTACTGTTGTAGCTGCTTTTTCCTTCATAAAGCCATTTAGATTTCATATTTATCTCTTTGCTCATTTAAAGCCTCTTTGACTATTGAAATTACCCTTCTGGATAATGTTTCAAGGTTGTGCACCATTCACAATTGAATTTAGAATGCATTCTAAGTTTGAATAACATTCCTTTTTTTATTTGTTTTAATTCGGGTTTTTTATTATTGCTAAAAAGCATTCGTCACTTTTTCAAAACAGTGTTAGAATACTGTTATGAATAGTGTTATGAATACTGTCTGCATTACTAAGATGAATCTTGGCCAAATAGTTAAACTCACCTCCAAAACTCACTCAAACCAACAAAACACTTCATATACATCTCAAAATAAACTAGTTCCACCATAACACTGCCAACAATTCAGAAAACATCCATTTCATTCACAACACACTGATCTGAACAACAAGGAGCATTACATAAATTCTGATCCTTTCTTTAAATTTTTTATCTTACACCTTAATCAGTACTTCATTATAGGAGTAGAAAAAAATCTTTTAATTTTACTGACTGTATTACAGCATAAAGAATGATTGCCATTTTTTTCTTTTTCTTTACATATAATAATTTACTTGCAAAAATTATGTTTTGCAAAAACAGCAAAAAATCCTGAAGCAATAATAATTACAAAAAACCCACACCCAACCAACCTGACAAACAAAAACAATCAAAAACCTATATAGTATAATTCCGTATGTGCAATATTGGAGTCCCAGCTGTATCAGAAGTCCTTTCTGTGTTGATGTTGGTTTCCTCTGGGTTTACCCGACAATCTAAAGACAAGTGAAGACAGGTGAATTGGAAACTGTAAGTTTGCCCACAGGTGTGAGTGTGAATATGAATGTGTGTCAGTGTGTTATCCCTGTGACCAGGACCAGGTGTTTTCCTGACCCAAGAAACTGGGAAAGACTCCAGCCTCCCCCCGATCCTACATAGGAAAAGCGATTTCTATTGGAAGTGTATTGAGTAGATGGATGTATATACAGTACTGTGAGGGTTCTAGTCCTCTCTCTCTCTGCCACTCTTCTTTCCCCATGTGTCTTCATTGATCCATGTTTCCAAACAAAATCCTTCTGAAGCCATCCTGATTCACTGTCATAGAGACTAAAAATAGGACACCTGGTTAGTCTTTCAGCTGAAATTGCAATTGGTTGTGTTTGTAATAATTATTTAATTTCATTATAAGTATTCTGCTATGATTTTATATTTCAATATAATTACTGCAGAATTTTTTTTAATTATTAATTAATCCATTTTAAAAGGGGGGCATTTTGGTTTATGTAAATTACAAAAATATTCATGGATTTTGGAAAATGGGATTCAATTGATTCAATGATGCATTTCTTTTGAAAGCAATGAAAAAATTATTCACAGTTTGACTTCCATACTGACTTTTATAGTCATGTATTAATAAATGTATGAAGTGTTTTGAACATGTGGCTTCAGTATTGATCAATGCTTGTTAGCAATTGAAATAAACTCTTACTTTAGTGACACATGATACAGAATTTCTGTACAAATTTAAAAAATGAATTTTAACCCGAAGGCTCTAATAGCTAATAGCTTTATTAGCTAATTGTCTAATAGCTCTAATTTGTTAACATTTTTAAAATATATTCAAAAAGTTTGAATAGATGGAATTGTATGGATTGACAGACAGATGAACAGACGGACATACAGATGTATTTATGGACAGATTGAGAGATGGCTAGGTAGACGTTAGACAGTAGAATAGATGATAAATTGCTAGACAGACAAATTTATATATATATAGATAGAAATTCTAACCTGTGTACTATCGGTTTTAACTCTGTATCTTAAATGTCAAGACATGTAGGTTTGTTTGACTCTGCTCAGGGAATGCCACAAAGTTGTACAGAGGGAGGACAGACAGATTAAGTGTTTTGTGGACAGTGGTGTTGGGATGAGAAAGGTCCGGAGCGCAGAGGACATGCTGCAGCCCTGCTGCCTTGTTGCCACAGCGACAGCAGACAGCTCTGCAGTGTTGGCAGGACAGAGTCGCTGAGGCACACATGCGACACTCTCACGCCCCTGTCTGTGTGAGTGAGAGTGCATGCTGGCAGGCCGTGTATAAAGGCCAGCTCATGATGCCAGGTGCAGATGGACAGCAGCCTGAAGGTCAGTCCTTACGAACCCATCGGATAAACCACATTCCTGGCTCTGATGACATTCGTCCCTCTACATGTAACCTCAGGACCGGCCTGCAGAGTCTCCGCCTCTCTAGCAAACAGCTTGCAGAAACAGAGACCCAATGCGTCTATCCTTCCTCACCGTTTTCTTCTGAAGACAGAGCAGTTGAGGACAACTTGAGGATAGATCTTCAGACTTATGGCACTGACTTTTAATGACCATCACAGTGCTTAACGACAAGGTTCAGTGGCTTTATGATGGGACTTTGGCCATCAGTCTTTTGCAGTTTATTTATTTTTTGGAGCTTATGCAAACAGGATGCAGAACATGTTCTCTCTCAACAACCAATCTTACAACTCAACAATTTATCTACGAACTTACTAAGGTAGAGAACAAATATAGAAAATGTATTATTAGTTGATATCTTTTTTGTTCTGATGAATATATAGTGTATTTACTGTAAATATATTCAAATGCAACTATGATACATATTTTGAGTCTATTAATGAGTCTGGATAAAAGAAGACACTTAAAGGAAGGAGACTCATTAGCTTGTCAGAGGAAGACAGGATCTGACTATTCTGTGATCCAGAAATAGGCCATAATCCCATCTATAGCGACTGCCTAAGACCTTCAGTAAGGAAGACAGATCTCAATTAGCCTGACAGATCCACAATGCCTTGCTCTCCCTTTCGGATCAGGAGGCCGAGGAAGTTCTGGTGAGTTTGAATTCGAAAGGGTCTGAATATGAAAAGAATGTAAATTTTTCACCAGTAGTACATCAAGTGTTTGCATTACATGTGGTTTGGGCTCTTGGATGTGGCATACATTAGCATGAATGGATTTAGATTGGTTTGCTTAATGAAGGCACCTTGCTTTGCGTCACAAAGCAATCTGTGTGCAGATCCAGCAGGAATGCTTCAATATTCAGTGATGATGCTACATTAGAGTAATGGTGCTGCATACTGTGTATCAATCAAGAGATATTTATTTGTTGATAAGTCATCTTCATCTCCCTGCTTCTTTCAACTTGCTCTCTCACATTTGGACTATTTCTCCCTCTCTCTCTCTGTCTCTTTGTTACTTATGAGCAATCTAGGTCACTGTCATTACGTGACTATAACAGCATTAGCTTTAGGTATTGGGCTAAAGACGGTATGAAATTGCCTGAGTAGTATAGTTTTCATTCCTGTGTTGATGCATTTCATATTGAAATCAAGTTTGAACTGGACATATTGAAGGGATCCTTTCTTTTAAAAAAACAGCTAGTTGGTTTTAGTTTGCCTTGAACATGGTGATACTTGCTAGTTGATAGTCTGTTGCATGTATCATTAGGGACATTTACATACACTAATGTTCATCAATCGGAATTAATCTAATCCGATTTCAGATTCTGAAAGCTCTGATTATATGAACACTAAATGTTGCAATCTAATTAACATATTCAATTAAGTATACAACAAGTATTCTAAACAAAACTTCAGTGCGTGTGCAGTGCCCCAGTCAGCGTGTTTGGAGTAGGAGAAAGCCACCACACGAATGTCACTGGACCTACTGTAAATATAATTGTGATTTTTGCCTTGAAGACATAGGCCTATCTAAAAAAAAAGCTGAAATACACTGTATATGTCAGAAGAGACTTTTGGGCAAATATTGAGGCATCATTCTGATTATGGCATTGAATTGATGTAAACGTAGCCGTTGTAGAGAGCATCTGTTCAGATGAAAATTTGAGCAGTGATTAGGTGAGAATATTTTGAGTTTGTTTTCCCAGAAGACAAAGAATGTAATTATCAGTTGTAATAAGTAGTGTTAAGTGTCATTATAAGATTATAAGAACTAAACACATCACTGTGTTTGTCAATTAAACCTAAAACTATTAAAAACTCCTTTCTAGTAATTGAAATAAAATATAAAAAGTAAAAGAAAATGCAATTTAAAAGAGTTTCAACTTTAAAACTGAAATTATATAATAATTGAAAAGAGCATAATAAAATAACTTGATAACTTATGAAACTGAAATATGAATATAGTAAAACCAGTAATATACTACAATATAGTGTAATAGTATATAAATAGTGCTAAAATAATCTATAACGTATAATAAAAATATTTAGGATGCAAATATTAATTAAAAAATTATTTTAAATTAATTAATTAAAGGAATAGTTAACTACTGTTTTATGTCATACACTTTTGGAATAAAATGGGGTGAGTAAATAAAGACAGAATTGACAGAATTGTAGGGTGAACTATCCCTTTATGTTTGATGCAGGGTTCCCTGCTAGCATTAAACTCCAAACCTTCTCTTTCTCCCTCATGTAATTGAATTCTCCAGCTGCGTGTTTTGCAACTCTGTACCATATTGTGTTCCCCTTCACAACAGCATCCCTGCCTAATACCTGACCAGCGGAAGCACTTAGCGAACAAAACGGCACTCCGATTACATGCTGCTGCTCCCACACTATATCTAACACCGTCTCAGGTCAGCTAAACCCATTCAAGGTCCAGGGAGACTCACCTCTCTTCCAGCAGCGGAAATGATACATGCGCTGTATATTTTTCCAATTAACTCAATGGACTATAGCTACTTGCTTTCATTAATCTCCGAATGACCTGTGGCTATGAGAAGGTGGATGCCATTGCGAGGGGATGTTTGAAAGCAATCAAGTGTCTTTCCTGTTGCCCTTTTTACTTCCCTAACATCAAAGAGACATCCCTGGCTTTGATAAAGTATCTCTGAAAAAAAATGCAGAAATATGTCATGTCAGTACAGAGTGACGGTTGTTCATTTTACTTTTCTTTCATCACAAAGTGCAGGTGTCACAGTGAGGAGAGACACCGTTTCCTCAGACTTTCCACTTTTAAGTCGTAGTCAATCTTTTCCTTTTTCACTCTATATAATTGAGCACATTTGTCTAACCGATATATAGAGCCAAGTTCCATCTGGCATTATTTTAAATAATAATAATACGGGGCACACATTGTCCCCTTGTCCCAGACAGCCCGCTGGGAAACAGGACGTCTGACAAGATCCATCAAGTGTAGAGATGTCCATCAATGCAGACAGCCACACACAATCATGCATACATGCACATATTATTTTTGCTATACTTATGAATTGTTTACCAATGTATCGGCAACTTTGTTGTGTTTAGATTCTAAACATTGTTTAGTGTTCATACATTAATGTTAGTAAAAGAGCAGCTAGGACATTATGCTAAAGTTCCATAGTAACAAAATCATACAGGTTTAGATTGACATGAAAGTGAGCAGATAGAATTGTAATTTTTGTGTGAACTCTTTTGTTCCTCCCAATAGGTCTCGGAGAAGCATAATGTTTTGAAATACTTTTATTTTCTGTAGTGATGCTCCTAAGATTTTTCTCACTCAGACTTGCCAGAGTTCGTAGTTTTAAAGCAAAAAAAGTAGCCTTTGTTCTAGTTTAGGACTATCTATGTTCAGTTTTTCACAGTTTTCATGCAGATGAACCACACACAGGTGAGTCTGCTTGATCTCTTACACTCCTGTATCTGTGTGTGTATTTATGTGAATGTATTGGCTAGAGTTTCAAGGAGAAGGGAGGAGAGAGCTGTCAAACTTAATCAGCCCAGACTGTCTCTCTTACATGGAACTGTCTGACTAAATATACCAGCAATGTGACAAGCTAGTCCTTGATTTGCTGAGACAACATTTATAAATGGAAACCCATCGAAATCACGCTTTACACAAAATGTGTATTAAAAACAACCTGGCACTTCCATGGCAGGTCAAGACGTGCTGAAATATGTGCTCTTCAGGTGTATTAAAACTCTTTTTTGTATATGAATACCACTTGAGGTTGATATCTTGAGGTCCTAAAGTATATTTTATTAATCACGTATTCCTGTTAGGCAATTCAAATTTTCTTGTAAACATGCATGTTTAATACGTATTTTTGCTATGCATAATAAGAATCTATGTATAATGGATGTTTTCAGATTGTTAGAGAGGTTCTCTAACAAAGAGAAGATAAGTCATTATTCCTTCTTTTGTGGCATAGTTGACGATTTTCTATATAGCAGCAAGGGAGATTTAGTGTAATGCAGTAAAAGAAAGGGATAATGCGATTATGCAATATTGTCATTGTTTGAAGCAGAAGATTCATTGACTCATAATTTTGGGTCAAAATTATTTAATTAGAAAAATGTTATGTCATTTAAATTTATGGGGAGTATTAGTGAAGACCCACAGTCAGCATTTCTCCAAACACCTTCAGCATTTGTACAGCCAATAACGCCAATAGAGAGCTTTTTGCTCTGCCTCCACTAGATAAGGTGTCATATTATCCATAAGATTTGTTGTAAAAATAGGTTTTAGAGAACATGAAGATATATACATATCCACAACACTTTTTTTTTTTTTTTTTTTTTTTTTTTGCTTTTTCAGCTCAGTGAGATCTTTATAGAGAAATAAAGTCATGTTAAATGATGATGCTTGGGCCTGGGGGAAAGCAGCTAGTTTATCGGTGTAGATACCAGTACTCATAAAAATATTAGACCCGAGCATGCTGTGATGTATAAGTTCCTCCTCCTCGAACTGAAGATGCCCATTTGGGTTAATTTCAAAATACCTTCAGGGCCAGAAGCACCATGGGGTGTTCTGATGGCAGAGACATGGGAAGATAAGAGGCATGTCAGATTGATGTGCCACGCATCAAAACTCAGTCCAAGCTCACTTCTGGAGGTTCTGGCAGGCACACACAGCCGGTCCACTCAGACTCAGCAGGCAGGCAGCTAGTGAAGGGTATAATTTGTACCCACTGAGCCAGTTGCGTGGTCACGTTTAGACCACTAAGATGAAAAAAATAGATGTGAATTTTTGATGGCAACATGTTTAATATGAATATGGCAAATTGCATTTACAATGTATAATAATTTTACTGAACCTTTACTTGTAGGTTCACACAAGTGGTCGGGGACCATGGGGATCTTTCTCTTGGTGTTTTTCAGTCAGTAGACGGGTCACATCAGTGTCGAATTGTAACTGTGGCCTTAATTGTCTAGTAAATCTAAGCTCTTAGTGTCTTAAGGACTGTTCCATAGGTGCGTGTGCAATAATTGAACAATGAAGAGAATGTAAAGGAATAGGTTTAATGATCAATGCAGAGAATTATACAAGATAAACACAACCACAGATCTTAGACAAGAATGGAAAATGACAGGACTCAAATAGAGGGCCTATATACAGGGAAACACAAGGAGCAAACAAGATAATTCATGATGATTAACAAGACACAGGTGATGAGGATGAACGAGGATGAACGGAATGAAACATGAAGGAGAACAAAAAAAACACAAACTGTGACAGTACACCATAAAGTCCAACTGAGAAGGTACTTTATGGAAGTCCATGGGGGAGTGGAGACTTCTCTGAGTTGGATCATCAATGGACATGGATGAAGGTTTCACAAAATTGCTAAGATCCACAGGATGTTGTTACTGCTTCTAGCCTTATCTGGTTCTAGTCTTCTGTCCTAGTCCTAATCATAACTTTTTAATGGAGAATTACCCCCAATCCCTTAATCCGTTCTTTCAGAGCTGTTTCACTGTCAACAAACAACAGTGAGGTGATACAGACAGTAATACCATAAAAATAAATAAATTACAAACAATAGGAAAAATACAATAGAAAAAGATACAAATTAAATAAAATTTTCAAATGTAAAAATAAAAGTCTATATAGTTTTTACTGTATGAATTAAAAATACTACAATTATTCTGATTCAAGGTACTATAGCTATTCAGTAAAGAGCAGTGAATGATGCTTTCATTTTCTTTTCTTCTCTTCTCTCGTTGCTTAGCAAATCTAAAATATGCAACTGACAATTATTCGATTACTTTCCTAAATATTTATGTTCACTTAACATAATCAACTGTGTTTAAGTAAAACTTGCCAAGACGGGCATTTTGATATATTTTTTCTGTGTATTTGTTCGTTTAAGCACACACCCCATCTCGGATCGCTTGTATAGAAAACCGTCTGTCAACATTTAACGTTGTCACGTTCACACCAATATGCTTTTAACAGTATAAGCAATAACTTGCATACTATGGGGAGGACCAACGTCGAAGAAGGCCAATGTAAATTGGCTTAATATTAGAACGGCAACCAGTGTAAAACTCAGATGCCTTTCTCACTGCAATCCTCTGAGGCCTTTCTTACACTTTCTTCAGTTACATGAAACGTCTGCAGTAAGATTTACGCAGAAGAGCAGATTTAGTCCAGACAGTTTGAATAAAAAAGTTCAAAACTCAGAATGTAAATCTCTGAATAAATTGCGTAATGTATTTGAAGTAGTTGTTGTCAACATGAAAGAATTAGGAGTTAATCTCAGATGCTGCTGCTTGAGGTTTTGCAGGGCCAGATGGTGGCAGGTGATGTACAGCCATTCCCCATCTGTGTCCTCCTGTAGTGGGTCATTTGGGTTCTCTTCTGCTGAGCCAGAGAGAGGAGAGACTTTAATTGCTGTAAATGGTAGTTTGTGTCTGTGGGTTCATGAGACATCTCATTCGCTCACTCTCTCTCTCCAGCTGAGAGAAGCACTGAGTCATGGTGCACGCTCTTGAATTCACATCCTCTTTTTGCAAAAAACAAGGATATTAATATATTTGTTCAGTAGTGATAGTGGACTGTTTATTCATTAAGTGAATGGTTTAGCCCAGTGGCTCTTAAATGATGGTTCATCAGGGAAAATAATGCATAATGGAAGACAAAGAAGGCTAAATAATTACGCGCAGTTAAGATATGCATAACTCTATGGTGTTTTGGAGCAAATCTGTCTGCCACATAGACAGGTTGCATAAGATGCAATCCTCAAAAACTATAAACAAAACAACACAAAGTAAAATAAATCATGAGTAAGACTAGATTTAAATGTGGTTTAAACATAAAGTTCTGTGCATATAAAGCATATTAAAATGATTTTGAATGGTTTGTTTGACTGAAACCTGGAGTAATGGCTTCTAACATTTTAAAATAGTATAAGATGGACATGTTTAGACCACTAAGATGAATAAAAAAAGTAAAATTCTGATGGTGTCTGTCATAAGTATGGTGTGGGGGAGAAGCATGGAGATGAGGGTCTTTTAATGATCAAACTCAGATAAACAGGAGGACTCACATAATACGAATAAACTGAGATTTAACACAGCGGAAGATACCCACGCTGCGCTGAACATAGCATAGACAAACAGACAAAGACTGAGGGAAAGCACAGGGTAGACATACACAGGGGAATGATTACAGAGATTAGACACACCTGACAAGACTAACAAGGTGATTGATGACAATTCAATTGACCAGGAAGTAAACAAACAGACAAGACAGTTATGTGACAGTGTTGTGTTTAATATAAATATGTAAAATTATACATAAAATATATATGCATATGTGTATGTGAATGTGTTTATGTTTTTATATTTATTTATACTTTTGTTTCATAATCAGTTTTGCTACTGTGTGTTCCACTTGCATATAATTTCTTGGACCTGAAGCAAAACAACTTGACAAAATCTAATCTTGCCTCATTTGTGTGATTCATTTATCATGAATCATGAATCGATACAGGAGATTGATGAGAAAAGGTGAAAGACAAACTGTTTAATTTTTTATTTACATTTTTTTTTAATTTATTTATTTGTCATACAGTAAAGTTCACTTTTTGTGGATGTTCCTCAGTGGATTGCCTGCACCTGCTTGCTTAGTGAATGGAGACCATATAAACAGGTGTCACCTTCTCAAAGGGCATTTCCATGTCAGTGGGACCTTAAAAGTCCTGTGTGTTTATAGCATCTGTTTTTTGATCACACAGCATCAGGCCTTCATGAGTTACATCATTTTACCCCTGAGAGGATGAAAACATGTCACTGCATCATGTGATGTGCATGTCATTTAGCCCCTCTATGACCATACATTATAAGACCACAGTGGGAGATGCTATAGTATGATTATATTACAGATAAAAATGAAAACCCATCATTGAACTTATATAACAATCAGATTATGCAAACCGTATAGAGGTGAGATGCGTTGCCTCTGTAAGGATGTTTTTTAAAGCTAACCACCCACACAGATGAGGTCAGTGGCAGCAGTTGTGATCCTGTTGTGTAAATGTTTTGAACATGACTCAGTTTGACTCTGATGTAGCTAGTGCTAATCTGAGTAATGTTTTCTTCACAAATACATAAGGGAACTGGGGAAGAGGGAATACGAGAGCAATGGGGTCTGTTGAGGTTATGCGGAATGAATTTGTCTTAAAATACATGCAGATGAGTTTTGTGGCTGAGATATTTGTGATGTGATATTTGTTCTGGGGTTTCGTTTTGTTTTATTGTGTGAATTTAAACTTTAATGTAACTGCCATTCAGAGCTAAACTTGCTGGTGTGTTTTGGATAATTTTCCTCTTGTCAAACCCAAGTTCACATCAGCTTGAGGTCATGAACAGATGGCTGGAAATTCTCTTTCAGTATTGTTTGGTTGACAGCAGAATTCATGGTTACATTTATCACTGCAACTCTTCCAGGTCCTGAAGCAACAAAACAGCCCCAGACCATCACACTACCACCACCATATTTTACTGTTGGTATTATGTTCTTTTTCTGAAATGCAGTGTTACTTTTTCACCAGATGTAATGGGACACATATCTTCCAAAAAGTTAAACCCTTGTCTCATCAGTCCACAGAGTATTTCCCAAAAGTTTTGGGGATCATCAAGATGGTTTCTAGCAAAAATGAGATGAGCCTTAATGTTTATTTTTTGCTCAGCAGTGGTTTTTGTCTTGGAACTCTGCCATGCAGGCCATTTTTTCCCAGTCTCTTTCTAATGGTGTCAAGAACATTGGCCTTAACTGAGTCAAGTGAGACCTGCAGTTCTTTGGATGTTGTTATGGGGTCTTTTGTGTCCTCTTGGGGTAATTTTTGTTCCGCGTTTTTGCCATTTGTTGATAATGGCTCTCACTGGGGTTTGCTAGAGTCTCAAAGCTATAGAAATGTCTTTATAAGCTTTTCCAGACTTATAGATCTAAATTTGTTTCTCATTTGTTCCTGAATTTCTATGGCTCTAAACATTATGTCTTGCTTTTGAAGCAGGTAATATTTAAGTGATTTCTTGATTGAGAACTGGTGTGGCGATAATCAGGCTTGTGTATGGCTAGAGAAA
This sequence comes from Rhodeus uyekii, assembly GCA_037043235.1. Lineage (NCBI taxonomy): Eukaryota > Metazoa > Chordata > Actinopteri > Cypriniformes > Acheilognathidae > Rhodeus > Rhodeus uyekii. The sequence continues at coordinate 3,195,245 of JAWRVZ010000034.1, forward strand.
TTGAACTCTGGTGTGATAAACAGTTAAGTAATGTTTTAACAGGTGGCGCAAACAATTTTTCACACAGGGTCATGTATGTTTGGATTTTGTTTTCCCTTAATAATAACTGCATTTGAAAAACTGCATTTTGTGTTACTTGTGTTATCTTTGAGTAATATTTAAATTTGTTTGATGATCTGAAACATTTAAATGTGATTTAAAAAAATCAGGAAGTGGGCAAACTCTTTTTTTCACACCACTGTATTCACCCGTAGCAGGTAAATACAGGTGGAGCTGGGGAAGATGGAGGGTTTCTAAAAGTGTGCTGCTACTGCTACAGCAAATGCTAACCAAGTATTTGAAGGGTGAGTAGCGTGCTCATTGGCTACTGATACAGCAGGAACCAGTCAGCTGTGCCCTATATAGAATGATGTGATTGCAAGCAGATTGAGTTAAGGACCTATTATCCTGCACTAGAGTTTTATGACAGACTTTTTTCTGTATATAATCAATGAATATATGGCACAGTAACAAGGCAGCGCAAATTACTTTCTTTCACTCTTGGTTTTTGTAGGTAAAATGAGAGAAAGACAGGAATAGAGTGAACTCCTTTGAGATTTTCTCCCCCTGTGCTTAAGTTTGGGTTGTCACATTATTATTCATATATTCTAAGAGATTTTGGATTATCATTTGAATAGATTAATATTCTTAGAGTATGCAGGCATGCACTCCTGGAGGAAGAGTCTTTAGTAAGCCTTTACTTGTCAGGACAGCACACTGCATTAGTAATGCTGCTGTCAGAGATTGCCATTTCATTCAAAAGCACCTAAAAGCTCATCTACACAAATCTAAGTATCGGTTAGAGATCTTGTGGTCTGTGCGATTCAATTTACAATCTTTTTACATATATTATTCCAAATATATTTTTAGCCTGAGTCATTTTGCTTTTGTTGTTTTGTATTTGTCTCCCTAAAGACAGAAATGGAGACAGGAACCAGATCTATTTTATGACAGAAAAACAACTTTTTCTCTGAGGCGGTTGTCTAGAATTACTAACTGATCTCTGTTTTAACGTCTTTTTTTGTGCTGTTCTCCACCTCTCAGAGGACAGATAGAGATGCTGAACACCTGCAAGGCTCAACGGCCTCCAATAGAAGTGGTTTAAGTTTTCAGAGATCAGATATGATCTGCCTGACAGCTTTTGGGCAGTCTGAAAGACTCCATTTGAAATGACAATTTTATGTACACATAGTTTTTACATAGACATACATTTAGATTCCTCTCTTTTTTGATAGATTTTGTCTTTATCTGTGTTGTATTTTTTTTATCTGCAATCTTCAACATCTTACTCATATATTAATAACAACCCTTTCAGTGTAACGTGATCGTCTTTATTCTCTGAATGAGAAGTTGCACATGAGCCATGTGTTTTCAGTTTTCCGAAGCCAGTGGATTATGCTTACTGATTACTACAAAACACGTCTCTCAGAGGGTAGGAGATTTTCTTCTAATCCTGCATTATCTCTTTGAGTTATGCTGTGGACAGCAGTATTTTGCTGTCATACGGTACACGTGTTGGCTTTGCAGACATCTGATGTAACAAGGTGCTGTTTGTATGTTTACCTTGGCGTTTATGCTATATTCCAAGTGATCTTTGTGATCATGTCCGTTATTAAATACATCATTATTTTTTTGTCAAATACAATTTATTAAAGACAAATTGAGCTGAATCTTTTCATTCTAGCTCAGAATTGAAATACAGAGCCTGAATCATTTTGACCTCTTTTAATATAAATAGTTCTTTTAACGACCCCCTGTGGTTTTTAATGTTGTTTATATTTCTATGTGGTGTTTTTAATATGCTTTAAGACAAACCATATGCAAATTCATAACTCTCAAAAACAGGTCAAAAAATCGCTGGCGTTTCTTACATTTCAAAATACGAAAAAATACAAGGTACAAAAAAAAATACAAATAAAAAAAAAATACAAATACAAAAATATTACATCTCCAATCACGTCAATGTTGTCAAGCAAAAGGCTAATCATATTAATAACCATTGTCTGATGTTGTAAAGAGCGATACCTTTGTGCAGCGTTTACTACAGTAAACTTGACCGAATGGATCTCTGAGCTGGAATGAGTGAGTGGAGTTAATTAGCATTTTCATGGTCCTGCTTAAACTAAATGAAGAAGTGTAGAATTTGTAAGATTTTAAAACATGAAGAATTTGTTTTCACAGGAAAAAACATTTAAATATGTAATCTTGGTGGTCAAAGATGAGTTTTAAGGGATACAATTATTGACTACTGGGGAACTTTAAATTCTAATAATATTTCTCAATATTACTGTTTTTACTTATGTTTTATTAAGAGCATAGGACTAACAATGGCTCTTTAAATGACTCTGTAATTATTCCATCTATGCACAGTTTGAGAAGGTGAGAAGCCGGGACGTTGTTTTAAGATAATTTTCCTATTTAAAATTTGTGTTCGTAAGAAAATTACCACACTGCTTCCATACATTCCCACTCATTCATCCAATACACTTCCTTTACATTTCAAGAGCTTTTATTAGATCCTTAAATTTAGAAAAACAAGCTCTCGAATATAAAAAACCCTGGAGGATCAAGAGAGGATGTCAGGAACAGACAAAGCAAAACAGGCAATTTGTTTTGTTTTTTTAAAGCATGTTTTGGTAGATTTACAGTTTTTTAAATGGGATATAGGACATAATTTGCTAGTAAATTTGTTGCCTGAGCAACAGTGTACGATGTGGAGGTGTGTTTAATTAAGGCAAAGCACGATAAATGCAAATTGAAGCACCATCAGACAGCTCAGATGGACAGCCCTCAGTGTGTGAGTGAGAGGGGGAGGGGACGGGTGCGTAAGAGCGCAAATGGGGAGGGTGAGAGACACATAAAGAAAGAAGAGAGAGGAAAAGAGCAGTAGAGTAAGAGCAAGAGAGCGATACAGACAGCAAATGAAGTGGGAGGATTAATGCTACTAGCAGGTGTGCGACTGACTTGAGAAGCTCACCGCTGCCAAACGGGAGAGGAGATCTTGCATCCATCCACACGCAGTGAGTAATCGCACTGTATCTGTGTACAGGAATATCAAGCATGACAGTTGAATGGGTTTTGGTATTTCTGCCATTTGCTGTACTGGTTAGGAGATTGGCGGGACAGCCAAAGCAGTTGGCAGGTGTGTGGCTCATGAACGGTGTCATTTACAATATGCCTTTAGAAACGAGCAGATTGCCAAAGCTTTCATTTACTTACATAGAGGGAAGCTGAGAGATCTTTTATGCAGCTAGAGAGGCAGCATTGAGCACATCTACAAGCAGTAACTGACATTCGTTCACGGCTTATCGTTTACAATTAACTTCTTAACGGGTGACCTACCAACCTGTTTAGGCATTCTCCAAGCTTCAGTGGTGCTCGTGGAATACAGGAATTGACTTGTGAGCTTTTTTGTGCTTTGTAGTTTTCTCCAATGTCACATCTGAGACCGTAGTTCATATTTCATTATAGCTCCCCTTTATTTTATTCTGCATCTGCTGTGGTTACTCAAACTCACAGAAGGCGGAGGTGAAATGGTAATGAAACATTGCAGCATGGTAGCAGAACCTCAGGAGTTAATGGTTTATGTAATTTCACATGTACTGCATTCCTCTTATTGGCAGACTTTAAATATTTGATTTATTCTCAAATGAACTTCGCTAACCAAGAGGAAAGCGGGGTAGATGGTGGAGTTATAGAAAGAGATTTGATGTCAAGTTTTAGATATTAGCTGAGAGGAGAAAGATTTATTGTCAAATAGACAATTAGTATGCTCCCAGATGCTGGTGAATTAATTACAAATTAGTGATTGAGAGGTGAATATTGTCTATTGTCAGTTTGTCTGCCTGCTAATATTAACTTGATGATGCACTTTTGTAATAGTAATGCACCACTATTAAAATTTGGGCTGATGCCATTAAACTTAATATTATAAAATTATTATTCTTAATTAAAAAAATCCATTACCGTTTTGTCAAAATACAGTAAATACACACAATCATAAAATCAAGTGGATTTAAGCATAAACATTTTGATGTACAGTGCAAAAATGTATTTATTTTACAGTGTCCCTGTTACACATTTTACATGTGTATAGTAGTTAATATATAGTAATACCATCAGTTATGCAGTTACATGCAACTAACCTGAAACCAAACCCTAACCCTATTTGTACACTGTATAAAGTACATGTAGTTGATTAGTATTACTTAGTACTTAATTGTTTTGCTACGCTGTAACATGGACGACTTAAAATAAAGTGTAATCAAAAGTTATATTTATTTTGAGATTTATGATTATTTTATAGATTAACTGTATTATATTAGGAATATTTAACTGTACTTTTTTGTGTTTTTACAAATGATCTTTAAGGGAGTGTTAATGATGGGAAAGGTCATTTAAATGTGAAAATAGGGAAAATTACTTGCACAACTGAATATCCAACATCAATATATACCAATGTATCAGTTATGGAGTCCAATCAATTCAAATATTTGTTCTATTATTATGCATTTCTTTTCTTTAAACATTGTGACTAACGTGTTCTTGACCAAAAAGATTGAGATGTTTTATTGGAAAATCTGGCTGAATTTTTATGAATGAAACTTTATTGTACTAATCTGCATCATGAAAGATTTTCTGCATCTCAGAAAAAGATTTAATACAATACCGCAGTGATTGCTTTTCCATGATGTATCACATTTTGTAAGAATTTTTTTTTTATGTCAAAACAGGTTGTGTGTGAGCATCCAATAATGTTATGTATAATTTCATGGCTGTACTCCAGTAGTGTAGTTTCACAGGGCTCTGATGCCTGCAGACTTCAGCGAGGATTTTGACTGTTTGGTGCATGGTATTGGTTTCTGGGCTGTTCAGCTGTAGGGAGTGAAATAATGATCCCGGTTGTGAATACAGAGCGTTCCCTCAGCAGTCCGGTGGGAATTTCTTGTCTGTGTGGAAAGAGAATTAGTACACTGGAATTCTAATTACTCTGTACTGTAATAAACCAACCAGATCTGTGTGTCAGTTAAACATTACAGTAAGTTACAGCTACATTAGTACTTCACCACGACCACATATTGAGCTTTTAATAATATCCCGTTTTTACAGCAAAAATGGGATATGCACTTTCAAGATCCTTTCATTGAAGTTAATTTAAAGGATGGTCAGTTAGTGGAATTAGTCTAATTGAGCATATCAGCACCTATGGGCAAAACCGTATGAGACAGCAGAGCTGTGTGAGGATGTTGGCTGCTTGGATAGATTTTGTTTTATCATTTGTTTTGGCTCTGAGCTGTGGTTCATTTAAGGTCTGTGTTCCAGCCCTGCCGATCACTCCTGCATTACATCACATCCATTACCCACTGCAATAATCCACACCACCTAGATATGGATGAGTTAAAGGCAAAGGTTCTCTGAAATTCTCATATGTGGCTTGTGGGGCAATCTGGAGGTTAATTTACAACACGCCTCAAATGATGGTTTGCGGTAATGCATTAATGTTAACGTGAACTTGAAGGCCATATGGCCTTGTCTTATAAATCTCATTTACCTGTAAAGTAGCTGTCTGGTTTTGATGGATGGGAATAGAATATGCAAGCAATGGGGTGACTGCTGCCGTAGAGCTCAGACTCTTGTTTTTTCTCCCACAACCAGGGTGTTGCAAAACTGAAGCCCGATGTATTTCATTGAGTTGTCTCGAATCACTATATTCTGCATGCATTCATCAGCGGGCTCCAAAAGTGTGGTTAGATTTGCAGGAGCCTTTCCTTTCGCGACAGTAATGATAAATGTGGTAAATTCTGATTAACTTGTATTAGAATTTATAATAGATAATGTTAAGGTAATTGATTTTTCACTAAATAATTATATTAAAACTACAGCATATGCAGCTATAGTTTCTTTGTGTTGGTTGCTATTTTTCATAACAATTACTATAGATTGAAAAAAGAAAGAAAAGCTTTAACATTGGCTTTAGCAGGGTAATGAGAAGCCATCAATGGTCTTACTGTAACAAATGTAATATTTTCAGTATAAGGAAATATTAAATTAAATTATTTTAAGTAATATTCTGTCCAACTGATAAGGTTTTAGGCTCTTAGTTAATAATTACTTGTTTACATACTAGTTCATTATATTATTTAATACTTTATCAACCATCTTTGTGTGTTGATATCACAAAGACCATTTTGAAAAAATAAAAACAAACAAGAAAACAAATAAATCTCATGAGGGAGCATGCCCCGGGCCCCTGCTAAACAGTTCATATGTCAACCCCCTGAATGTTGAAACAAATACTATACCCTTGCTCACATCAATCTGTAATGGGCAAACTGGAAGGTTACCTCTCTTTTTGAGAGATTCATCACAAGTTTCCTTTTGTATTTCTCTTGCAAACTAGAGAGATATCAGAGGTGCACATTTATAATAGTTCTCAACTTAATAGACTTGGTTCTCAACTTTAATATCACTATTACAACCCTTCTTTGATGTCAAAAAGAAGGATTTTCCCAGATATGGATCTTCAGACAAGTCTTTTTTTCCTACAAGCACTGAGAAGGAACTTCATTAAAGAGCTGCACTGCTTTTTACCAAGTGCACTCAAATGCACTGAAACACTGCTGCACTGTATTTAAAAAGCTTTTTTTACATTATCAGCATAAATACGCCTGGGTTCTCTTCAGATCAGACTCACATATATTCACAAAACACAGCACTATTTGCTTACCGCATTTTATTCTGAATGCAAATTGCATTCTGACTAATTATATGGGCACATTTGCTCAAATGCGTGTGATTTGCATAATTCCCTTACTTGTACCAAGTATTCTTATGTGTAGCGTACAATTCAGTTTAATTGTACTCAAGATTTTATAGTTTTCCATTTCCTAAATTACCATTGAAGACATTTGTCGCAGCGCAGTTTCTGGTGGATTGTCTGTCAGTGTGCATTTTTATGAAAACATTTAGCAAAGAATAAATTCACCAGCTGTCTTATTATGAAGCATTTAGAGCCATTCTTTAGCTCACTTACATCGTCCTGAACCTTATTTAGCCTGCAATGTAATACAATCTGTTTTTCCTCAACTAAAGTGTAATGGGAAATCTAATAATGGCCTCATGTCAAAACAATAGGAGTCTGAAAAAAATGTAATTATAAAATTAGATTATACCATCCCCCGCATATATTGCGCATCACCTCTACACCTCCATGGCGCTTTGCACTGAGGGAAAAACTAGCTAATCTAAATGCAAAGCCTGCTCAGAGGTGCTGACCGTACGGCCATGTGGGAGGGAGGGGATTGGTGATACAACTGTCATTATTCAGGCTAACACACTTCCTCTGCTGTGACCCCGTGGCCTTTGGCCATTTAGAGCAGTTGTTCTCAAGTGATTTTGCTTCAGGTCCTACATTGGACATTAAGTGGTGGTATTAAATAATATTGGCTATATTAGCTACTCAGATTATTTTGTACTAAATAACTATGAAGTTTGTTTGGACACACAGCCTTTCACGTTAGCAATAAAAATGGCTATATTAGCTAGAGCAGATAAATTTGGATACCGGTAAATAGGAACCTTATAAAGTTAATAAGCTTTTTTTGTTTTATTAGGGCTGTCAAGTTAACATTAATTTAATATGTTTTAATTATACAAAAGGTGAATATTAAACAATTAATCATTGACTGACAAGCCTAAATTATTTGCATTTCACATTGTTTTCCCTGCTGTGACCCTTCCAGAAGGCTGAGAAAAGAACCGCTTGTGTAGTTTTATATTGTGATGTGTCTTTGTGTATGTGCACAATGTGTACTGCTGAACTGAAGAGCATCTCTCATTACAGGAAACAGGATGGAGGAGAGCCCTGCATCTCTAACACACTAGATCCTTCACTGTTCCAGCCATCACTGCCCCACAACGGCCCCGCGTTCCTCAAGGTAGCACAAGACTCCTGCCTGCCTGCATGCTGAGAGTCCAACCATCCTGCCAGTGCTTGACTTCTGCTTGCTGAGTTTCACATCTCCTGAACAATTTGCTCCATTACTGTGTGCCTGTGTAGAACTAATACTGATTTTGCATGAAGCCAGTGTTTGGAGGGATGATTACGGACATTTCTGTTTAATATTAATACACATGATTGACATGCCATGCAGTTAAATGAGAGTGATGTAATTAAATGCCAGATGCTATTAATTAAAAAATGTCAGGCTGGTTTCTCAGTCACACCAATTATTTCATGAGACAAACTAATGCCTGTCAAAATAGTATTGATTGGGTAAGGTCATTTATCCAGTGACTTATACTGTAGCTCAATGGAGCTTTGTGAACTAAAGCTGCTTGTGACCCTTATAGTAACAGTTCAAACCAAATGAAAATTCTATCATCATTTATTCAGCATTATTTAGTTCCAAACCTGAATGGTATTGGACATTAAAGGAGAAATGTTAAAGCACATACTCTTTTCCAAGTGAATACAATGTAATATTATTATAAAGTGTTTTAAATGGCAATATTCCAAGTATTTTGGACTATAATAGCTTTTTGTGAGGAACTGACTGACTCAAAGTGAGTCAGTGAGTATAAATCATTCAGGCTGTTTTTGTGAACAAGATCAACTGATTAATTGAAAAGATCTGACTCAAAAGAATGATTCCTTAAATCACTACTTTCATTAACTTTCATGAAGCAAAGAGACCTTATGTTAAGGTTTCCAATGAAAATTTACTTCAGTTTTGTTTCTCTCATAAAGCTTTTGTATGACTTCAGAACACTTGGATGCAAGAATCATATGAATTGATAGGTTGATAACCACAGTTCCCTGTCAAGGGAACTCAACACTGCGTCGGAACGCATATGGGAACGCATTAGCGTGATTGTCTCTTGAAGCGCAATTGAAACCAGGTGTGCGAGTGCAATCACCGAGGGTGATATCATGAGCCAGGAGTATATAGGCACGCAGTGAACTAGAAGCCGCAGCTTTAGTGTCTTCAACAGCGCTCGAAGCTAACGTGTGTGTAAGGTGCATTGCTGGCTGTAAGTTTGATTTTCACTTACCTGTGTTTTGATGGCGGTTACACAAATTTCTGGCGTTGTGTCACTCCTGCCGCGTTTCATCACGGGCAGTGATATACACGCTCTCTGTGTCACATGCATGCTCACTGCTCGAGGGCTCTGAGTGTGCAGAGTGTTTTGCGGCTGCTGCTGCGCACTCTCTGCTCTTGCCTGGCAGTTTTTGAGGGAACTGCTCAGGCTCGCGGTCCTCGTGATCTGGCCCCGCTGCAGCTGAGGCTCAGCGGCGGTCGCGCACGGAGATCACAACTGGGTTTAACAGCGGGGTTGGAGACGGGGACGCCTTTTCTTCTCCCTTTCCTGTTAAATCTACCCTCACGAAGGACTCGGAAGCGCACCACGTGGTGACTACTTCCGACCAGGGTGAGGAAGCGTTGCTGAACCTCTCCAATTCTGAGAAGTTGGAGGTGGATTTAGTCAGCATCGATGTGGATGAGGTTGAACCGCCATCAACCTCATCTGCATTTGAGGAGCTGCTTGAGGTTTGACTCGGGCAACGGCGAGACTGGGTCTCGAGTGACCAGCTGAGCCAAGGGAAAAAATGTCTGCCGCCCGAGTGCAGCCTCAGCGTCGGGGTTTGCTTTTGTCCCCGGACCTTCACATCGAGGTGTTGAGGTCCTGGAAGTAGCCCGCTTCTCACAGAGTGTATAGCAGCGTTAAGCCGCTAACTATGCTACTCTTGTGGCCAGTTACGGGGCGATGCCTAGAGTGGAGGTTGGCGAGTTATTTCGCCCACCACTCATCGCCGCCCCTGAAATCCCGACGCCGCCCATATCCTCGATGAGGGCAGGGGATGGCCCTTAGGCAGTCGCCGAGCTGCGCAGGGCCACTGCTATCTCTCTCTGCGCCATGCATTTTGACCGCGCTGAGAGAGAGAGAGATAAGAATATCCTCTTGATGCCCCTCTTATGCCTCCTGGCCTCTTCGGTGATGCTATCGAGATAGCCGTCGAGAGGTTTCATGAGGCTGCAAAGCGGGAGGTAGCATTCAGGAGAATTCTTCCCCGTCGCTCTCTAGTGTCTGGGACTGCGAGCCAGCCGCAGCCCAGCAGCGGCTCCTCCTACCGCGCTGCTCAGCGGCAGAACGTTGTCACCTGGCAGCCCCCTCTGTTTGGTGGCAGTACAGGTTGTCACGCTCAGCTGCAGCCTTCTGGCAGGACAGATCTGAGGGCTGTCCTCCAGGCTAAGGAGGCAAAGAGCAGAAGGCCCTGACGCTAGCGTCCTTCGGCCTCACAGGGGCCCCCCGCTGGTCTACCTCGAGGGGTAGATCAGTGCCCTGTAAGCGCGGTAGCAGGCTCGGTACCTCGAGGGGGCCGGGTCATGCTCTTCCCAGGTAGCCACTTCCGGTTGTGCTCCACACAGGGCGCACTGGGCAGGATGCCCCCTCTGAGGAGGGTTTTAGAGCATCTGCTCCGGAGGCTCTGGTGCCAGCCAGGGCCCCGAGTGGAAAAACACATCTGTTCAGAGGTCGGTCTCGAGAGACTGATACCCCTAGAGGATTTCCTGGCGGCGTGGCAGTGCCTCCCAGGTATCTCTCGATGGGTCCTGCGTACCGTATCAGAAGGATACGCTACTTGGTTCCGGGTCCATCCACCCGGATTTTTCGGGGGTTCTGCCAACTCTGGTGGTCCCCGAGCAGGCTCTGGTCATGGGACAGGAAGTCGACTCATTGCTGGGGAAAGAGGCCATAGGATATGTTCCTCTCTCAGCCAGAGGTCCGGGCTTTTATAGCCGTTACTTCATCGTCCCTAGAAGGGATGGAGGCTTGCGTCCTACTTTAGTTCTATGCCACTGAGATTCAGAGAGTTAACTCTGAAGCAGTTTGTAGTACAAGCCAGGTCTGAGGACTGGTTTGTCGCGATAGATCTGAAGCACGCATATTTACACGTCTCCATCCTTCCACAGCACCGGAAGTTCCTCAGATTCGCCTTTGGGGACAAGGCTTATCTACATTGAGTTCTTCCGTTCGGCCTAGCTTGTCTCCTCACACTTTCAACAAGTGCGTGGATGCAGCTCTAGCTCCGCTACTGGGAGTTCTGGAGTAGATGTGCTCGGCCTCCGAGGGGGCCTAGCGCATGGTTTTGGTCTCACAACCAAGGTTGCTAAGACTGCTCTCCTCTCCAGAGCTGGCCACTAGAAACCGTGTATCCCTGCCAGCTGTTTCCTGCGGGCCAGCTCGGCTTTAGGGCTCTCTCTTCCCGAGAGGTTTATGTGGCTAATCTGCTTACCACATACCTCCGGGTAATTCACCTTCGGTGACGGTTTCTCCGTGGCTCCCGTATCTCTTCAACGACCGGCTCTTTTCTGGCCCAGTCTCGGGAGATCGCGGTGCGACATCGAGATGTCGTTCTCGCACACATATAGGAGCTTGGGCTGAGACTGAATACCGGGAGGAATGTACTCTTGCCGAGGCAGAGCACTACGTCCCTCGGTGTTGTACGGGACTTTGTGTCAATCTCGCATGGTTTCTCCCATGCGTGTTGCCTCTATCCCGTCCACAGTCAAGAGCATGAGGCTAGGCCGGCCACTCATGGTCAGACGCTTCTAGGAAGTGTTAAATTTTGTGGCGGCAGTTCCCAGTGCTTTTCCACTAGGCCTGCGCCATCTGTGACCATTATAGTGGCTCAAAAACCAGGGGGTTTCCTCGAGGGGCAACCTTTCCCGCCTGATCAAGGTCTCAAAGCGATGCTGCGGGTCTTGCATCAGTGGAAGAAAGCCTGGTTTCTTTCCCGAAGGCCCGTACTGGGATCACTCTGTCACCGCGTGACGCTGTTGACAGACGCCTCCCGCTCGGGTTGGGGGGTGGCCCCGAGGGGCCGCTCGACTTAGGGTCTGTGGAGCAGACTCCACCTCTCCTGGCATATAGTATGTGCCGGAAGCGTGGCTGTCTGTTTAGCACTTCAAGCTTTTCTCCCAGACCTCCTGTGGACCCAAAGGGAAACTCAGCTCCCTTCGAGCAGTTTACATCCCGGGGTCCCCAAAATTCGGGGGCAGACTTCCTGTCGAGACAGGGGCTGAGGCCCGGGGAATAGGACTCCGCACCGAGGTGTTGGAGCAGATGGGGGGAATTCCGGCCCGTTCCGTCTCGAGAGACGGCTCGCTGCCTGCTCTATTCTCCCCTGTTCTCCCAGCTTCTCTCTGGCTGGATGCGATACGACATGAGTAGCTGAGGCTCCTCTTGTACACCTTTCCCCGGTTGCTCTGCTCCCAGGGTTCTAGAGAAAGTTCGCCAGGACAGGGTCCGTCTCACCTTTATTGCCCCGCAGTGGCCGGGCAGGGTGTAGTTCTCGGACTTGGTGTCCCTCCTAGACGGCACTCTTTGGAGGTTCCCGTCAGAGTGGACCTTCTGTTCCAGGCTTAGGGCAGGATACTTCATCCTCGCCCGGAACTGTGGAATCTGTGGGTCTGGCCTCTGAGGTGGCCCGACTCATAGACTCAGGTCTCTCGACTGAGGTCGTTGAGACCATTCTCCACTCTAGAGCCCCGTCCACGAAGAAGCTCTACGCTCAGAAGTGGAATATTTTCACTTCCTGGTGCAGTGACAAACATTTAGACCCAGTGACCTGCCATGTGGTATCGTCCTGGAGTTCTACAAGAAAAGTTCGCTGCCGGGCTGTCCCCCTCCACGCTTAAGGTGTACATGGCTGCCATTACGGCTTACCACGTACCCCCAAGTGGTACCCCTCGGGGTTGGGACCCCCTAGTAGTGCGTTTCCTTCGTGGCCCCTTGAGGCTAAGGCCAGCAGTACGCTCTCGGGTGCCACCCTGGGACCTGTCCCTGGTTCTCCAGGCTCTGTCCCAGGCACCCTTGAGCCACTTGAGGACATCTAGGAGGAATTCCTCACCCTTAAAACGGTGTTCCTTTTAGCCATCTCCTCCCTTTAGAGGCTTGGTGACCTTCAGGCCCTCTCAGTGGCCCCTCCTGTCTGGAGTCTGTTCCGTGTCTGGCGAAAGCTTTCCTCTTTTCCAGACCTGGATATGTTCCTAAAGTGCTTTCGAGCCCGGCTCGTCACACTATACTGCAGGCCTTATGTCCTCCCCTCCAGTCGTGACCAGGAGTCCAAGAACAAGGTCTGTCCAGTGTGAGCACTGGACACCTACGTCCGCAGAGCGGTTTCATGACGTAGGTCAGACCTACTCTTTGTATGCTTCGGGGCTCCTAAGGGAGCTCCAGCGTCAGAACTAATTGAGCAGGTGGATAGTCGAGACTATCTCACTGATTTATGACTCGGCGGGTCAGCAGTTCCTACTGCATGTCCACGCCCACTCTACCCGGAGCATGGCTACCTCTAAAGCTTTCGGCGCAGGGGCTCCCCTTGCTGATACTTGTGATGCGGCTGGCTGGTCCTCACCGCATACTTTTATTAGGTTCTACCAGTTAGACCTTAACCCCGCTTTGGGAACCTTGGCCCTTTCGTAGTGAGCTACGTTAGCTTGGCGTACTCCGTTCGCTGAGGCGGCGTGGGTATTCTCGTTCCCATACGCGTTCCGACGCAGTGTTGAGTTCCCTTGACAGGGAACGTCTCAGGTTACTTACGTAACCCTAGTTCCCTTAGAGGGAACGAGACACTGCGTCTCGTAGCCTCAGCTCCATCGCACGCCGGCTGTTTCAGACACTAGTTAAGCTGAGGCTGCTAGTCTGCTGCGTGCAGTTATACTCCTGGCTCATGATATCACCCTCGGTGATTGCACTCGCACACCTGGTTTCAATTGCGCTTCAAGAGACAATCACGCTAATGCGTTCCCATATGCGTTCCGACGCAGTGTCTCGTTCCCTCTAAGGGAACTAGGGTTACGTAAGTAACCTGAGACGTTCTCATTCACTTTCATCATACTGAAAGTGGGCATGATATTTGTAAAAAGAAAATATTCAAATTTGTTCCATGAAATAAACAAATGCATACAAGTTTGAGGGCGAGTAAATGATGTATAAATCATATATATCAAAAAACTTTTCTGAGATGCATCACTGCAATCAGAACAAACTTCTTTCATTGCACAGACAGAGCATGTAATCAGCTACTAAAATACACCTTCAAGTGTTGAAGCTTCAGTGCTTGTGTAAATGACTTACTCAGACAAACTCGTGCATGAATTTCAACTGCATGGTTGAACTTAAGCTGATGGAAAGCCAAAATCTATTTTTAATAAGAAGAGAGTTTTTTATTGTCATACTGAGCTATTGCACAAATCAAATGTATTGCATTTTAATATCTACTGATCCACAGATAATCTATCACTTGAAACAGGGTCCTGAGAGAGATAATATAAGGGCCCTTTAAACCCTTCTTTAAGTCAAATGTTATTAGTTTCATTGTTGAGCCATGCTTAGTTTGGAATTGTTTGCCGATGTTGGCGATTGTGTCCAACAAAGTTAGATATGAGGGTCAGGTTGTCAAAGCGCATGGCTAAAGAATAAAATCCTTTGTGTATTGTGTGTACGTAGTTTGAGTGATCTCTCTGTGTGTTGGAGATTTTAGGACTTTTAAACTCCGTGAGCTCAGCTTGCGATTAAGAGGATAAGTTTTGGGTGATGTCAGAGTCCTTTAACTGCATCCACAGTTCTGCAGCATAGTTTATCTATAATACAACGGAGGATTACCTCGCGTGTTTTAAATTGGAGAAAGAAAATGAATGGAAAAAAGTCTTTGGAGATAATGTTTTGTTAGTCAATTAAATTTGTAAAAAATATCAGATGATTTTTTTAGTACCGTTTAGTAAATGGAAAATAATGTGGAAAAGAAGCGTCCTGTATTCCATATTTTCCCAGAGGCTGCTCGGTTCTTGATTATGTTTCTATTTTAATAGTTGGCCAAAAATGAACATTCTGTCATCATTTACTCACCCTCGTGTCATTCCAAGCCTGTATGACTTTCTTTGTTCTTTAAAACAAAAGAAAATACTTTGAGAAATGTGTTGTTTCTTTCTTCTGCTGAACACAACAAATCATACAGGTCTGGAATGACATAAGGGTGAGTAAATTATTTCACCCCAAAAAAATTGAGGTGAACTGTCCCTTTAAATTTCAGCTTTGTGCCAGATGTTTCTGATGAAATTAGAGAAATTAGTATAGATACAAATGAAGCAGTTGTAAAAGTAAAAACATTTATGTGGTTAGTGGTCAGATAAACCATTTTGGGGATTTGATGAGAAATGTTTGAGTGCATATTGAAATCTCTGACACTGATTGCAGATGTGTGAACTGTATCTAAGCTGATGGAAAGCCAAAATCTATTTTTAATAAGAAGAGAGTTTTTTATTGTCATACTGAGCTGTATCTTTAGGAAATCCAACATTTTTGATTTTAAGATTTCTCTTAAAGCTCTGAAAAGTGCACATCTGATCTGAGATTATGGGATCTTTTTCTGAGGAGACTTTGGCAAAGGTCTCTCAATTTGAATTTGCTCTCATTTAATCTTGATGATTAGGAGAACATTCAAGATTATAAGTAGATCTCATTTGTACTTATTCTGTTGGTTACAGGTTTATTTTGTGATTATTTGTCACTTATTCTGTTGCTTAATATTTCTCAATTCATCTGCATTTTGCAGTAAAATTCGAACCCTGCACTTAAATAATATTTGACTTTAATAATTTGACATAACTTTATTGTTGCAATCCCAGAGCATTTCACCACTTATTGTGCTTTGAGCAGTTTGATGTCATTTACATTAGAGTCTACCAAGTCAGAGAGGATTTTAGTTTTACGCACCATCTAATTCTGACCCAGTGTGAGATGTAAGTCTTTTTTTCACCTCTGACGTACATGCTGCAGGCCTGAGACGCCCTTCAGTGAGGGTCTGTTGTTTGAAGGCTAATGGGAATGTCTCACCATTCTTTTTTAATTGTTTTGGAAGCACAAAAAATGATCAAAAATTACACACAGTGGCAACGATGGCCTGCAGTGTTAGTGTGTGCTAGATCAGCTGTAAAACATGGAGCATATGGGGCTGCCTGCTTACATATGACACCCCACTGCTGTAAAGAGAATGAACACTAGCAACTATAACTGAGAACAGTATCTGTGAAGAACTAAATTAAAATAAATGCAATGTCACAAGCTTGTGATATGGAAGAGCTAAAATGCTGTGTCACATTCCCTCTTTCTTTACAAAAAGTTTTCTGTTGCTGTCCTCCATCTCATACAAATGTTGTCTATACATACATATACAGTAGATAGATAGATAGATATATAGATAGATAGATAGATAGATAGATAGATAGATAGATAAACATGATCCTATGTTTCTACAACACTGCATGAGAAGCACTGTTTTAGAGGATATGTGCTTTTCTGGAGAGAAACACTGCTTTTCTGCTAGGTTAATAGTAGCGTCTTCAAAAGTTAGATTAATTTAGTTTAATTTGCACTCAGCTAAGGATGGTCATGGACGAGAGAGAGAGAGAGAGAGAGAGAGAGAGAGAGAGAGAGAGAGAGAGAGAGAATATCACATGAAGGGGATTATTAATTAAGGATTGGCCTGATTTCACAGTGGAGATAATGCCTCTGACATCCTTGTGCATCAGTCCAGTAAGCCCATCAGTATGCTTTTCTCTCTCTGAGCTCTGTGGAAGGACAGAAGTTTTAGTGAAGTCCATTTTGATTACCCCTAGATTATGCGGATATGATTTAAAAAAAGAAAGAAAGAGAACTTTGAAACAGTGGCCAAAAAACATATTTGGACACTTCACCTACCTTTTTAAAAATGTCTGAATGTCAGACTAACTTCACTTTTCTGAGCCATTTTAGGTGACTGTTAGAGGATGTATGAAATATTTCTCCTCACGTGAATGATAGTTGATAACCAGAAAGTTCACAGTATATTATTATATTTATAATAAAGCTTGTTTAGCTTGAAGTGTATTTGCAGTATAATTAAAAAAGAAAGAAAGAAAAAAAAAGCTTAAAGCCATTGCTTTAATATTTTGTTATAGCCTATTATGCAATGACATTCACTTATATATACAGTACGTCAAAGGTTTGGAAACATTACATTTTGAAATAAGTTTCTAATACTCACCAAGGCTGCTTTTCTTTAGTCAAAAATACAGTAAAAACATTCATTATTGTTATTATTATTAATGTTTTAAACATTTTTGCTGATTAACATTATTGTGGAAACAAATGTACTATCCAAACAATAAAAAAAGAGAGAAATTAATACTTAAACATAATAAGAAGAAGAGGGGGAGGAGGAGGAGGAGGAGGAAGAAGAAGAAATGTTACATGAGCACCAAATCATTATATTGAAATGATTTAAAAGCTATTTGATGATTATATTAAAAGCGTTGCCATCAATACATAAATAAAATTTTCAAATATTTTTAAATAGAAAACGGTTATTTTAATTTCTAGTAATTTTTCAAAATATTACTGTTTTTTTATTAAATAAATGCAGCCTTGGTGATCATAAGAAACGTCTTTCAAAAACACAAAAAAATGGTAATGTTTCCAAACTTTTGACAGGTACTGTATGTGTTGCAGAAGTGTTCATTTGTATTGATTATTTGTCTTTTTCTCAAGTAGAAAAAACTATTGATATGTTTTTGTTGTTATTTGGCTGAGGCTGAAACAGAGATAACCGCACCAGCTCTTTATAATTTCCTTTAAAATGTATTCACAATGTCTCTTTAAGACGACTTAAATAAATTTGTTCATTTCTGCTGAGCCCTGTGGGGATTTCCATTTCCATTTCCAAATCCACTCGCTGACTATAAGCTTTATTAGAATAAACTGCCAGTTCTGTCTGGCAGGTTGGCATGAATCATAGATAACTATGAAAAAAAAGTCTCTCAGAACATTTTGGACAAATCTATTGGTTTTCTTCTCTACAGTAAGTCTCTATAGTCAAATGTGCTGATTCATCTGTTTGCATATTTGTTACTGGGTATATTTGAGCTGTTTACAATAGTCAGTTTTATATACAATTTATTAAGAATTTGACAATTTATTGTCCACCTCTTATAGAATATATGATTATTCAGCATCTTCAATAAGTCCAAGCTTTGTTGGAAGATTTGTTTATAACTTTAATTTATATATATATATATATATATATATATATATATAAATATATATTTTTTTTAATTTAGAGCAATGCAAAGTTAGTATTGCTTTTAATACAGTTACTGATCAAACAAGGTTGTTATATTAACTATTTAATATATTTATTATTTAACTATTTAACTATTTAGGGTGTACATGAAAAATGCTTTTCAGGTGGAAGTCATTAAAGATCAGTGGTCAGGCTCTGCTCAAATTTCCAAATAGATTTGAAGTGTTAAAGGACGATCAGAGTTTCAATTGAACAGTTTACTCAAATAATGATGCTAATCAAACTAACAACAGCAACAACAACAACAACCTGTTAAGCTGACATGATAAACCGTCAGTCTTGCATCACAGTCTCTTCCTCACACCCTCTGAGACACCCTCCATCATACTTTTCCGGCAAGCCTATGCTGATTGCACACGTAGGTGATAGCGTGCTTTAATTGAGATTTTGTCCCAAGACACAGAAGCCAAATTAAAGGATTGGCTCTGCATGCTGATCACCTGGGCATTACTTAACTTTAACTAAACTCATGTCTTTACCTGTATAAAATATTCTGAGATCAGAAGAATTTATTCATTTTTTTTGGCTAATGTGGCACAAACCTGTTAACAAAGAATTTTTTTTTTAATAGAAATAAAACCAAAAATCTCTGTGACTTCTTTGTCAGTTCATCAGCTGTTTCCTCACAAAAGTCAGTGTACTGAATTCATTGTATTGAAGAGTGAACGTGATTTCACATAGAACAACATTTTCCTGGATCAACATCTTCAGCCGTTTTTTGACCATCGGGGCGAATGGTTCCAGTGGGTTTCCACTTGAGCCTGGTGTGGTATAGCATGGCATGAACATTATAAACGGCTCTCGACCTGGAATTCTTCGTATGGTTGGCTAACCGTACTGAACCGCGATGCTAGAATGCATGTAGTGACGTGGTAGCTTAGAATTGGTCACTTGTCTGTTGCCTGGCTATCGGTTTCTCTGTAGCTAACTAAGCACGCTTTGAATGGGGTAAACCCAAATTAACAATAAAATGAAAAGAAATATCCAGTCCACTCCAATCTAATATTCATCCTCCATTGTTCGATCGCTTTATCTCATATCATTTGTAAACTTGTGCGTTATCAAGGCAATGACTGATGTATTTGTATTACATACCAAAGAGCTCCGTTATCAGCCCCACATTGTTAAATGGAACCATATCAGTGGCGGTTGGCCCAGATCAGCCCAGAATTGAACAGTTAAGCAAAGAGAACGCTTTGGCCATTGGAAAAGCAGCATTCGTTGATCCTGGAACAACATTTCAATTAACCATTCAGATTTGAGGGATTGTTTACAGTTTGTGTCAAGTTTACGTTTATGACCAAGGTTAGGTGCTTCTACAGTACATCAGTGTTGTTCACCTTCATTTCAGGATAAATTATAGTTAGGCTTAGCGGTAGTGTTACGGTTATGACAAAATATCTGCAGGATAAATTATAGTTAGGCTTAGCGGTAGTGTTACGGTTATGACAAAATATCTGGAGAGGAATGCTGTTCCCAGAACAACGATATATGTTGATCCAGGAACATGTCTCATTTTGCAAAAACACAGTGACGGTCCTCCATAGAAGAAGACAAACCTGGTTTATAAAGTGGCCTTGTTTTCTAGGTCTTCAGTCACAAACCGGATGAGAAGTACTTCCTCGGACATTCTGTACTTGTGATCTTGAGCTCAAGGTGTCAGGCTAAAACAGTACGTCTAATCACGGATAAAGGCAAAAGTTCACTTCAAGAATGAACAAAGTGGCATCAGTGAGATTTTAGGCGTTTTTTAGAAACTGTGCAAGCGGAAAGAGAAAGTGCCACCTATGTTAATGATATTTTATGTAAAGCATGACTTTATTCAAGCCAAAAACAAGCTTATTGCTGAAAAATGCACAATACACAATCTTTCAGCCTGGGGTGGTGTTGTCAGTAATTAAAATTTGAACTGCCTTTATGTCCAGTGTGCCCACTTTACACTTTGGTTTGCTAATGTTTGAGGCTCCTGGTTGGAGGACATCATTTACGAATCACAACCCACCAAATTGGCTAGTAAATTAATTTGTGTTACCTGCCACGACTTGTTAACGGAATTAATTTCAAAGCCTAGATACAATGTTGTACTAAGTTTTGGAACATAAAACTTAGTTTAATGTTTATGAGTAAATACGACTCTGCTCAGGCTTGTCTGACTGCAAGAGAACAGATCCAAATTCAAATCAGCTCAGTTTTATCCTGAACCCCTCCCAGTGAGAGAAAGAAAAAGTGCAAGACGGAGAGAAAGCTAATTCTGTAGGAATGCAACGTCTCTTCCGCAGCTCAGTGTTCCCTGAGAGAGGACAGACTCCAGAGCACCTGGAGTTAAAGAATCTTAATGCTTAAATACACAATTGGACTTCAGGTTACAGACATGCACACACCTCCCAGAGTACACACTGCAGTCTAGTGCTGCCCTGCTGGAGTTTTCTCAATTTATTGACATGGAACCTACTGGAGCTCTCTGGGCTGAATATTTCCTGTCACTTCTGAGGACAGAGGACTTTGTAGCTTTGCACCCTCCACACTATATTTAGCTTTTTGACTTTTGAAGTAGAACATTACTAATAGAGGTTTTGGATTTTACTTTTTGAAAAATGGCTGAAAGTCAGAACGCACTGCTCAAACCACTGCAAGTGACAGTTGCTCATTGGAAAAGACCTGATGCAGTAAGTATGTGAAATCTGCTGGGAGGTAAAAATCTGTTTATGTTATTAATTATTCTTTACAAAAGTCTTAATAATATCTGCAAAATAGACGCAGAGTAGCATATATTGGATTTGTGCAAATTCTGGCATCTCAGAATATATTTCAAGCTTACGTTACCTGATGCATTTGCATGTTCTTACAGAAAAATATCAAAGGTTTTCCTTTTCCTTGTGCAGCAATATTTTATGCAAGCAAGCAAAGCGAATATGGATTTTTTCCCATCACTGACAAAGCTGCTATCGGTGTAAACTGACATGCACTATAATCCCTCATATAATCTTTTCCAGGCTAATCACAGTCCATCATATTCAGTTACCTTTAGTTAAATCTCAAGATCAAATGGATTTTGCTTTTAAAACGGTCCTCACATTCATGCATCTGTTATCTGCTATGATTCAAAAGATTAAACGTTTTTTCCACCTATGTTGCAGTGCAGGATACTGTAAAATATTGCTGCATTATATCATTTCATTTCTGTTTCCATTAGGTTCTATTTCTGTAATCCAATAGGTGTTTGTTCATCTGTGTATGTTTGTTTAGGGAGGACACTGATTACTCTGAACCATAAAGTGCTCATGATATAGAGTTTAGAATTATTAAATGACTTTACTATATGGTGTTTTTATTTGTCGTTTGGCTAAAGAGGGCCTTTGGTAATGTGTTTGTGTTCAGGACTCTTATGACCTTGTGTCAATGGTATTTCAGACTTTAGGAAACTTCACTTTTTCAATGCAGTAGTAGGGTTTGTTTGCTAATGGTGGAGGACTCACACAGTGTACTCAAACAATGGGCTACAGTACACAAAGTATTTGTTCAAGACTGTGAAAAATTCTTCACAGATCGAAGATAATTGTTTCCACTCACGTTCACGTTGTCCCAAAGGCTGGACAGAACTCTACTGTCTGTGCCTTGGAAGTTCTCCAGGCTAGAATAAGCTCACTTCACCTCAGTCACATCAGCTGTCAGTAGATAAGAACATGGTAATGCGTGTAGGAATCAGTCAAAATTAATATGGAGAAGTGCATTTGAGATTTAGAAGTTAAATATTACACGTGCCTTGAATTTCAATAATTTGCCTCATACTGTGAAAGTTTCTGTGTCATATTGCTAATTGGCATATGCATACTTGAGAAATGATTGCAAACTACTTCAGCAGCCAATTATAACCAATTATAATTTTTGGAAATTGTAACTTCATAGCTACAAAGACAATCAGCTATAAGCATTTTTTTTTCCAAAAATGAGAGCTGTTGATTGGGTTATATATCTCTATAGTTTTTCTCCATCTAAAAATCATACTGCCATCAAGCTAGAGAGGAAATGCCGACTCCACTGTATTATGCATGAGTTCGGCCAAAACTAACATTGCCACCAGCCAATATTGAATGTACTTGGCTGTAATAAATGAATGGATCCAACAGTATTATACCTGTAAAGAAGGTTGTATTAGTGTTAAAGTGCCCCTATTTTAAAGGTTCCTAATTTTGTTTCGGAGGTCTTCTACAATATCCTCAAAAGACCTTTTATTTTCTCATAATATATATTGCAGCATTTTCTCTTTTCTCACAGTGTCCTTTCCCAGACCCTACTCCTCTCTGATTGAATAGTTGGCACATTCTTTCATGATTGGTCTACCACTTACAGTGGAAGACGTAAACGAAATGGCCATTACCTCTGGAGCTTCCTCAGCACTTCTATACACAGAAAAACGAACGATAACAATGGTGTCCTCATCTTTTGGAAGTTCACGCAAAGTGGATTTGCTCTCACAGTGCAAAAAACAACATGTTCTCGACATCTCGAAAACATGAACCAAACTCTTTCAGACCTCAGTTACAACTAGCGTGTTTGAGAGCATGTGAAAAATACACGCTGTTCATGGGAAGCCAATGAAGACCATAGGCTAGCATTATGCAAATTTGTTAGAAAACTATGTAATAATTACTGATGACTCATTTGTAGGGAGTTCAAAAATGGTTATTTCTTTTCAGAGACAATAACTCAATTTGTTCACTTCGATCTTTGAATGACCTTTTATATTGATAAATTGCTACATTACACACTGCATGAAAGTTAATATCTGAAAAAGCAATGTTGGGGCACTTTAAAATCTATTATATGGGAAAAACCTTCCTATCCCATTAAAATTTGTTTTAAATAAGTTAGTTGATGAAGTTAACTGGTTAATAAAATGCAATTTGCTGTAAGTAGGTGTATGGTCCTGATATTTTCATTAGGCAGTTGCCGTTAGATGTATCTGGCTCTGCAGTGTCTCGTCTGTGTTGTCAGCCACACCCCTCTCACATCATGAGAATGTAATCTAGGGGTCAACTCATCTCATTTCATCTCATCTCATCTCATCTCATCTCCTCTCCTTTCTTCCAGACTACTGATTTATTTGAAATGATTGAGAAAATGCAGGTAATGTGTTTCTTTTACTTTTCTCGTTTTTCCTCCCCTCTGCATTTTATTTTTGATGTAGATCATTTCCATTAACCACTGAATCAGCTGTCTTAACTGGCTACAAAGAAGCACTTACATGTCTTTTGCTGTAGTTGAAGGTCATCCCTATAAATAATGAGGACATTTATTCATTATAAACAATTAGGATAACCCCAGAGTCATTTACCCAACCAGCGCTGAACTGACACTACACTGTATCTTATGCTTGTTGTTCATGTGCATGTGAAAACGTGTTGTTGCTAACAACATTGCTCATATAAATATGACAAATATATGATTATTTTAAATTATGAATCTGGTTACGTTATAGAATTATTTTGAGCAATTATTGCAAGCTAAACCTGGTTTATATAGTTTTCTATTTGTAATTTGGATTATAGTGTTCAATTTAAAATATAACCCTTTTTACGTAAGCAATTAATTTATTTTTAATAGGCAAGTAAACATCATATAAATGTATTACAAGAATATATTTATTGTTTGGCCCCGAAAATCACAGTTTTGCAGTTGCCAAATCTACAATGAGAACATGATTTGATTTTGAATAGAACAAATTGGTCTCTATCTACAGAGCTCTAATAAAAGATCCTGCTGTTCAGTACACCGAGACATTGATCGTAGTCATTTGATATTACTGTTGTTATCTCTAACTTAGGACAGACAGATGTCTATGCAGAAACTATAATAAGGGCACTAAATGCACCTTAATGTTTCAGAGAACAGCATGACATTGAAATTGGATCTGATTTGCTGTTGGGTTGCAGCTGGAGGACTTTAATGTGAAGGACTTAAATGTGAAGCTTAGCTAGATGTATAGGATGTTTTAAATGACAAATGTGTTTGTATGTAGTATCAAAGTTGGAGGATGCCTTGCTGGAATTCGTCATCAAATATAAGTATAAGTTACAAGTAGAATAATATTCAGCCCTGTGGGTTCCATCTTAACCGTATAGCTACTGAGAGGGTTTCTTTTTTGATCTTCAGCATTTCAGTTAAAGACGTGAACAAATGATTTGATATTTGCAACTTCAGGATGTTATGCTTTGTATAATGCCTGTAAATAGCCTTGTAAATATCTGAACGTCTTCTCTCTGCACGCTCACAATCTTGCTTTGATCTAGTGTTCCACTGTCTGCCATATTCATAAAACCTGATTAAAGAGAATAAAAACAGTTAATTGTCTAAGACTGTTCTAAAGGCTGATAGTCTTTTAGTTTGTCTACTTAAAATAATATGCTCTTCTCTAATATTGTTTCAGTGCATATGAACTTTTTTTTAAAAATATTTTATGGCCTTTCATAATCGTTTTTATGAATGCCCCATTATGCTGTTTAACATTTTTCATGCATTTTGTCCCCTGGTAATTGCCGTTTTGTCTTTACAATGATGTTAACAACAATGACTCTTTTTTAGCATTAATTACATACATTTCTTGTAAAATTGTATAATATAACCTCATTAACTAAAAATTACATCACAATAGTTGCCTCAGTTTATTAATATTTTTATATTTACTAAAAAGGAATTTGATCAGATTGAATCAGATTGAATTTTTCCACTAATTGCAGCTACATAAAATGAGGTTTGTTTACATTGCAAAATAATGAAAATTTATTATTATATTCATTTAAATACTCCATGTTTTGTGCCAAAATACCATGCACAAAAGAGAACTGCTTCTTCATTTCTCATTCTCACTTCTCCATTGTGTCATTCTCAAGATGTATATTCCTGTAATTTATAAACAGATATTTCCTTTTCATTTTAAAAGGCATAAAAGTATAATCAGATTCCTTTTCCTCAGTAGATCTAACCTGAATGTTATTTTTGCTTGCACACGTGGGCTGACAGAGCTGCTATAGTGCTGACACATTCTCTCTTTTTATCTTTCAGAGCAACAGAATGGACGAGCAACGATGCACTCTTCCTCCTCCTCTCAAAGTATGTTCACCTCACCGACTCCCTTTTGTCCCCATACACACGCACACTCACAATAATACAAAACACGTATTGTCTGAGGGTTACGGCCTGCTGTTTTTATCTGCGGGCAGACGGCTTCAAATAGAAGAGCTGGTTATCAGTCAAGCTGGTGCATCTAGTTTTTAAAGACATCCGTAGCCCACTTTCCCTTGCACTAATGGAACTGCAATCAAATAAGATTAGCTGGTGCTGAGCGATATTCTCTGGCCTGAGGCCTCAGTGCCTGTAAAGAATCAAACCGATTGCACCATGTACAGTTAGTGAGTTAGTTGTCTTAAATAAACCAGCAGATGAGCAGTCATTGTCAGAGTTTAAAAAAAGGTCTGTTGCAGCCAAATTAATCCATTGCATAATTCATGTTTTGGACATCATTTTGTTACAGACTGAAGAAGACTACATCCCTTACCCCAGCGTCCATGAGGTAAACCAGTTCAAAATAAAGAGCTGACAGAAATTGTTATTGTAAAATATATCTCAGTGGAATTTATTGTGCGCTTGCACGACTGACCGTCAATGTAATTGTTTTTCTTTGCTGTCTCTCTCAGGTTCTTGGCAGAAAGAGTCCATTTCCCTTGATTCTGCTGCCCCAGTTTGGGGGTTATTGGATTGAAGGGACCAATCACGAGCTGAGCAATGGGATTGAGCCAGAGCAGCTCCTGTCTCCCACCTCACGTTTCAAACTGGAGTGCAACAGCACAGCTAAGATCTACAGGAAACATTTTCTGGGCAAAGTAAGGATTTACTTAAAGTAATAGTTCACCCAAAAGTAATTAATAATGTCATTTATTCTCCATCATGCCATTAAAAACACTGTATGACTTTCTTGCCGCCGTGGAACATGA
This sequence comes from Rhodeus uyekii, assembly GCA_037043235.1. Taxonomy (NCBI): domain Eukaryota; kingdom Metazoa; phylum Chordata; class Actinopteri; order Cypriniformes; family Acheilognathidae; genus Rhodeus; species Rhodeus uyekii. The sequence goes on from JAWRVZ010000034.1 coordinate 3,221,459, forward strand.
CCCATGCATTATATTTTCATATGCACTACATAGATCTCAGGCAATAGTCCAAAATTGAAGTCAGTATTAACTGCAAATGTAATCCAGCCCTACTTGACATGTTTTTGAGGGTGTGTTCACAGGTTTGGTTAGATTAAAACAAACTCTGGTGTGATTGCTCTATTAGTGGGTTTCATTTGAACAGATGAGAAGGCTGCCACCTGAACCGTGGTGTGCACCAAACAAACAGAGCGAGACCCACCTTTTCAAGGGGTTTTGATCTGCTTCAAAACTAAATTTGGTGTGGTTCGACTGAAATATGAATGCAACACAGACCAAAGACATTTACACATTTTACACATAATTTGTGGGCACATACAATGAGTGCATTTTGGTACACATGTTTGGTAAGTTCAGTTGCAAAATATGTCATTAAAGATGATTTTTGTTTTTATATATTTTGGGTCAGTGTTAAAAATGACAATGTGAGTGCTAAGATAAATATATAAGGGGACGATGACTAAATATATCATTTTAATTTTTGGTCAGGAACAAAAGAAACCAAGAGAACTGAACTTCAATTTTGAACACTTTGAAAGTTTTAAAAGTACAAGCTATTCTTTTCAGTGAATCAGTTAATCCAGTTCACAAAACTCTGACATTTTTATGTTCTCGAATTATACTTAAAGTCTCAATGATTCAGCCACAGCAATACACTGATAGTCAAGATTATTAGCAGATAACAACTAATATTTCATGTTCTTACATGAATTGTATGGCTACAGAAGACTTTGAATATAGCCCACAAAATTTGTGTCGAAAATGCATAGAAAAAGCTCAAATATAGCACTTTGTTTTATAGTGTACTTATATATGTTACAAGTACTTACTATGGTTATAACATTAAATCATGCATAATTACATGCAACTAACCCTCAACCAAATCCTAATCCTAGCTTAACCCTATAGTAAGTACATTTTGGTTATTAATATTGCTCAGTACTTAAATATATAACTACACTGTAACAATGGCACCCTAAAATAAAGTGTAACCAGCTTAACATTCAGACTAGAACCACTTTCATCTATCATTTGAATAAGTTTCAATGATATAATTGTTAACAAATGTGACCTAATTACATAGACCAATGTGACACCGCAGCAGCCAGACATAATGAAGATTTATTAGGGTTTAGCTTGAATGGGCTTAATGTATTCACATCTAATATCCATTATAAATTAGACTAATGTGCATAAAGAAGTGGTCGGTTAGCCCTTAGATCTGTGGGGGAGTGTTGGGACTAAAAACTGAGATGAGCTTCCAAGTGTGAAGATGAATGAACACTCACAGCTTCGCCTTCTGCTTCTTCATTAGGAACACTTTAATTATTATACAGTGGACAGTGCCCTGGGCCACCTGGTGTTCTCCATGAAATATGATGTTATCGGGGACCAAGAGCATCTCCGTCTCATGCTCAGGTGTGACCTTTTTTGTTCTCCATACATTCTAGATTGCTTCTCCCGTCCCTCAAATCACTCACTCCTGGCCTCATGTACTGCCAAATGTCTTTTATCATTTATTTTATATATCACTTGTGGATGAGGGTGGCTAATGAAGGGCTTAGCATCTGGCACAGATCCACTGCTTAGTTTTGAACTTTTGTACTGTGGACATTAAACAGAACACACAGATATCTATTCCTTGACAACTGTGAATGTTTCCTGGGACCTACAATAAAACCTCTTCTCTCGAAAGATTAAACAGGCCAAATGTACAGGCCACCCTCATTTCCGCATTAGGCACCAGATGGACAATATAGGCCAATGTGTGTGGGTGGAGGGAAGACAGCAGGATGTTCTTGTTATCAAATCCATGTGACACATTTAATGATAACACAATGACACTGAATTGAAGTTTGAAACTGGTAATAACTGTTTCTGTTGTAGGTCTGGGCTGCGTTGTGCTTTATAATCATTAGAAACAGTATTTTTGAGCTGCTAGGGAAAACAAGAAATATTTTTTTCTTACTTTAAATTATTGTTAAATTATTGCAAGAACAAACAATTTGTCAATGGGGTAATATATTTAATTTAATATATTTAAGAAATATATTTAATAATTGAATTTTTATATTTAAATTTTGCTGTTTATGCCTAATATAATAATACTATTTTATCCTATTTGTCAGTGTGGTAAGAAAAGTAAAGTGTGTGTGTGTGTGTGTGTGTGTGTGTGTGTGTGTGTGTGTACTGGTTTAATATAATAGTTTAACTTCAATGTTATGTTCATTATTATCTTTCTTTTTTTGCAGAACAAAAATGAAAACATATCACGATGTTATTCCAATATCTTGTCTGACCGAATTCCCCAACATTGTCCAGATGGCCAAGGTGAGAGTGAATCATGCGGAGAGGAGGTGAAGGGGTCAGCACTATTGTTTTCAGGCCCTCCAATTCATCACAATTCTCTCTGAGTGACATGACTGATTGTCTCACTCCCCCATGAGCCTGTTCTGTCCTACCTGGACAGATGACCATAGTGTTGCATCGCTTTTGCAAGATCAAATGACAATGAGAAGAATCAATATGTGCTTTCTCTTTTTGTTATCGTCAGCTTGTCTGTGAAGAGGTGAACGTAGACCGGTTTTTCCCAGTGCTTTACCCAAAGGTACGCAACCCAGCGTCTTTGTATGACCCACCTGCACAATAGTGATAAGCTTTATATATTTCGGATCATTTGTCCTGGTTAATTAAAGTGTGTCACTGGGAAATATGCTACTTTCAGCAGAAGTGTTGCTCTGCGTCTCCTAAGGGTTTACAGTGTTGACAGAGTGGTACCTAAAGGACACTTATCATGCTATTTAAATAATCTACCCCTCCCACAGGCCTCCAGGCTCATTGTCACTTTCGACGAACACGTCATAAGCAACAACTTCAAGTTTGGAGTCATTTATCAGAAGTTTGGACAGGTGAGTCGCATGGGAGCCTTATCTCTGTTAGCTTCTTCACAACCGATCTCCTGTCATTTAGCAGATGTACAGAGATGAATCGTTTCTGTAACCCACCATCATTCATCTTTATTTAGAAAACCGCTTTTGAAAATCAATGTTTTGAATCAAACAGCTAACAAAGTAGTCCTTCCTCCACTCGGCCTCACAATGGCTCCTCTGCTTAGACAACAATCAAACCCTTGTTTTTATTTGTCTTGTATTAAAATCATAAGGCTATTGTTCCCAAAGGAGAGCTTTGATTACATTATGACAGTCCTTGACCTTTAAGAATGAAGAGAGGAGCTGAGTGGGAGCGAGAGGTACCTAAGAGGTTCTTCGAGGAGGCTTGTTAGCAACACCCTTAGCGTATTAGCATGACAGCGGAGGCCTAAACAGCCTCTTCGTTGTGTTTACATACTCAACCTTTCCAGTGTGAGCTGCAAGAACACCAAGGCCTTTGATGGGACATGGATCAGTCCTCAAATCTTCTGCTTGTGCTCATCTGAATGGGAGACTGTTTAATTCAGACTGTTCAGAGGAATACTTAACATTTTCATCAAGCTAACTGACTCATGATGAACCATTTAGGTTTGCTAATTTTAGAGTTTGCTTTTTTGTCCTCATCAAGATGTTCTTGCTTTTTTGTTTGTGGCTTTGTTTCATTTGAGTTTCGTTGAATGTCTGGCTTTGTGCTGTAACATTATGTGGTTTTGCTATTGTGATTTGGTATATCTGAAAGGCTTAATTGCTTTGTCATTTTGTTCTGTAATTGAAGCAATAATAATGCATGAAGTTTCTTTGTTGCGTAGACCTCAACAGAACCATTTATTGTACCGGGCGGGTTATTGTGACTACTGCCAAGGGCACTTAAGTACAAATGTTTGCTTGAAACTTATCAGCATTTTATGTGTTTTTATCTGTGTAGACTTCAGAGGAGGAGTTATTTGGGAATAACGAGGAGAGTCCTGCTTTGGTGGAGTTTTTAGAGTTTCTGGGACAGAAAATCGAGCTCCATGACTTCAAAGGGTAACACTTATAAACAGAACACTTTTACTCTCTCTCTCAGTACGGCACAAGCAAGATCTAGAGTCTAGACTCTATAGAATAAATGTTTAACTGCATGCATGAATTAAAATAGAAGCTTTGAATGTTGGAGTTTTAAAAGGGCACAGCTGAGGAGAGATTTCACTGAGAATTAATTACACTTGCTCATAGCGTTGTTTATTTGCACTTGCTTGCTGCATTTTTTGAACACCCAAATCACACAAAATAAAAGTGTTTATGCTTTAAAAAATTAAAGTGACTCTAAATTTGCATGGTGCTATTTCTGCACATTTAGCACCTGATTAAACAAACAAAAAATAAATAAATATTAAATTAAACTTAAACTTGTTGCCATGGCTTCTAACTAATTTAAAATAACTAAGTTTAAGATCTGAAAAAGAATAATAAATTAAAGCTAAATATGTTTAGAGAAGCTACATGTTTAGAGAAAAACAAAAACTAATAGAATATACTAATAGTATATAAATAATACTAAAACAATACTGTAAAGAACTAATTAAAAGTATTAATTTATAATATAAATAAATGAAATGACAAAAAAAGAATAAAAAATCATTTCAAAATAATAAAATTATACAAATCTTTCAAAATTGACTTGTAAATATAAAAAACCCGTAGCTCTTTTTTATCCTTTTGCATTTTTGAAATGGATAAATATATTATTTTATAAATTACTTAATACCATTTAGTGAGTTCATCCATAAGTGTTTTTTTATAACCTTTATGAATATATCCCTGTTACAAAGCGTCCTATATCTTGGATTGACTATCTATTTGAAGTTTAATGCTAATAATAAAATGTATGTCTGTCTGCAAAACCTCTGTATATGATTTCTTAAACTAGGTTTCGTGGAGGGTTGGATGTGACACATGGACAGACTGGCTCTGAGTCTGTGTACCACAATTTCCACAACAAGGAGATCATGTTTCATGTGTCAACTAAGCTGCCTTACACAGAGGGCGATACACAGCAGGTACTCCCGATCGCATCAGGCTGTGGGTTGAGTCATATCACATATGCTTTCTTTATTAGAACCTATAATCAGTACAACTGTGGTAATTGTTAGTATGACAAAATCAGTTGATCCTGATGATCCAATGGGCATGACACATAAGTATAAGCCATCTAGATTGACAGGAGGGGTGAAATCCATTCCTTAACACTGGGGTAGATGCTGTTTCCTGCAGCCACACACTGCTGATGTGCTGGCAGATGATTGTTGACTCACAAAGTGACCTTTATTCTGCACCTTCACTGGCAGCGCTGTGCCCTCAGAGGAAGCGTGTTTTTAGAGCTCACTCCTCAGGGAATCTTCTACATTTAGAACACATGAACCGAGCTCCTCTCTCTTGCGCTGTCATGTGTGCACACTCTGCAGTGATTGGAGGTTGACAGCAGATCAAGTTGTGAACTGATGTCCATGTTTAAATGAGCTGCAAAAACCTCTGTGTTTGTCCTTGCCAGCCATCTGTTGGGATATGTTGTGAAAAACATCTTCAGCACATGGCATCATTGACATAAATTCAACCTTCAAAATTAATCAAATGTATCTTCATATGTCTGCCATAAAAGTATTTAAGGGCATTCATAGGAACTATTTCATATACCACATCAAATATGTTTGGACTGGCTCATTTTATTCCTAAAGTATGTAATGTTGAGCTATATTGTCAATATATCTGCATGAATATAATAAATAATAATAAAAATACACATTAAATTGATCAAAAGTTAGAATAAAGACATTTATGTTATATTTCAAATAAATTCAGTCACAGTTGTCTTAAGATTTCTTGAATGTAAAATTAAAATTAATTATAAATTTCTGAAGACTGGAGTAATGATACTGAAAAGTCAGCTTTGATCACAGGAATAAATTGAAATAGAAAACAAATATACTAATGTAGTAATATTTCACAATATTATTTTTTAACTGTTAAATTTCGTTACATTTTAACTGTTAACGGTTTGTTAAATGTTAATCATTGGCCGTTAATTATTATTTGACTTCAGAACTGATGATCCATTTTAAATTTTCCAAATGAACTCTCACTCTAACAGCTGTTTTGTATTTGAGTTTGCGTACATGCTGCAAGTGCAATTCCATCAGGAGATTTTAAATGAAGGATTATAAAAAATAAACTCTCTTTTATTCTCTTTTCACAGCTACAGAGGAAGAGGCATATAGGAAATGACATTGTGGCCATCGTGTTTCAAGAGGAGAGCACTCCATTTGTGCCAGACATGATTGCCTCCAACTTCCTGCATGCCTATGTAGTGGTGCAAGTGGAAAATGCCTGTTCTGACAATGTCCTCTACAAGGTACTGTTCATCATCACAGCATTACTGCAAACTAGCATCTCTTTGTGAGTCAGTAAAGAATACACATATTTGCCATTTTCCAGGTTTCGGTAACAGCGCGAGATGATGTCCCCTTCTTTGGACCACCCCTCCCCAACCCAGCCATTTTTAAGAAAGTGAGTTGATGAATCTAATTTAGATGCACTGCACTAGCAACATCAAGTCATGGGTTCAGTTCTTAAAACACTCAGAGAGTTATATATATATATATATTTGTATACTTTATTGTCACCTTTGAACAATTTATCCTTGCTGAATATAATAAAAGTTAACACTTTATAATAATGTCTCATTTGTTAACAATTAATGTATTAACAAACTTGAACATTATTTGTTCATCTTTATTAAGATTAGTTAAAAAAATTACAGCTGTTTATTATTTGTTCATGTTAGCTCACAGTGCACTAATTAATGTTAACAAATACAACTTTTGATTGTGGTCAAAGACAACATTTTAATAATGTATTAGTGAACGTTGAAATTAATATTAACTAAGATTATTAAATGCTGTCGAAAATATTGTTCATTCTTAGTTCACATTGAATAAAGTAGTTAACTAATAAAACTTTACTGTAATGTGTTCCTAATAAAATAAAGAAACTAACCCCAAACTTTTGAACAGTTTTGTACAGTATGTAATGAAAAACAAAAAAACTACAAAAAAACCCACTAACTTCCATCAAACTGTCTTTCTCTCATTTGTTCTCCTCCTATACCTTACTGCCTCTCGCAGGGTCCAGAGCTTCATGAATTCTTGTTTACCAAGCTGATCAATGCCGAATACGCTTGTTACAAAGCTGAAAAATTTGCCAAATTAGAGGTGAGTGACTGTAAGATATTAGAAATCAGTGCTCATATAGAAATCACATATGACAGACGCTCGCTGTGATTTTGCCAAGTAAGACAAAATTCTAACCTTATCCCTACGCCTAAACCAAAACCTGTCCATAACTTATCTCTAAAATCAAAAGGAAATTATTGTTGAGTAAGAATGGTATAGAAGATCCTAACCCTTGTTGTGAGCCTAAATTTAACATTAACTGTAAATCTATCCCTCAAATCTAACTGGTTGATTTGAATGTTGTTCCATTTTTTAGTAAAATTACATTTACTCATAGAGCAAGACACTTGCAACACCAAGATTATGGGTTCAATTCCTGGGAAAATGACATCAAATGTATACCTTGAATGTAATTAAAGATATAGATGGCCAACAAATGCATACTGCCTCATCTAGCATTCATTTATTATTTATATTCAAATACAATAACCCGTTTTTGTTAACAGGAGCGCACCCGGTCTGCTCTGTTGGAGACGCTGTACGAAGAGCTGCACATCAACAGTCAGACCATGATGGGGTTGGGAGGAGAGGATGACAAACTGGAGAATGGAGGAGGAGGGGGAGGGGGCTTTTTTGAGTCTTTCAAGGTAATCCATGAGGGCACCGGGCTCTGGAGGTCTCTGTGAGGGCACTTACATTCAGAATAGAGGAGGATGGGGATGTTTGTGAAGCATTACTGTGGCTTGTGTGTGAATGGTGCATTCTGGTTGTTTTACAGTCATGTAAGCACTCATGAATTTTTTAGTGACTGAGATGAGTCATTCGTTCAGAGTGTCTTTTTTTATCTTGCTGCTGTTGTTCTAAATGAACGATCACATTTTTTTCTCTCTTGGGATTTAGATGATGCCATCTTTATGACTCCAGCTGCCAAGTGATGTAACCAATGCTACCTAAATTAAACCAATCATTACCATAATTTATACTAATTAGTCCTATTAGCACATTGTCGAGCATAGATACACCCATGAGAATTACTCTATTTTGATTCCTAAAATACTTTGCAAATTAATTAGTTGTACATGATTAATCATACGCAACATATCGTACACAAGTAATATGCAAAATTATGCCTGATGAGTATATAGCTTTGTTATTTTAGTATCGTTAAGATACTATTATAGTTTCTTTAATAAGATGTTTTTTTTGGTTGAAATTTTGTTGTGTTTTTTTCATTTATGATTATAAGTAATAAAAATGCTAAACATTTGTATAAAATATTTTTATTTCAAGAAAAAAATATCCTATTTTATTTCAATATTAATTTCAGTTAACATTTATTTAATTTCATGTGCCAATTTTTTTTATGGTTTAGATAACTATAATAACCCTGGAATAAAGTTATAATTCAACCAGTCAGAATTTTCCATGCCCACAATTCAAAACGGCCCGTAATTTATTATAGACAGACTGTTTGTATTTGCTCAGGAGCCGGGTTTTTTAATTGAATGTGTCCAGTGGTGTTCACGCATTGATTGTGGTCATTCGCACATAAAAATCAATCAGACTTCTCATAAATCATTTTCATTATCTCTCCTTTAACCTATTTTATTTGCTTCCACAGCCACTTATTCACACAGTTTTCTTCAGCTGCTGTCTGTAGACAATTTCATTAGCATAAAGGATGTTCTCCAGCTCTTCTGTGGTTGTGGCATTCTGGGAGTTTTCCCTTGAAATTGGGCAGCTCTTTAGTGGGTGATGTTTAATCAATATCCATTAACACTCTCAGGCAGTTCTGTCCTCTAATGGTTGCTAGATTCAGTAGCTCTTAGCCATGCTCTCAATGACTTCCTGTCCTCAGGCTTCATATCATCCGTCCTCCCTCTGGCCACATGCTTTTTCTTTTATGGACAAAACTGCACTCTCTCCACAGCTGTGGTTCACTCAGGTGTTGCTTGAGTCTTTTTAGCAACTTGATTCATTGGCTTCAGACCCACTCCATTGGCCCACCCTGACCTGCCGCTGCTCACTGTGTCTCCTCCTCATCTCTCCCTGTGCTGTAGCGAGTGATCCGCAGCAGGAGCCAGTCTCTGGATACCTTGGGCCTCAATATCAGGAAGTACACAGTCTCCAATAGTCACAGCGGCAGTTTCACCCACAACAACATCAACCATCACTCACCAGAGACCCCCAAAACCCCTGGGATAGTAAGTAACTCCCCTACAGGCTTCCCAATGGGCCAACCTATGCTAGTCCCCTCACTACCCTCCACTATGAGGTAAAAACCCAGTCCTGGTTACACATACTTCACTAAATCCTTACTACACTGAAACGCAAGCACATGCACAGATGTTCAGAATTGCCAAACTGAGGACAAACAACACAATGGAGGCGAAATATTTAATGATTAATCAGCAACCTTAACTTAATAACTCCCCTCATGCAGTCCCTTAAAAAAATGTTCCCCATCATTCCCGCCATGGTTTTTGTCTGTCATCTCTGCAGCCACTTGTATTCTCAATCCGTATTTCACTGGACTTTTTTCACTAATTACAATTTAGTTTACCTCAGGAAAGATCACTTCAATTCACTTGCCTGAGTTAAAAGGGTCAATGACATCAATTTATTCAAAAGTATATTTAAAAAGCCATCATGCATTCAATGACTTATATACACCTCTTTTATGATGAGCATGTTTTTTAATCTCTGTATTAAAATTAATTTTGATACATCTTTATTAAAAAAATATCAGAGTGTTGTAATTTTCCAGATAATTTCTTCATTATAGAGGAAAAAGGCTTAATAAAATTCTTGAAAGGAAAACTTAAAGGGGTCGCAAACTGCATTTTTTAAAAGGCTCTTTGAGGTCCACTTATAGTTATATAATGTTTACATAAAAATCATCCTAATTTAGAAGTAATGGATTATGTTCCTTTCCTGTGTTTGACCCTGTCTTTGAAACAAACTGTCTGTGACTTGGAAGTGAATGCTCACTATTATGATTGAGTAACAGTTTTACAAATTAGAATCATTTTCAATGTCCCACTACATTTTTCAATTGTTTTGAAAACTTCCTGTTTTCACCATACACCTCAGATACCAAGGATACCCATGTCTGCAACAGCTTGGTAATTAATCGTCTTTATATCTATTCCTTATGTATTTGTAAGGTAGTGTTGTATTTTATTACATTACAAGAGTGGTGAACCCAAGACAAAACAGAAAGGTGTTTATCTACATAGTTGAAACATTTGCAGACTGTGAAACATTTATACGTATTACACTGTAACACACAAAGTGACACATAGTAAAAAATATTGTTATTCACACTTTTTGTGTGTTGTGTGTTGCAACATTACTGTCAGATCCAAGTAGTTATCTTTCTTTTTCGACTCTCTGAAAAACCTGAGTCGAACTCTTGTCTTGTTTAAAAACGAATCCACAGTAAAATGAAGACAACAAATGAACAGTGTATTACTGATGCAATCTGGAACTCCATCCACAATTAGGATCACAAGGAAGGCAATGCAAAGGCAATTCAAAATGTCCTGTAATCCTGTTTTTACGTCTCTCTCATATTTACGACTACATGACTTGTGCGCATTGGTGTGCGGGGCTAAAGAGGCATTGATCTTATTTTTTGATATCATACTGAGATAAAATCCAAAACTAGTCATTTTGGGAGCTTGTCTTCAATTAAAGTTGTTTTTGGACTTACAAGCAAGTTTTGAGTACTAAAATTTGCTGGTTATTTTTATAGTACCTATTAGATATTACGAACCTGTTATATGCCAAACACAGGTTTAATCCACTAGGTAAATCCAAAATCATGATCCAATTAACAGGTAGACATCCAGATAGCTAGATCGAGACCGAGACCATAGCACGGGAATCAGGTTAAAGCGTTTAGACTTGCAGTGTAACACAAACAAGACTTCACAATGAGTGAGTGAAAACACAGAGCTTATGAAGGCAAACGCAAACCAGTTAATCACACACATGTGGAATTAATCAGGCCATGATAAGTCCAGACAATGGGTGTCAGGGTTCTGTCACCTCAGTTTGGGTTTCTAGTGTGTTGGTTGACAGAACTCTGACACTGCCCCTTTGTTGTACCTTGTGATTGTAAACCCCGCCCATCTTGTTCCCTCGTTTCCCCTAATTGATCCCATCTGTCTCTACTCATTACCTTCCTCATGTGTTCGCTATTTAATCCTGATGTGTTTGCTGTCCTGTGTGGTGTTGTTGTCATTCTATGGCTGTCTGTTCATATGATGTTCCTGGATCTGTGTTACCTGTTCCATCCGGTTTGTTTGTGTTCTTTGTTAGTTATATTGTTAAGTTAATGTTTTCCCCCTCGTGGGTGTTTTCTTTTGTATGTTTATTTTGTTATCATTAATAAAACCCACGTTTCCCTGCATTTGAGTCCTCCCTTAAAGTATTCCGTGACAGAACAACACCACCAATATGAGGACTCAGCAGGGAAAGGGTTCCCACCCTCCACCAGCCTCCATGGAGACCCGCCCTTCATTCCATCGGATGATGCAGTTCAAAATACTGAACTCCCTCCGCCAACACGGGGCGGACTTAAGAACATTTGCGCAGGAGTTTGGCCACACTGCAGCAGGGCTGGGATACAATGAGGCGGCTCTCAAGGATCTTTTCAACAACGCTCTTGATGAGCCCCTCTGCTGCTGGAGGATGAGGGGGCTGGAAGGGCTGGACTTTTGGGACTTTGTAGAGTTCCTTATATCACCCCCTGTCGTTCCGACCCCGGAGGAAATTCTGGCAGCGGCGGTGCCCCCGGAATTGTCTGGAGGTACCACAGCGTCACGCCCTCGCACAGGGAAAAGGAGGAGAGGGAAGGCTTCTTCTCCCACTGCCGGCCCGGAGGCCGCCGTCCCAGAGCCCGCTGCTGGCCCGGAGGCCGCCGTCCCAGAGCCCGCTGCCGGCCCGGAGGCCGCCGTCCCAGAGCCCGCTGCCAGCCAGGAGGCCGCCGTCCCAGAGCCCGCTGCCGGCCCGGAGGCCGCCGTCCCAGAGCCCGCTGCCGGCCCGGAGGCCGCCGTCCCAGAGCCCGCTGCCGGCCCGGAGGCCGCCGTCCCAGAGCCCGCAGCCATCCAGGGGGCCGCCGTCCCAGAGCCCGCAGCCATCCAGGGGGCCGCCGTCCCAGAGCCCGCAGCCATCCAGGGGGCCGCCGTCCCAGAGCCCGCAGCCATCCAGGGGGCCGCCGTCCCAGAGCCCGCAGCCATCCAGGGGGCCGCCGTCCCAGAGCCCGCAGCCATCCAGGGGGCCGCCGTCCCAGAGCCCGCAGCCATCCAGGGGGCCGCCGTCCCAGAGCCCGCAGCCATCCAGGGGGCCGCCGTCCCAGAGCCCGCAGCCATCCAGGGGGCCGCCGTCCCAGAGCCCGCAGCCATCCAGGGGGCCGCCGTCCCAGAGCCCGCAGCCATCCAGGGGGCCGCCGTCCCAGAGCCCGCAGCCATCCAGGGGGCCGCCGTCCCAGAGCCCGCAGCCATCCAGGGGGCCGCCGTCCCACAGGCCGCTCGACGCCTTCGTAAGCGGAGGAGGAGGAAAAGGGCCTTCTCCGATCCGCCAGTCCCGGAGGCGCCACCGAGTCTGCTCGCCCTGCCGGCGCCACCGAGTCTGCTCGCCCTGCCGGCGCCACCGAGTCTGCTCGCCCTGCCGGCGCCACCGAGTCTGCTCGCCCTGCCGGCGCCACCGAGTCTGCTCGCCCTGCCGGCGCCACCGAGTCTGCTCGCCCTGCCGGCGCCACCGAGTCTGCTCGCCCTGCCGGCGCCGCCAGGTGACCCTGAACTCTTGCCGCCTGACCGCCCTGAACTCTTGCCGCCTGACCGCCCTGAACTCTTGCCGCCTGACCGCCCTGAACTCTTGCCGCCTGACCGCCCTGAACTCTTGCCGCCTGAACTTTTGCGGTCCGACCCGCCGGTCCTGACTGAGCCCGCCTGGCTCACCCCTCCGGCGCCGCCTGACCCGCCGGTCCTGACTGAGCCCGCCTGGCTCACCCCTCCGGCGCCGCCTGACCCGCCGGTCTTGCCTGAGCCCGCTTGGCTGGTTCCCCCGGACCCGCCCTGGCCCTCCGCCAGGACTCTAGAGCTGCCGGAGCCACCTTGGCTCATCCCTCCTGTTCCGCCTCCCTGAACTGTTTATTTTATTTTTTTTCTTATTGAGGACTTTTTTCTTAGTTATTTTTTCATGATGTTATGACTGTTTTGTTGTTTTTGCTCTTTGGTTGGCCTGTTCTCTCTCTCTCTCCCTCCCTCCCTCCCCTGGTTTCATTTCAGTTTGGTCCCCTGTCTTTCATTTCTTGTGGTACTGTTTAGTCTGGTGTTCATGTAGGGACGCCAGGTGGCGTCCCTTTAGAGGGGGGGTAGTGTCAGGGTTCTGTCACCTCAGTTTGGGTTTCTAGTGTGTTGGTTGACAGAACTCTGACACTGCCCCTTTGTTGTACCTTGTGATTGTAAACCCCGCCCATCTTGTTCCCTCGTTTCCCCTAATTGATCCCATCTGTCTCTACTCATTACCTTCCTCATGTGTTCGCTATTTAATCCTGATGTGTTTGCTGTCCTGTGTGGTGTTGTTGTCATTCTATGGCTGTCTGTTCATATGATGTTCCTGGATCTGTGTTACCCGTTCCATCCGGTTTGTTTGTGTTCTTTGTTAGTTATATTGTTAAGTTAATGTTTTCCCCCTCGTGGGTGTTTTCTTTTGTATGTTTATTTTGTTATCATTAATAAAACCCACGTTTCCCTGCATTTGAGTCCTCCCTTAAAGTATTCCGTGACAATGGGTTATGGGAAATGTAGATCATAATAAGGTAGTGTCAAAAGGTCAAGGAAACATTTAAACCCCTTTAAAATAAATTTGGCCATTTATATAAATGGTAAACACTAAATCAAATATATATTTTTAACAAGACTGCTTAATTTTGTGTTTTATTTAATTATTTATTTAGAGACGAGACAAACAAAAGATATGAATTCATTAACAATCTGTGATATTCATAAAAGAATAGTATTACCTTGAAAATACATACATTTAAGAAACCTTTTTGATAATAATAATGATTAGATCGCATGACGCTTGAACGTTTTTCAAAAATTATAGAAAGATTTTTCAAATCCATCATGAATGCATTTCTGAGAACTTACCACGTATGTTTTAAACTACATTCTTTTTTTAAGTATAGATATGCTGTGTAAATATGTCATTGACCCACAAGCATGTTACATGAATTTGAGCCTTCCTAAGAGAAGCCCGTTACTGTCATCACAGGAGGTCCGTGTGTTTTTTGCTTGAGATGAGGTCCTCTGAGAGGTGCATGACATAAAGTGGCCTTGAATGTGTTGCATGTTGCTCATAGTGTCAGATAGTCTACAAGGGGTCATGTGAGATGTTATTTTCCTTCCAATGTCTCTCAGGAATGAATACTATCTGATCTAGAATGGGATAAAGCGGCCTTCGGGCAATGTTAGTATAAAGACGGTTATGATTTTTTCTTATTTAGCACATCCCCCACAGGATCAGCTGCACATCAGCACCACATAAGGACCTGCAGAGAGAATTATATATACTGTATGTGTGCGTATGTGTGTGTGTTGAATGGATTCTGCTGTGCTAATGTTTTAAAATGCAGGTGTGCTGTGGGTAAGTATGATGCTTGCACAGTGTAAGTGCAGAGACGGCGTCCTCCGGCCAGCCAGCTCTCGCTCCATCAAGCGCAGTGGCTCTTATGGTGCTGCTCCTTGCTTTGGGGACTATCACACACTGAGAGCCATGCCAAGTCATGCCAGTGCCCCTCGTGAGCAAAACTCATATGAGCTCAATGAAATCCCACTTTCCCCATAGGGACTCATGCTGGAACAGAGTCCAGAGTTACTGAGCCATGCCTCTGTCACAGTTAATGTTTCTGTTATTTATAGCACTATCATATGCCATGTTTGTCAAATGGACTTTCTGACCTTCACCGCAGGTTTTGAGAATATAGACCAAAATGTTAGCACAAAAACAATATTTGGACAATTGGGAGTTCAATCCCAAAGCTTAGAGGTGGAAATTTGAAATTGCGTACGTAATTCACCCCTTATGGTGATTATGATATAACAACCAGGGCCAACAATGAGTGGGCCCCACTAAGGTTCTTGTGACAGTGGTTCTCAACTATTTTTGCTGGATATAGTACCGTATTTTCCCGCATATAACCCGCTGGTTATACCATATTTTATAAATACTGCGCGGGTAACGTACGTAATAATATGTAATAATATTTCAATATATGTTTTTTTTTGCTGTATTTTCTTTCTGTTTTTCTTTCTTGCGAGGGTTGTTGTCTCTGGTGCTTGTACTATCACTCTGACAGCCATCGCTGATAGGCTGTCTGACCTGTCAATCATGCAAGAAGACGTGATTGGCTGTGCTGCCATGAGGGCGGGCTCTTCTCATCTCATCCGATGATGAACACCTGTGTTTGTTTTCTTATTGTTAAAGTTTTGTGCACAAGCACTGTGTTTACCGAGCCTGAACAGTTATGGATAATTGACGTCATGCGAGCATCATTTGAAATTCGAAATGTGAACTTACACAAAAAGTTCATAAATCTATGGGTGCGGGTTATACCAAATATTTTTTGCGCAAAGCCCCGAAACCCACGGGCTATATGAGTGTGTGGATTATCTGCTTCTGCGGGTTATATGCGGGAAAATACGATATATTGGACATCAAGTGACTTCCCAACACATATAGCAAGTAGGAATTGGTGCATAAATCCTCAATATGCTAAATTGATGGTAAAACTGACAGTTTGTAAATTCTATTTATTTTATTCTATATAATTTTATTTTATTTATTTTTTGCATTGTTTTCCTCTTCTACCCAATCTATTTTCGGATCATGACCCACCAGT
The DNA here is from genome assembly GCA_037043235.1 of Rhodeus uyekii. Taxonomy (NCBI): domain Eukaryota; kingdom Metazoa; phylum Chordata; class Actinopteri; order Cypriniformes; family Acheilognathidae; genus Rhodeus; species Rhodeus uyekii. Next base: position 3,237,550 of record JAWRVZ010000034.1, read on the forward strand.
TGAGATCCACTTATTTATGATACAACCTGAGAGATAAAAAAGTTGATGAATTATTGTGAGTTAATATAGAATTGTGAGAATAACAGCTCAGTACCAAATAACACTGCATTTATTTAATAGCTTTAATATATCTGATGTTAACCTGACTAACTGCTAAACCGTGTTGAAATGTCGACTGTCCCCTTGTCTCCAATGGTGTGCTGTGTGCTGCTACTTTTGCTTTCTTGTACTTCACAGGTCCCCATACCTGCTGAAGTTCCTCCGACCCTTTTTTCCTCATGTGGCTATTCTGTGTTCATGACAGCTTTTTTCTTCCTGTTCATGCTCTCTCTAACAGATGTTTGTAGCCTATTTTATTTGTATAACACATAACCTGCTGCATGGACTCATAATTTCTCTCGTTCTCTCTCTCTCTCTCTCTCTCTCTCTCTTTCTCTGTGGGCTCTGTGCAGTCATTGCTTGTCCCAGGCAAAAGTCCCAGTAAATATGGACGGCGTGGCAGTGCCATAGGAATAGGAACCATAGAAGAGGTTCATGTATAACTCAATCCTTTCTCATCTGCATGACCTAAGCACCACTTTTACACCATGAAGCAGTCAGCTAGAGCCCCTTTAACTATCTAGTTTCTATGCACTCATCCTAACAATATAAAATAGGATTATGGAACTCATAGTCAGAGCTTATGCCATATTTACTCAAAGAAGATGGTTTGAGAGATAGATGTGCATTCAGATTAATTGCTTGATCTCTTTCAATGTTTTTGTACTATCTTTTATAAAGTGAGATTGTTTTGTTTGTCCACCGGAAATTGTTTGTAAATACATATTTGCAATGTGCAAGTGTGTGCACAATAATACATCTACATGTCTATCCTTCACAACCTTTTTTTTTATTGTTTCTAATTTAATATTGGATTTACCTAGACTACATCTACAAGTCTACATATAACATAAACATAATGACATATTTTTCGGGTTCATTTATGGTTATTTATTTAGCTATTATGGAGTTATTTATTCCATTTTATTTCATTCTTAAATTGTTAGCGATAACAACTTATGGCAGATGCAGATAAGCTGAAAATAATTTTCTATGAAATAACTTTTTATGACAGATAACCGATAAATAAATAAAAATAGTAAAATTAATTTTAAAAGTGAATTTAAGCATCACAAAATTATGAAAAGTATTTAAGATATATTGTTACATTTATTTTAATCTAGAAGTGGGAATTAGCATGCACAATTAAATACACAATATCAATCAGTAATAATAAATAAAATTATATTTTATTTTAGTCCGATAACTGATATGGAATCAATATATTGTGCATCCATCAGTATCCAGTCTTTCTAAACCAGACCATATCCTACTGTAAGCATTGTTCAGTCAGTCACATTTTTATATCCATTAGCACTGTTCTTTATAATAACCTATATACATACATTCATCTACAGCACTGTTTTAGTGTTTATATTCATGATGGAAAGTGATTTTTCAGCATCATTCCCTGTGTACTGCATTGCTCTGCTACATTTTTAATGTCCAATGTCACGTCTTGTCATGTAGGAAGTGCTATTCGGTGTATTTCTATCCCCTCGTCTGATAATTGTACACTCTTTGCAAACTAATAGTGTAGAAACAAAAGAAAAAGGCAACAGAGAGTCTTTCCGAAGCCTTTGAAGCCATTTTAGATAAAAGCCTTTTTTTTGAAGGCCTTTCATTTGAAGTCATAAAGCAGTAAAATCCCAGTACTCAGGCTTGAAGAGAACAAAGTGTCCCCAGCGAGAGCACAGCCGTCCAGTGAAGCTCAGGAGATCCTGCTCCCATCTTTCATCTCCAAACCCTCAAGCACACCCCCTTCACATCCACCCTGCCAGTCAAGTTAGAAAACAGTGTCTTTTGTTCTCACAACATCACAGATATAATAAATTATAGAACACAATTGCAAGTGGTATAAAATAGACCTGACCTATACAGCTTTGTATTATCTTTAAAGGTCATCAGAGTGTGAAAGTGGTGTCTATATGTTTGAATATGTTTGCTCACTGAATTTCTTCTTCCCTCCCATAGTCTTTGATCATTCCTGGAAAAAGCCCAACTAGGAAAAAGTCAGGACCCTTCAGCTCTCGACGTAGCAGTGCTATCGGCATTGAGAACATCCAGGAGGTCCAGGAGAAAAGGTAAGAGGATGAGATAACTTCTGAACTTCTGGAGCTGCAATTGTGGAGCATTACAGTTTCAGAGTCACAGATTCAGACAGTACTGGTTACGAGACCTAGTGACCCTTGTGCACTCACCTGCTTGCAGAAGAAGGTCTTCTGTGAAATTCATACATACACTACTATTTAAAAGTTTGTTTTTTAAAGAAATTAATACTTTTATCCAGCTAGAATGCATTTACTTGATCAAAAGGGACAGGAAATATATTTGTAATGTTAAAAAAGCTGAAAAGAATATATTACGGTTTTCACAGAAATATTAAGCAGCACAACTATTCAATAGTAATTATAAGAATTGTTAGATAATATTAGATGAATGAATTACATGATTGTATTGTATTTTTGATTAAATAATCAAATAATGTTTAAAAAAAATCTTACCAACCTCAAACTTTTAAATGGTAGCGTTTGTGTGTGTGTTTGAGTAAGAGCAGGACTCAACAAAATAATCACTTGATAGTTGATGAAATTATGAATTATTATGTTCCAACAATCTTACTTTTATTGGTCATGCACATATACATGCAAATTAAAAACAATACTTTTAAAAACCTTTTTATTTTTTGAGAAATTAATTTTATAAAAAATATAGACAGAACATAAAGCTTAATATTATACTGAACTCCTTCCTTTTATGTGTGTTTATGGGTTTGGTGAAGAATTGCAGCTCTGTTGTCAGAGGACAAGACAGTGCTCTGTCTCTCTCTACCCAGCGTCACTCTCAAGAATGGGAGACTCATCGTGGATCCCTCCAAGTATAAATGCCACCGTAGAATGCCACCTCTTTAACCATAGACTAGCTGCTTACCTTACCTGGCCATAGAAATGCATCTGAAATGCTATGTATTATGGCCTTTAGCACATGATTAAACTGGTCGCACATGCAAAATCAACTAACTGATTGGTGGTCTGCTAATTTTTCAGCCAATCAGATGTCTGTTTTTATGATTTTGCATGAGCTGGCCTTTGTCAAATGTGCTTCAATACTTACAGGCCCTTTGAATGATGTTGCTCTGAATTCATGTGTTTCGGTGTAGTGATGTGAATCAGCATGTATTGTTGTATCTAACAAACCTAATTTTTAGTAGACTGCAGTTGAGCTTGGACTCCGTCACCTCATGTTTGACTTGTAGACTTGCAAACATAATGCTTATGCCTCCCTCTAATGGTCAGTGTGTGTTTGAGCAGCAGTAGGGAGTGCTCCCCCAGCACACAGAAGACTCCTGACAGCGGTCATGCCTCCCAGGAGCCCAAGTCTGAAAACTCCTCCAATCAGAGCTCTCCTGAGGTCCTCATCACTAAGAACAGGTAAAGTTAAAATCATTTACCTGAGGGATGTATGATTTGTGTATTTAGTGTATTTATGATGTATGAGTATGATTTGCTCATATTTATCAGTAAGGATCCGACTATGAGTTTGCCATAAGCCATATTTCTGTGTCTCAGGGGTTGATTTCAACTTTTTTGTTGTACGAAGAGTGTCCTTTTTTATTTTACCTTTCCATTAGTGTGAAATATAAGTTAGTTAATCACAAAATTCTTGCCTGGAACGTCTAGTTTGTAGTCCTGTCATTATTTCCATAAACATTTGCATACTGGCCTCATTTTGAACAGTCTCATTGCTTTGGCCCACCTTCAAAGAACAGTTGAGCAAGTCATTTCAATGTTGAGGAGATGCGGTTTCAGCTTACTCAAATATATAATGGCACAAATGTAAAAATAAAAAGCTTAAAAGCAGTTGAATATTGACATATCTAACTAAGATGCTATTATATAGTTTATGTTCTTTATTATATACAGATCATGGGGAATGTATTTAGACAGTTTGTGAACCATTTTGTTTTCAGAAAGTTTAATAGATCTTTCAAATAAGTCCAGTCATAACATTACACCCACTTATCAACGGCAGCTGTTATAGTAGCTAGGTGACAAGAACAGTATGCTATACCTTCCCTGATTTTTTTTTTACATTTTTAACATTTTATGCATTTGGCAGACGCTTTTATCCAAAGCGACTTAAATTGCATTCAAGGACACATTGACATTCTAATCAGTTCTTGCTTTCCCTGGGAATTATTTAACAATGCTTGGTCGGACCTTCGCAGCCTTGAAGGGTGCAACTTCTTTATTTAAATGTTTTTTTCTAATTATGAAAAACGTATGAAAAATATTTAATTGTGTGTATTTGGGTAATCAAAATGATAGTTATGAAACTGCAGGACAAATTAGTAATTGTTCTAGAATAACAAAAAAATATATCATTACCATCACTTCTTTAATTTGATATGTGGTGTAAAGGTTCAAATTGTCCACTGTTGGACCGTTGACCAACTAAACTAGTGAGAGTGTGAAAGTTTTGTTTTAAGAAAGTTCACAAGCCCAAAATGGTCCAACAGTTGGAGAAACACCATATTACCATTACAGTTCCCACTGCATTTACCAGCAACTTGTTTTATTTACTTGCCAAAGTCAGCTTTTACTCACATTTGGTTCTTGGTAGGGCATGCATTTCGGGGGATATAAGCAATCTGACAACAAGAATAATGGAAGTTTCACACTTGTTACAAGTGAATGCATTAAGAGCATGTGTTCATTTACATGTGTGTGCAGTTCAAGCATTTACTGCCGGGCTCCGTCCATTCCTGAGGCTCATGACCTGTCCCGCTCCTCCTCTAATGCCAGCAGCTTTGCTAGTGTGGTAGAGGAGAATGAAACCGAGGCCACGGAGGACTATGACACTGGCATGGTGAGAACAGCACACTAATCATTAATCTATTACAAAAGAATAAACATCTCTAGAGACACTCAAACAAACTTGATGTGTTTTGCAAGTACGTCTATAACAATTTGTTGCATTTGTTCCATTCAGGAAAGTCTGTCCTCAGCAGATACTCCTCAAAAACGAGACTCATTCACATACAGCACATGGCTTGAGGACAACATGAGCACTCCCAGTACAACCAGTAGGGGGAGCTCTCCTGGTGAGTTTCATTCACTCCATGAACACAGTGGTATGTTTGTGTATTAGTGTAGTTTTTGTATGTCTTTCTATATAATAAACGTAATTATTTTTCCAGCTCCTGGTAGAACTCAACAACCGGATGGTGGAAAGAACCAGGAGCAGAACCGTACAGACATCCGCATCAAACTTGAGCGACCGCATGACCACAAATCCACATCGGTGAGTCTTGCCTGCCTAGTCTAAAGATGCTGAATTTAAGTGTTGTATCTGCTTCAGTATGAAATTACTGAAGTGTGTATATTACGCACGCAGTTTGTACATAAAGAATGGCAGCTTCTGTAGTGAAGTATTGGGCAAGTGTATGGAATTTGCAGTTCTTTATATCAGTTATTTGTTGTAACTCTGTTACTGTATGTGCATCTGTGCAGAACTGCTAGCCCCTCCTACCTGACTGCCTCATGGACATCCATCATCAGGTTAGATATACTGTATATTGACTGAATAATTTTGTTTCATCAACTGAAGATCACAATCTGGTCTTTTGTGTAGCCTATATTATATTATTAAGACTTAAAGGTAGTTCACCCAAAAATTAAAACTCTGTCATCATGTACTCACCCTCAAGTTGTTTCAAACCTGTATGAATTTCTTTCTTCTGGTGAACACGAAAGAAGATATTTTGAAGAATATGGGTAACCATACAGTTTTGTTTTTTATTGATTTTATCTATGGAAGTCAATGGGGACTGTCAACAGTCAACTGTTTCTTCAAAATATCTTCTTTTGTGTACATTAGATTTTAAAGTATATTGAAAAAGAAAACTCATTTTAAATTATAATAATGTCTCTCAATTTTACTGCATTTTTGATCAAATTAATTCAGACTTGGTGAGCATAAAAGATTACTTTAAAAATATAAGCCGCTTTTCCACTGTCGAGCCAAACCATTCTCTTTGCTTAATCATTCCATTCCGTGCTGGTCCGGCCCAGCCGGTACTGATATGGTTTCATTTTCCACTGTGTGGCTGATAATGGAGCTCTTTATATTTATATGTAATACAATTATGTCAGTCATTGCCTCAGTAAAGCAAGATTGGTGATATGAGAAGTAAATAGTAACCATTATTGAAAATGATCAGATATTTATTTTAATTATATTATTAATTTGTGTTTACGTTGCTCAAATCGTGCTATTTATTAGTCAGGGATACAAACCGCTCCTTACTGTTCTTAGAACTGTCCGACCCAACGGTGGAAATGCGGTGTCAGTTGCCTTTTGTCTATTGTCTCACACCACATTGTTTGAACAGCATTTCCATTAGAAACACCTTAGAGAGACAAGGAGAGTTCGGGGTTTTGCCGATACTTGATGAAGAAGAGGATGATGACACCAGTCGGCTGCATGAGTGACAACAAGTGCATGGCCCAGAACCACAATCATGAGACCATGCCTCCATCAGGACACTCACTATCCTTGCAGACTTGACAAGAAACAGGAAGGAGTTGGCTAGGCAGCCAGAAACTGTTCGCTAGCCCTCGTTCAGGCATGTCCTTAACCCCTTGTGAGTACCTCCTCAGTAGCAGTGTCTAATGACATGAGTGGCTAAACAAGCAGGTTGTTTGAGGTCCTAACACTGTGCTAAAATTCAGTTCTATGAAGTTTGTCTCCTAAAAGACATTTCACCTGCTTGCACGATGAAAGCATTTTCAGCCCTGCCCCAAATGGTGGGCTGTGCAACAGAGCGCATAGATCATTCTTCTGAAACCTAAAATGACAAATGGGACGCGCTACGGTTTCGAAGACTTCACAAACATGCAGTCATCGCACATCTGCAAGTACAGCACACATCAAATGCACTATTTGGGACAGGGCCATTTCTCATATTTCTGATATTGATGTTCTTTCATTGAGATTTCAGGTGTAAAATCCCTTGTGATGTTTATTGCTGCCCATAACAGCTGTGCAATAAGTCTTTAGACATTATTTAAGAGTAACTCTACAGAGAAAAAAACTAATCAGAAAAGCTGTCTTATGAATTTCAGCTCAGTCAAAATTAATACTTTGAGTAGGGATGCACTGATAGTAAAATATGACTTATAAGCTGCTAATTATTTAGATTCTACACTTCCACAAAAAGAAACAACAAATACAAATAAACTTTTGAAATGCAACTATCATAGCATTGTAATGAACAGTATAAAATTGGCAGAATGTACATTTGTCATCAAAACAATGCTAATATAAATGTACAAATAAATGAAAAAAAAATCATAAACAGTTATACAGCCAGTATCGGCTAGTTCTGATATTTAAAAATTGATATTGACAGCCAAAAACTGATATGTTATGATTCTCTATAATGTATGTAGCACATGATTATTGGTGATATTTTCTCTCACTATTTGTAAAAAACTGGATAGTGCTGTTACTCTTAAATAATTTGTCTATCTGCCATTATCACTTGTGCATGGAGAAATTGAGCATTTTAATGAGTATGAGTCAAAGAAAATATTCATATTTGATTAGCATCAAAACATGACATTTGATGGTGTGACATTGCAGATGCCTTACCTTACCCTTAAACAGATAAGAAATTCAGCCATGTCAGTGTGAGTTAACAAAATAATTTATCTCAGTTTCCTAACCAGCTAACCAAGCAGGACTAACTACGAATCATGGTTTATGCTCAGCTTTAATTCGCCAGTTCGACATGTCGATTGTTTATCTGTTTGCCACATAAGCAGCTCGTGACCAATGCTGCAGTGTGTTGAATTTCATCTTTAGTGCGGCATTCCTTATGGTGACTCTTCTCTTGTTTTTTCCCAAACTGTATAAAATGCCCTAGTGCAGATCTTATCTTTATGTTGACACAGTTCAAACCGACTGTTCTTTGCTTTGTGTTTGAACATACGGATGGTTTAATGTTTGAGCTGTGTATCAAGGTGCCAGTCTTCTTTTAAACAGTCTAAACAGACTTGTGAGTCAAACTGTGCTGTTGCTAATCTATAAACCAATCATTAATGCCAAAAATCAGTCAATGTGATGTTTGCTCTTTCTGTTAAAGGCAAAAGAAACATTGAATGGAGCTTAAATATGGCTTTGGAGTTGCCTTATTCTAAGTGTCAAAATAAATGAAGGAAAGCTTAGCAGAATTTTTTCTAATCTATTTATGATAAATGATTGGCCTTACCGGTTTAAACTGCCTTTATAGAGCCCCTCGTCCTTCACCATTATGATGCTATGTAGTCATCATTACTGATCCATGTTTGTTTCGGCATACTCAGATGTTGGCTCTGTCTGAAAATCTGAGAAATACACTGCAGGCAATATACTGAGGTAACAAAGGCAAAAAGGCACATCTTATCTAATATTTGTGCAATATACTGTCTAAACAGCTTTCAGCCAGTTGATTTTGAAGGCAGTACAGATGTGTCCTGTTTTGCCTAATATACTCCTCAAGTATATATATATATATATATATACATACATACATACATGCATATTGTACAAGAGTCTTTGGCACATTAGTAATTTCACACATAAAAAATATGGTTTTAATCCAGTTATTTCTATATTTTGCTGTAGTGTGTCTGTAGGAAATATCAGTTTACATTTCCAAGCATTCCTTTTGCCAATAATTGTTATAATCCAATGGGATTTTTGTATGCCATCATCGAGTCCACTGGTTATTACATGAAAACCTGAGACAGCCTGAATCCAAAAGAACTGTGACAACGTCTTCAAGATGGTTGAAGAAACTGACATGCAAAGCTACAGTACTGTGAAGTTTTAGTCACTTGTGTAAGACTGATATTACCTATAGACACACTGCTGCAAAATACATAAAATCATGAAACCAGTTTTTTTTTTGTGTGAAAATACTTAAGTGCCAAAGACTTTTGCACAGTAGTGTATATATTTATATATAGTTACTAATTTTTGCATGGTCATGGACTTCAAGGCTTGATTGTATTTCTTTTAGTTAATTAAATATGACATTAAGAAGGTGCCTTGGAAACCTGTCTGAAAGGAAATTAATTTTGCTTATGAACTCTTTGACTGACTGAGGTTTTGGACACAGCCAATACTGGACTAAAAGGCTAGACATTACAACTACAAATAATTTGTTAACACTATAACTACAACCCTAGAGGTACTTGGAACAGTTGTGTATGAACAAAAAAACTAATATGTTTGAAATATGTTTTTAGTCTGTTTTTATTTGCTCTGCGCAGGGTTTCTGTGCCCCTTGTGGTGAGACATGATTATATCATTTATTTGCAGTGTCATGTACATGACTGTAATTTGCTGTTCCTGTGCAGAAGTCAAATTTGTCTGGGGGAAAAAAAAGATGCAGCACAAAATCCATGCTGATGACAGGGTATGAATTTTTAGACATTGTTATGCTATCCTTTTAGCTGCTGCTTCTGTGACCTTTTCCTGTGCAATCGTCATTGTAAATACTGCTTTTTTTTGTACATACTGCCCAGAAAATCTGAAACAAATAAACTTGAGTGTGATATTTCATTGAACATGCTTGTCTGATTTCCTCTTTTCAATTTGGTATAGCTAAATGAGCTGAGATGAAGGTCTCAGTGCATGCCTGTTTTCCTGCTATAAAAGGGATTTATAGCATTATAAGTATGAGGAATTATGTATTTAATCATATATATGTGTGTGTGAAGTACTGTGTGTGATTCTTACTACACTTGAAATGCTTTACATTTTGTCAATTGACTACTGACAACTGTCAGTAAATGACAAAAGATTTAAATGTAAATGTTACATTTATAATAATTGATCTTTTAAAATTGTAAAGAAATACCAGCAGAGGGCAACATTTACATGATGCAAAACATGATTATTTCTGAAGGATGTCAAATAAAATTAAATTCCATGATGGAAAATAATTCTAATGACAACACTAAATGTCCATTTCATTTGTGCATATAAACATGATTCAATATCAAAATCAATGCCAGCTAAAATATGTAAAATGAGATAAAAACTGGATTCAAATGTAATTTATAGTGCCTCTTGCAATATATTATTGAGTTGCTATTGTTAACTAAAACTATTAAAATAATTTCATTTAATTGACATAAAATGCAAATATCAAAATGTTGTCTTTAAAACTAAACTGAAATGTTTAAGTAGCCTACTAAAACTTTAAAATGAAAATTGAAAGTATACAAATAAAAGTTAATTATCAATATTACAACAGTAGGCAATTTATAAAAAAATAATAATTGCATGACACAGGATCCTTTCACTATGATATACGATGATTAAATACTTGTTCGCATATCCCTTGGGTCAAAGGTGGGATGTTGATGTGGACTGATGTCAGACACAGCTGGTAAGGTGTGACGGTGACCATGAATCAGAGTTTGGAGACGTCCCAGTTTCACACTTTGAAAACAGTTCCCAGAGTCGGACCCCAGACCTGTCAACACGGCTCTCATGACTAGAGCCGACGATAGTTAAGATAGGGAACAGAGGAATAAAAGCAGCAGGGTCGAGCACTTATTTTCTCTTTTGCAAAATTATGTGGATTCTTTAAGCTTTATAAAAATAGACTTAGTGGGGTGGTTTCTGTATATAATGCACGCACCAGTGCAGTATATGCTAGTGCAAATCACATGATATACTATTTGAGTTCTGTACATTCCTTGATTACGTAACAAGTGGCACTCACAGCAGAGCCAAATGACATCCAGCTCCACCTCTCTGGATGTCAAATGGGTGGAGGTATAGAGTTATGGGTAGGGTTAAGGCCTGATTGAACCATCTATTATGCCCAAATTATATCCAGAGAGGGGGAGCTGGACTTCACGCTCCACCCATGTTTTCTGCAGTGAGCAGCCTCTCAATAATTCTGGTTGCCGTCACAGAAAGGCAAGACTGCCCATCTACATTACATTTTCCAAACTTGTTGACCCTCTTAAGAGCTGCTATGTCATGGTCTTCTGGTACATGTGAAACTAATAACCATGGCTCTTTCTCCAGGTTTGACCTCGACTTAAAGCTGCACTCTGTCGACAGCATTTGTGGCATAATGTTGAAAAATACTGATTCATTTCGAATCACAAATATCAAGCTTAAAAACTGAAGGTTTTTGAGCCTGTGGTTTTGATGTGCTGATGTAAAGAGCAAGCAGCTGGGTGTGTGTGTGAAGAGACTGTAGGCCTACTGGATGGAGAAAATCTTTTCACACTTTGTCCCATAATATGATTCATATTTCACACTGGTTTCATCAGCCCTCATTTAGTGGCTCGTTTGTCCCCTCACACCCTCAAAATCCTTGCTCACACACACACACTTCTCAACGCCTCAGTAATTAGCTGGCTTTTGACTTCTTTTAAGACATTTAGTTTTCAACACAATATCATTTTTGCTTCTCACTTTACCATTAGAGCATTTAAGCTGGCACAGAGGTCTATTTAAACCAACAACTAATCCTCTCACAGCTTTACCTAATATCTCTTATTTTACATGTGCTGTTAGTCTGAGATTGCTAGTAACTTCATTACAAATTATTTTCAGCAAAACAATCTGACTTAAAAATGAACATATCATTATCTTTTTTATTTAAATGTATTTATTAACCTTTATCAAAATCTCAGATTTCCAATTAAGCTTTTGCAAACTTTTTTGGAAGCTTAAATTCGGCATGAAATGCAAATCTTTTCTTCCCTACTGGGACAAACCCAAGTGAAACAGCTTCTCGAACTTAATTTCTGGAATTGATTGGATCGTTGCTGTTTGCTACTACCGTGATGTCATGTGAGTGACCGATTGTCCTGTCATCAAAGAGAAGTCACTGCAAGAGGAAAGGGAAATTTGAGGCCACATGAACTAAAGATAAATTATTTAAAATATAAAAAATAATGATGCACTAATAAGTCAGTTATAGTAAATATTCCAAATTCATAGCATTTTAATTTCAAGGTAACTGTCTAATAACATTTTACCAAGGCATAAGTGCTTTGAATTATTGCAGTGATTACTACTGATCTAGTGGGAGACATCAGTATTGCATTTATCATGTTATCATGTTATCAAGTTAGACTTGATATGTCTTCTGTTTTCTCATGTGAAGGAGAATATTTTCATGTTGTCTGTGCAGTAAAGCTTGAGCTGGACTGAACGAGTGGACATGGAAAGACATTCCAGGAACCACATGGACAAAATAGCATACAACATTACACAGCAGAGTGCCTCACTGATGGAAGGGTATATTCTGGCAGTCAAAATATGCACCAAAATATCTTCTAGACAACTGTGTGAGAGAGAGAATCTGATGATGTGGGCAGAGTTTGCGTTTAGAAATAGACCAGTCTGATAAAATGACGTTCTTGAAATGCCAAGGTCTTTGCACAGACGTTTCCTGAAAGTCAGTGGGATGGACAGGATAGTCTTTGGAGAATATGGCGTAAGAGGACAATATTGTACGTTACAAAGACTGTAATGTAGCGTTAGCGTTGGCCTGGTAACCTCTGTTGGTATATGCTGTAACATTCCATTCAAAAGTTTATTGTTATTGTTTATGAAAGAACGCTCTTATGCAAGGCTGCATTTATTTTATTAAAACAAAATAAAATTGTAACAGAAATATATTTCTGTGATGGCATCATTACTTTCAGTGTCACAAGATCCTTGAGAAATCATCCTAATATACTTATTGAGAGCTTAAGAAACATTTATTATTATTGTGCGGTTGTGCTGCTAAATTGTGGAACCAGTGATACATTTTTGAGTAGAAAGCTCAAAAGGACGTTATAAATGTTGGTAATACTTTATTCAAACGGTAGATTGTGAACATTTTACTAAGTAACTTTGCAGCTAGCTAATTCTCATTAGAGTATTAGTGGACTGTCTTCTTAATACCTGTTAATACTTTAATTTGATGCTTCACCAACAGACATTCTACCGAAGTAAGTAGACTATGCAACTATATGTCAGCTTATTTTGCCAACACTAACCCAACAGTTTACTAACAGTAAACTACAGAGTTAGTTGACATATAGTTGCAAAGTTACTTAAAGTTATTAGTGTGTCTAAAATGGACTATCATTTAGATGGTAACATTTAAAATGTAACCTAGATGTATTTGCTGTTACATTTGATTCATTTAATGGATCTTTTCTGAATATAGATATTTTCTTTAAAACAAATTCATTCTTAATTAAATTGATTAATTGTATAATTATTTTTTAAATGTATTTATTGTTATCTTTTTTTTGCAGGGAAAAGGTATGTTTTGAATTGGCCAAGAGAGCAGTTTCACAACACATGTGCTGCAAATATTCATTTTAACATCCTGATTGTTTGTGCATTGTGAATATTTACAGTGCATTTCTGTATTTGGGTACATTGTGAACTTTTGCAGCACACGTTTCAAACTAAAGAAGATGTGTTCTTAATTTGCTGGTGTTTTTTGTCACAGATTTTCTTCAGTTGCAGTGCATTTAGCTCTCTCCATCACTGTATGTTTTACAACTGATGGCCATTTAAAAGTAATACTCCAATGCATATTCTGACAAAAAAATGAACGCAACTCTTTTGCAAGCAAAAGTTTTATCATAGGCGATTGTACCCAGGAATGAGTATGTGCTGCCTGCCTGCCATTGCTAACATATTGATCTTCCCAGGTAGACCTCCTTAAGTGTGAATCAAGATAACGTTCTTAACATCAAACAGCTTTGAATAAGTAATGAAGAGCCCACACACACCATCTTGTCAGAGCAGATTACGCGGCACCCACTGACTTTGACTCACCTCTCTCACAAAACACTTTTCATAACATCTGGCTGAGATTTTCTAGTTATTTCCTCCATTTGAGCAGTATTCCTGTCCGCCCCACTTTAGCTCAGACCCAGGCTTCCTTATTTAACACATGCTCTAACTAGAGAACGTCTAGACTGCATCCATACTGTTTGCATGACAAGCAGGAAAAGCTTGCTATTTACGGCAGGGAGAGTGTATGATGCCGTCAGGGAGAGCTGTTGAGGTTTGTGTGCCAGTAAAGGCAGAGGGAGTTTCTGAACAGATCCCCCACAAAAGCACTGCTTCCCTGCCCTGCTCGTGTGGGTCAAGACTTCCTCTGTCCCAGAATCTTCACCTATCTTGTAAGTGTCTCTCTGCATGGATATCATGTTGGCCCCTGTGAAATTTAAAAACCATTCCCTTGAACATTACAGACTAAACTCACTGCCAAAGCCTCAACCTCCAACAGGAAAATACATCATATTTTTACAGTGGCTGAGGTCACTTTGAAGTAAATGACCCTCTATTAGAGGAAGGGAAGAGGGCTTAAACATACATCTTGCTAAACCTCCACACAGTATCTGTTATAAAACCTCACACAATGATGTGGTGGTCGATTTCAAGGTTTTACAAACCTAAAATATATATTGTAAAACTTTACAATAAAGTTAAGTCTGCCATCAATAGTAGGATTAACTTAGAGCATTTATCCGTCTGGCTTAATATTAATTTCTACATATACATATTTTTATATTTCTAGTATAAATTAACATTATTGTTAGTAATGAACAATGGTACAATACATTTAACACTGACTTGCTTATATATAATATGTAAAACGTATGTTAAAATCATAATATGTGTATGTCTTTTTATAACTTTGGGTATAGGCTGAATGAATGAATGAACACAACACACTCAGTCTCAGTCTAAAATCCAATCTAATTGTCTGAGTTAAGAGAGGAATATATTGCCACTATAAGTCTTTTCAATGAGCTGCAGTTCTGCTTACCTCGTCTCTTTTGCTTTTGCTAGTAGAGCACCTTCAGCTTGATTTATTTCAGACCCAGCTATAGGCTATGACTATGACTATTTGTTCATTCATTTTAGCTTTTGGTGGTTAATATCAGTTAATATATTTAAAAAAACAATACTTTTTGCATTGCTTAAAATTTTTTTGTCTCTGTTATCTCTATTCTGTGTGTGTGTGTGTGTGTGTGTGTGTGATTCATTGACTATTATTTTTAGGACAAGCACTTTGGTAAATAGATGGAGGGATGGATATATTGTTTTTATTATACATTTTTGAATGCAGAAAACACTCAATATTTAAAACTTTAAATAGTATTTTACTTTTTATGTTTACTACATAATTTAATTCCTATACTTTCATTTCCTATGTATCTATGTGTGTGTGTGTGTGTGTGTGTGTGTGTGTGTGTGTGTGTGTGTGTGTGTGTGTGTGTGTGTGTGTGTGTGTGTGTGTGTGTGTGTGTGTGTGTGTGTGTGTGTGTGTGTGTGTGTGCATGTATGTATGTATGTGTGTGTGTATGCATGTGTGTGTATGTGTGCATATGTATGTATGTGTGTATGATTGATTGATTGATTATTTTTAAGACAAGTAGCTGGGTAAATGATGGATGCATTATTTGTATTACTAAGTTTTAAACAAAAATATTTAATATGTTTATAACAAGATACCTTTTGCTTTATTTTACATTTTACTTTCACTAAATAATTCCTATACTTTCATGTCCTACAAAGCAAAATGTGAAACCAATGCTGAAAATAATAAATAAATAAAGAAATAAATACTTAATATAATATTTTATATAAATATTTTTCACCTCTATACTTCCATTAGTATAGCTTATATACAGTAAAACAGTATTCGCCCCGTCTCTTACACTTTTTTTTTACGCTTGTTAAAATTCTCACGCCCCTAAACAATTGTTAGAGTTCATGAAGAGAAAGCAGCAGAGGACACGAGAGCAGACATTCAAAGGAAATGTCTGTGGTCTCCCCTCAAAAAACAGCAGTGAGTGAGTGAACTCTGTCTGAACGCTTCAACTATTAGATCATGAGAACCTGCAGCACCGGCACTGCCTCATTATACCCAAAGAAAACAAGGAGAACAGCTGCAGCCTGCAGCAGTCCTGACACACTGAGACAGAGAGGGAATGAGTGATAGAGAGAGAGAACGAGAACCAAAGAAACAGAAAGGCATTGCATTTGTCCTCTAATTGCCTCTTCAGCCAGGGTCACAACCCTATGATAGATATATTGTACACTAGATAGACTCACACTCGCTCTGCCTTTCCTACCAGACAGGAGCCCATCTGAAAGCCAGTGTTTTTTGGCACACTGGAAAAGTTATGATTGGACTTACGATCTGTGAGAACAGTGATGAAAAAACACAAGGGCTTAGTTCACCGCCGTAACACGTGGACCGTATTATGAACTACAACAATTCCAAACCCTTTATCCTTTCTGAGTAGGGATTTTTCAAGGGGAGTAGTAATGTCATACTAACTCTGAACATTCAAGAAGCTTTGATATTACATTCACTAAACTGTGAGGATTTACACAATCTTAAAACAACAAGAAATCAAGGCAGTCTGCTGTAAAAAAAAAAAAAAAAAAAGTAAAAAAATGAGAAGAAAAATCTTAAACAATTCGGTTCTATTGCTTCCCTATTATATAGCGGAGAAAGACAGTGTGTGAAAAGAGTGTGTCCAAACTCATACTACAGTAGTCCCTCGCCACTTCGCGGTTCAAGTTTCGCTGCCTCAGTGCATCACGGATTTAAAAAAAAAAATTCATAAAAAAATAACAATTCAAACATACCGCCATATCGGCAGCCGTGTTACGGAAAGCAGCGCTTTTTATCCAAGAGAAACGGTTTCCCAGACTGCCAGACAAAGAGAGAAACTCTCTCAGAGGCTTTGTACACACCTACAGGCACTCAGACAAGACACGTGATTGGTTCCCGGTGTGAGATCGACGAATGAGAGCACGAGTGGATGTATCGCGTGAGCTGATTGGCTGATCCTACTTTTCACCTATTGCGGGGGGTTCCAGTCCACATTAACCACAATAAATGAGGGATCACTGTATTGACCCAGATGACAGCCTACTTTCGTCAAGATATGAAGTGCACATCTGATGAACACTTTAATAACCAGTAAAGCCATGGTAGAGGAGTTGTAAATGGTAGTGAAGTGACGCAACTGATGCTGGTAGGTCACATGATAGATGTGTTACATCTGTAGATGTAGTACAATTAATTACTTGTGCGATTTTGGATGCAGCCAAAGCGATATCACACACCGAATAGAGTACTCAATAAAAATAACTTCAGTCAAAAGAATCACCCCTCACATGTTCTTGATACCAACAACCATTGTTCATTTAAACTTTAGGATCCACCCATGTGACCTCATGTAAATAATGCTGCCTTCAAGTTCATCTGAGTACCTCAGAGTCAGAGATCTACTTTCTTTCTATGGCCTATAGATTAAATGACATTGTCTATCTTACAGTTCAGTGTTTCAAATCAATATGCCTTTCAACATCACAAAAAAAAACTCGGCACATCATCCATCATCAAAGATTCTCACAGACACTTCTTTCTGTGACTCCTCAGATCAGCCCAGAAGTGGGAGGAGTTTAAAACATGAATGGTCACACATATGTCAGTGGGACTGTCATGTCACTATGACATTTTCTGGGCAAAAATGGGCATGGAATTACAGAGTATGTCACTATGAGCTCTCAGTCCACTTGCGGAGTGTCGCAGACAGTTTTCCGACTGTTGTAATGCGTTCACATAAATTGAGGCTGTTTTTTTTCTTGCTTTTTTCAAGTATGCCGGACATGTTTGGTGGCTGTGGTGCTGGGTTGCTGGGAGACGTGAGTGGGGCTGAGACTCAAACAGAATGAGGTTTAGGAGAGAAGGACCTCACCACCTGCTTGTTAAAGAACCAGTTTGACAAGCCTCTGGAGATTGCTGTTGCAGCAGACTAATGTTTCCAGTTAGCAATGGAGCATGCCATGATAATAGCGGCTCTAGCATGAGAGCCGGCAGCTCCAGCATGGAACCAAGTGCCTTGTTTATTCAGTTGGGCCAAGGATAATACAGTTGACCCTGTGCTGACACTTACTGTCAGATGACTGTTATGATGTGATGCTGTCATAATAAAAAGCATGATAGGTTTGCTGATATGTAAGCAAAGTGCTGCTGAACATCTACTTTTCAGTATTTAATATACTGTATATACGCAATATAAAGGTACTGCTTGTCTTTTTTATAATGAAATATAAATGCAATGCAAAAACCTCTGAAAATATAATTGTAGCAGCCCAACTTTTAGATTTAAGTTGTTTCAGTGTAGATGCTTCATGGTGTGGGTGAATCGAAATAGCTATTCAGGAGCGTGTGACTCTCTATTTGGTGTCATTTAATGTAGAGCGTCATGGATAATGTAGTTATTCACCAGGAATTCCACTGTTAAGCAGGATTAGTTTAAAAATAAGCTGAAATAATGCTAGCTAATGGCTTCAAAAGAAGCAAATCCCATGGATTAACAACCTCATTGCTCACAATAGTGCGAAGTTCCACAATAGTGCGAGTTGAGTACTGCTGTCCCTACTGTCATCTTGTTCTGTTGTCTTTACTGTCATCCTTACTGTCTAGTTCTGTAGTCTTCTTCTCTCATATAAATGAACGGTGAAAGACTGAAGAGGACAGCCTTCAGAAACATTTCAATGCCAGATTTCCTTAGTAAAATTACTAATAAAGTTAATAAGCTGTTTTGTTGACAGTTCTAACCTGGGAAACCATTGCATTTCTGCTGTTCCATAGGTGTCACCTAGCCAGAGAGTGTTTTAATATATTCTTATCATAAAATCTATATATATATCTATATATATATCTATATATATATATATATATATATATATATATATATATATATATATATATATATATATATATATATATATATATATATATATATATATATATATATTCTTATCATATAATCTATATCATAGATTATATGATAAGAATATATTAAAACAGACAGAACTAGACTACAGTAAGGATGACAGAAAAAGACTACAATAAAGACAAAATGCATACAAAGAAGTACTACACTTTAAAGACAAAAAGGCAAGACTATAATGATGACAGGACAAAAAAAACAGTAAGAACGACTTATAAATAAATAAATTTGTTCCCTCATTTAGATTTAACTAAAACAACGGAACAAATTATTACAACAAATTATTATATCAGAGAATGATGTATATTATAACGAGGGAATAAATAAAGTGTGCTGACTTATTGGTAAATCATGGGATTGAATTGTTCATTCACGGCCACGATATACATATTTTTCCACCCAGAATCTCAGAGACATCTGGGTACTTTTCGCTAGTGAATTTGGACACAGTCACTGGGTGGCTTGTTACCTAAATGGTTGCCTTAAAGGGACGGTTCTGTAATTGAACTACATCAAATCATCAGCCACTTGTAGCTTAGCAAAATACAACGTTTATAAAGCGGTCAGTTCCAGTCAGGCCAGTTCCAGTGATTCTGATTAATGGCTGTGTTTTATTCATGATAAAAAAAACATATGTTTGTTCTCATTGATATGTTTTAATTGAAGCTACTGTATTATGTTTAGTATGTGTGAGAGCGAGATTGAGTTTATTACCTGCATTTAGATACAGCATTTTCCTTCAGGTCAGTCCTATGTTCACAATAAAAATCCATTTGAATGTCCAATGCAAAATCTTGTCCATTTAACAGTCGAGGGGTTTCCCCATGCTGATAGCAATGGTAAAAGCATTTGTCAGTTGTCTTGTTCCATTTTCAAAACAAGTTTCAGTCCTTTCAATATAAGCCTTCGCTACTGAGTAAATGAGTACTCACTCATAAAGACAGTCTTTGCAATAATGTGACTTCTGTTGCTGTTCACGGTCAATTTTTTTCAAGCGGAAGGAGAGCATTTAGCCATTTTACTTAATGAAAGTGTCATTGACAAATTTTTTGGCTCTAATATTTGTTTATTGTGATAACCGTTCTCTAAAAGCAATAAGGTACTTGAGAATAATGCTGTATCGTGAATAGGTATTCATGATACAACAAAGCCAGCTGTCAGGGTTGGGTAAATGGATGGAACAAGGACTTAATAATGCAACGAGAATAGGGATTTTATTGTAATAAAACAAAAATAAAAACAAAAACCACCCCGAGGGGGAAAACAAGACTAGAACACGAACATGAACAAGACTAGACTTGACTTGACTAGAAACTTGACATTAACTAGGACAGCATGAACACAACCATTAAACGACGACGAAACAGCACAAGACAGCAGACATTGGGAGAATAAATACACACAGGAGGAAGGGTAATTGATTGGGAAACAGCTGGGGCAAATCAAAGTTAAGCAGGGAAACAAGGTGGGAGGGTTACACATTGACGAGTCATGAACACGCAGCCAACTCGGACGCACATCGCTGCATGTTCACAAAAAACACACAGACAGCGCACAACTGATGAAAAACAAACTGCGTGCGACACGAAAACACAACATGAAAGCACGCGGCTGACATAAACACAAACCGTGTGCTCACAACACACAAAGACCCGAGAGAACACGGCTCGAGCAGAGCTTGAACCGCGCCCACTCACAAAACTTAGAGCGCACGAAAACGACGAACCACTCGGCTCGCACGCTCATGACAAGGACGAACACACGGGTCATGAATGTCCGAACCCCGACACAAACCGAAACTAGACAAGACCGTCTGGGGATCGGACACTATAACCTGCACACAAGACGTTACACAGACAAGCGTGCACGCGACTCGAACACTCGAAGCCACGCGCACACACACACAAAACTCGAGACATTACGGTAGTGTCAGAGCTCTGCCACAACAACAAGGAATTACTAGACCGAATGTGGCAGAACCCTGACACCAGCTTTCAAAATATGAATTAACACTGGGAAGATTCTAAATCTTTACTAAATGATCCCAAAATATTCTAAATGAATTAGCTTCAACATAAACTGTTCTCAAAAAGATCATACTGACATAGTCCCAGAGAAGGGTTCTTCAGAGTACAGTTCAGTGGGCGCTCAGAGAAGGGAAAGCCCATTTTATTTGTAGCCAGCCGCCAAACCACAGCAGGCGTTCTGGGAAACAATGCTCCTAAAAGAAACCTCTTGTTTCTCGTAAAAATGTCCATAACATTCTACCCCTTAACATAATGAATTAGCCTATCATTTTACTAAATCTGTCTCCAAGCTTCATTAAAAACAGTGTCAAAGCAACGCGGTCATAATGGTGGGAATTTGTCTATAAATCCAGTGTTCATATCAATAGTTTAAGTATTGTGAAGGTCATTGAGACTTACATTTTGCTTTGTTCCTGACAAAAGACTTTAGAAATGCAGTTCACATGTCATTTGGATTACTTTAATAGTTATAGTGATAGTTTTATGGTACTTTTTTTGTTATTTTGGAACTAAACAGCTCTATTTCTCATTCATTTTCATTATAAAAGACTACTCAGGATGTTCTTCAAAGATTCATCTTTTGATTTCCACATAAGAAACTCATACAGGTTTGTAACTACATTAATGTGAGTACGGAGCTTTCGTTTACTATTCCTTTTAAGTTATTTTTTGCATATCCAACATTCCCCTCTGCAGGGAACTGTGATCTTATTTGCAGTGACATGCTCTCAGAAACATGATCTCACCTTGGCCACATATACTCTTGAATGGATTACCATTACAATAGGCTGTATTCACAAACATTTACTGTCATCTTGTAAATAATGTGCTGATCTTTATTTTCCCCTCCACTTGAAAAAAAAAGCTTTTGTCCCACTTGTGTGTGAACCCATGGCTCTATGGTTCCATGTGGTCACATTCCCAACAAAAAAAAAGAAAATAATTACAATTGATTTACTGTATTACTGTTTCCCTTTTCTCTTTTTTTTTCTTTTTTAAATCATTCACAGAAAATGTCCCTGAAGTTTGTCAACAACAAGTCTAAAACCTCTTCCCCATTTTCCGCAGTTCGACTGCATGTTTGTCTGAAATTGTACAAATGTGTTTTCTTGCCCTTCTAGCCAATAATTGCTCATTAAAGTAAATTAAATTAGGCTGTTTACTCTAATGCCCATTAAACGCAACAGAAAGAACTTCTTCTTCTTAGTTCCTTCATCCTGAGGTCATTATTTGTTTACCATCTCCTGCTGCATAACATATCAGCTCTAAAATTTCCCCTGACCATATGACGTCCTGTCACTTGTTTATGAATACAAAACAGTCATAAGTCGTTTGTAAACTTGTTACTGGAATGATGAGCTAGAATTCAAACTAGTTAGAAAAAAACACTCTTCTAACTTAAAAATGCAGTGCTTTAAGTATGGGCTTGTGGGTTCTAAGATGACTTAATTAACAGTAGTTTTGCATTGAAATAAAAACATTATTCTATTTTATTTTATTTAAATTAATGTTAATTCTAGAATAAAATACTATAAAATATATAAAAATACAGATACACATTATTTTGACTAAATAAAATAAAATATGAATCCATATATAATCAATCAATAATTGAAATCAAGAAATTTGGTCCAACTACAGTGTGTATCCTTACTTTTTTTCCTCAAAAAAATTATCCAGAAGTAATGACCTGGAGCAATGGTGAAGTTTGAGAGTAAATCCTAAATTAACTCATTTAATAAAACCCTTTTGATTCATGATGATCCCTGTTCACATGGATTCACAAAAATAACTAAAAATACATATGTATGCCTGACCAGTAGTTGGTGATGTCACTTTGTAAAGAATCCTGAATCCTGCCTTGTTTTGCTTATACAAGCTCTGATAGGCCTCAGCCATGCTTATTACTATATTGATTAAATTCAACCTTAAGGCATTTTAAAACCTTTGCTTTGTTTTGAAACAGGGAATTAATTTGTCACAGTGTTGCATTTTCTTCTTGGTTTGGTTCGCTTTCACAAGGCAACATTTCAAAGTATACTAAAATGTGTTTATGCAAATCACATGTGAATTCAACTGTCCAGTTATTGGTCCAAGTTCACCAGTTTATGTTCCTCTACATCATCCATGAAGATGGATTGACAAGTCCTCTCCATTACACATATTTAAAAAATGCCCTTTTAAAAGACTTCAATTAAAAAAAAGATATACTACATATAAAATTCAAGCCACCACAGTGGCTTGTAGGAGTGAGCACACTACACACCACAACTGAAATCCACATGCATTGACGGGTGTTTATGTCAAACCCTGCTAGATATCATATCATAATGTGAGTGTAAAAGTACCTGAGAGGCCATATCCACAAACTGAGGCGTTTCCACATATCACCCTTCAGGAAATCTAAAAAAATCTAAAAAAAAAAATCACACCTTGATATCTTCATTCACACTTTGATTGGCAGACCTCACAAGAAGTCTGCTAATATCCAGATTTACTGAATCTCCGCACAAACCATGTCCCATGTATACATTGATGATGTAAATGAGCTCCTCCAAGACGACAAACGTAAAGCTGAACTAACTCATTGTGCCGAAGTTTCTTCATCACCTGCGCTTCTTGCAGGAAAGCCTCAGGAGATATAGTGCCAGGTTTCAGAGTCTAGAGCCACGCGTGTCATGCCATTCCAAGAACCTGATGAGAAGAAAAAAGAAGATTGAAATCATGAAACAAGCATTGTTATGTAAACACAAGCAATGGGCTATTATACACCGGTGAACTACTTATTTAACTCACAGAGTTTTGTTTTTGAAGGGAGGAAGTTTCAGTTTTATTCAGAGGCCCAAAAATTCCAATAGCTTTTAATGTAAATAAATGAGATCTTTATACATATACATATATATATATATATATATATATATATATATATATATATATATATATATATATATACACTGTATATATTATAAATAAATATATATTATTTTTTGGCCAATCTATAGATCCCAATATTATATATGATACTCACATTTTAAAATCATTTGTTTCTCAAAATAAATAAATAAATATTCAAGAAACCCTAGGTTGGTTCTGTCCAGTAACACTGCATAGAAAAAAAAAGTTGCTAAATGGGCAAAAAAGATTTTTTTAGTTCTACGAGATGACCATTATTGCAGTGATTATTATGTTTCTAATGTTATAACTAAATAATGTTATAATGTTATTTCCATGAAGAGTTTAATCAGTCTAAATCTTCCTAAATTGTTGTTTAAGAAATGAAAAACAATACACTAAATTAAGTGTTAAAAGAACTGTTGCCAAACCACATAACATCCAAGAAACATAATAATAACTGCAATAATGATCCAACTCACAAGCTTTTTCCTTGTTTTAAATCCAAATAGCAACTTTTGACTGAACAGTGTGTATTGCATAACACTATGGCTACATTTGTTTCCTCATGCTGACTATTTATTATGCAAGTTCTAGAGAATTTCATTACTAGCATGTGATTTACAAAGAAGTCTAGATATAGCCTGATCATATGACTAAATTATCATGGACTGAAGGATTAATGATTGTGTCAGATAATGTCTGGACAACTCATAATGAATGACGCAGTCCACCCCAGCTGTGATATAAGTGATCTTGGCCCCATAGTAAAATTTACTTCTCAATGTCTTCCTTTTAAAATTAGATTCTTGTATTAAACCCCAGTTTGTTTTCAATAAAACCCAATAATTCTTTCCATTAATCAAACAATGTCAGTGATATGTGATAACCAGATGTGTGATAAACCTACAAATATCTTCTCTAAATCAGTTATAATGTCTGATA
Source organism: Rhodeus uyekii (assembly GCA_037043235.1). Classification (NCBI taxonomy): domain Eukaryota; kingdom Metazoa; phylum Chordata; class Actinopteri; order Cypriniformes; family Acheilognathidae; genus Rhodeus; species Rhodeus uyekii. The sequence continues at coordinate 3,262,373 of JAWRVZ010000034.1, forward strand.
GTAATATGTCTGTCATCAGATATTACATTTTAATTTATGGAATTAATGTCATGGTTCAAGGATTGAACTTCATACTGTGTCAGGGGTGAGTTTGAGACGTCAGCCCAATCCCACAACAAGCTGAAATTTTCTTCACAGATCTAATATGTTTTCTTTTATTTTTGTTCTGTGCCGATATACAGTATTTGCTCCATTTACTCCAGTTCTATAACATAATTGCAAAACAAGCACACAGAATGACAACAGTTAGATAATTACTAGTTCAACTCAACCTTAAAAAAAAAACAATTTAGGAGAGATAATCTTAAACATCTCAGATACGACCAAACTTTAACTATTGCTGCCAAGCCCATTAAGAGGCCTTATAGGCACCCACCTGCATGCGTATATCACGTTACAGCCATATCTGTCCACACCTTTGACTTCAAGCACAGTCCTTCTGTCTAGTATGACTTTAATTGGCCCTCAGTAAAACGTGAGGTACACCAGACCAGGGTTTTCAAAATCAAGTGCTTGTAAAAACAGAATGAGGCACAATTGCGGTCAGATTACATAAAGGAGGAAGGTCAATGTTAGAGAAGATTAAACTGAACAATCCCTAGGACTATAATACCTGGAGAGAACCATTAGCCATCCCATTTATGCACCATTTGTGCATTACAATGTAGTATTTATGTGCATATACAATGCATTTATGTTGTAGCGTAAATGAGCCCTAATTCTCGCAAAATGCACACTACTAAACACTGAGCATTGCACCATTACACTTACCCTGAAAAAAGTAACCATATATACAAATGTGAAATACATATCTATATAAAATACATATTTACTGAAGCATCTTAGAAGTAATGGCTCGAATACAGCTGTCTGTTTATTGTTGAAACAAATCAAAACTTTGATTGTTTACCATAGTAAATTTACATATTTAAGGAAAGGAACCACAGGTCAGTAGGGTATATCAAGTTACTAATAGTTAAAACCATGTTTCCTCAGTTAATTACATCAAGACAATTGTTTTGTACTACATATTTTCTAAAATGTTTTGTTTAAATTTGCTAAAAGAACATTATGTAATTAAATATGCCCTAATTTATATACATTCCTAGAACAGAAATCTGAATATCGGATACCAGGTTCAAAACCTTTTTTTGTTAACATATTAGACTTACATCTCTATTACTCCGTGATCAGAAAAGAACATGGTGTATGTAAGGAATACTGAAGTGAAGATTTCTGGCTCAGTACATGAGGAAAAAAAATAATAATTTTGAAGCATGCATTGTGATCGAAATCTACAGAGACAGAACAGATAAGGTGTAATAAATTAAACACTTAAATCTCTATTTATAATTTAATATAACATAAATTATATAATTTATAAAGATTTATAATCTTTAATCTCTGTTTTGTCTCTATAGTGGTCTTGCCGTAAATAAAGTATTTAGACTATAATTTTGTGTTTAACTATATTACATTACAGACAATTATTTATTTGAAGATTATTCGTTTCACTTTTGGTATGAAAGGGACTTTACATTTACCAAAAATATTACTTTTTTATGTTACTATTAAAAAACAAACAAAGCCCAGCACAGGTGAGAAAAAGTAACGCAAGAGTAACGTAGCACATTACTTAGTTACTTTTTACGAAAAAAGTTTTTTTTTTAGGAAGTAACGTGATATTGTAATGTATTACTTTAAAAAGTAACTCTCCCCAACACTGCATGGCTTTAAGAATGGCATTCACTAGAGAAAGGCGCTTTTTCACAGCTATATAGTGTAGTTACAGCATCTACCAGCAGGGACTAACAGGTCTTTAGTTAATCCATAAAACCATGAACCCCTCAGATCGGGCCTGTTTTGATACATCACAGTTTGTAAGTGCAGACTGTTGTCAAATACTGTCTTTCATGAAAATCCAGACCTCAGTAAATACAGCATACACAGAGAGCTAAGTGGCCCAGCATGCAGTTGCTCATGTCACAAGATCCTGGTCATATCCAGCAGCTTCAAACCCAGAGCAGGGGAGACCAGACATCTTCCTGCTGAGCAAGGGTGAGAGACACGCAGCATGTCCTGCCCACACCATCCCCATCCACCACACTCTTTCTCTTGGATTAATGCAGCTAAATTACAGCTTGTGGTCAATGCAGTGAAAATAGCAGAAAAACAGCATGTTGTGGTGTCTAGCTAGGCGTTGTGATGTCTAGTCGATGGGAAGAGCTGTGAACCGCAGAAGGCTGTGAATAATTCTGTCACAGGAAGCAGGCCTGTTCACATCAACTCCTAACTCTTTCTTTTACCTCCTGCTCTTAAGCGCGTCCTCAATCAGCACTCGCAAAACAAAGACAAGAGAAGGAATTAATATCTCTCTGCTATGAAAATAAAACAGTATTTCTATCCATTTCAGAGAACTGAAACTGCAGCTGTGATCTGCATATGAGGGCATAGCTTGTGTCTGTGTATTGAAGCCGTATTAATAAAACTTCACCTTGGTCTTCATAACGTAAATTGATGCGGTCGGCTGATATGAGCTCCTCTAGGAAATATTTGTTTATAATGACGTCAGAATTTGGTTTTATGCTTTTATGACTGTGCACTGAGATATTTTTTTTTCTCAGTATGATTCAGAAGTGGAACTTTGCACAGTAGCACAGTCATCAGATTACAGTCCATAATGCTGTATAAAACTTAAAGGGATTTTTCAAATTTTTCTTAATGCTCTTAAAGGGATAGGTCACTCAAAAATGAAAATTGTCATAAGTTACTCATGTAATAAACTTGAATGCTGTCACGAAAAATTCTGAGAAGGAATCAAACAAATATTTTACATACAATGACAATTTTTCCATACATGTCTTTCCATACATGTCTACTTTTTCTGTCTATTTAACTTCTGACTTCTGATCTTATTTGTCTAACTTCTGATCTTATTTGTCTTTTTAACAAAATACATCTTCCAAATTAAATTTAAGTCCCCAAAATGTATGCTTGTCAACTTCTAAAATCTTCTAAATCGATTAGATAATATTGTGGTCACATTTTTTTATTGAAACATTTTACATTAAAATTCATTTTACATTAAAAAGCAGCAAATGGGTTTGGAACGACTAGGGAGCCAAGAACAAATTCTGTAAAAAAAAACTTCCAGAACCAATGGGAGCGGAACACCACAGTGAAATACTGAATCTACACAACAAAACATACTATATGTCCTGTGTAATCCAACTCCTCAATGAATGATTCTTACAATTTTGATCTTTTTAGTGACGCAAAAACAAAACAAAGCAACCAGTGTAGTGCGATTCCCCAAAGAATGACTCCTATACGCTGTTTTATAAGTGAATCAAACATATTCAGTGCAATCAATGTACAGCAGTCTACTTAGTGTGAGAAGCCAGTCTTAAAACAACTTAAAACTAACTGTAAGACTTACTTACTTGTGTACACACACACACACACACACACCTCATATATAAAGGTTTTTTTTTCTGGTGTATGAAATGAAACTTCAACAACAGCTTCAGGGCTTGTACGGAGCCAACAACTTCCAAAAATGCCATTTTAAAACCTTACAGTCAAAAACGTGTTGTCAAAAATGCTGCATCATCTTCCCTTTCACCACAGAAACACTTAGCACACACCCGGATGATTATCACAACTGTTGTATGACTTAGTTGAGTTCAACCCAGTCAGACATTATATAACTGCAGTAAGTGAGTCTTGATGAATCAGGGGAATACGGTAGAAAAACTGCGGCTGTCTGAACCACAACCTCCCTACACACTTAAGCTATCATTCAAAGGCCTGACCTTCTCCATCACAGCATCACCACATATTGAAGAAGTAGAGTAATTACTGTTGCTAACTATGATAAATTGACTGCCTAATTAAACGGGACACTTAAACAAACAGCCTCTTCATTAATCAGTCATGTTCACTGTTTTCCACTTTCAAGTGGGCTCTGGCAGCCATCTGTGGTAATTACACTCTTTTCTACGACTGGGATTGCCACTTAACGGGTGCACCAGGCATGAGTTCACCCGGCCTCCTCCTCTTCTGGGTGGTAGTGCTCTAGCAGTGCCCTTGAGCTGGGCGGTACATATGGGCAACATTATCCCTCCTATTTTAACATAGCGGTAAGGAGCTAAATTGTGCAAAGAGCACGTTTTCGGCATGCCTAGATCTCTAAAAGAGGAAAATAAATAGTTTGCATTTCAAGCACACCACTAATTACATTCATAATTATTTGAGGAATGGAGTCTTTGATTTGAGTTATGTGAGCAACTGCAATATTTGATATGGATATCCAAAGGTTTTTCCCCCACTTACAACAACATACCTGGATTCACCAACAGCCTCCAGGGTCAAAGACTGCAATAATTAATATATAATAATGCAAACTTCAAATGAATAAGCTAAAAAAAAGGGTCATTATTAAGCTCAAGTCAGAAAAATTAGGAGCAAGCAGCCCTGCAGAGACAACAGTGGCAAAAATGTAGTTCCCAACAGAATAAATATTAAAGATATTCAATAAAACTCTAATTTTGATTGTTGTTAATGTTATTGTGGTTTACTGTGATTTTTGTGGGTTTGTTTTGGTTATTAATAAAGTGTTTTTGTTGGGTTGTCCTTCACAACATTACGTGAAAAAAAATGTTTTTTTGAACAATCTGCAAAATCTCAGTGATTGTTTGGTAGCTACGATTGGTTAATGAGTGATGACTTGTGGTACCATCGCAGAGAGACACAAAATCCTTCTCCAGATCATTTTCGTTCACTGTTCCTTGCTGGTGGAACAATCTCCCTGCCTTCATCCGTAATGCTGAATCCCAGTCAATATTCAGAAGACAGCTGAAAACTGATCTCTTCCGTGAGCACCTCTCAAAACTCTGTTTTCCCTTTCCTTTAGTCCTTCCATTTTCCAGACTTAAACTACTTCAAGCAATGTCTGAAACTTTGTATTGTGTGCACTATTGTGTACTTTTGCCTCTTTAGGACGAATTAATTTCTGTAGTCCTGAAGTTGTAAGTCGCTTTGGATAAAAACATCTGCTAAATTAATAAATGTAAAAATGGTAGTGGTATTTTTCTGAACCTATAAGCAACAAATATGTAAATTACATATAGTGGTGTGAAAAAGTGTTTGCCCCCTTCCTGATTTCTTTTTTTTTTCTTATTCTTATTTACGTTTGTCACACAAACTAAACACAAGTAAACACAATGGGTTAAATGAAGGTTGTTATTATTAAGGGAAAACAACATTCAAACCTACATGGCCCTGTTTGAAAAAGTCCTTGCCCCTGAAGGATACTATTCGGAAATCCATTGCCGCTTGTATATATATATTCTTTCATTTTTCTTATTTGTACCTATATTATTTTCTTTGTCTTAATTTTCATATGTTTCTTTGTCTTATTTTTCATATGTTCTTTTCCCTTTCTTATTTGAATGATTTGTAAAGAGTGATTTATAATCAAGTTAGGGATTTTTATTAATTAAAACCTTTCTTTACTCTTCTGTGTTTTTCCATCGAGTAAGGATGAATATTGTCAGCACTTCTCAACAGATAGAGAATGTTATCAGAATGTTTTGGTTTATAGTTGGAGCCTGAGCCGAGTTCAGCCTTGGAGAAGCTGTATGTGTGTGTTAATATGGTCAGTATTGGTGAGGTGATTAACTGGCACCAGAAAACTTGTTGTTCTCGACAAGCCACGTCACGAACCCGTCAACCACGTGATCAACGAAGATATGCTTCAGACTGTCTGCTCTTGTGTGGAAAATTACTAGTTTTGTTTTTCTTTCTTTCTTTCTTTCTTAACCAATCAGAATCATTTAAACGTCATCATTGACGTAGTTAGCACCCTCTGTTAGAGTATAATTGCTGTAACAATGTTATTGTATTTGGGGCGGCCTACGAACTCCTTGTGAGACCTGAAGCTGGCTTCTGCTGATGAAACTGCAAACTAAACTTCACTAAAATTTCTTCTATTGACTGCACTTCTGACTCCTGACTTCATTCAACATATCTGGTCCTCGGGTCTTAACTGTAAATTCCCCTACACCCCCTAAACCTAATAACTGGTTGGGCCCCTTAGAAGCAACAACTGCAATTAAGCGTTAATAACTCACAGTGAGTCTTTTACAGCTGTGGAGGAATTTTGACCCACTCAGAATTGTTATAATTCAACCAGATTGGAGGGTTTTTGAGCATGAACTGCATTTTTAAGGTCATGACACAGCAGCTCAATACGATTAAGGTCAGGATTTTGACTAGGTCACTCCAAAGTATTGATTTTATTTTTCTTCAGCCATTCAGAGGTGGACTTGCTGGTGTGTTTTGGATCATTGTCCTGCTACAGAACCCAAGTTCGTTATGAACAAATGGCCGGCCATTCTCCTTTAGGATGTTTTGGTAGACAGCCGAATTCCTGGTTACAGTTATCACAGCAAGTCTTGGCAAAAAGCAGTCCTGAAGCAGCAAAACAGCCCCAGACCATCACACTACCACCACCATATTTTACTGCTGGTAGGAAATTCTTTTTCTGAAATGCAGCGTTGCTTTTAAGCCAGATGTAATGGGACACACAACTTTTGTCTCATTAGTCCACAGGATTATTTTCCCAAAAGTCTTGGGGATCATCATGATCGAATATTAGCCTTAATGTTATTTTTGCTCAGCAGCGGTTTTTGTCTTGGAACTCTGCCAATTTTGGTCTAATTCACTTTGTCAGGCAGGTCCTATTGAAGTTATTTTTCTGACTGAGAACAGGTGTGGCAGTAATAAGGCCTGGGTGTGGCTAGAGAAATTGAACTGTGATAATCCACAATTATGTTTTAACAGGTGGGGCAAACACTTTTTCACACAGGGCCATATAGGTTTGGATTTTGTTTTCCCTTAATAAAAAACTTTTTTTGTTTTCTTGTGTTATCTTTGATTAATATTTAAATTTGCTTGACGATCTGAAACATTGACGGGTAACAAACATGCACAAAAAAAGAAGAAATCAGGAAGGGGGCAAACACTTTTTCACACCACTGTAGCAGAGGCTCATATCCAAGATTGCATTTGAAGGAATAGAACCACTTAATTGAAAAACTACTGAACCACTGACTAATTTAATATTAATGATAATGCTAAATAATCCTCTACAATACAGTTCTGGTTTAGTTCCTTGATCTTTACAGATGGGTCTGTGGGTTACTGTGATGTAAGTGCTAATAATATTTTTCTGAAACTGAAATGAATGCTATTGCAGCAAGTTTAGAAAGTACAACAACTATAAATCCAACATAAATCTTACATTACATTTTTTGTAAATATATAAAACAACAGAGGTAAGACAATAGAGGTAAAACAATATAGGACAGAAAGAATTATGCTACTGACCCATTTTTCTCATCAAATCAACCAAGACTAAAAAGGGTCAGACTGTACTTATCCCAGGTTCGTTAATACCTGGCAACAGCAATGCTCCACAGACGGGAGAGAGAGAGAGAGAGTGGCAGCAGATGGTACCGAGGCCACAGTGACACAGACGCTCTATCACAATTCACATTTGGCTCCAGACACAGAATGCTGACACCATTCCAACTACCAGGAAACAGTTTGGCCCGTATCTGAAGGCACAGCCTTTTATTCCCATACATGTCAGTCCCATGGTTAACCTACAGAGACCCTAATGAAATAAAAAACACTGGTCATCAATGTTGGACATTTTCAGCAGTGGAACTGTGACAGTCCCACCATCCTAGAAAATCAAATGTGAAATTATTACCTTTTCCATCTTTAAATCTTCTCTTAATGGAGTGTGTGTACATATGGTGTGTAACGGAGCAGTAGAACGATAAGACGTTTCATCTTCTGAAATGCAGTCTTGGGATCAGACTTGCCGCGTCTTGTGTCCTCCTGCTGACATCAAAAGGCTGATAGGAATCAGATGCAAGTTTGAGATGAGTCACAGGGAGTGCTGAAGCTCAACTATTTCACAAGAAATCATTGTGGTATTAAGTACGTTTGAGTCAAGCCAAAAATATTGCCGGTCTCTCAGCCCTTATAGAAAGGCAGGAAGAAAAAAAAAGAATTTGAAAGAAATTTGTTGCATAGCATGTCCTCATTGTATCAGGGTTTTCAAGGATTCCAAGTTGATGATTGCCTTGTGACAGACTACCATGTTAAATTATAAGAGAAAAAGATCTTAACCCACTTTATACATCATAACTCACTTATACTGTTCTTTGTAATAAAAAAATGAATTAAAGTGAACTGTTAAAATTGTTGAACGTATTATGACATTAATAACGTGAAATATTAAAACATGATACTTGTATTAAATAAAAATTCTTATATTGCATTTAATCAAAGCTCACTGGAAAAACAGGTCGAATTTATTAAATGATCTCTTAAATTTACTCGTTTATGTTTTTCGTCTGACTCCACACTGCTGATCATAAATCCTTACGATGTAAATTTGTACAGTATTCTGTATTTATGTTGCATTTCTTATATTATTTCTGAGGATACACAAGAAATAATAACATTGAGACGGAATCTTTCAGAGCAAATAACACGTCTGAAATCATCAGGAATTAGATGCTTTAGGAATTATTTCACTATTAGCTTTTGAAATAACACTTAGTTCAACGCTGGGTACATGGTGTGGTAAGGTTGCATTTATATGAGCAACATATAAAGACGTTGGATAAATCCTGCCTGGCACAGGGAGGGTAGATGGAGTTGTTTTGGGGGCCCAGGCTCTTAGAGGGGTATCCCTGTTTAGGAGGCAAAGGCCCTGTGGGATCCATTGGCATAGAGCTCAATTCAAGTGTGCCAAAAGAGCCGCTTGAATCTAAAAACCTTCCCAGCCTCCATGACTACTCATTCCTCTATGAAGCATCAGGCACTGGCAGCAGCCATGATGGACTTGGCAGCTGCTGGGGACATGGATGGCGTGCCTGAAAGACAAGAGAGAGAAAAAGAGAGAGAAAAGAAACATTCTTTGGCACAGACGAACAGAGTGAATCTCTGTCCTGTCTATAATGTGTATAAGAAACAAGGCAATTCTGACTGCAAGCTGGCCATCATACTTTCAGGATGTTGCAGAGTCAGCTAATATGACACCAAATCAGTCATTTTAGAAAATAATCAATAACAGAAGGCAAAAACAAAAATGTGTGCGTGTTGGCCAATAAGGAATCTTGACTCCTTTTGAACTCAGAGTCTTGATAGTGAACCACAAGTTAAATCTCTTATTAAGATTCTAAAAATTAAGAGTTATTTTGGCTATATTTGCAAATGACTCAATTTATAACTTACAGGTTAACAGTATATCAAACAGAGACTGGGGTAGGATGCCTCTAATATGACAATATATATATATATATATATATATATATATATATATATATATATATATATATATATATATATATATATATATATATAACACACACACACACATACACACAGTATCATATGTCAGTAACCTATTTTTATTGGAAAAAAAATGTCCATTTGAATGAATTAAATTTGATAATTTTTACAAACAATATATATTTCAAAAGAAGGTTGTTTTTAATCAAAGAATCCTAAAAGAAATCAGCATTACCTGTACAACAGAACTGTTTTTAAAATTGAAAATGTTTATTGAGCAGCAAATTTTAGAATGATTTCTGAAGGATCATTTCACCTTTGTCAGTAATGGTGAAATTTCAGCTTTGCTAAAAATATATTAAAATAGAAAACATTTTCAATTTATAATAATATACATTAAGAAGAACATTTTAATTGTAGTTTTTATTGTATTTTTGTTCAAGTTAAAAAGTTGTAGCCTTGGTGAATATAAGAGGCTTCTATGAAGTCCGTTTCTACCCTACCCTATTTCTCAAAACAAAACTTTTGAACACCAAGCATATAAATTATGCAAAATTGACTTTGGCAATTCACCTAATATTTACAGTTAAATATTAATACATACAAGTTATATAATAACCATACAATTATTTTACTACATTAAACATTTTAAACTAGTCCCCGTCTAGTTTAATAAAATGTGAATAAAGATTAGTCACTTATAATTTAGTTGTCTTCATTTGACATACCATGGCATAACTCAACCCCTAGCAGAGAGTAAGTTGTGCCACTGGACCAAATTTCTTTAATAAATCATATTTCAATAGATAGTAATCTCAGTTTCATAGCAGATCCATGATTTTTAGATGTGGGTTAATAATTCTACTTCTAACCTAAAGGATGGTTTAATTAAAAAGTGACTCATCTTAACCCACTTGAATTGAAAGTAGACTAACAATAATAGATAATATAATTAGTAGATGAATTATAAACATTCTAACTCAACATTCTCCTTCATGCAGGCCAGAGAAAGCAGATTCCTGGGTAACTTCTTATACCATTCATCCGTGAGAGAAATTCCCCACCGCTTGTTACAGTTCAGCTATGGCATTGTTTCTGCAGCTGGGGTGGCTTGTTCCCGAAGACTTTTAGACACACAAGAGCCTTTCCACATGTATTCTATCACTCTCTGCCACTTCTGCCTCCCCCCTTCCCCCTCAGTATTTCTTTTAAAATTCCATCAGCATATATCATGGCTTGGAAACAACCTGAAGAGATCTACTGCCAGCCCCCATGATGAAGTCTCCCTCCCTGATAAAGCTCATTCTCAGCGCTGCAAGTGGTTAATGGCCTTTTTCCTTTTTGCTGTCTCTCACTTTACCTCTTAAAACCTTCACATGGTAATGATTTTCAGTGTCTGGTTTGATCTGGTACCTCTCTGGCCCATCTGGAACAGTCTAGTCTAAACAGAGTTTTCCCTTTGATTCAATCCTCAGAGAACCACGAATGAGTGTTGCTCATTTATATGTCTACATTGTTTTATTTGAAACTACAGGACAGGAATTCACTGTACAGGGTAGCACAAAATGTAGCATGTGAATTCAACTTATTGAGCGTAGTCAGGAGCGAAATATCCGCATGAAATGGATTGACGTCATTTCCCTCAGAAGACCAAAAAAATATTTACACTTGACCACAGGACATATCAGATTAGTGTCTGAAATAACACCTCAAGGGTTCTCAAGTAGGGCGTCATTTTAGTCCAATCACACTTTCCCGTCACTGAAACAAGATCTAAAGTTAGTCTACAGCAACTTATTTCCTGATATGCTTTTTGTGATCTCATGATATCAACCAGGTTCCCCTATAAGTAAAGAGCATACAGAGTCTAAAACACACCAAGAATCAGAGGACAAAGATGTGAGATTCTGCTACTAGTAGGAACAACCCTCTCTTTGTGCATTTACAAGTTAATTGAGATCTTGTTACATAGTACAAATGGTAACACCTTGTCATTTAAGACCTTTAAACAGTTTTTATTTAATCTTCTTTAGACTAAACTAGCAAAACCAATCAGTGTCAAATACGAAAACACTGATATAGAGCAGAAGTTACATCAGATATTACTCTTTAAAATCAACAAAGACTGGCTTCTTAACACTATAGCCGACAAAGAACAGAGTGTGAGTTTCACTGTCTCGCGTATCCTCTTATTTGGTAGTTACGTAACAAGATCCTGTATTCAGAGAATCATGAGTTAAAACAGGAAAACTCTTCCACTTTACTTCCTGTGATCTGCACCCAAGGGCAATGAAGCCCAAGCAAAATGTGAAAATGTTCCTAAGACTTGTTAAAGACAATCTGCATGGTTTTCTATTTCTCAAACAGTAGAGCATGTCACTAGAAATGCCAAGGACATGGGTTCAAACCCAAAGAAATGCATGAACTAATAAAACAAAGTACAGCTTCAGTGCATTTTAAGTTGCTAAGTCTTCCAAATGTATTCATTTAAATTTGTAACCGGAGTTGTAGGAATCATGCATTTGATTGTCTTCACAATAGTCGCACATAAAAACAAGGCCCCAAACTAGGAACAGTTTACAAAAGACTATTGTGTTTGTCCGCAAGCGAGACATTTATTTAGCAGTCTACAATGAAGACTTCCCACATAGGACATACCCAACAACAGCATCACCCAGCTGGAACGAGCCAGTCGGTCCTGTTGGTGTCCCACTGGTCGCCTTCTGGATGAAAAGATCAGATTTAGCTAGCTGATATGACATCCAACCTACTCAGCTACAACATTACTGGCATCACTGCTGCTTCCAGAAATTTCCAACAGTCAACGTCACCAACAAAATTACTAATAGAAAAACGGGCATACTTTTACACTTAATGGGTACACAAATTTAAACCAGCTTTATTGCACAGATTTTCTCCCAAAATACACCATAGGAAAATACATTTTAGAAAGGTCCAGAGATTCTCTCAGGGCCTGTTTGTAACAACTGGTTCAAAAAGTCGTATGTTGAGAGACAAAAAAGCGGTTACGCATCATGTACTCTGCTAGTACACGCTGAAGAAAAACATGAATTTTCCTTGAAGTTCCTTGAAACAGGACTTCAATTCAACAAAATTCATTGAACCTTCTGAACTTGCAATGGTTTAATTTTTTTTTTTACTGTTATAAGCCAAATTGGACTCATTTCTCTAAAAAGTATATACAGAAACTCCCAGCCGTCACTATTTTGAAAATATTACAGGCAGGAATGTGCTGTTCCAGACACCCAAACAGCACTCTGTTCCAGCCAAGCTCCATACTTGAGATGAGTGACCTCACACTGAAGCTCCAGCATTCTGTGTATGCAAACACATTGCCATGGCAACGAAGAAGTTGGGATGACGGTGGGAACATTGATATGAAAATCCACTCCATTACACACAGCAACTCATTTACCTTGGACTCGACTCCAGCTGAAGATCTCTAACCGAAAACAACTGTCAGAGGAGATGCTGTCTGCTTGAAACAGATTACCCTTGTTCTAGTCTCGCCTCAGAGTTACGTCTACAGAAAGTTTCCAGTGTTTATATTGGAGTAATGAATAAAATGCTTACGGACAGTAACGAAATGAGTTAATGAAGAGAAGGTCTTTCAAGTAAAAGACTAAAAGCATAGCTTGTTTGCATTGTGACCATCATTGAATACAATTTCAAGCCAGCATCTGGTGTTTGAACGGACATTTTTGTAAATGGTGTACTCAAGACAAACCTGATTTTGTGTGAAAGACCCATTTGAACATTTTATGCAGTGTTAAAAGAGACAAATCAAGTTATCCTTAAAAAGAGAGCTTTCTCTTCTGAAAATATTCAAGAGTCATCCAGCACTGGACAGATTCCCATACAAATCAAAGTCCTCCTAGAATGAGACCAACTCATAACATATGATTAATGGCTCTACAATCAAAACGCAAATTGTCTTTTTCGGTTAAAAAAAAAAAGTTACAAAATTGCTTTAATTCATTAGCTTTAAGTTTCTTTTAACAATTTCATGAGATTTAAGAACAAAATCAACAAAAACATTTCAATTATAATAAACTTTATTAGATAGTTACCAATATTGTCTACATCACTGAATACAAAGAGAATGGTCGTCTGCAGGCAGAAAGGATTTAAAAACAGGGAACCAAATCATCCCCTCATGCTTAGCAAAATTGCTGCCAAACATCAACTACATTTACACATCTAAAAGGCTAGAACTTGGGAGTCAATCTTAGCTTCTCTGCATCAAGTCTTTAAAATAGCAGACATTTGCCTGCGTGCCACTCAACACGAAGTCATAGACAAGGCACCACATAGCAGTGTCACTATTCCATCCCTGCTTTTCTCAAATCATCAATAGGTTAAAAACAAAACCACTCCAAGAATAAAAACAGGCAAAAAGTAATTGTGGGATGGTGTTCACAGGTTTTAGGGGCCATTACAGAAAGCAAGCTATATAACCGCTTATTGATTAATGTTTGCTACATAGTTTCACAGTGATGCTATCTTTAATTTAATATAAAAAGGACTTTAAAATCATGGCTTTTTCTTAATATACCAGTATCATGAGCCAGGCACTTCAGATATTGCAGTGTTAACAGAGGTGAGGGACTTGAGGGATTAAAAAAAAGCTAGCGTAACGCACTAGCTGTGGTTGTTTCCATAAATGCTAGCCACTCGACTCCCACCCCACAGACAGACGTCAAAGACTTTTTCCAGGCCAGACGGTCAGACTTACAGCTAAAACCAGGCTATTTTTAACCTGTAAAAAAGCAAGCAGGGGAAGACATTGCCTTCCCTTGAGTGTTATCAACATGCTGACCTGTTAACAGAGGCCACGAATCGGAAGTTGACTCGGCTACTTTATATACTGACCACGAGGGGAAGGACAATTAAAAAAAAAAAAACATAAAAATGTCAGTCAACATAAAAACTTGCTGGTTGTTAAGCCTAAAGGTCTTGAGAAGGTAATGTATTTTGCATTGCCCGCAGAGTCACTATATGGACCCTCAAATTAATGACATGATACAAGATGCCAACATTTCATTGTATAAAACAAAGAAAACTGAAAAGGATGGAGTAAAAAAAAAATTATAAAAATGAAAAGGCCTTGACAAACAGCTGAAGTTTCACTAAGCCATGATTAGAGAGGAGAAAGGTTCTCGTTTTCATATCTGCCACAGGACTCCAGAGAAAGCATTCATGTGAATTTCCAGTATATAAGTGAAGCAAGAGATGGTGCCACACTTGATTCTGAAAACATCAAGCATGGAGACCCTTGGTCTGATTTGTAACAACAACAAAAAAGGTTGTTGGTAACCCAGTGACCGAAAACGGCACCAAAACAATGATGTACTGAAACAGGCTTGCCAGACAGAAGATTAATCCCAGAGAGAAACAGAGGCAGATACTATGCCTTGACTGGTTGTAAAGGCACTACTATCATCATTGGTAAAGCAAGTAGTTCTTAAGGGAGGCAGGTAAGGGCAGTCCATGGATTTCACTCAGTCGCTCTCTCCCCAACGCGACCCGTACAGAGCGCCTACAGAGGTCCATTAATGGCAGAGGTTCAGCTACAGGGGGAAAGGGAGACATACAGAAATTCATTAGTAACAATCACCCACAAATACTTTTCGAACTTGTAAATCAAGATGTAGGTTGTCCTTCCCAGTAATTCCATGATGTCCAACCCCATAAATCGTAGTCGGACATCCTTATTTACAAGCATAGCAACCATGGTATAGCACAAGACTAAAGCCTTGCACAAGTGTTAGAAGAACCAGTCTTTAGTGAGCAAACATCCTTCTTAGTAGAGCATGTGGCAATATAAAAGAACAGCAACATATTTGGACATTTCTTCAACCTTAGGTACTTTGTCTTGGGAGTTTATTTTATTTAAAAGGGCAACAGTAATAATTTATATTGCTACTACATAGTCTGAGATGTGAATACATGACTTTCCATTTCTTAAGAAAGAAAAAAAAAAAGTTATCTTGGATGCATGCTTGGATGTGTTAGATTGGGCATTTTGGCAATGTAGACTTTTAGAAGATAAACCATGTCTGCCATGCATGGATGGATAATTAAACCTTAGCTTACAAACTTGATAAGAGCAATTCATCAGCTGATGCTGAGCTAATAAAGACTGGGATTGAACCTTTACAATTACAGAAAGTCATACAGTGTGCACCTGGCTTAAAGCATTACAAGTTTCCCCACAGGTCCTCTTTAGTCCAGCATATAACAACTCTAAGTACTTTAGATTTCAGAATGGTTTCCACACAGCACCACCTGCACGGATGTTGAGATTACTTCATAAAACGCACACTTTTGCAAACGAGACACTGGGGAAACCGAACAGAGTGATGCAAGGGATAAATAACAGTACAATTACACCTAAGTTGACCACAAACATGACGAGGAATGCATTAAAATGCACTGACACAAGACAGACACAAAAGGAAGCCAAGGTCTTGGAGTCAGAGGCTGAGTAATACCCTGGCTACTCTTTCACACCCAAACGGGAGGAGAATTCTCCAAAAATGGGAACACCTGTGTCCTGAACTCATGAAGTAAGGCTGCAGCAACAATACTTCCTAAATTCAGACAGTCATTAAATGTTACTTCACATGGCTCACTCAGGAAAGACATTTAAGAGTCATTCCATCATCTAATGGCATGCAAAACATCAAGGAGATAAAACGTATTCCATTGGAAAGGCCATCATTAGTGGCCAGGAGACGGTTTCCACTGAGTTTAAGGTGGGTTACAGCTGTACCAAGAAGCCCAGACATTAGTAAGTCTGGCCCTCACCTGCATCCTTTCATTATATGACAACATCACAAGAATGCACTCCAAAACTGAATCATTACAGCATGCTAGGTTTAGGAAATGAGTCAGATTCGCAGAAACTATGTGCAAAAACTTGTCTTCCATAAAATTGTGCTTTCGAGATATCATGCTACCTAGTTCTCATTTGTGTGAATGACTAATTTTCAAAACCCTTGACCTTTTCCACTCTCAGAAGAAACTAAACTGTGTGTGTGTGTGGGGGGGGAAGAGAAAACATTTTCATGGCTGAAGCAAAATCAAATGGTGATATCTAGAGCACAAGTCTTCAAACTTATTTTGCTGCCACTGTAAGGGGACAGCAATGCATGTATATAAACTCATTTTACTCTGCAAGTAAAATAAGTGTGATTAAAATAGAGCAAACATAAAACCAATTATTTATCTTTAGGAACGTGTAAGACCAGTGAACTATTTGCATGAAATATTGATTGAAAGATTCAGAGCAATAATGTCAAACAGCTAGATAAATAAAATAAAAGTTTTTTAAAACCGTTTTACACAGATATTGATAGTTTCTTTTTTTTCTTCTTGTTAAACCCGTGTCAATAAAATATGTCGCTCAAATATTCCAAAAACAGTCTAGAACTCAATTTGATAACCCTTGATGTAGAGAAAAGATTAGCTGATATGAACACATGGCCAATGTGAACTATCTGAATTTAAAAGTTTATTTATTTTTACATTTAGGTTGGTATAGGCATCTCAATCTCAATTAATCAGCCTAACCTAAAACTAGTTTGTTAAAGAAAAGCTCGATTTGGATTCTCTATAATAATGGATGTGATGACTTAAAAATATTTATAAAATGACAGAATAAGTCTAAGGCAGCAGTGGAATCTGCTCAAGATGCAATAAAGAGCAGAGCAAAGCGGCCAGTTCAATGTTTAGCTTCCAGGACGTGTGTGAGATGAAGTCAATCTTTATCAGGTAAATGGAGCTGGCTTCATATAATTAATGGATGAGAAACAAGTCTTTCCAGACACACACTAGCTCCAGCCACTTTTGATGTTTAAGAAACCACGGTCAATCTTATCAAGAGACAATTGGAGAAGCCATGCAAAAACAGACAAGCAAACTCAAACAAGGAGAAATGGTGATACTTACGATCAAGTCCATTGATGTACCGGATTCTGATTTCACAGTGTCCCCACACAGCACTGACTACAGGGTATAGCTTCCTTCCTTTGAGTCCTCTAAAAGCAACCCCTAAATATTGGCCATCGACAATATAACTTAAAGTCCCCTCATCCATGTCCAGGACCACCAAAAACGAGTCTGGGACAATAAAGGTCTCATCAGGCTCAAGAAAAGCTGGATACGTCCTACTGGGCTGGTTCTTGCCATCGTGATAGAGTTTGTTACGTCCTAGGTCCCAGCCCCAGGACTCACTATTGTTTCCTACAAGTGCAGTGTATCCTACAGAGTGCAACGGGGCGTCACCCGTAGCCACGCCAACAACAGCATGGGTTCCCCGCTGGCGCATGGCCCAGCTGATCTCCCACACATGCAGTCCCCGTGTGTATCCCACTCGGCCCCTGATAGCATCTGTACTCTGCGCTACAGGGTGCCGGTGAAATATGAGTTTATTGTCCTCTTTAACAAAGATGTTAAGCGACCGGTCATCGTTGTTCCATGAGTGCTGCACTTGGACATCCTGTGAGGCTGATGGCATGTCTAACAACATATCCAGGCGGGAAGGCTTGGTGTAGTCTAGGGCCTGCAGCTCTAGCTTGAGAGGCCGAAACGCCGGGTCCCGCATGTCCACAGTCTTTATGCCTCCCGGAACCTTCTGCCCCATGCTCTGGGTGGTCTTATTAGCACTTTACTCTTCCTCTGGTCACAAAATGAAGCAAATAACAGAGAAAGAGGGCAGTCAAGGTCCACTCCTTCACCTATGCCCCTTCAACAATGAGGCCAAGGCCGCTACTTTAACGCCAGTTGTTGCTGGGAAACCAGGTCAAAGCAGCTGCAAGTTACCTTCACCTGGGTAAATTAAAGGGAGACAAAGCCACAGTTAAAATGACAGCAACAAAAAGACAAACATTTTTACCTATAACAACAGCATCATGTTTCTAGTACAGATATACATTACGGTTTATACACAGTGGTATTACTACTATAATGCAAAGTAAAATGATCCAAATTGACTGTTAAAGATACAAAATATTTTAAGACCAGTAATTTCTCCATAAATTTCAAATAACACAAAAGCATTACTTACTGGGCCAAAAACATGTAGACTGAATCTCTTAGAATACAAATTTTCATCTAGATGGATGTACAGTTACTTAACTATAGTTAAAGAGACAGTTACCGTATTTTCCCGCATATATCCCGCGGATTATACCAGATTTTACAAACCCTGCGGGATATAAGGGTGCGGACTATATCATCATTTTTTTTTACACGTAATATTTCAATACATAAAAAAAATTGCGGTATTTTCTTTCTGTTTTTCTTTCTTGCACGGGTTGTCTGGCCTCTGTACTGTCAGTCTTACAGCTAGCGCTGATAGGCTGTCTGACCTGTCCATCATGCAAGACATGATTGGCTGTCTAGCAATCTGATAGCTGGCTCTGATAGGCTTTCTGACCTGTCAATCATGCAAGAAGACGTGATTGGCTGTGCTGCCATGATAGCGTGCTCTTCTCATCCGATCAACACGCTTTCAGGGGGACGAGCACAGCGCAGCACGGAGAGGGAGAGGGAGAGACTGCTCTCTCCTTTTCTTCTGATTTTGACTTGTTTGTTTTCTTATTGTGTGAATTTAGTGCACAAGCACTGTGTACCGAGCCTGAACAGTTTTAATAATCGACATCATGCGAGCAACATTCGAAATTCGAATCGTGAATTTGCACAAAAAATTCATCATGGGTGCGGGATATCTGAGGGTGTGGATTATCTGCGTCTGCGGATTATATGCGGGAAAATACGGTATATTAGACAGTAACTTGTCTTTCACAGCCTTCCACCTCAAAAACAAATTGCCAAGCAACGGCAAATGCCATTTGTTTCTGACGCAGAAAAGTTAGTTTATACATTCATGACTTCTAGACTGGATTACTGTAATGCAATACTAGCTGGTTCTCTTGCATCCTCAAACATGATTATGAACAGCAGGTACACATCATTTTCCCATTTGCTTTTCTACTAGAGATTACGCCAGCTACAATTTAGATCCAACCATTGCCAGGATTTCAGATGACGCCAACTCTGAATCAACATAAGCCAATGCCGAATTTTCTATACATTGTGATCACAACTTGTAATAACTTTTATCGCGATCATTGTTTCTACCTAAATACATGTGCTTGCATGATTCGTAAAACTTAGAACTGCACGGTCACCTGATAAATTGCTCTAAGTTTTATTATAGAAACATGCAATTTCATTAAAGCTGCTTGAAACTATGCATATTGGAAAAAGCGCTATAAAAATAAACATGAATTGAATTAGTAGGTAATAGAATAACTAAAGTTACATTTTTGGTAAGAGTTTAAAGAGAAAACACCCCTTTGATTATCTTTAAGCCCACATTTGAGAAATAAGTTTACTCTCCTCTACAAGCTCAAACAAGAATGGACTGGCAATAGGACAGTAACCATCATTCAGTCAGATACATGCTCAATGTCTCACTTGTGTGTGTTACAATATGGTTTATTGGTCCAATGCACTTTCAGAGTCACATTACATGCAGAGAAATAAATCTCTAGCTTTACCACAACCAACTCGTTCTTCACACAATGCCCTTTAAAAATTAGGGACATAAGGGAGAGGAAAAAGACAGGTCATTTCCTCTTAAGCTAGTCTAGTCGGAAGATAACAGGAAAAAGCAATAAAAAGTCTGGTTTCAAGAATATATATATAATATAGAGCAGAAATGTTTTCAGTGAAAACCACAAATTCAGGCCAGCAATATTCCACCAGACAGGGTCAGTGGCAAAAGAGGCTGGTAGGAAGGGGAGGGGATTCATTAGACATGCTTAGAGACTAGACATACCAGTTGCGTGTGTGAAATCCCCACCCGATGTCCTGGTTTTCTAATGCAACTCCTGCCCTCCTAAATTACATCACTGTTAAATCTGATATTCAACAATTAGGGCAGTCTAGTACCAGAAAATAAAAACAATTGAAGTTTGATTTGTCAAAGTCAAGTCATATTCCTCCCTTACAGTGCAAAATGAGCGAAACCGCTTACTGAAAACAGCATTTCATAATGAGCTGCTGAAGGGCCCCAAGGGTAATTGAATTGTAGACAAGAGTTCATTGAGGAGCATCTTAGCCCTTTCTCTAATACAAGTAAACAACCCTTTAAATGGGTCACGCCTCTCCGCCACTGGTCTACCCGAGGCGAGGAACCCCAAGAAGTGGGTGGCAAGTTTGTGAATGTGAAACAATAGTCTTCAATGGCTGTCCAACCTTTAGAAAGTAGGAAACATGTTAATTTGCACACCATGTAGGGAGCAATTAAGCTCAGTGGCAAAGCACCAACACACACAGGCAACAGCCTTTTACTGATCTGTTAGAACCCAGTGACTATTTTAAATGAGACGTCACGTTATTGCATGATACACAGGGTTATGAGCAAGAACTTAGCAGGTGGTTTGCGGACCCCTTCTGTGTAGAGCTGATTGAAATGCGTGACGGGAGTTCTGGTGGATTTGTTGAGTCTGGGGAACAGTGATGGCTTTTGTCTTGATCACATTTAATATTTGTGCAAAAAAAAAAAAAAAGCCTTCTCTAGACTTCTGCATCCCAAACCTGCAACTACTTGGATGCAAATATGCCCCTCTAACTTGAATTTCCCTACGTGCTGCCTTAGTTCAATCTTGAACATTTTGTACAATTTTAATGTGATTATCTTGATTTCGCCTTTGCCTAAGAAACTTCAGTTAAATAAATTTACCTTCTACAAACTCAAAAAGTTGACTTGATAGCACAGCAACTGTACTATTCTATTAGTTGAATGCTCAATGACCCTGATAATGGAATTGTGAGCATGTAAAACAGCGGATATTCTTCTTTCATACAAGTTTGCTCACGATCAGGGTCATTTTTTTGACTTCTCAAAAGGTGCAGTATGGCAAGATGACGGACACTACTACTCTGAAACAGGGATATTATCTTCGACAGGTTTTAATCATCAAACTGAGGCATCTGGCAGGCAGCTGTGAGTGAGGGGCAAAGCAGGAACGAGAAAGTAGATGACAAATCATGGTGTCAACCCAAATGTCACACAGACGCTCTATTCAGACAGTGGGCAGACAGAGTGAAAATGGCAGACAAATGGCACTTTAACACTTCTTGATTAAAGTAGTATGAAGACTTTTCACCTGAGAGACTCACTAAATCCTAGAAGACAATCAAATGAAAATCATCCTCACAAACATTACTATTTGTTGCTTTTTTAACTACTGTATTTGAATTGCAAAAAGCTGCATCTGAAGGGGCACATACACCACACCATGAAGGCAGCATAAACGCACATCATTGCTTGGCATTTAAAACAATTTTGTAATGTTGGAGCAGAGACGCAGTAAAAAAAAAATAAAAACATTGTTCAAGACGGATTATTAGGTACTCAATCGCTTAACCATTCATGACTTTTTTATATTGACACTCCCTTCATGACTGTAGACTCGCCCTAGATTAAAGCAATCATACTGTTCAACTGTTTAACAGGGCTCTGTGAGAGCTGACAGCGGTCTACACAGCAGTTATGAGAGAACAGAGCACTCTTAACTAGCATTCACCCACTAGACAAGTTCAGCAGCTCTAGGCAGTCACAGCAGGTGCCTTCATAATTGTGCCGAAACGTTTAATGCTTAACAGAACCACAAATAAGTATATCACACTGCAATCTGACAAGAATCTTCTGAATGTAGCTAAACATTTTTTTTAAGTCATCACAACTCACATAGCCACCAGTGGACATTAAATTTGGATGGTGCCGTTTCTGCCATGGTAGGGGAAGCATCCTGTTTTTAAAATGGTCCTGTGTTTCCCCACCTAAAAGTCTATTTGGAAAACGAGTGACTAACTGAAAGACTGAACTACATAAAATCTAAAAATACTGGTCCAAGTTTTTATTTTATATCTTAAAAGGGAAGTTTAACAAAAAAAATGAAAATGTAATCGTCATTTAATTGCCCTCGCGTATGCCCAAACCTATGACTGGGGAGGGGGAAAGATAATATTTTGAAAAACTTTGTCCATACTACAAAATGGGTTCAAACATCATTTTGGACCCCACTGACTTTCATTGTCAAGTGAAACAGCTGAAGCATAAAACACTGCATCGTGCTCAGTTTAAATGCCAATAAAAGTGTCCATCATCTGGAAAAACTTGAATCACAGGTAAAGGATGATGCTCTTCACAGTCTGCCCTGCTACTATGCAAGAACAGTGAAATGCTGTACACGAAACTGAACCAGGAAGTGAAAAAGAATCCGAAGTCACATACGACAGAGAATCCCTACAATCACACACACAATATTGAATCATTTACATAATTTTTCAAATATGACTTCACGATGCATGCTCATCACTGACCAGAATGAAGAGAAGGTAAACTTCAACTAGGCAAAACAACACAAATTTATAACAGCATGACATTCTGTTCACAGTAATGGCTGCATGTCAAGACCAGCTAAATTGTTAGCATTAGCAAGGAGTTTTTTTTTTCCAAATTAGTGCAGTTACGTAAGCCAATTAAATGCTCAGTGTTGCAAAGCAAACAGAACAACAGATCACAGAGTTCACAAAAGAACCTCAATGATCTTCATTTATTTGAGAGTAGTATGAGCTTTAGTTTCCAACAACAAAATGGCAAGTTGTTCAAAAGGCCTCGGTCTCCCTTGATTGAAGTGAAAATAAATCCGCCAACAAACAAATTTCTGAACAAAACATTCAGAAGCAGCATGTTAAACCGATAAATATGCCAACTCAACATCACAAACTGAAAGACTTGCAAGTGCACACCAAGACAATCAGCTGAACCAAACAGAAAAGTGTCAGGAGAGATGTTATGGGGAACTTGGGCTAGTAAGAGACAAATTAAAGTCTAAAAGCTCAGTGGATAGATTTTGTCTTTGTGTATGTGTAAACATGTATTTGTTTTTTCGATTTGATAAAACCCGACAAATTAAAGTCAAATTTGGTCTGCCAACCAAATTGAAAAACGCTGCATTGTTATTATCCAATTCAAACATTTGTGTTCACATTTTTGATGGTCAATTGAAAAACAAAAAAAATTAGTGATAGATGGAGTCACATGGCCCTCAATGTTTTGTACTTCTGAATAAGAGAACTTATTTTCCTGTTCACGTTTTCAATTTAGAAGTCTACAGTGAGCATTTAATTGTGAATATGCAATGTTTCAAATGAAAACAGGTTTAATCTTCCCAAAAGTTATTCCCCAGAACTTTTCCTTCATTTTAATGAAGGTCTTCAAATATGAAAGGTAGAGTGATTTTGGCAATAACTTTAGATTTGTGTTCTGTGTGAAGAAAAAGTATTCCATTGACAATAAATAAAATCAGTTCATTAGCCTTTAATGTAAACGGTTCAAAGAAGGTGAGCCTGAATGTATTCCTCTAGTCATCAATACAACAAGTTCAGTCTTTTTGTAGCCTATATGCATTAAGCATTTTTAACAATGACTTTTTATGGCAAAGCACTTTGTGTATTCATCTGCTTGTTGTATATAGCGTTGTGTATATTGTGCATCAAAGTGTATACAGCGCTACTGTATTAGTCGAAATAGCCACGTTAAGCATTTCTTTATAACAGGTTTCAATGAGGAGGAAACTTAAACATGTGGCATGTACTATATTCAGGTAAGCAAGTTATTTCCGCATATATACTGGCCCTGGGAATTATCACATACACTTACTGCTTGACCCACTTCTGTCAAATTTGAATCACTGAAATTGCAGAAGCAAATTTGTAAAGCAAAATAAAACTGAAATTTGTTTGTTGGATATAACAGGTTGTATTTTTTTTAAACGGACCGAATGTCTTGGAAGTGAAATCTGAAAAGGCAGTATGAACTTCTGAAGTTTTGAATTGAAATTTACAGCTTAAATTACCAAAACAATTTTTTTTTTTTAATTCAAGCATGGTTAATGCAATGCATATTTTTTCAATTAATGTATTGAATAAATCAATCCATCCATCCAGGCTAAAATCTGTTCACACACAGCTTGTTTTTAAATAGCGGGTGCTAGTATTTTGCACCTTCAATCAATCAATGTAAGTTTACAGCACTGGTAGTTCCCATCAAGCTTGGTTAGACCCTGGTCTGAAGCAGGAGCCAATTTAGGGCCCGTTCACACGGAGACGCGCATCACTGTACGCATACATTTTTTAATCGGCTTGGCGTTTCGTGCACATGGCTCCTGCATTTTGGGAGACTGAATCCGCTCTCTTTTGAGGCCGGGTCCTAAAGTGGATAGATCTCAATACGACACCCTTGCGGTCTCGTGTGTACAGCCAATTAGTATATTTTTATGAACCGATGGTGTCATCACATGTCGGCTCCGTCACACGTAACAGCAACAGTGTTGCCAGATTGGACTGAAGTTCAATCCAGACAAACACCCTTAGAGAAGGTGAACATGAGTTCAGTTTAACAATACAAAACTTGCACTGCTGTAATCCAGGTCAGTAGGACATCCTCTACAGTTGAGAGTCAGAGGAGTTACCCATTACAAAAGCCTACAACATCTGTGTTCAGTCAGGATCATTTAGTACAGACACAGTTAACTCCCTCCTCAGACAAATCAGTCCTACTGTTCTTGCAAACACAAAGCAAAGATTAATCTGCCTTGAATACATCAACAAGCCAGGAATGACGTTAAATAGACATCAAACACTGAGCTGATGTCTCAGAACTCATTGATGAGAAACCCTTTCAAACAAAAGTTAGCACAAACCAGTTTCCACCCAACTATGGTTAATAAAGTTTCAATAATAAAACTGGGAACTTTGTATGTCATGACAGTGATGTCAACAAAGTGACAAAGACACTGGCTTAAGAGACAACTAAGGGGACGTTTACACGATGTACTAAACCTGTCTTAAGGATGAGATGTTAAACTGAGGTCCTGACTCTCTGTGGTCATTAAAAATCCCAGGATGTCCCGCGTAAAGAGTAGGGGTTTAATCCTGCCATCCTGGCCAAATTTTCCCATTGGCTTCAGTCCACCATGGCCTCCTAATCATCTCCATGTACAGATTGGCTTCATTGCTCCGTCTCCTCTCCATAAGTTGGTGTGAGGTGGGCGCTCTGGCGCAATGCAGATGCTGCACATTGGTGGTGGTTGAGGAGATTCCCTCCTTGCAAATGTAAAAGCACTATATAAAAGTAATAAATTATACTGAATAAGCATTCAAACACTTGTAGACTAAACACGTATACGCACGCCATTACCGATTTGTGTTTTTGTAGTTTACACAGAGACGACAATGGTATGGTTTTCAAAAACTTGCACTTTGAATCCTGTTTTCAGATGTTTGCGTTTTAGAGCCACCAAAACGCAGTTTACACAACAGCGCTTAAAACTAAAAACTTTATGCATTTTGGCTGTTCATTTTCACAAAGGCAATTTAGGGCCAGAAAAAGCTACATTTTGAAAGTAACACCATCTTCGTGTTAACTACAAAATCTTTTTTCGCAATTTATGCGCATTATGTGTTCAGTCCATTTGGAGTGCAGCGTTTCTTTGCGTCGCCACCTACTGGTCTGGAAAACATATTTGTTATGTACATATATTTTGTACATAATATATACATTAGTATTAGTCATTTTCGCTGATCCATGTAAAGGGGATTGTAATAACACTGTTTATGAAAAACATTTCCGTTTTTAGTACATTGTTGACGTGTAAACGTACCCTTATAGTTCCACCATCTTTAAATATGCAACATGCATGAGTTTATTGCTGCAATGTTTCAAAACTAGACACATAAAATAGTAGTTTACAATTACACACAAAGAAAGATTAGTTTCTTCTCTGCCAATGAAAGCATAGCGTTGCTTCTCACCATGCAAACCAGATCAAAGGCCGGGTTGTGGATTATAATATGACTGGAGCGGAGCGCGAGAGGCTCCCCTTCCCCCTCAAAGCGCTCTCTCTAATCACCCTAGCTCCACTCCGGGTTTTTAAGTTTCCCGCTTACTGTCGAGACAAACCAGCTCGACAGATCCTAGCGCGAGTGAAAACATGAACGCTCGCTTTCAAAGGCCCATTCCGCGCTGCAGGTAAATACATGCGATTCAAAAAAGAACAAACTGACTCCAAAAATGGCAAACAAACCCTCACTTCAAAAACTCTCTTCCCTCCAGCCAGGAAAAGTACACAAAATCCAGTGCCACTATACCAAATATTAGTACTCTTGGAACACCCAACAAATAACTACAAAAACGGGCCGGGTTGTTAATATAGTTAGTATAAGATTTATATATAGACGACGACGTTGTTCATCTAGTAGTAAATAAGTACACACAAAACACAAATGGCTCCACGCCAATGCTCTAGGTCTTTAAGACACTAAAAACGAAAGTAAAGCCTCTCTAACATTGTCTGGACTAAACAGCTTTAAGGTCGTGGAGTAAAACTATAAACGGCTGCAGTTCTCATGGAAATACAAACTAAATAATGCATTGAGCTTCACTCCTCACTAGTAATGCGACTACCTGGCCCTTCACAGAGGCCAAGTAACCAATGCACAAAATACATAAGACACACAAATCTCTTAATGCTGCCAAACTTAACTTGGGTAGTAAACTATTAATCGTAGGTCCACGAGGCATTTTTGTTTTTTTAAGGATTAATTTTAGACACATTACAAAGGCAGGAAGCTGCTGTTGTTCAGTGCATACTAATATATTATTTACACAGACGCAAACTAGCACGTATATATCGTATTTCAAGTTTTCTACATCGCCGGCTCGTTAAATGAGCAAATCGAATGGACGTTTGCTTTCGAAAAGCTTGGGAAAACGCTAGTGTAAGCATGTGAACACACAGCAAAGGCAAATGTGTTACATCAGAACAATTTCAGACCGTACCTGTAACGGATACGCACCGGAAAATAAACCATAGGCGAAGGAGTGGAGCGGGTACGTGCCTTTCAGTCGGTATTCCCGTACAAATCCATGACTACACCTCCTCTCTGTCTTTTTAGCACAGACTTGTATTGGGTGAAATGATGGCTGCTTACAGCGACAGAAACATCTCTCCTGTCACGTGGTCAAATAGCTCCCAGCTGCTGCTGAACGTCCCTCCCAATTGAGCTGAGCTGTTATTGTTTAGCTCATTTCCCGTGATAAATCCTGCTAATTGTGGACTACATGATAATGGCATAATCAGTCTGTTTGTGCATGCCAGATATTCATTAATGGCTTAGTACTCTTTTTTTTCCACCCACTTTGTAGTCCTAATAGTTAGCAAAACAAACCAAATATCTTTATCTGTGAGCCACGACTCATCTTCTATTTTCTAGTGAATTGAGAGGTCACAATATGGATAATTTCGGTCACTTTATGGGTTTATTATCTAGGTGGATCTCTCTCTTTAAAGGGGAAATGGACAAAATTACACTACAAGTTCTTAAAATGCCCCTTATATGAAAATTTTTGGTTTGCACTGTAGCAACTTCTTCTGTTTTGTTTTTCTCACATTTGATATACTTCATAAAATTCTTAATTACGGGCTTTATTAGATTTTTTTTTAATATAAAGATATTTACGGTAGGTAACATTTAATAGTTTGACAAAATGGATGCTACACTGTTGCTAAATATTCTGTTTTTTTATTTATATTTAGTTATTTTATTACAATAAGTAAAATAAATCTTGTGCATAAATGTATATACATTTAAAATGTTGTGTTAAATACATTTTAAAAGAATTTATTCCAATTAATTCAAGTTAATCATTATAACACATACATGAATGCTATACTGATTGCTTTATGTAGTGACAGAAAATATGCTTTATGAAGGTAAAAGAAAAAAAAATCTGTTTTAAAACTGTCTTTTAATAAATAGTTTATTTGTATGTTGTGAAAGGTCTTCTGGTATAGTCTCTCGCTTCAGGGCCAGAGCCATCACATACATATCCTCCAATATTCAGAGTGATTCATCTATATTGGTTATCTGGGATTCTTACACTTGGGAAGTTTGAATACTTCAAACTTCTTGAATACTTGGTTACAGCCTTGTTTTCAATTACAGAACTATTTGCACTTTCATATTCACTTTCAGACTGACTGCGCACCGACCGTTGTTGCACCCTTTTGTGTGATGACTGCATTTCCATGTTTGAAGACCCTGATTCATGTGGCTCCTCTCTATATGACTCAACAGACAACGAGGCATCTTGGCAACCCAAACTGTCTGGAGACACAGTAATAACTCCTCCATAGACCTTACACAATGGATCACTCCTCCTGAGCCCATCTCTGTGGTTGCTAGTGTCTCTCAAAGCATTTTATTGAAGGGTGGAATGGATGTTTTCTCTCTGATGTAGAGGTGAGCAGTGAAGAAACAAGCAGAGAGTTATATTAAACTAACATCCCACTAAGAATCACATTCTCGCCTTAACCATAGACAGTATTACCATTAAGGGACATGTGAAATGTTAGTCTTTTACTGTCCCCTTGTGTTCACTCTGGTTACTCACCTAAGCTTCTTTAATTTGTCAAGAGCAATCGCACAACAGAAAGACACATTACTCAGAGACAAAATTCCAGATCTTACCAACCCTTTTATTTCCTAATACTTTCATTTGCCTTTCTAGTACAGGTTTGTGTTTACTTTTTTTCTCAGTAGTTCAACTACAGGCAAACATTATAACTCATATTATGATCCATATTAAACTTTCTGTGAAATTGTTCTTAAACAATGACTAAAAGAGTTGTCAGAAGCTCAGTGAGGGTGATTTGAGATCATTCGACTGTGCTGTAGTTTGTTTATAGTCTATGCTTTTAACTTTTGGCCTTTTCATTTACTCTTCATAGTTCTTAAAAGTTATATTTATTTGTGAACATTAAGGGAAAGGAAAACCAGGGTGATGCTAACTTCTGGTTTGGCCTACAAAAAGACGTAATCATTGCACCACTATTACGTTAGATAATAAATGCAGGCCTGGTTTCACAAACAGGGCTTAGGTTAAGTAGTATTAGTTCAATTTTGGCATTTAAGAAGCTTTTATAAACATGCCCTAGAAAAAAAAAAGATACAGTCTTAAATTAGACATTAAAAAAAATATATATATATATATATAATGAAAATCTAGCTTTATCTTGTGTTTTTATTTCATATATCTTCTTTATACAGATCCCAAATACTTCCAACAAGTTGGAGTTGTTTTTGCATTTACATAAATAGCCTCAGTCCTTTATGCCAAACTAAGTGTGTTTCAGTAAGTTTGAATTATGGAAGGCATACAAAAATTGCACAATTTCACAGATTGTTTTTATGCTACTTTTCACATGAGAAAAAGAAAACTCATTCATCTTAGCTCTTTCCCTCCAGCTCGGAAAGCCACACCATCCATATTGAACTAAATAAATGTCTCACATAGACTCGTCAGACTCGGAAGGGAATTTAGAGTTTCCTTTAAAATGTGCAGGAGATTGTTGCTTTTCGACAAGTCAAACAAGAGTTAATATGATTTTACGTCATATTACACATCATATCCACGTTGTTTCATAGCAGTTTCACTTTTTAATGTTTTAACAACAGCTGTATAGTATTTATACAATTGTGGTCTGGTTAACTTTTCCACCAGCATGCAACAAACAAATGCTTGATTCTGAGTGACTCACCTGCCATGTTTCCTCAGCAGAGCTCCAAACATCTCTACACAAGCACCTCATTCTTTTCAGGAACTGGAAATGAGCTGCAGGAATGTGAGCATGAGTAGGGAAAAGGAAATTTACTGTGAGCTAATCCCACCATCACACAACGCTCTGACACATTCGCTCTCTCTGTCCACTGAGTCATACTTCCAGCAGGCTGCATAAACTTTCTCTAGCACAGATGCTGTTTATTTCATATGGATTTATTCTCTGACTCAAGAGGTTTTTCTTGGATGGCTTAGTTTGACTAAATTATTTACTCATGTACAGTAGTTTTAAATCTTTGCTCTCTTATTGCATATGTTGGCATTTATTATCATCATGAATGTTTTTATGAAGATAGCTTTGCTTGAACTGAAAATCGACAGTCAACATATGCACGTTTTTGCCTTTAAGTGAAATGTATGGACTTCATTGTCAAAAAAGAAAAGTTGTTATATTTAATTTGGTTGGGATTAGTAAAAATCATTGTAGTCATTATAAATGGACTCATTAAACTACAGAACAATAATGCACTTTGATGACTTAAGAGAAAAAAAGAGGGAAAGACAGGCCTTTTCTGCCACCTAGCGTTTAGATTTGTATGGAACAACTCCAGGAAGCCTTCAAATATATTTTTTAATGTCCAGAGAAAATATGGACAGCCTAAAACGCAGGGACTAAGTGTTTTTAGATAACAAATATGCCTAAATCATATAACATGAAAATATTTGATTATATGTATATATATATATATATATATATATATATATATATATATATATATATATATATATATATATATATATATATATATATATATATATATATATATATATATATATATATATATATACAGTTTTTCCCCTTTTTTCCATTTAATAACATTTTAATTGAAATATGTACATCATTGTTTTAGTATATAGTGTGTATGGTGATTATGATTTGAGAGTGATGCAAAAGGCATCTTGTGCTTTAGTGGATAAGTTTTGACAATTTCTGTTTTGAATTTGATTATTTGATTAGTGATCTAGATATTGAGCACAATCTTTATTTTATGTCGTACCATTTGTTTGTTTTAAATTGTTTGAAATTATAAATCTTTCTATTTGACTCCAAGTTTGAATTAGCTTTTTACTTTTGGAAATATTTGAACCTTGCTGTCTGTTTTTTACACACAGTCATTTGCTGATTGGATTTATGCAGAGCATTTTTCAGGAACAGTTTCATCATTCGACATATGTAATTTCCTTAAATGCTAACTGCTCTTATTTGTCAGTCATCCTTTATGATCAGATAAAAGGTTGTGTGGTTTTGAAGGTTATATGGCTCATTTTACACTTCTGGCTGAGAGAGAGAGAGTCCTGAATTAAATTACCCAGCACTCAGCTGTCTCTCAGTGAAATTCACATTTTCCTGTGCAGTGTTAGCACAATATGCTGAAGATGCTGATTACTCCCGGTGAGCATGCAGACATTGCTGCAAGAGGGCAGCTTACGTCTTCTCTTTTTCGCCAACCTTTTAAAACCTGTAATTTCAAGGTAATCAATACACAGTCCCACCAGGCAACCTGCAAATCTCTCCCCCTCTATAGGAGAGCATGTGTGGCTGACAGTGGGTTTGACAGCCCACAGTAAACTATCAACCCCAACCTCAGAGGAGAGCGCGCATGGTAAAAACCATAGTGTAGTTTATATTGCGCACTTAGAAGCCTTTCTTCAGAAGCACTTAGGAATGTTTGAATACATGTCGGAAACCATGTTTGAAAATCATTCTGCTTTGTTTATTAAACCCAAATATGTGAAGGGATATTCAATTATATCAAAAATAAACAAATTATTGTTAAATATACTCTTAAAAAGATAAATGCCTACTTAAGAAGTAATATTACCCTAATAATGAATTTCCTGATAGTATATCTGGAATGAAAAGGTGTGTTTTTTTTACCTTTGTTTTTCTTTTTTAAGCATGAAACTTATTACATTTTGTTAGATTTATGTTACAAACAAGAAAGTTTTCATAAATGTAAAATTAAAACTTTTATGTAAGTATCATTGGTAAATATAACCTTAAATGTTCAAATCACAAAGTGCACAATGCAGAATTAATCATTATTTTGGCTCAAACCTGAATTCAATTCAATTAAAAATGCTTAATGCTCTAAAATAAAATTACACTTATATTGATAATACATGAGAATATCCAGAATTATAAAGTATGTTTTTAGCCTAGTTTTAAGCATAAACCATAAATTGAATTATGTTGTTATGTTTCAAGGATGATTGTAAGTTTATTATATTTGTTTTATATAGCGCCTTTTGAGCATCCAAAGATCAAGGACACTTTACAATGATGATACAATAAAGAAAAATAGCACCATTAAAGATTAAAAAATGAACAAATCTAAAAACAGCAATGTTTTTATCATAAGATGTGTTTGGAAAATTGACTTTATTGGGTATATTTGCAATTCAAAAGCTAAATTTTAAAATGCATATTCATAAAACATATCTATGACCTTCACTGCTGCAATAATACTACTAATACTAAAAAGACCTTAAAAGGTTCAAATCACATAATGCACAATTAAATGCACTATGAATCTGAATTGTATTCACTTTTGAAAAAATGTAAAAAATTATTCTGAATAGTATTCTCTTTGTATTAAGTTTAAAGATGTCACCTTGTACAATTTTACCTAAATTAACATAACATTTATCTTGTTTTAAGTATGTTTGCATTTTTAACTGGAAAGCCAAAATATAAAATGCTGATTAAGAAAAAGAGTTGTTACGCTTTAAACCTGTATATTGTTCAGCAAGCATGAAGTTCCGCAATAATATTCTGAGCTGGTGCTCAGTGCTGCATTGTGGATGTACTTATGGGTGATGGAAGGGCTCGCCTAGAGCAGATATACCTCAGCTTTAGGCTAAAACCAGAACATCAGTACAACATTACTGCTGAGAGCAAGTATGAGTGTATGTGTGTGCAAGAGCATTCATGCATAGGGCTAATGGTATGTTGAGTGTAAATCACAGCGGTACTGGTTGCAGGCACGTGCGCTCTGGGATGTGCTGCAGTGGAGGCATCCCCCTCAGCTCAGAACGTAGCTCATTTGTCAAATTGCCTGCAGCACTTGAATGCTGCATTGCTGCTGAGAGAGAGAGGCAATCAGCTTCTTTCCATGGTTGGGGTGGAGGAGCACAGGAAGGCTTAGGGCAGCATGCTTTGAACAGTGGACAGAATTGGTGGCACTCATGTGAAGGTCACTGCTGACCCGAGTGCAAAGTACGTGTTATTGTGTGTCTTGTTCATTTATTTTCTCAGTCTTCTTTCCTTTTTCTTTCATCTTTCATGATGAAGATTTTTGAAAAATGTCCTTTGCTTATATTCTTATCTCTTTTCATCTCTTTCTCCTCATATCAGCAGAAGGCTGATTTTAAGTGTGTCTTTAGTGCTGCTGCCAGTAAGGATTAGTTTAAGAGCAGATCTGTGGATACAGACCCAGGTGCAAGTGTGCTGATCAGCTCAGCTTTGGTGTTTTCTCTATACAGCAGCTGGAACAGGTGCCAAGTGTGCGGTATATACACAGTCCAGTTAAAAGAAATCTCTGCAATGTATGACGATGAACAATTAATCGGTTTTCTTCCTCTGTTTAAATCTAAAAATAGCAATGTTTTTATCATAAACATTGGGAAACGTTGGGAAAATGACTTTATTATTTGCAATTCAAAAGCATTTTTGGTTTATATATATATATATATATATATAACATATATTTAACATATATTTTTATAAAACACATCTGTGTATTTCACTGTTTCACCTTGAAAAAAACGCTACTGGTGAAAATGACCCTAAAAGGTCCAAAGTGTTAAATGAAATGAACTATGAACCTGAATAGTGCATTTGTGTATTTTCAGATTTAAAAAGTCTGTGATAGCATACAAATTCATGCTCTAGAAGCCAAACAGACAAGAGACTTCATGGAGAAAGGGTGTGAAGATATAATAATGAGCATACATTTAAAATGTGCTCATTGTTCATAGTGATATGATTTATTAATCCTATTCATATTGGCATTAGCGGCTCCCTGTTGATTATTAGTAGGATAATCGTTGTATCAATATTTGCCTTCATTGCATTAAATTCCTTATTTTGTATACTCTCAGCCAGCTTTAAACAGAGAGATATAAAGTCAAAATTCACTGGTAACAGAACTGCAGCTTTAAGTCACTGACATGCCTTGTGTGTACAGGTCCATCGACCATTCAGTGTACATGTAGCCAGTCTTGCATACAGATGAGCTTGTTGATAGAATTCCTGATGTTTTTACAAATTCAAATGTATCTGACGTGTACATATAATTGGAACAGCACTACTTAATTAATGTGTGATATCAGATATCTGATCTATCAAGTCTATGAAAGATTTGTATGACTTTTTTAATGAATTATTATTATGAGAAATATCACAAGATATAATTAGTCAATTTCATTGTTTTAATTAAAAGAAAACTGTGACATTAGAGTAAAACGTGTTTTTTCAATATATATATATATATATATAGTAACACTGTCAGTTGTAGAATACTTTGGGAAATACTTCAAATGCCCCTTGGATTGTGACTAGCACATTTAATTTAGAAATTGAAATGTAGCCTACTTACTGTGGCACATTTATGCAAATACATTCTCTGCAGGTCATTTAGGGCAATACCGTACTGTCCCTTTAAGTATTGTACTGCAAAACGTTCTCCCTTGATATGTTCCGCAAAGCAGCAGAACTGTCCTGAGCTTCCTTGCTGGAGAAAGACGGAATATCTAAAGGAGAAATTCTTTGCTGCATGCCCTTGAAATCTTTTGAATCTCTTATTTTATGAACATATATTATACTCATGACATAACCACCTTTAATGGGGATTAAGCATTATTATAATGACATTATGATTGCATTTGACCTGCTCTGTGATTGTGACAAGGTTCATCTGTGAAAAGCTGCATCAGCTTAGACCCCTGGAGCATCGGCCTGTTTAATATAGGTTGAAAGGGCCCTTCCAAATGCTCTTACCATCTCACGCAGCTCTCAGAGATTAATGACGCCAGTCACTCAGGGCGATTTTTTATTTAACTCACAGAAAGAATGTTACTTATAAGATGATTTTGCTCCCTGTTACGTTTATGTTCCCAAATACATTAATGTAAATACAGAATATGTACATTCCAGCAATGACAAATAAAGAATAGGCCTATATGATAAGAATTAATTACATTTCTGATACATTTCTGTTATAAGAAAAAAAAGAAGGGTTTATTTTTAGGGCACAGATTTTTATCCTTCAGTTTTATTATTTTATTAAGTCTAATTTCATAAAATGTTTTTTCATTTACCAGTAGATTTAAATAGTTTCAGTGTAATTTCATAGGAAGGACTTTTTCAAAGTAACTTTAATCTAAAATGTTTTCAATTATTTAATCCCCAAGTACGGCTCTTATGGTTCATTGTCTGGATCGTTTTGATTATCATTAATAATATTAAATCTATTGAATCTCTCTGCTACTCCCCTTCTATCCTGTAGAGGGGGTAATAATTTCGTGTGACCATTTGAGCGATTGCACAGGTTGGTGTGTGATGCTGTTCTCCTTATCTCAGCAAGTATTTAATAATCACAGTCATTCATGCATTACATTGAATATCTGGCAAACATGCATATATATTGCATCAATGCATACATCAATAAGCTGCCTTGTAGACGTGTGTTACACTCCCTCCCCATATATATGTATACTGTATATATACCGACTGTACAGAAAGTGCTGAAAGGCAATTAACCAAAGCTGCTGCTGAGGCTGAAATTAGCTAATGACTCACTGCAAGACTGCAAGAAATACAGCGATATGTTTGTCTTCATTTAACTCCCCTGTTTTTAACACAGCTCATGTGTCAGGCTAATTCGGGCACGTAATATCAACTTTAAAATCAATGTACTGCCAGATATCATGAGAGGTTTTGAATGACCCATGACTGCTTGTTTCATCGAGACTGTTTGGTAATAAAAAAGAAAAAAAAAGAAATGAATGGAATGCAGAATATTTTACTATCAAAATTAAAAGCCCCTTTGACTCCGAACATTCCAAAATCGTGATTTGTTCAGATCAGGGATGTAAACGACTCAAGCTTTGACAGCTCATGGGGTCCAATATAATTTTGTGGCATAAAGCAGACGTATACTTTAGTTCAGCCAGTGTGGGGGTGGCCAATCCGTCATTAGGCCGTTAATCAAGTATGGTGACGACTGCAGGCAGCTATTCTTCGCCGCACACATGACTCTGACACCACAACAATCCACTCTAGCCGTCCACCTCCTCAACCACCACAAATTAACATGCCGCCGTTATACATTTTCCTTGGTCAGTCTCTCTGGACATTAAGAAAGTTCACGTGTTTTAGACATCTTTATCGCAGAACTGTGTGGCCTGTCTGCTTTGTGGAGTTTATGAACTTTTTTGATTTTAAAATTAAGGCTCTTTATTGGCCTATATAGTTCTGTGAAGAACCTTTAAAATATTTACATGGAACCTTTCCATTGCACAAATATTTATAGTGGAAAAAGGTTCTTTAGATTAATAAAATGTTCTTCAAAAAATTTTTTGTAGGAATGCAAAACCTTAATTAATGTTAATTCATAAAAATATTAATGTTAGTTCACAACGCATTCACTAACAGATACAACTTTTGATCTTAAAAATATTTGATTTGCATTAGCTGATTAACTGTTAGTGCATGTTAAGTTATGTAGTTAACTAATATTAACTACAAATTAAACTCTTTAAATTGTCACCGACAAAATGTATCAGTTATCAGTCATGTATCAGATATTTATCTTATCAGTTAGAATTCTAATATTGTAAGATTATTCAGTCTTACTTGCTTATCTTTTGTAAAATATCTTTAGCTCTGCCTGCTGTTTTTTTGTTTTGTTTTTTATTTGCTCATGTAAGCTGTGTGAAGAATGTAAACGGGTAGCCTATGCTGGTTCTGCTGCAGACCTAGGCCTAGAGAGAGATCTGGTCTGCTTCAAAAATGAGGTCAACTGCGAGGTACAGGCTCGTTGAATTCCTGCTCTCTGTCAATTAGTTAATCCATTCAGCTGGTTGTGAGAGGTAGGGATGAATGAATGAGAGAGGGAGAGGGGCTGCAGCTATAGTCTTCTGGAGGACAGCTGGCTCTGACAGACCAAAGTGGGAGCTGCAATTGTAAACAGATGGGTTTCGGTTAAAACTTCAAATCTGAGTTTGAGATCTGAAGATTAACCTCTGTATCTGTTTATATCTCTATTAGTATGACTGTAAGTAATCCAGACCAAAAGTGTCTTTATTGTAGTAATACAGACATATGACTTCTGGCTCTGTACACAGTTACAAAAATAATGCTTTTCTACTAACGATCCTCGACAGTGTGCATACATTCATCACAGGAACATTCTGACGTTTCTTTTTGTCAGAAACATTTACATCTCATTTAATTTTAGGTGTGTTTGACTTGAAACTGCTCTATGCATACTGATCAGTGTATGTAAGAATTTTTCTATGATGAATGTATATCTTTTGTCATCTCAAATTATGTTTTGGGTTTTAAAACCATTCTGTAATGAAAAGGATGGTAGTGGAAATTACATTTTTGACTCCTTTGTGTGCTACACAGCTAGCATTTGTTTGGGGTCAGTAATATTTGTTTGTTTGTTTTAAAGAAAAACATATTTTAACATTTATGCATTTGGCAGACACGTTTATCCAAAGCGACTTACATTGCATTCAGGAAACACATTGAATCAGGTCTTGCTTTCCCTGGGATCGAACCCATGACCTTGGCGTTGTAAACACCAATGCCCTACTGACTGAGCTACAGGAAGACTTTTTTTTTTTTTGCAAGGATGCAGTAAATTGATCAAACATGATAGTATTGCCTTTTACATTGTTACAAAAGGTTTATTTTGTACTTTATATTCATTTATAAAACAAAAAGGTATCACTTTCTACAAAAATATTAACCAGCACAATTGTTTTCAACATTTTTAATAAGAAGTAATGATTCTTGAGCAGCAAATCAGTATTTTAGAATGATTTCTGAAGGATTATGTGACATTGACAACTGAATCTATAAATTCAGCTTTGCCATCGGGAAAAAATTACAGTTATTTTAAATTGTAATGATGTTTCATGGCATTACTGTTTTTTTTTACTTACGGTAGTTTAATCATGTAGCCTTGGTGAACATATGCACAATGAAAAGCATGATTGTTTTCTTCACACATCTTCATCTCATGCAAAATCTTAGTGACACTGTTGTCTTCTTGGTAGAAAAGTTAACTGACTTTTGAAAAAGCTTAATTAGGGCAAAATAGTTTATTGTGGAGGAATCGTTTGACTTGATACCTGTTATTTTCACAATGAATCCCAACAAATGACCTATGTTTATTTCACTCTTTGTTTAAATCATCTTGTGCAGCTAGTGTGGTAGGTGTGAACAGTTTCGTATGCTAGCGATGAAGCTGCACCCGTGAGTATTCACGGCCAGCTATAACCCCAGTGCCATGCGGAGGCGGAAGGGGACACTCTGACAGCTGACTCAGAGCGTCAGGTGAGGAGAGGGGTAATGTGATCAGCCATGTAAAAGGGCCCTTCACTCATGTTTTATTTATCAATGGAGATGCCATTACGAAAATGCACTGCTCATGAAGGAAATGCTGGTGAAGGCATTTCTATCTGTGTCAAAGTCAGCACAGGATGCTCAGCAGAGAGACGCAGCGCACCAGCAGTGCTGAGAGGTGCATGTGTATGAACCAGTGGATGCTCAGTAAAACGTTTCTTTAATGTGTGATGCTGATATTTAGAGAGTAGGGTGGCTGAGGGCCAGATAATATAATAAACAAATACTATAATTAGCATATTTCAAATATTTCTTGGTTAATTTTTTAACAAATACCATGGGGTAAAAATAAGTGTTTAAATGAACAAATGGTATTACATTATATATAAAACTAAATATGTCAACTTTATTTATCTGAACACATTTTACTGCATATTTTATTTAAAATAAAAATGTTAAAAAGAACAAATATCAGCTATTTGCTAGTTAATGACTCGTAAGAACTGAATAAAATTGAATAAAAAGGTGAAAGTTATTCGCAATAGTATTACGTTACAATACTATTAATGTCAGTCTTTTTTTCATTTAAACATATATTTTACACAATTTTTAGACTTCATCAAGAAATGCTTAAAATACAAATGTCAAAATGGTCAAATGTCAGCTGATACATAAAGAAATAAAGACTCTTCAACTAGTTCTTCAAAGTGTACTTCTCTGGACAATCCTGAAGCTTTGTATTGCAGCACTTCTCATGTTACTTCTTCCTTAGGATGAATTGCTGATGTTGTATTCCTTATTGGTAAGTCGCTTTGGATAATAGAATCTACTAATAGAAAAAAATCTAAAATAGGAGTGTATATCAGTCTATCACTTGTGTACAAAAGCATCAGTAGGTGTAATCATCCATGAGTATCTTTCTTGGATGTCACAGATGAGACAGAGGAAAGTAAACACCATAAATCATTTGAATGGCTCAGTGAGGATGTGAAAGGTTTAGGATGTTTCATTAATACTTCCCCCTTCTGCCCAAAGTATGATTTTGAGTTTTTCCCTAAACAATTGAAGAACAAACTGAAAAGTGTTCTCACAACCATGCAGATGTGCAAGATCAGCACAGAGTTTTTTGCTCGATTGCTTTCTGTTCCATTGGGCAAACTCACAGGACACCAATCAATACAGTTATGATGACATCTGCCATTTCTACAAAGCCCCCTCACCGGCTCCCAGCATGCTGCAGCCATTTATATATTATCCAGAGGTCATGGTCTTGTGAGCTTGGCCATGACTAGTGTATTTCCAGTATTTCATTGAACAGGAGTAAATGTACTCGCTCGGTGAGCTTTCTGCAGTAGTATCTGAGGCGCTTGTAGTAAAAGCTTTCAAACCGTTGTGCTTTACAGAATAAGAGCGGGTATAGGGGGGAAAAATCCGCTGCAGAGTTGCAGCTCCAGCTTTGCTGATGCAAAGATTTGCGATTGATTTACTGTACACAGAGCGGGCCAGCCCTCTCAAAACCCCTTCTGTTAGAAGTTACGGTAATGTCAGATCTCCCAACGTGTAAGTCAGGATTTAGAACGTATGGCGAATGGAACATGAAGCCTCAATCATCTTGATTGTCAAAATGCTTCTTGGTCTGTCCAATATAATGTTGCACACCGCTGGTAATGTATCTCTCTCACTCCCAGACAGTTGACCTCCTGGTTGCAATGGAAGCAACGATACACCTCAAACACCCCCAGATCTGGTTTCTCAAGATCCTGGTTTTGTATTTCAGGTTTTTTTTTGTCACCATCCGTACAACCATTTTCTCACAGCTATTTTCATTTCATTCACCATCCATCGTTTTTAACTCCACCTGACGAAATCAGCCACATAGCCTCATTAGGTGGATTTGGGCCAGTGTCAGCAGGTAAGATGGATGGTGTCCGCACTACGAGCATAGCACACTTTAGTTTCAAAAAGGGTCACCCGTTTAATCCGAAGGAATTGAGGTAGTTCGATGTCCCCCCTCCTTCGTACCCCGCACCACCGCCACCACCTTTTTTTAAGGAATGTCTTCACCAGCTGCTGCGGGTGAAGGTGGTGGGGGGGTTGTGATAGTGGGAGTGTAGGGGGGTGGCGATGAGGCACATACTGACCCTGGAGGTTGCATTCCCCTTTAAAAGTCACGGCACACTCGGATACGCAAGGCTCATGCAGGAGCTGCTGCGGCAGTGGGAGAACACTGCTGAGCTGTGCAGTTTGTACTGCCAGTGAGCGCGCAGAGAGGAGGAGGGGGAGCAAGAGATAGAAAAAGAGAGAGAGCGAGCAGGAGAATGAAACAGGGAGAGAGAGAGCGAACAATGTCATTCCATTCACCAGGCAATGCTGCAGTCAACTTTACACCACCACCGGAGGAGAAGACACGGCTGCTTGTGCATCATCCCTGCAAGACCCGGAGAGGAGTGGAGGGTGAGTGAGTATGTGGAAGTTTGTCTTTCTCTACAGGGCTAGAGGATGCATGTTGAACTTTTCACCCAATCACAGGGGTTCAGCTTCCTGGGAGGTTTCTGTATGATTGCAGAATTATTCACTCACCTGCTCTTATAGGTCTTAAAGGACCCGTCTGCATTGACCTACATGATGAGTGATCTACTGCGGTCTTACTGTTAATCTTAGCACACGCAGTTGCATGCAGGAGCATTCAGCACAGGACGAAAAGATGCACAAGCTTGAAT
Source organism: Rhodeus uyekii (assembly GCA_037043235.1). Lineage (NCBI taxonomy): Eukaryota > Metazoa > Chordata > Actinopteri > Cypriniformes > Acheilognathidae > Rhodeus > Rhodeus uyekii. The sequence continues at coordinate 3,303,834 of JAWRVZ010000034.1, forward strand.
TAGGATCAGTGCCGGTATGACGCCTACAGGCATAAATAAAAGATGTAGGCCAGACAAATTCTGCTTCGGGGTGCCATACTTTGCTGCACTTTGTTGTGTTGTGTAGCTTGAAGTACTGAAGCTGCAGTTTGTCTTGCGTTCAGAATGCCAGGAAGGGAAAGAGTTAAAGAACTTGCAGCAGATGGGAAAAAGGAAGTAACGTTTTAGGACGGCCTAGGGAGGACCAAGCGCAGTGTGCGAGTGTGTCAGCTAGCAACTGTCATCACCATAGACTCTTAGGGCACACGGACAGAAGATTTTGACAGAACAGCTTTGCCAGGTGCATAAGGGTCTCAGCTTCAAGTGTGTTTATTAACGTGTGTGTTTCTCACTCTCTGTTGGACGGTGCCGCACTCTTTCTAACGTCCCAACTGAGAACAAGAGAGAGTGACTCAAATAAAGCGGCAGGGGGACTCATAACTCTTTCACTGCAGGTCTTTTTCTGCTTCAGTTCACTCTCTTCTCAACTATAGATACATACTTATACATGGTAAATGCATCATATTTTGGGTTATTTTGGGTTATTTGTTGCAGTTTGACTACCTACATACTTGAGCATCTAGAGTTTACTGTTAATGACTGTGACGTTTATGTTTATTCAGTGTAGCACTTGAAATGTAACGGGATTATGTCATGATACTTTAGCGGACTGTGTAGGTTTCAGTTCATTACCGGCACACGAACTCTGCAGTGATAAGTTCAACTCAGGTTACGCACATAACCCAACCATCCCAATTGAATGCTGAAGAATGGCCACGGTTGTGTATATTGCAAGCTATAGGGCAGGATTAAATCTGTATACAGCAGGAATTTGAGGAGTGATATATCACTGTCAGATTTGCTGCCTGACATCATTAGCAGAAACTGCAGTTTCTCATGGAGCTCACCAAAGGGGGGTGGGGGGAGGGAGGTTGCTGCTGCTCAGCCAAAAAGCGTATTGCCGCACTCACCTGATGTTCTTTAACACCCATCCTCCCATCTCCTCTTACTCTTCCTCCCCCATTCTCTCCAGAGATCTGCTTTGTGGTACAGAACGACGTGAACGCACAAACCTTACCATTTCCCCCTCCAAAACGGCTACTTTTCCCTCATCACTGTTTCCTCGTGAAAAGTTACAGATTGAGAGTAAGAACGAGGGGGAGAGCGGATACCCTGCAGTGTCCTGCAGCACAGTTCCTGCAGTACTGCCAAGATGTGGCAGCAGCAAGAAAGACAGGCAGCTATGCGGTCACGTGGACGATGAGAGAGAGAAACGGCGAAAGCAAGTTAATGGAAGGATGTTACGGAAGTCTATTGCTCTTGTCTGGAGTTTGGCAGCCCATATTGTGGATATGCCCTCCTGACAGGAAGAAAGAGAGAGAGACAGAAAAAAAAGACAGAACAGCTAGATTAGCCCTCTAACTCCACCACCTCCCCCCACTGTATGTACCCCCCCTCCCCCCTCCAACCCAATGGTGCATTGTCCCATACTAGTGCTCTAGTTCCGATGATGTAATCAATGCAGCAAGCTTTGATCTTGCTGGAGTAAGGAATCCACACTTACCCTCAAATCTCTCATAGTTTTGCAAGTATGTTTACTTATGATGTTTAGGGATTTCCTTAATTTCAACGGCTCTTAAAGGCCATCCTCAAAAGCTACTTCTCATTATGTGCCGACCAATTGAAGCGGCACTGTCAACATATTTTGTGATGACTCAAATGGAACAAGGCTCCAATGCAGCAGTGAGTAGGCCAGTGAACGCTTTTGGCAAAATTTGGCGCCCTCTTAAGTCTGCAGCATCTGTGTCCAAAAGCCATCAGTCAACTCTGTATGACGCTTTACGTGGTCTCGTACAACCAATAGGAAATGTACAGGTCAAACATTCAAATAAGGATGGAAAGAACAAAATGTGTTACTTCAGCCACACCGGAGTGGGGCGAAACAATGAGAAGATAGGTAAATAAGAAGGGTGAAGGTGAGCCACAGGACGCTGTGTGCTGATGGAAATGGAAACGCTGGCATTTGTGACTCTGCTCTTTTTATTGGTAAGGTCATCAGTCTTGGACTGCTGCAATCCAGTGAAGTGCAGTCCTTGTACTGTAACATACAGTGGACCAAACTGCAGAGATAGAGAGAGAGAGAGCAAGAGAGAGAGAGAGAGAGAGAGAGAGAGAGAGAGAGAGAGAGAGAGAGAGAGAGGCCACAGCGTAACATTTACTGAGGTGCTGAGCTGTGCCGCTGCACTGCAACTCTGCCTGGTGATGAAGTTTCTCTAGAGCGCTGGGCTCTGCGTTACTGCTCTGGCGCCTCACTTTAATTAGGGTTTGTGTTTCAGTGCTACATAAATCAGAGCTGGCTAATATCTGAGAAATCATTTGTGTGGATGCGTATTCCACTGAGGATTTGGGTAAGTGTAAATATTTGTGTCAATTTCTCGGTGAAAATTTGATTCGCTAATTTGATTGAGCAATGCTTGATGGTTTATTTCAGTAGGTCAATCTAAAAATTGGACGTTGGGCATGTATTTACATTAGACTATGCTCTTTTTTATTTTTGCTAAAAGTTTAAAAATGTATTATGGCGTAGCATATTATGTATTCTTACTTTTTTATTGAAATTATTATATTAATAAAAATATTTTAGATACAAATAGCATTTTTAAATATTTAGATGTTTTTGTTTTTTTTTACATTTAACTAATTTGAGTTTATTTTCAAAAAGCAGAACATTATATACCTACAATTTGAACTTTGGTGCAGTAAGAATTTCACCACCAGGGGGAGCAGTGCAGGGTCCCATGAAGATCTCTCTCAGAGAACAAACTGGACTTACTGCATGTCATTGGCAAAAAAACAAAACAGATCTGCTGTATTATACATGATTAAAAGTCAACTGTACTGAATTTGTAAGACTGAATTTGTTTTAATGCTGTTTTAAATGAAAACCCTGCAAGTTTTAATAGATTTATTAATTGTACTAAGCTAATGCTATCCCATCTCTTAAACTTAGTAAATATAGAAGTTTTAACACTTTGATTAAAATCCATCATGTTACTAAATTGACTATGGCATAGTCGTTTTCTAGTGCGTGTCTGTACATAACATCCTGTCTGAGTCACTTATTCATGTGTATTGCGCAGTGAGTGTCTGAACATGCTCCTGCCTGTAAAGACAGTACAGTGACCTCTGAGAGAGGGGTATCTCTGATTTGTCCTGTCACCTCTGATGTTAAGTCTTCTCTTCTCTCTTTGCTCCTCCTCCAGTTCTCTCAGTGGAAGGGCTAGAGCAGAGGGTGCTGTGCAGAGCAACAAGAACATGCCTTGACTTGTACCGGCTTGTTAGGAGAGAGTTAAGACTTGTGGTCAACACCAGTTTCTATTTCTCATCCAAATGACCAGTGAAAGACGAAAACAGCATTCTATCCACTAAATGGATTTTGGGACAAGCTGAACCCAGGTAAGTGTGTCACTCCTCAGGTGTAGCATATTTAAGAATAGAAGTGCTTTTATTCAAAATGTTACTGCTATGTTATCATTACAGTGCACTTAAAATTACATCATTAAACTGCATACAATAATTTTTCTCCCATTAAAAACATCTAAACATCTTTAGGGAACAAAAATGCATGAGATAATATTTGTTTATTGAGTATTGTTTAATGAGTATTGAATTAAGTTTTTTTTCTTACACCATTGGAAATTGCTTTATTGTTCTAAGCATAAATCCAACAAAAGACAGAAAATGCATTACGCTTATCTTATATATCGTATCTTAAGCATGTTTATATATTTTTTATTTTTTACAAATATTTCAAATAAAAATACAAAGATGCAGTGTAATTGGAAACAAAATATTTATTTTGATTTATGAACTGCAGTTTAAAGTGATGTGTAAAGGCTAGCAAACTTTAAACCATTAATTTGTTTCAATAAGAGTCACGTTATTTCCGCATCTTTGTCTGAATGTAAGCTGTTTAATCACTTTTGGTGCTCCATGAACAAATACAGCTGACCTTAAAAATAGAGATAATCAATCTGAAGTAATAGATGAATAACGGATCCCTTTGTGACCCTGTCTTTTGTGTTGTCTGAGCAAACACATGTATGAACTGTATAAAGTTTTTCTTCCCTCTCTGGAAGATCTCTGACCTCACCGCGGATGATTGGTCTTCTGATGACACAACCTCAGAGACAAAAGGTGAGATGTTTTTCCAGTCTTGTTTTATGTACTTACTGACGTCTGTCACATTTATTTGTGACATTTATTTGATGGCTACTCCCGTGAACCAGTGGTTAACTCGTAAGCACCTCTGCTTTTACCACAAGCATCAGTGTGCTGATAGTAATGTATTTTGCTGTCTGAAAGGTGGGCTGTGTGAATTATTAATGTATTTTAGCTCTACAAATAGAGCTTGCATTGATCAACAGTCTCTTGAGTAAACCGATATTGTACAGAAATGCAATGTTTGCGCTTTGGCTCCCCATATAGCCTTGCAAAGACTTGAGGTTCTAGGTTTTTTGGGTAAACAAACTGTTTTTCACCTGTCAGTTCTCTATGACCTTTTCCGGTTTCCCTCCCATTTCTGTCTCTTCTTTTATTTTAAGATATTTTTATTTTCAGTACTGTAAGATAGCGAGAAGCAGATGTTCTCAAAAATGTTTGCTTGTTGTTAGTCATTATTCTTCTGAAATATTATCTGTAGCTATTAGGGTCAGAACTTAATGATTTAAAATTAAATTAAATTAATGTATGATATATACATTTTGAATGTATGATATATTACTTAATGTAGTTATATGAATTATTACATATTATAAGGTTTTGATATGGAATTATATGTGTGTGTATATATATATATATATATATATATATATATATATACAGTATAATATAATTTGTATAATTTGTAATTTGTATTAATAAAGAAGTTCAATTTAAATATTAGGGTGTGTATAACTAATAGTTTGGTTCACTTAGTGTTCACATTGTCATTTGTAAGACCGACCCTAAAGATACAAAAAAACAAAGAACAAACCTTTTTTGCGATGGAAACTTAACAAGCATCCAAAACAATCCTGTGTGCTGGGCTAAATCATTTTATGTGTGTATGTGTGATGGCATTTTGACCAGCTGAGAACTCGTGAAGAGCTTATAAAATGTGTAAAGGAGCAAAAACAGCTCCAGGAATTCATACCTTATACACACACACAAAGAAGGAGGCGTTTCTGATGCCTGTTCCAAACTGTAATTGGCAACATTGTTCCTATGACGTGAAAAAAACAGGTATGCTTCAGCATTCTGACCTTTTTAGGGTCACTTCTGGTGACATCACGTCCTGTTTTCGGTTAATTTAGATGTCTTTGGTCTGTGTTGTGTTCATTTTACAGTTGAACCACAACAGAGTTTCCTAGGAATCGGAGCGAAACCCATCTTTTCAGCGGCCTCGGTCCGCTTGTTTGGTGCGCACCAGGGTTTCAGATGGAAGCGTTCAGACTTAATCAAATACACCACACTAACAGAGCAAATGCACCAGAGTTTATTTTAATCAAACCAAACCTGCCAAGTGTGAACACGCTCTTAGACATAAAATATTGAGAAGTATATTTTATGTGATTCGAAAAATATGGCATGTAAAACATTTAAAAAAATGTGAAAAATATTGCCCTGTAGTGGAAAATGTATTCTGACCCTAATAGGAATTTTATTTATTTATTTACTGATTGATTGTAGGCACTACTCAATCCCTGGTTTCCAGTGACTTAACACCGTGTTTATTGTTAAAAATTATATTTTACAGAGGAGAACTTGTAATAGTTTAATTATATGAATAAATGAACAAACATGGGAGGTTCTGCCAGTGACATTTAGCAGTACTTTCCCTTTAAGATAATTAAGTCAGAGGAATGAAATGACTGCTGTCCTATGGACAAAGTGACACAACCGTAGGAGAGAGAGGGCAAGAAAACAACAGTGCAGATGGTGGTAAAAAAAACTAAGTGCTTCTTTTACAGAAACATATCCAGATGTCCTGGAGATGATGAGAGACCCTGAGTCAGCAGTAAGGCAAGTGTCTCATTCAAGTTACTAAAAATTTGAAATGTCCTTTTTGATATACAGTTTTCTTTTAGTTTCAGTACTGATTGTGGATTGTTCTTTGATATATTGTTTGACATATGTTGACAAAAATTTGGAAAATACTTGCTTTTAGAAGTCAAATGAAGAAAATTAATATTTAAAAAACATATTTTGGATCACCCCAAAAAATGTATTTTATTATTTACTCATATCACCTTATGTCTTTCCAAAAGTGTATGGCTTTCTGTGGAATACAACATAACATTTTTTTTTTTTTATGTATGTGTGTACACAGCCATGGTCATTTACATATTATATAGGAAGATAAATTATATGTGTATAATGACAGAATTTTAATTTTACATTTAATTTAATTTGAACTATTCCTTGAAATCATACTACCGGTACATACATTAGATAGATGTATTGTGTTTTGTTCCTCTACTACCGGTTTCACTCTATTTATTGCATGTAAATAGAATGAAACCAGTAGTAACAAGTAGTTTTTAGACATTCAGTATTCACTTAAACAGTTAAGCTAGTTCAGACAAACTTTGTGACCCATAAACACATTGATTTGATCTGTTAGTTAATGTTTCTTGGTTCTGAAGTGTGTCAGAGGCGCACAGGCACACGGCAGTGCCAGCTGGCAGGTACGTGTGTATTTGCGTGTATGTTTTTCCCCTGCTTCCTGAAAGCTTGTATTAGAGATTACATCAGACCTAAAGCAGCCAGGAATTCCTGCCATCATGTGGCCTCAGCAAGCCGTCGGCCTCACGAGACAGACACAGGGACACAACACTGCAATTTAGCAACTGCAGCAGAAACCAGATCACGAGGCGTGTGTTTGTTTATGAGTGTGTGTGTGGGTATGTGAGGGTCTGAATACTTTTACAAGGCACTGCATGTGATTTAATGATTTTATACCTCTGAGCTGGTTTGGGTGGCATACATGTGGCGTTCCTCTTTTTCGAAAGACCGTCAGACAGCTGTGTGCTCATCCATGGGTGCGTGTTTATCTTTGTCTGTCCAAAGAGCCGATCAGATTTCCTCTAAGCAGCCTTCAGATGTGGTCTAATGACACTTTTGGCTGATAGAATATAAAGCCTTTAATCTGATAATATGTACCAGTGCTGCGAATGTCATTTAGCCTGTCCTGTCGTGTTATATCCCATAAACACCTGCATGTTTGATGCAATATAGAAGACAGCCAAGCAGGACTAACAGGTTGTCAACACTCAGACAAAACAATCTATAATATTTGTAAAAGTGTTGTTATATCTATGAAAATTTTCTTGTTTTAAACTTTAGTCTAACAAAATTTTATTTGCTTAAACAATATACTGTAAAAATGTAAGCATCTTTATACATATGTATATGTATATATATGCACATATACAATGAAACATAACCTTCTATTTACTGTTTATTCCTCCTTGCAAACCAGTCAAATAAATCCCCCCAAATATATATAAATTTTGTAGTTTGTTAATAGTTTTGGGTAAAATGTAGAAATAAAGGAAGCTGCTTGAAGTTTCTTCTAAGAAAGCCTCACCCTGTTTCTGCCCCCCTAACTCGTCCCGTGGTGATGTCAGCATTCATGTGAGGTACTGTAACAGTCAGCGCAGGGCTGTTACAGAAATAGTCTCATAATTACAGGTGTGTTTACTCAGACTCAGATAACGCTGTGGACGCAACAGAATATTGTATCAGCAGTTGCTGTAAAAAGGCTTTACTGGTGCCTCTCGCTAAGACGGAAGAGTAGGGAACGAAGATAAAATCACATGGGCTACTTAGCCCTCTCTTGACCTCAACCTGTTTTCATAGGCAAATGCTCATTCCGAGGGTTAACATGCATTTGTGCGCTTGGCAACTCGGCTCTATGTATTTATTACGCGCCATAACTTGTCACCAAACAGTACAGGAAAAATAAAGGTACAAAAGGGACACCCATCCGCCTCAGCAGGGTCACAGTGCTCCTCATTTTCTTGAGTATGGGATTTCGAGTGTCTGATGACAGTGACTAAGCCTAGTGTGGCGCACATCTAATGCGCAAGCGCTTCTACTGCATTTCAAGACCCTGATTTGATTTAACTGTCACCAGCAGCCACACGACTATTTTTTCATCACTTTCTTTCTCTCTTTCACTTTTTATTTCCCTTTAATTGCGCCTCCTCTTTCTCTTCCTCGCTCTTCCGCTCTCCCACGCACACGCTAACTCTCTCCCACTCTGTTCTAAGCCCTCTTGCTAAGTGAGCAGAGGCCCTTTTTCTCTCGCAGAGACCTTAAGAGAGAGGCTGCCTGCCCAAAATAGCTGCACTGGGGAATACCAACTTAGATAAGGCCTTCACAGTGCTTCTTTAGGTGAACAACAGATCAGGGACCGGACCGAACCCCGCAGTCATCTAACTCATAAATATATGACACAATCATGCAGGCAATCTTGTTCTTTCACATGCATCCGTTCTCAGATTCTTACAGGCAAATATAGGCTGAACCCTTTGAACCTAGATTCAGCGTTTATTTGAGAATAAGTGAGTCACGGCTCTATTTGCGGTGTAGAGGGTGAGCATAGTTCATATAAGTAATAAAGGAAGGTGTGCTCTCCCCTCCCTGAGGTGTGGCGGTCTCTCTCGCTTTCTTTCTAAGGATTGAGTCTTTCTCTTTCAGATGTAAGGTTTACAGGCTTGTTTACATTGGAGGGAGTATTAGCAAGCTAGCGTTACTGTCGTAAATTGTAGGAAGAGTGCTACGTCAGTGTATCCTCAGGGTTTGTTTTCATCTATCTTGGGATTATTGAAGGTAAGTGTTGTGAGTTCGGTCATAGTTGTTCATTGAATGGTAACCTGGAAGTCTTTGCATGTCACGTAGCTATGATGAAATTACATCTCTGTGATCTTTGGTACTTTCTACTCTCAGTACAGTCATCATTGTCCCTTTGTACTTTGGTTGAATTCTTTTGGTTTAAGTTTCCCTGTAAAAAAAATTTAATCAGTACTTTTGTCTTGATTTCCAGTAATCAAAATGAATTCTTAAAACAAGAAAAGCAATTTGCCAGCTGCGTGAGAAAAATAATCCAAATTTGAGATACCTTATTTAGTTTTTACTTCAAAGGTCAGTCAATTTTTTTACCTAAATAATTATTTTATTCAGAAAGGATGCATTAAATTGATTAGAAATGACAGTAAAAACATTTGTTAACAAATATTTAGTTTTTAAAATAAATCAAAGAAAAAAATATTAAGCAACTGCTTTCAATATTGGTTAAAGTGTTATTTGAGCAGCAAATCAGCATATTATAATGATTTTTGAAGGATCATGTGACAGACTGGAGTAATGATGCTGAATATTCAGCTTTGCCATCATAGCGTAAAATTACATTTTAAAATTGAAAACTGCTATTTTAAATTGTAATATTTCATAATATTACTGTTTTTCCTGTTTTTGTAAGCGAAGGGTTTATTCATTTATTTTTTTAACTTCACCGTTTTATTATGAAATATTTATTTTTAATTATATATTTAATTTTTCTATTTTCTGTTCTATTTTTATTATTTAATACTTTTAACTGAAAAAAGAACAAAAATACTGAGAATGAGACTGAGAATATTTTTGTTGTTCAATGCTGTCATTCCCTGTGTTATGTCTCACAGTTCTGTTTTCGTATGTAGCAGTGGTGAGCTGTAATAAGCTGGAAGTTTAGAGATGTTTTCTGTGTTTTCAGGCGACCCCTCATCTGCCGTCATCTCTTGGAAAGTGAAAGCAGAACAAAGGCTTATTCGGTAAGGGGAAATCTACCTCTGTCCCTGGCTGTCATACAAGAACTCTGGACATTCCATGAGAAGAGTATTAAAGTGTCCAGAGCTCACCTGCAGGAGACGGGAGAGTCATACATGAGGAGCCTCTACAGATGATGGCGAGAGATGCTGAAGTGATGGAAGGAGAGCGAGTGAGTGCTGGATGAGGGGTGCTGCTGTGAGTGGTTCTTTGGCAGTGTCTTAGCTGGTTGTTGTGTGGAGTGAGAACGAAGCAATCAGCAAGTATACTGCCGCAGAAACTCGTCACCTTGGGAGGCCCATCCATCTGACCCTGCTCACGCACTCAGCTGTCTACACTTAAAGCCTGGAGAGAGACACGAAAAGAGAAACCTCAGTCCGTACATATCACCAAGCTTCTCTTCCCATTCATTCTTCTTCTAATTGTGAGTGTCAGCTTCTTCTTTTTCTCATATGACAACTGATTTCATGGGTGCTTCAAGTGAAACACTGATTCATGCTTACAGAGTCAAAACTCATTTTTTCTGTGATGTTATTGACATAGTCTAGATGAAACCATTCTCTTTTTTTCTTTCTCTTCCATGAAATCAGGAGTGATTTAGTCATGTGTTATTGTGAATATTAGCTGACCAGATTGCCAGTATTGCTATGGTGAAGTGGTGTGACGTTTATACTTGGTCTATACTTAGCTCACAGTCTTACGGCATATTCAGATGACATTGTGTTGTAATATGTTCTTTATGAAGTTAGCTAATAGACTAAAATACACATCTTAATGATGAACGAAAATATCATTTTGGCATTCTGGTTGGAATTTTTTTTTATTAGAATGGTTTTTGAAAATAAAAATATATAAAATATACTCATGTTAACTTGTCAAATATGTAGAGTGTATGTGTTTAATAACATATATATTACATTTGATTTACATTTGTTTATGATTAAAAAATATATGAATGCGTTTTTCCACACTACAATAAAAAATGTAAAAGTTTTTAAAATGTCGTCATTATTGTCATGTTGTGTTATTTCTGTATTTATGGTTTCTGTTTAGTATTATATTTAAAGCAATTTTTGTGTATTAAGTCGAGTTTCATTTTCTGGGAATTTCATTAGTGATTTGGTTTCGGTTGTTGATCATCAAAAGGGTGGTTTGAGCAGGTGAATGAAACACCCGTAACTCACTTGAGGTTTTCATATAATCACATCATTGTGGGAATAAGTCTGAACTTGTCTGGAAAGCTGGAAATCTATTTAGTAAGGTCTTTCACTAAATACTAAAGCACTTTATTTAAAATCATATCCTGAAAATTGATTATAATGAATGCAACAGTGTAGCCTTCATAAATGTAATATCACAAACATATTAATGTTACTATTAATGTATGCTGGACACCATTTATATCAAAGAGCAATGATAGCAAATTAACTAAATATGGATAACTTCAGATATTAGTCTTATAGGCCAATTTAGTCACTTGCTGGATTTGATCTTAATGCCACAGACAAGGTCAAACACATTTTGATGCACAAAGCAATGACAGAATTTTGGGGCAAACGTATTATGTTGTTTCTGTTGTGTGTTTAATATAGCCAATTTTATTCTACTTTATCTCCTTAGTCTGAGTTGTCGGTAGCTTTATTTGGATATTTATCAATTGTGATGACAGATCAAAACAGAATTCGCCTTGTTAACCAAACCGCCGGATGTGATTCAGACAAGCACATATCAGAATACAAATTATGTTTGTACTAAGTCCCTCTCAAATATATTTTCATTGGATTACACAACTAAATATATTTTATTTTGTGATAATATATGTTATTCAACACATTTAGAATATAACAATGCCTTCTGCTGAAAACCTCATAATTTCTGCTCACTTCCAACAACTTTTAGGCTGCATTTTCACACCTCACTGGCAGAATTTAGGTATTAATTTCATTAATTGTGGATGCATGGCAGGAGTGCTGATGTCATATTTATGTTGGTGATGTCTGTCAAGTTTAAGAGTATAGTTAAAAGCAAAAAACACACCACACACTTTTCGAACTGTAACACTCACATGGAGTAATGAGAATAAGAGACATTGAACAACACCCCGAATGCACAGCTCACAAAGGTGATGAGAAGAAAACCATGGGTCGCCTTTAATGGAGGATCAAACAAAGCATTGATTTTCCTTTTCCCTTCTACTCTTTCTTTTTCTCTGCCTGAAATAAAATGATGCACCACATTGGGACAGAATGCTCTATTTGTGACAGTGAGATGAAAGGAGATGCAACTATCTAAAATTAATCCTGGCCTAAATAACAGACCAATGGATGGAAACTAAAATCTCACTGGAAATTTAAATATAATCGGTTATTGTTTTTCTTTGTTTTTACAGCAATACAGTTTGAAAAGAAAAGAAAATGATCAAGATCTTGAAGCTTGATGGAAGTTCACATTACGCCATCTAATGGTGTATTATAGTGATTGCAAAAGCATACATTGTCAATGATTGCAGACACATTTGCAATGCCGCATTGCTTGCACATTAATTTTCTCTCGGTTTCTATTTCTAAATGTTGGAATGCAGATGTTTAAAATGAACAAGAGCCTTCACATATAATGACGTATTACTGGATGAATGGTTTGGTTGACAAGGATTAAAGATGTGAAGATAAAATTAATGTTTGGAATGTTTGCCAGTCAGTCAGTGGTTTCTGCTGTTTGATTCGGAATGAATCTTTGATGTGAATGAATCAATTCTTGGGAGGGAACAAAAACGATAGATCTGCTTTATCGTCATTTGTGAGGGAAAAGGGTAAACATTCTCTCTAGGGTCCCTTTTAATAAAGCACAACACTTGTTTCGGTCGATTCGGTGTGTTTTATTAGCAAACGATTGGTTCCATGGCTCACTAATCGACTCTCATTAGTCTCCGTCTGAAACCAACAGAAAGAGTCACTAAACGAATCAGTGAACCATTCTGTATGAATCTTTTTAGTGAGTTGTTTTAAAAGATTCGAATCACTCGATGAATCAATCCCCAACTCTATCGATTTCACTTTCTGAAACTTCAGCGCAAAAAGACAAAAAACAAATCAAAGTTCATCAGCTTAAGATTTTAAAGGCTGGGGTGCGTATGGTCTGTTTTATTTAAGCCAAAGGTAATAAGAATGGCGACAAAGTGCAACACATTTTGACTTGTTGTTATTGCCAAGACATTGTTTGACTGCCTCAGCTGTGGTGAAGAAGCGGTTTGACTGGCTTTTATAAAGCTTCTTACATCGCCGGATCTTAAAGTCCGCCTGTTTTCGGGGTAAAGTGGACTGGGAATCTCTTTATTTACACGGAGGACTTGATACTTTTGATAAATCTGATATTCAACAAACATAAACACACAAACGAGGCGCTTCAAGTTTTCTACCCGGGGAAACAATGGCCGAGACGAACCACACGGACGTGTATGTTTACGAACAGGTTGTTATCCTGACATCATGTATACTTTCGTTTTTTGGGTCACTTTTAATAATATGCACATACGTGCGATGGCTCGATCTGAGAACTACACCGAGAAAACTGCTCGTGTATTTGTCTGTCTCCGACCTTCTGTCCGCAGTCTCCTACTTTTACGGAGTTGTGCGGATTTTTGACTCTGATTCTGGGGATTGTATTGCGCAAGGAGCAATTTCCACTTTCGCTAACACCAGCTCGTTCTTCTGGACCGTGGCTATTGCTATCTACTTGTACGTTTTTATCGTGAAGTCCAGCCAGAGACAGGCCGACAACTTGGTGCTGTATTTTCATCTTATCAGGTAAAACTTTTCGACGCGTTTCTTCTCTGTCAGGACAGTCTTAAAGCAACAGTTCCCTCAAAATTCATTCGAAATGATGATGTTTGACAGATTTTTGTAAAGATTGACTGAGTCACTATTCACTTTAATAGTATGGGAAAACGTGAACTCCCTATAAAACCCTACAGGGTTGCTTATAGTATCAAATAAACGAATTTCTTAACCTGCACCTTTGCATTCAATCCCAATTCTTCGTATTTATGAATATATTTAGTCATATTATTCATTAAAATGCAATAATTATTCATTTTAACTTAACCTTTGCAGTCACAGAGTTTAGCTGTGTAATACTATTGAATACTACTGATAAGTAACATTTTTACTTTAAATTTTTTTGTGTGAAAGTCTAGATATATGTAAATTATATTGCCTAAAATACTTGTTTATAGTACTAGTAGTTTAATATTATTTAACCTTGTATATGAGCACTCGTGTACTTTTGCATCTTCAGGATGAATTGCTTTCTGTATTCCTCAAATTGTAAGTAGCTTTGGATAAAAGCGTCTGCTAAATGAATAAATGTGAGCATTTATGCCATATGCCATGCTTCTCTTTTAATTTTGTTTACAGGTAATTAGGATATTTATTTCCTTTGAATATTAAAGTAATTTAGAAATGGAGAAGAGATTATTTCTATTCCTTTTATAATATTTAGCCTTTAGAACCCTATTCCTTTAGCTTCATGAAGAAAAAGGATTTTAGACAATGTTCTTTTCATCTATAGAGAGTATAATAAACATTTTGTTTGATAAGGCTGGCTGAGCTTGCTTGTATATCCTGTTTTCAGTCTGATCTTGTGATTTGTGGTTTGTGTCAGCTGGGGCGTTCCTTTCGGCATCACCGTGGCAGCCCTGTCCCTGCACAAGATCGGCTATGATGCCTCTGAAGTGTCCGTTGGCTGGTGTTGGGTGAATATCCAGGCTAAAGACCATGTGCTGTGGATGCTGCTCACGGGAAAGATCTGGGAGTTCATTGCCTATGTCACACTGCCAGTCCTGTACATCCTCATTAAGATACACATTAATAGAGCAGTAAGTCCACCGCTGCTCATCACAGACAGTTTAACATTACGGCTTAGCAGAGTTTTGCATGACATTTTTATAAACTCTTAATGTGTGCAGTAGTTGAGTTAATCTATCTGGGAAATATAATAATATCATAAAGTAGTGATTTCTAGGCCTGGAAATGTCATGGAAATTAATACAATCTTAAAAGGTCATCAAAGTTGTTTTTAGTTATGTTGAACTATAACATATTTAAAGCACTATAGACTTTCAGTCTTTGAATTATAAAAAATCTGTTGGATAATTTAGGAAAATCACTGGTTAAAAGTGGTAGGGACCCAGTAAAGTTCATTGTTGGAGTTTAATATGTGAATAATATTAAAGACTGGATACATTCTTGTCATAGTAAGAACTTCTTTCTGCTAACCACATGTTTCAGTGGTGTTGGTTTATGGTTATGCTGATTACTTGCAAAGGAAAAGTGGTCTTTTTTTTTCTTTAAATTTATGGTTTACTACTAGCCACTTACAATACACTTTTAAATTGACGGGTCAGCTAAAAACACAAATTCTGTCATTTAAACTACTGTTCAAAAGTTTGTATCACCTTTATTTGATGAAAACATTAATAATGTGAAATATTATTGCAATTTAAAGTAACTTTTTTATTGTAATATGTTCTAAAATTTCATTTATTCTTATGATGGATCATTATTCCAGTCTTCAGTGTTACATGATCCTTCAGAAATCATTCTGATATGCTGATTTGCTGCTCAAAAAACATTTATTATTACTGGCAGTGTTGAGCACATTTGTTCTACTTAATATTTTTTTTATAAATCATGAATTTTTCTCTAAATATTCAAACGATTTGAACAATAAATCTAGTCACTTTTGATCAGTTTATAACACTCTTGCTGAATACAATTACTGTATTTTTAGTTTTTTAAATAAGTAACGTATTATTTTTCAACACGACCACATGTATAAGTTATGTGCAAGTCAGAATTTTTATCTTAAGTGAGCTATTACTTTGATACTAAATATCTCTTTTTATTCTCTCTGTGATGTTTTTAAGCATGCAGCCCTGTCAGAGTACCGTCCCATCCTGACCAGCAACCCTGTCTCTCACTCGCTGTCTTCCATGGCAGACAGGAAGCTCACCCTCATCCCCATCATCTTCATCATGCTCCGCATTTGGAGCACCATCCGCTTTCTGCTCCTGCTGACTGACTCCCCCGCAGGACACAACGCAGTACTGGTGACCTTGCACGTAAGTCGTCTGGTTCCACTTAGTTAGCCTGAAATGAACTTAATTTTCTTCTACCTGGAGTCCAATTCTCCTAAGCGTCATGCAGTTTATTTGTGTACTTCATCAAAGTCATTTATCTATACTTGCCTTATTGCATGTGGCAACCTAATGATTCTGGTTTAATATTTTTAATAGGGAATTGGAAACACCTTTCAAGGAGCTGCGAACTGCGTCACGTTTGTGCTGTTCACTCCCTCGATTCGTTCACGACTGGTGGCTCTGCTGTGCTGCAAAGGTCTGGACAGAAACTGGAGCTCAGAAGCAGCGTCCCAGAACAGGACAAATGCCTATACGCCTCCACACACGGAGGAAAACACCAGCCCCTAAAAATAGGAGAGCAGTGAGGAGCATTTGCTACTATGATCCTGCAAAACTCTGTGTAAATGCAAAAGGCTGAATGATACAGAGATCAAAATCTCTGACTTTATGGCTCTCTGCTGTGGTTGTTAGTTACACCAGAGCCTCATGCTCAGCCTTCTTGTTTGACCAAGCGCCTCCACGGATTACAGGGGACTGCGGTCACATGCACAAAACCCAAAGAGCATGGAACACAAACGCACTTTCTGTTACTGGTTTAGCTCAGCACTTTAGGCGAAAGGCTTTCTGTCTTCCAAATCTGTTTTCATTCTGCTGCCGCAGATATCTCATGTTCATTTAAATAGAAATGAGATCTGTAGCTCAGGGGAAGCGAGGATACAGCAGTTTATTATCTAGTGACCAAAATGGCAAATGTACTGTGAAGTGTTTTTACAAGGGAATTTTTTTTTTTGCTCCTCCTCTCAACAAAGCACATGCATTCTTAATGCAAATTAATACTGTACATTAAATATGTCTTGTATTTTTAAAGCTTGATTTGTATGCATAGTATACTGTATTTATATGTATAAATTATAGTATTTCTTTCCTTTTACCCACGGTATGTATGTATTATGTTATACAGTAATCTCTTTTCCTTTTATCCACTTTTCTCTATATATAGTCGCATGCACCTGGCTGGACAAAATTTGCATCCAGGACACAAGCATATTTATTGTTAATGCCTTTGAAACACAGGGGAATAAGTGCCTTTTAATCTTTATATATATATAGTTAACTATTTGTACATGTAGTTATATTGTATCAGCAAATCAACTGAATTCAATAAAGTGACTACCTGTTAGATTTAGTGTTATTTTAGTAATTATTTATATATGATTATAGTTGTCATTAATATTAGGAATTGGTGTATCAAGAATTAGCTTTATTTTTATATTTTCATTTTAATCTTAGTTTAATTTTAAGACATTTTCTTGTTGTTTTAGTTTTTAATTATTTAGTTAATAGTTATAGTTCTTCAATTTAAGTTAGTTAACACTTATGTTACTTGTTAACACTTTATGTCAGCTTTAATTCCTAAATGTTAAAATGTTTGTGAAAGTTTTAATTAATGATAATAACACTGAACAGATTATCACATTAAATATTTATGTATTAAACATTACCTGGACATTACTGAGTGCAGGCTTGGGTCAGGGACCAGAGCCTGCGTGCCAAGAAGTCACTGGAAAAAAATGGCTAAGCAGAAAATAACCGTGCTGGAAGAGCAGAAATGTATACGTTTTAGAACCTGGCAAAGGTGGACGGTGAGACACCAGCTGGCCACCACACGGATGTCGGAAATTGACACTCCGTTAGACCAAGCCCAAGAGGAGGTCATTCTCCTTGTTGAGTGGGCCTTCACCCAAATAGGGGCACTCCCAAGCCCAAGGACCTATAAGCCAGCTCTATTGCTTCCACTATCCAATGAGATGGTCTCTGCTCCGTAACTGTCAGCCCCTTTGAGCAGTCTCCGAAGTACACAAATAGCTGCTTTGACTGTCAGAACTTGGCAGGGCGGTCAATGTACACCCCAATGGCCAAACAAATGTGTGTGGCGCCTCCTCATCCTCAGTTGAGGGGAGTGCAGAGAGTGTTATGTTCTGTGCACGTCCTCGCCTTGGTCTAAGGATGACTTTACTGTCATCAGGCCCGAGGCAGGATGCATCCACTGAAAGAGACTGCAGATCTTCAACTTGCTTGACCGATACCAGAGCCAGCAGAAGGGCAATCTTTAGTGAGAGAGGACAAAAGTCGGCCATTGTGAATGGCTCAAACGAAGGGCCTCGAAGTGACCTAAGGACTGTGGACAGGAGTGGGTTCAGGCTCCTGGCCCATCTGAGGAACTTGACTACCAAGTTGTTTTTGCCAGCTATAGGAGTGTAGTACACTATAATAACAGCTACGTATACCTTGAGTGTGGGCGGGGTGTGTCTGCCGTCCAGCAGTTCGAGTAGAAAAAAAAAAAAGTATTGAAACAATTTCAAGATCAAGAGGCCATAGTTGGGCATCCCCAGCTCGGGTTGGGGATGCCCAATTGTCCCTCCCACCTGGGAAAGGAGGTCTCTCTTCAGTGGAATTGGCCATGTGGCTTTTGATAGCAGTTGAACCATCCCACGGTTGATTCTGCCAGAGTGGTTTCATAAGTAAAACCGAGCATCTGTCCGATTGATGACCTGAGGGAGTAGAGCTACCAGAGGGCAGGCATAAAAGCGCAGAGAGCTAATGCGTCCTTTTCCGTTGAGAACACCCTGGGAGTTCTCTTCCGATACAAAGAGAAGAACTCTCCACCTCTCCTTGACAGAAATGTATCCAGATCATGCAGACTATCTGAGAGTGGAGTCTCTATTGCCCCAATTCTGAATGTCGCAACTAGACTCTGAATTTTCAAAGCGTGGCAGTGAAATCCAGACCCGCATTTGGGCTTAGTCCAAAACTGTCCAATGGAACAAGATGTGTTGGCTGGGGGACAGTGAGATTTTGCTTAGATTGATCCTGAACCCCAGAATTTTCAAGTGGCTAAGGACCCTCATTTAATTGAACTTAGACCAGCCAGTCATTTGAGGTCATTCAGGATTCATCACGCTAAGGGCAGAGCGAGGCCTGCGGGCGCTGGGTCGATGTGAGCTCACAACAGCCGTGTTGCTCCTTCCTGTCATTCAACTGTTTGATCCGTCTTGGCTCGAGAGGGGAAGAGAATGGGAGGGTGTGTGAGACAGGATCGCTCTCTTTTAAAGAAAGCGATCAGTGAGCGCAGTAGTGCGAGACTCATGCTCTCGTAGGGAGAGCAGCTGGCCTCACAGCCTTTGCGTGGGCACGTCCCAGGCAAGCGATGCACTTGGTATGCTCGTCTGAGGGAAGCAGACGAGCACAACATTTTGCAACAAACGTTTCTCATATTTGCTCTTTTCACCCTTTCACGTGCAAGTTTAAGATATTCTAGCTGACTCCCCAGTGTGAGGTTTTTAAAGTGATAGCTATTTTAGAACTTATCACCTTGTTATTATTAAAAACCTTTATATTGACCATGTTAGGCTATCTATAATGTGCAATGGGAACTGCCATGTTATAATGAATTGCAATTCAGAGAATTGTATCTGTTGGACTTACAACACGTCAATCCACTTCTTTATATGTTTTCCAATAGTCCAAAACCGATAAGTTCCATCTGATTTATTTACAGGCAAGCAGGGGGTGCACAGCTAGAAAATGAAGGCCTTGCGATATTGTGAATACTGACAACAAATACTTAACTTCATTCTTTGCTCTTCCGATTGTTTTATACATTCTGATAGACTTTTTTTATTTTAAAGTCACGTTGAAATGGATGTAGCGACAGATCTTTTCTTCCACATTTTGTCATCAGAGACAAGTCTGCTGTTTTCACCAGAAGCTCCGATAATTTTTTTTTTTATTAAACATTATGAGGGCAAAAAACGTATGATACATGGATGAATCATTCACAATAAGATCAATCACATGCAATTGGAAAATTGATTTTTTATTTTATTTCATGCCAACTTTAAGATATGCTTCTGGTGCTAAAATTAATATTTCATGACCAAGTTTTCTTTTAAGTATTGAATTTATGCTAGCAGCTCCGGGTGTCAATCACTGTAGCTCTTTCTTGACTATGATTTCTGTATAGAGAGCATACACTAGGTAACTGTTTTTCTTTTTTTATGATTGCACAAGCATGTTCCCACAAATCTCAACGTTCATCTTGAGTCAATGTGGATTTCTCTTATATAGACTACTATATATTTAGTGTGCCTGAGCTGTATTTCTAAATATTTTATAATACATGCTGCATGAGAGACTCAGTCCATGCCAGTTTCACCATAGTTAGGATTCACCAGCGACTTCTCCATTATCTCAGCATGAGACCAGATCTGCTTTCAGTTTGCAAGAAGAGGAACTATTCTGAAGATAGCTGGGAAAAGGGCACAAGCTGAACACAATGGCAAATCTTGTGTTGATTAGGTCATGTGGGCTGATGGAAGAGGATGTCGGATATATAGTATACCTACTCTGGTATCGCTAACACTAAAGCAGTGTCAGCTGACAAGCCAGTCTTATGAGTAGCTCAGTTTATTGACAAAGTGGAAACGGGAAGCAGTTAAACAGTCCTTTTTAAACATGTATCATTCATTTTGACATTTGGGCTTGTCATTTAAGCATTATTATCAATAAAAGTTAAATGCCAGCATATTTTTATAAAACATATTTATCACTGATTTATATTTTTTGGATTCACATTTCCTCAGTGTAGAAATCTATATTAATAGATTATATTTATTATAAAAAAAATATATATATATATATATAAAATATATATATGTTGGTTATTGTCATAGTTTCATTCAGTTTGTACTTTGTCTTCAGTTTCTCCTCGCCTTGTTTGTTGTCATGGTCACTCATTTGGTTTGTCATTCAGTTCAGGTATGTGTGAGTAATTATCCTTGATTACATATGTTTTTTAAGTTCACATGTGTCACGGCCGGCTCACAAGCCACGACAAAGGAGACAACACGTTGGATACTAATAAAAATTAACAACATTTATTAAAATAAGAATAATAATTAAGAAAAAAAAGACTAAATAAAATGAGGGAGGGAGGGAGGTCTTGACAAAACCGAGGGGAACTGTTTAAACTGCCGGCACCAGCTCCAAAACAGGTGTAACTCCTCAGTTCATAATGACTTCACTCGCCCCAAACACTGTCCTGCAAATGTGTTATACTACTATTGTTATGTGGATTTATTGTAGACTATTTACTTTCAACTTTGTGTGTGTTCTGGCAACTGTGACCGATGACAGAAGTAATTAACATCGTCTAAGTAATTAACAGCAATTGCATCATGACGATGCATGTCTAAAAAAAATCCAGTTTCTCGTAGCATATTTTTGTCGTTTCTTTTGTTTGTTTTTCACCATGGACTCTCCCTTATTCTGGTTAATATGCAGTGAACAGGGAGAATGCTTCCTTGAGAAACTTAAGGAAGAATTTCTCGATCTCGTCTATCAGATACCTTTCCCTGATGACTGCCTGTGCTCGTTCCTGTACGTTGACCTGAACATTGCCATTAAAGCCCAGTTGTCTGGGAAGTGGACACTACTATCCTGCTGACCATCGGACTAGCTGATGACGACACTAGTCCCACTCTCAACTCAGTGCCATCCCTCTACGAGGAGCAAAACCAGAAGGCCACTGCAGACCAAGAGCCCACCTCAACTGCGACGTTTAAGCCCCAACAAGAGGAACGTTTGAGCAGGACATCACCTTGGAGCCTAAGCTAGCTGTGTAGCCTAGCTGACCAGGTGTGCAAGCCAGCTGCCCTATCCATCACTGTAGGGGCCCTCGTGCAGTATGAGGATAAGAGAGTCAGCCCTGTCCACCCTCCTGCCACTGAGAGTTGTAACTGCTGGAATTGTTTTGTTTTTGGAGAGCTACCTCCTGTAATCCCTCCTCATTCTGATTAACCATTATCAGAGTCACTGACCCTGCCTAACCTCTCCAAACTACTACCCTGGATTTGTGTATTGTCAATCCTTGTGCTTCTTGTCAGTCTCCTCTCCAATCACTTCTGCCCCCCTGTCTACCATCAACCTCTACTTACCACCTCAGCCTCCTCTCAGTGGCACCGCATGCCTGGGTATGGGGAGTCTGTGGCTTCGCCTTGGGCCTCAGAACACTCCGATCCACCTCGACCCGTCGTCCTGCACCTGTGCTCCTTCCTCCCTCAACTCCATCAAAGACTATTGGGCATTCGGCCTCACTCGGATCGTCAGCTCAACCTGGGCCGAACATCGTGCCACCTTTGCCAAAGACCCACGAGCCATCCGCTGCTCTCTGGCTCTCCCTCAGTCTCCACCTCCATGCACAGTCATGCCAGGTCCACCTCTGCCCTCCAGATCCCTGCTTCCATCTCTTGCTTCCATCTCTTGCTTCCATCCCTGCTTCCATCTCTCTGCGGTTCCATTGTGGCTGCCAAGATTTCTGAAGTTCCCACATCCCATCTTCAGGTGCACGATGCCATGGTGTTGTCTGGACTCCACGGCTCCATCTAGAAGCACAGCCATCTTGGAGTGCAGTTCTGGTTGTGACCTAGGTCATCACCTGCTTGTCTCTGTTCAAGGCCATTCATTTGATCACGCCACCTGCACCATCCTGCACAATTTTTTTGAGTTCAATCCCTGAACATCCTCCTCCACCTGAGCTGCCTGCTCCATTTATCTGCCAGCGCATGGTTGAACCTTTCCAGGAGGGTTTGTAATGCCACAGTTTCATTCATTTTGGACTTCGTTTGTTTTCATTTGCACTGGTTCTCCCTGCCTTTTTTTGTCATGGTCACTTGTTTGGTTTGTCCTTCAGGTGTGTGAAATTTATTATTCTTGTTTGCATACGTGTTTAAGGTTTATTGTTGTCGAGTCTTGTCAATGTTTGGACATTACACTTGACTATTTATGTGGATTTATTAAAGACTTATTTGCCTTCATATTCGTGTATGTTCTAGCAACACCATCTGTGACAGTTGTTTAATTTGTTTAATATATAAAATAAATGACTGTCTCCACAATACAAACACAAGGATTTTTAGATAATCATATATAATGAAGTCCTTGTATTTGTTTTTCTTTCTTTTTTGTAAATGTTTCTGCCCCCATACAACATGGAAACCCAATGTGTATGTTAATATTAATGGTTTAAATTAGATTTGTATAAATAAGCATCATTTGCAAAGGATACAAAGTAACAAATGGAGTTCAAACTTTGAATTCAGAATAAATGTGTATTAATTATTTTATATATCTAATTCATCTAATTCTAATTGTATGTAAAAAATTTTTTTTAACGATGACTCAATTCGATAATTTTTCATACTACTGAAATGCAATCTAATACATTATAAAAGACTGATGTATTCCTGTTTATAGATTTGAATAATTTTCATATATATATTTTCAGATTAAATTTTTTTTTCTGGTCTGGGATTTTCTGGTTTATGGCTAATTTTGGTTTTCGGTCACATAGCACGTTCCTTTTCCTGAACCTTTGTCCATCGCTTGGGAATGTTAGAGCCCTATGCTCTGCGTATCACTGCAGAGGACATCCACCTAAATGAGAGCTTTTTTAAACCCGCACAGACCTCAACACAATCCCCAGAGGGGTGTTCAGCCCTCGACCTACTGAAATAAACAGCTGAGGATCTCTGTTTAAGTTGATGAGGTCCAATCAATTTGATTAATGAGTTGCTGAAGGAGGAATAGGAATGAAAGAATCTGCAGTGCTGCACTGCAGGAGGGAGCAGATACTGGTCAGACAGAGACCCCTGCTGTCCGTGTGACTGTTTGGGGACAGTGCTTTTTCTCAAAAGTAGCTCTGTATCTAATGAAATACATTTTAAAGATCTGAGGTGTGTTTTCCAAAAGCATCGACCATTCCAACTATGGTCGTTTGTTCCATTGAACTCTATTGGTAACGACAGAACTTGCAACCATAGTTGGCTTTGGGAAACGCACCCGGTTGGTTGTACTCACTTGGGAAGTAAAATAATTGTTTAACTTTATTATTTGTTTGTTGTTTTTCAAACGCAGTCTCAGGAGATGAAGAGTTTGTGTTAATGAAAGCTGTAACTGTTGGCAGCTAAAATATTTAGGTAAAATCCACTTAAAATACAACAAGCGATGAAGAAATTCAGATTTCAGATCAGCACTGAATGTGATACTCCATACAGGTATACAAAAGCGCTTGCTTGCACGATAAATCCTTGAGTAGCATTTTTTACCCCATCATGTATAGTCCCTCGTATTTAAACAACTACAGTACCCTATTCTAGAGCAAATACTGTACACATTAACATGGTTATCAAGATGTTATTGAAAATAACACATGTTTTGTAGGTTGTATCCCTGTAGAATGTCACAAAATAATAAATCATCTCCAGATTCTTCACACAATTTTTTAATCACAGATAATATTTGAGAAAATACATTGGTTGTTGAGAACAGCATATTTTAAAAATAGTTATAATGATTTATATCAAATAAGGGTAGCTTATAGTTTTGAAAAGCTGTAGTTTTAATGTTAGCTTGTTTAACACTGGTTCCAAAGTATGTTTATCACAGATTCTGTGCTGTTTGGAGATGATAATAAAGCTAATAAAGTAAATAAAACAAGATAATAAAACTGAAATGGTATGCTTTAGATGTTTGTTTTGATTTAAATTGTCTAGTCTTGTAAAATAATGATATAAATAGCTTACTTTCATTCGTACACAGTGTTGTGCATATGCAGTGGTGCTGTAACAAACAAAGCTTAGCATCTGTTGACACTTAGTGGAAAACCACAGTCTGGGACTCCGAGGTCACCAATTAGTGGAGAAGTGGGCTGCAGTATCTAGATGGGAATTATTAGTGTTGCATTTGAAATTTTACACTGTATATTGGGCAAAACTCTCTTGATAGTCTTTTATTTAATCTATTTCGCCATCTGTATTTAGGATTTATAGCTAGAAGAAATTTTCTCCTGAAATAGGGTAAGTTTTGATTGTACAGACCTTTGCTGGGAAAGAAATGTAAAGATTGGATTTCTTCATACTTTAATCATTGAAGACTGTTATGCTGAGAACATATCACATTCATCTGGCACATAGAATTCGTCATATTTTATATTTGTGGGTTTAAAAAAATTGCTTTTACTTATTTTATGAACTCAGCATAGTGGGTCTGAGAGTATTATATATTAAGATTTATTTTTCAAAGTACAGAAATCCTTTTATTCCTGACCAATAATGTTTTTTCTTTAGCACCTGACATTGAGTAATTATTCAATTACTAACTCCAGACGCTTCTTATATGTGAATGGGTTCATTTTTAATCTGAGATTTACCATTATTTTCATGATTCAGGTGTAAACCAGAGATCGTAATTATAAATAGGGTCTTAATTAAAATATGCAAATTTACAAGGTGTGCGTGAAGTCCTGAATAGGGTATGGAGGTCTATTAGAGGACAACAAGCAGTGAGACCTGAAAACACCTCATTCATTTTGGATTAATCTGTCATAATTCATGTAAAAGATAAAAATCATAAAATCTATCTTTATGAGCAAGTGTAAGATACATATTTTAGGCATAAGGCAAAAACTACTTGTCATGTACACTTGCATAAATAGTTTTCTCCTATAAGGGGCGCAAATGTTCTCTACAGTAATGGTTTTCTTTTTTAGTCTTCTGAATTCTACAGAAAGCACACAAAATAAATGCGTTGTTTTCCACTCTGTCTCCATGCCAGCATTTCCTTTTAACGACTGTAGCTGTAAATGAACACAGAATTCACATAAGGAACAGAAATGTATGTATGTGTGTGTGTGTGTGTGTGTGTGTGTATATAAATAATAATGGATAGGACTTCATTATGTTTGTTTTATGTTTAAACTCTGGAGTCTATTACTTTTCACATATACAGTACTAGCACCCCAATAACTGTCATGTGGTTTCCTTTATAGGTTCCGATAGGTAGGCATATCACTTTTATGTCTTCATATCTGTTGTTTTAATAACAAACATCTTTAACCCTGGTTTTCAGGTTGGCTCCAATGTCCAAAGTACAATTTACAGAAACAACAGGGATTTGTTTTTGCTGGTGTTCCAAACATACCGTAGATTTAAAGCATGAAGGAAGAGATGAGCATCGAGAAACATGAGAGGAAGGGGGTGAGTTTTAAATATTATATTTCTGCAACAAATACAATTAATTCACTTGTTTTACATTTCTATACTTTGAATAGCTAACAGGCAGGAAACAATTAACAATCGTTTTGTATCTTCCAATATAATGCAGAAACTTCCATATTAATTCAAATGGATGTTTAAACTAGTAGAATTCACATATTTTTAAACTTCATGCATATGTGCAGAAGGTTACGCTGATCCTGGCTGCAGCTTCTTTGATTGCCGGGTTTGGTTCATCTTTTCAGTATGGATACAATGTGGCTGTGATCAACTCGCCAGCCCCGGTACGGATTACATCTATAATATAATATAATATAATGTAATATAATATAATATAATATAATATAATATAATATAATATAATATAATATAATATAATATAATATAATATAATATAATATAATATAATATAATATAATGTAATATAATATAATATAATATAATATAATATTATGCTATGTTATCTTATCTTATCTTATGTTATATCATATTATGTGATGTTGTTGTTATGTTATGTCATGATATGTTATTATATTATATTATATTATATTATATTATATTATATTATATTGTATTATATTATATTATATTATATTATATTATATTATATTATATTATATTATATTATATTATATTATATTATATTATATTATATTATATTATATTATATTATATTACACTAACTGCAAATTGAAACATTTGCCTCTGATGAACTCTGTTATTCTGATTGAAGGAGATGAAGCTTTTCTACACCAAAATATATGAAGATCGTTATGGTCCAATGACAGACAGTCTCCTGACCCTCCTGTGGTCCGTTACCGTGTCCATGTATCCACTGGGTGGGTTTTTCGGATCTCTTATGGTAGCCCCATTGGTGAACAAATTCGGAAGGTAAATGTATGAGGATGTAGTGCACTCACACACACACACACACACACGTATATACACATATATACACATATATTTTACAATACATTGCACTGAATGTTAATCATCATTCACCCTAATTGAGATCATTTTCTTAAAGAAAAGGTACTCTCATGTTCAACAACATCTTCTCTATTGTTCCTGCTATAATGATGGGTGTGAGTGAAGTGGCGGGGTCATTTGAGATCATCATTGTTGCACGCTTTTTAGTGGGCATCTGTGCAGGTCAGTAGAATATTCCACCTGTCAGTATGGATTAGCTATACTGTATGTTTAAGCATGACAGTATGTGACTGTGTTCTCTAGGCCTGTCCTCCAATGTGGTACCCATGTATTTGGGAGAGATTGCGCCCAAGAATTACAGGGGGGCTGTTGGGATAGTGCCACAGCTTTTCATCACTGTTGGCATCCTTGTCGCCCAAGTGTTCGGCATTCGCAATATCCTAGGAAATAAAGAAGGTAATCCACGGTGCATAATATGTTTGCAGATTTTTTCCAGACTATAGTACAAAAATTGCTAGTATTGCTGTGCTATTTTAGAAGAGTCTCTGATTGCAGTTGGAAAAGCGTGCCCTTGAGGCTCATGTTGATGTGTAACGTTCTCTCTTTAGGCTGGCCCATCATGTTGGGTCTTACAGGGATTCCAGCTGCCATTCAGCTGATGCTTCTACCTTTCTTTCCTGAGAGCCCTCGCTACATGCTCATACAGAAGGGGGATGAAAAAACTGCCAGGAAAGGTACAGAAGGAGTTAATTTGGTCTGCGATGTCAGAGAACACAAGTTTCTCTGTATGATATGCAGCAACGATGAACTCAGAGATGTTATGATGGAGGAAAGCTGGCTTTTTCAATTTAATTTCTTATGTTAGAACATTTGGACACTTTTCAACACTTTTTTTTACCCTAAAAAGAGCCTTGTTTGTACCTGGTCTTGTGTACCCTGCAAAAATAATTTGAAAAGTATTTTTGTCTCTTATTTTTCCAGGTTATATATATGTAAATGCAAGTTTCAAGAGGTCGTATTCAATATTAGCTTCTTGTTCAGTGCACTCTATTATAAGCAATATCTCACATGCTGTTGGTCAGAACATCAACACACATTCAATATTCACATATTCAGCTATCGCTTGTGTTATATAGCATAAACAAACAGTCTGATATGTTGTGCTGTGCTATAGACCTCCAGCTGCTACGAGGCTGGGAGGATGTGGATGAGGAGCTTTCTGAGATGCATGTTGAAGATCAGTCAGAGCAAGCAGAAGGTCGTCTCTCTCTGCTCAACCTCTTCACCTTCCGCTCACTGCGCTGGCAGCTGCTGTCTGTAATCTTCATGAACATGGGCCAACAACTTTCAGGAGTCAATGCCGTAAGCACCGTTATCAAACAGCACTCAGCTAATTATTTTCAACTCATTTCTTCAGAAAGGATTTATCTCAAATATGTTTTGCTTATCTAAATCCTAAACTTTAACCCCATCATTCAGATTTATTACTATGCTGACAGCATCTATAGCTCGGCAGGAGTGAGGGAAGATCACGTTCAGTATGTGACAGCTGGAACGGGAGCTGTTAATGTCTTCATGACAATAGCAGCTGTAAGCCACTTTGTTTCGTTTTTGGCTTATTGATTGTTTTTATAATTTACTCCACAAGAAACATAAGTGTAAAAAATATGATTTTTTGTTTCTATAGGTGTTCATAGTGGAGAAATCTGGCAGAAGGTTGTTGCTACTGATCGGTTTTGGTATCTGCTGTGTAGCCTGTGTTCTCCTGACCATAGCGCTCTACTTCCAGGTATAACAATGCTGATTATTTATACAAACTAGGGATGCATGATTTATCTGCCAATAATAGACATTTTTAGAAACTAAATATATATATATATAGTTTCTAAAAATTTATATATATATATATATATATATATATATATACAATATATTAAAGATTAAAGTTATTTATGATAATTCTGTAAATATAATCTTTAGCAAATATCAAATGAATAATGAATATAATATAATATAATATATAATGTTTTTTTTTTATTTAGAGAAAAATATAGTGTATTTTAACAATATTTATTTATCAAAATACAATAAAAAATATTATTGCCTAAATAATGTCAAAGTGATATTTTAATATTATTATTTCATTATTTTGACTTAATATTTTAGTATTAAAATGTAATTGTAATGGTATTGTCTAAATAACGTCAAAGTAATATTTTAATATTAGTATGACGTTATTTAGATGTAATATTTTCATTTTAAAATTGAAATGATTACATTTTAAAATGATTCAATATTGTTGTCTAAATAATGTAATGTAATCTTAATTTTGTAATGACATTATGTAGACATTAATTAATCTTAAAACAGTATTGATGTACTAATAGTAATACATATAGGTATTTTATTGGTTATTGTCAATAGCTTATTATCTGTATCGACGAGAACTTCTATTTCAGCCCATCCCTAATACAAGCAATACATGCAAATTAATTCATTATTATGACCAATCAGATTCCCTTTAGCTGAATAAGTGAGATTCCTTATGTTGCCTATTATGGTTGTAATAAATTCTTGTTTATAGACAGATGGCTGTAAAATCTCATTCCCAACAGAGATTTTAATTTTAGAGCCATGAATGTGCTGGCATGACAAATTTGCCTCTTGGGTCTATGTGAAATGCAAGGCTATAAATGTGGTAGAATAACTGCTGCACATTCCTCCCACAGACTACATTGGACTGGATGCCCTATGTCAGCATCGTTTGTGTCATTGTTTACGTCATCGGACATGCTATTGGCCCAAGTGAGTTCACACCAATCCCGTCGGGGCATATTGCAGATGCACAGGGGGGCTCCTTGCATCTCAATAAATTCACTCCCTCCCTTTCATCTGGCTGTATTCCTTGGTGGCGAATGACAATAGATTTATGCTGCAGTTTCTAGGATTTTACATTAAAACCCTGGAGTGAATGTGAAAGAAGTGCTTTAAAGTGGCAGTAAAACAGATTGTAAAAGCAGCACAGTGCTTCAAGCAATCTCTTGTCTCACCGCCTATAGAAAGATGAAGTGTCTGATGATAGAACAGCTGTTTTGACAGCTTTTGCTGCATCCCTTTGCAGGTCCTATTCCTACTGTAATCACCACAGAGATGTTCCGGCAGTCTTCTAGACCGCCAGCCTTCATGGTCGGCGGCTCGGTTCACTGGCTCTCAAACTTCACAGTCGGCCTGGTCTTCCCTTTTCTAGAGGTCAAATGCTGACAGTATTGCACCAATGCACCAAATTGATTTAATCCGAAATTACTGTTATGAAATTTGTGGATCATCCGAGACTAAATCAAATGTATTCCATATTTGTCTCTACAGAAGGGCCTGGGTGCGTACAGCTTCATCATTTTTGCTTGTGTCTGTCTTGCCATATTTATCTACATCTGGGTGGTCATCCCAGAGACCAAAAACAAGACCTTTCTGGAGATCAGCAAGCTTTTTGCTCAGAGAAACAAGACGGAGATTGTGCTGGAGGGTGAAGACTCAAAAGAGATCAAAGAGAAATTAGGGGAAAACAGCGGACAGGAAATTAAAAGCACATTTCTCTGAATGGGTAGGGGACACGATCTTGTTTTTACACACTACATATATCCATGGCAGGATTTTTTAAGACAAAGATAAGTATTGAAAAACTAAAATGTAATATTATGCCTTTTCATTGCACACTGTATGTGTTAAATAAGAATACAATATAGAATGTCCAAGAAAGAAATGTATTTTTTTAATTTAAAATCGTGTTTAAAATGCGACAAATTGTTAGAAATGTACTCTTTGTATTCAAATGATTTGCATATGGATTTTCATATTTATGAGAAAGTTTTATTACAATTTCAACAAAGCTTAAACTAAATGGTGTGATATAGCCAACAAGTAAAGAGAACTATATAACAAAATATTTTTTCAAAATATTAAATTTTGTATTTTACTTAAATGTTCTTCATTATTTATAATAATTCTGTTGCATATTTTACAACCTGATCTAACCTTGCATGTCAAGGTTCAAATTATCTAATCTTTTAGACTTATAAACCTTGAGCATATATACTCTCTGCCTTCTTCCTTTTTAACTTTTAACAGATTTTTTTATTTCTTTTCTTTTTTCTTCTTATCTTTATGTATATTTCTCCCATTAATATTTGTACAACACTTTGGTCGGCCTCGGCCGTTTTTAAATGTGCTTTAGAAATAAATGAACTTGAACTTGAGCATCTGCAGGGATCCTCTCTATAATTTTCTTTTTTATGTTTTTAACAAAAAATATTGTAGCAAAGCTGTTTCATTTTATTTCGGAATTTATTTAATTGATATTCAAAGTTTGTATAAGTACATTTTGAATAAATATTTGAGATATTTTGAATAACATTGAATATATTTTAAAATGTTTTCAGGCATACATTTCTTTTGATCATGTAATGTAAAACATTCTTTTAATGAAACTCATTTTTAAGAATCCAAATACTGTTTCGTTTATTGAAATTCTTCAGATATGATTCACATTATTCAATTGGGTAAAAATACACTGAAATGTTTTTAAAAAAAATCTTCAATACAGAGAGAATAGAATATATCTTTAAAGGGATGGTTCACCCAAAAATGAGAATTCTCCTTTACCCTCAAGTGTTCCAAACTTATAAGCATTTCTTTCTTCTGCTGAACACAAAAGATGATATTTTGAAGAATATGGGTAATTAAACTGATGGTCTCCATTTACTTCCATAGTATTTTCCCCCATACTATTTAAGTCCATGGAACCCACTGACTGTTTGATTACCCATATCCTTCAAAGTATCTTCTTTTGTGTTCAGCAGAAGAAAGAAAAGCATACAGATTTTAAACAACTTGAGGGTAAAGAAGAATTCTCATTTTTGGGTGAACTATCTCTTCAAGTTGCCATTATTCCCCAGGGAAGTATACAGTTCAAGTTAGCAGAGCTAATATTGCTGATATTGACATTCGTTTATAATTCTGAGCCTGTGGCGCTCACTCGCTTTCTTTCTCTCACTCACTCAGTGGCAAACCTGCTCAGCCTGGAGCTGTACTCCTCCATACAGACTGAGCTGAGTGATTCCCCAGCTCAGGACATTCCCTTTCACCTTGCCATTATCACACAACATTTGCTCCCCGATCTCTGCCGCAGTCAGCACATAATCCCATACATTGATATCAGTCATGTGGCCTACAAAAGAATCGGTATCCGAGATCCCTAAAAAGCCGTCCTGGTCCTTCCCCAAAATGAGGGTTCCTCCGGCTGGTATGGTGTACCCAGTCCGAATGTAGCGTTCCTCCCCGACCAGTCCATTCACCCACAGTTCAGCCCCTCCGGTATGTGACGCCCAGGTAAAGCAGTAGTTTGTCCAGTCGTGGGATTGGCGATCAAATGGTAAACTTACAAACTCATCTCCGATCCAGAGACCCACTTCAGAGCCCAAAGTGATCATGAGCTCGTTGTCGTGTGAAGTGGAGTAAGACAGAACAGTGAGGTCTGGAATGGGTGGTATACGGACGTTCATGCAGGTTGTGAAGGATTGGAGGTTCATGGGGTGGGATAAGTTCACCAAGGCGTAGCTCTCCAAATTCTTAGCTGGAAAGTACAGGACCAGTGGCGAGAGAGATTGCGGGCCTTGAGAAGGAAAGGTAACGTAACTATGCAAATTGATCAACTTAAATCTCACTTGATCACATTTGTTGTCATGGTATAATTAAATGTCTACAGGTTCTAAAACTACAGTTTCACCCATTGCGAAAAATACTCACCTGTTTTTGTCGGCGATGGTCCTTGAAAAGGATACACCAAATATCAATGTCAAAGCTCATTTTTTTCAGACACAAATGATCAATGTATAATGAGAATGACACACATCAAATTTAAAGTGACAGTTCACCCAAAAATAAAAAATTCTGTCATTATTTACTCACCATTGTGTCATGACAAATTCTCAGTCTGCCATGAAACAAGTTTTTGCAGAATATCTGAACTGCTATTTTTCATACAACAAAGGTAGATGGTGAACAGGGGCTGTCAAGATTAAAAAAGCATTTTTATTCACTACTTGACAGCTTTGGTCACCATTCACTTTCATTGTATGCAAAAGATCAGCTTGTACATTCTGCTACAAATCACTTATTTTTTGTTTCAAAGAAGAATGAATGTTACACTACGGTAGTTTTTGAAAAACATGAATATTTTTTTTTTTTTTTTTTTTGGTGGACTATCCCTTTAAGATTACCTGTAATCTTGACATTTCTCATGAAAAGTTATACCTGGAACCGTTTTTTTGTCCAGTGATACAATAAGGCTCTCAATCCTTTTAAGCTTAGCTTCAATCTCCTCTTGACGGCAAATTCCTGCCAGAAAAAAAAGAGGAGAGAGAGAGAACGTGCTCAGGCACTGCAGACCTAACAAAGAGAGTTTTTCGTAACTGCTAAAAAGGTTGGTGGTCTGCCCTTACCTCCTTTCCCCAGGCGTGGGAGGAAAGATGACTCCACCACTCTGTCATTCAGAGGCTGGGCCATGCGGTAGTCGTTCCACAGGGTCTTATTTTCATGGTCCATTAATGTGCTCTCCAATTTTCTGATCTGAAGGTCATCGCATTAAAAGTTAAAGGAACAGCAAAAAATATTGAAAACTATTTTATGTGAAATTTTTGATGCACCTGATTGTGAGAGAGGGTGATCGGCGTATCAAATACTGTCCACAGAATGCTCTCGTAGCATGGTGGTGTGGTGAGAGAGCCCTGATATCTGAAAAAGTGACTGAGGTTCTCTGGGAGCATGGAGCGTACATTCAAGTTGGTGATATTCATGGCCTGACCTGCAAAGAAATATAGAAAATATAGAAAATAAGCGCATAGGTGAGATGTAGTCATGAGCTGCATAGAATAAAATATTTTTGAGATGCTCATCCAAAATGTCTTGCATTACCTGCATACTTGATGTTTGCCAGGTTTGCAAGAAAATCACTGTAGTATGTATTCTCAAAATGCCCATCCTAAACACAAAGTATCCAAATATCAAATACATTGCTATATGCAAAACACTATACGTTTGTGTACATTATGTTATCATAAAATAAATGTAATGTAACAAATATAAATATAATTGTAAAAAATATAATGTAAAATTTACATTTATTGATTTTTAACTATTTTAAGTGTATAAATATATTTGTCACAGTCTGTTTTGAAGAACAATCAGGTTCATACGGTCTTTAATTATATCCAAATGAATTGCCAACATTAAGCAAACATCAATGTAATATTAACAACTTGAATATTGCGAAAACAGGAACTTAAGCTGTACGGCAAATAAGGAAATAATGGCAAACACCTGTGATAATTAAATTAATCTCCATGACAACTAAAGAGTGGTGGGGAAAATAGACAAGGTAAGTCATGCAACTAAGCAACATACTGTGACAATATATAAAAAACACTAAATTATTATCATAATATTACAATTAGTAGAGACTGAATGCGGTGTCAGAAACTAAATAACAGGCTACCTAAAATAGTGCATTATTTACTTATTAAACTAGTGGCATGTTGCTAATAGCTATGTACTGTAAATGTGAAGTTGATCGACCCATTTACGTTTAAACATTCAGATAAACATTATGTAGTGGTTTCATGAACACACACTATCACACTCTTGATCACTATTTAAAGCCCAGCTATTACCCAAGCAGTTCCAGAGAAAGACATGCAACTGAAATACATATTACACATTAGAATGCCTATGATTGTTTTCTAAAACAATGAGCTCCCCCACATAATGGAAGTGTGAGCTTGTGATCTGATCAATTAACCCATTTAGTACAGAAAATGCAGAAGTCTAATTTTACTCATGCTGTGTGCTTCAGGTAACATGGAGTCACATGGTGCACAGCCCAGCTCTTAAAAAAGTATTCACACCCACAATAATTTGCATTTTTTCTGCAGCTATTTGAGGGTAATTTGAATTCCCTTATACCATTAGATGGCAGCATTGCACCAAAAAATTAAAATCAAAACATTATTCCACTTAAATGTTATACAGCCAATCTCACCTCATAAAAAAAGGCTAAAACTGCAAGACCATCTGGTTTATCTTTGGCATCTTCGAAACTTCTGTACTTATCAGAGTTGTAGTGGACCACATGGAGCTGTGACACAAGAAATTAAAGAGGAAAGTATTAGAAACTGCAGTGCAACTTATCATCAAACTGAGCGTTAGTGCAATTTAGTGTTACAAACTGCAACGTAATGTGAAATTCAAAGACCAAACCCTTCCGGATTGCTAAACTAAAGTTTCACAACATTCTTGAGCAAGTTAAATACTGGAATACTATCGTATATAACTGTATATTAGCCTAAAATAGAACCCAACAAATTAAAATATCAGGCACATGTCCAGCAACACTTGAATAGATAAGTCTCTAAAGAAAACAATGGCTTAAAATACACCACTGCTATATTTATAAACTAAGATATCTCCAAATGCTTTTATGTGTTCGTGTGCCAATACTTCTGCCATGTAGCGGATGCCGTCCAATGTGTGCTCTGATCCGCTGGCCTCCAGGTCCCAGCCTCCCCAGTGCAGATGCATTTGGACAGCAGTGTAACGGTCTGGAAACCCCTTGACAATCATCATACTGTGCGGCAGCTGAATCTCCACTGTCGAAAACAAACAGGATTGTGGGCTATAAAAAGCTAACCTAACCTGTGAAGACTTAATAGAGTAGGAGGGAAGCATGTATTATAACCTATAACGACAGAAACTGTAAAATAGATAAAATAGCTATGTATTTTTCCTGCCTTCGTTTGACACAAGATGGCGACAAAGCTTAAGGGACAGATAACAGTTCCACAAAACAGTAGCAGGTGAAATAGAAAAGTGTAAATCTCAAATTTCAAAGAAGTATTTTTTAATATGAGAATGCATACCAGAATGTCCGTTGTTCTTCATGTAAAAGCTACCGTGCATGTCCTCGTACCCGTTCAGTTCGAGCTGCAGCATCCGCGGATTATAACGCACTTTGCGCCGCTGGATGTCAATGGGAGACTGTTGGATCCCGCCGCATTTGGGAAACTTTTCCTGCCAGTGCTTCTGATCCAGATCTCCTTCTGTACGAAAAACAGATTACTCCTATACACACGATGCAGTATCTTCCACCAGGTTATCACTTTCTACGCACGCTATTGCCAGATGTTTCTATCTTCAATCTTCTTTTTGCATACTTAATATTTTTTTAAACCTAGGTAAATTACATGCAGACTCACCTTTTTCTTCCATGATGAGAAGAACTCGTAGAACAACGAAGTTCATTGTCATTTCACAAATTAAACTTTGACTTTGTATAACTGCTACAATACAGCTAAAACTATTTCATGTTTCGGCCTATATGTTAGATTGTTTTTAGCTAGGCTTTAACTAACGTAAAAGTCCGCTATAATTACATTGCATGGTGTGATAGTTTGTCATAAAAAGCACTTGCCTGAATATGTCCACTTTTCTCCATCTATTCCGGCAGATGCGAAATTCACCAAACCGATTAATAATAGGACTACAAACAGCTCCATGCTGAAAGTGCACTCAGTCTCAGGCTGTTCCCTCGTTCACTGGGTTGTAAAGAGGTGCTGAGAGTGGCATCGATTGCAAAGGTTTCCACCCAGAGTGCCAAAGGCATGTAGTAACATGGTCATTTAGAGAAGCTAAGCTTTGACGTATTGGTAAATTATGCTTGAGGCAGTTGTATTTCTCAGGAACACCAACCAGTCAGACTGGTTTTGTTTAGTGGTTTCCCTTTTTCCTAATGGTAGGCACACGTTTTAAATAACAATTAAAATAGAACAAATATTTTCTTTATTTAGAAATGTGTACCCTTAACACATAACTTAAATGGATATTACACTTAATGATATTATAAATGGATATTACCCTATATACCACATGAGATATAAATAGGTTAAATCAGAGTCTAATAAAGGCTGATTTATTTTACATCATATATAATAATAACAACAACAATGGGCAATATTCTGGAAATATTTTTTATGTAAATCAGTATTACACAAGTGTGGTTATTTCATTTGATCAGACAAGCTTCTATTGTACGTTTAGGCAATAATCATTTTCATAATTACATTTCAGGTGTTTTTGATGTACTGTAATACCAACTAAATGGTAAGGGAGGGCAGAGCTGAGAGAAAAGAAAACTGATAACATGGCTGATGGTGGCAAACTCTTATCACTCAAACGTTTGTCAAGTTTTCTTGTTAAATCAAACATCTATGTCTCATACTGAAAGAACAGTTAATATTTACTCATGAATAAAGATGTTTAACAGTCCTAGACACCGTTCATTACAGCTGCCAAGACATGTTTTTACAAGCTGTTTCAGGGAAGCAGAAATGTCTTGGGAAAAGTGGGAGACAACATGAGAGAGACTGCAATGACAAACTGCATGCGTTAAATGGTGCTTTAAAATTACTATTATAAATATTTTGTGATATTAACAGATATATTGTGATATTTTTATTTTAAAGCATTATCCTTCAATTCATTGTACCAAAAATACTCTTAACAGAAGTAACAGTGGAAATGTGCTGTTTGTGTTTTCCAAAAATGGGACA
The DNA here is from genome assembly GCA_037043235.1 of Rhodeus uyekii. Classification (NCBI taxonomy): domain Eukaryota; kingdom Metazoa; phylum Chordata; class Actinopteri; order Cypriniformes; family Acheilognathidae; genus Rhodeus; species Rhodeus uyekii. The sequence goes on from JAWRVZ010000034.1 coordinate 3,341,540, forward strand.
AAAAATCTGGTATATAAAAAGGTTTGGATGTCCCAATACTGTTATTTTAATTATTCAGATGTGGAATCCACTTCAAACAGGCCAGGCACTGATTAGGAGGTACTCATGAGTGATAGGGGTCAAAGGTTACTTTGAAGACTCTAGAGTTTAGTAGCTGATAATGAAGTAAAGGTGCTCCAGTTAGACATATCAAGAGCTCTGTGCACACTGTCCATTACTCATAGAACTCTGTGAAAACATGTCTGGAGTTTGCAAAAGGCATAACAGTAGCAATTGCAGTGAGTGAAAACATGTGATCAGGATGTACCATTTACCTAAATACACAGTGATATGAGAGGCAGAAATCCCCTGCTGTGGGACTGTTTTTTGTCAAACCAAAAAGATACAAACTCTTAAATCTTTTTTTTATATTTAAGTCAAGTCAAGTCAAGTCACCTTTATTTATATAGCGCTTTTTACAATGTAGATTGTTTCAAAGCAGCTTTACAGGAAAAACAATATAAACAAAGTTTAAAGTGTGACTTACTTTTTAAAATCAATGTTATTAAATCTAACTACCATTCTGTATGTGTATATATTGTATTTGTGGAGGAATTTACAGTTTGTTTTTAGATTATAGAGAACATCAGCCACATTATACATTTTACAAGTTCAAAGCCGGCAGTTCCTACATTAGAACAGCAAAAATACAGCATTCATCCAAATCTGTAAATCTAGCAAGGAGTACGGGAAAATAAGGGTACACAATCAGATAAAGGTACAGAGATTAAATGTTGATGAACATTGCGTCCTACTGAACATTCAGATACATAAAGTGAGAATGGTGCATTGTACAAATGTTAATTTTCTAGGCCAGTGATTTTTTTTTTGGGCATAACTGAAAGGAGAATTTAGAAACGGGCTATTGCAATATTGTGCAGCACTAATAAGACAACAGATGTTTTCTTCTGTTGCCTAAAGCCTTGTCAGTCTTCAATGGCTTGAAATAAAAACTCAATTTCAACATACGATCTGTAACTCTGGGTAACGAGAGGATTGGTTGGGGGTCTGGATACTAGAAGTAAATCTAGTCACAGATAATGCAACTCTCACACAAAACTCTCAAAAAAACTCTCAAAAAAACCTCTCAAACTCTTCCTGTTCTAAATACTTTAAACTTATACCATTCAAAAAGTGGAGGTTAGTACGTTTTTTGTATTAAATAAATTAATATTTTTATTAAATTAATCAAATGTGACAGTAAAGACATTTATACTGTTACAAAATATTTCTGTTTCAAATAAATGCCTTTAAAAAACAAACTTTCTATTCAGTTTCCACAAAAATATTAAGCAGCCCATCTGTTTCAACACTTATAATAATAAGAAATGTTTCTTGAGCACCAAACCATCATCTTATGCTTTGTGAAGAATCTTGTGACACTGAAGGCTGGAGTAATGATGCTGAAAATTCAGCCTTATAAAACTAGAAATACTGTAATAATATTTCACAATATTATTGTTTTCTCTGGATTTTTTTATCAAAGTATTACTGACTCCAAACTTTTGAACAGTGGTGTAGACTTTGTTACAAAATATATTTAAAAAGTACAAACTTTCCTAAATTCTGCACTCCTTTTATTACGTTTGTAATGGCTGTCCTTCCAGCAGCCAGTAGAAGGCGCACTAGCAGCCCAAACTTGCTCAAGGTCGTTCAATGTGTGAAATCGCACAGCATCACTTGGTCCATCGTACGCGAACATTTACTACAAGAGTTTGGCTGTAAATTATAATTCTTACATACCCTACCCTTCATATACTGTATTATGTCACGGTTGCCTTCTGAATACATACAATATAAAGTAAAGATCTAAATATACTTGTGAAAGAAAAGTGTTGATTTTCTATTTTACAAAGATTCCATTGCTTTGATAAAAAAAGATCTCAGCTATCAAATTAATTATTGTAGCTCTTGTTATTGTAACAATAACCTTTACTTAAGTTCAAATTCTACATTAGTTATACAAGCATTGTTTAAGATGTGGTGTCATCGTAGTTATTATTATTATTAACAATATACCTTTTGTAACAAGCGTTCAGTCGTAAGTACATATTTTTATAGATGACAATGTAAACTGAGCTCAAAAGGACATAAAAGCTGTTATGTCCGACCAGTCTCAGGTCACTCATGTGCGCGCTCACAATGACGAGGCACTGGGAGTAGGTGATGCTCTGCACGTACTCCACAATGCAGCGGTTTCCACCATAAAACACGAATACTCGATGCAAAAGGCTTCATAGACATCACCCACCGCTACTAATATCCCCATAACGTCAAGCGCATTTAATTAATAACCTTGAGATTAAACAAATAAAAGCTTTTAATCAATGAATTAAAATGTCCGCATCGGAAGTCATAGGTTTTGAAAACGTGCCTTTCTCCACGCAGGCTCATTAGCATGTCACGTGAGGCGCGTCTGACCAATCACAGCATCGCAAACGGATCTCTTCCTGATGCTCGACGCTTAACAGTGCGCAACTCCAGCAGCTTCTGCCTTCTCTGCTCTGCTCTGCACCACGGTCAGCACGCGACTGCCCTTGCACTTGTTAGGCCAGATAAGGTAAGGTCAATATATGGCGTTTGTTTTAGCGCTTATATGTTAGTGGTTAGAAACATTTGTTGTGAAATAAGACGTGCTAAATCGGTGGTCGTGATGTTGGAGTTACGCAGAAGGTGATGATGTCGAGCGATGACGTACTTGAGAATCTCAGCATTCAGTTAGTGGTTTTTAATTTTAACAGTGCAACATGTGAGTTGTTTTAAGAAGGGATACTACTATGACTTAAGTTGGCTTAAACCTGTTCATTAAAAATTGTATAGGGGTATTTTATGTAGAAATAAGTCTTGGGTTACAGCTGGTCTATCCGGTGTTTTGACAGCTAATTAAAACCAGTCCCAGTTTGACATCTGATACTGGAAAGCCGTGTGACTGGAGACATTGCTGTTATGTTTTTGCTTTTAAACTTTTTTTCAAATAGATTTATTTTAGAATGGCTGAAACCTGTCAGGTGTCAGTATTCTCACCACGCAAGTTTTAATGGTCCTTACAATGTTAAAAGTGCTGAATTTAATGTAATTCGTTTCAGTCTGTTAAAATTGAGAGCAACACATTCTCTGCCCACAGGAGGCCGGTCACTTGTTACTGTCTGTCTCAGTTAACCCAACCCACTGTGTTGTGGCCAGTGGGAAGTTTCCACAGACATTTAAGGATGCAGGATTTTCCATTGGTCCAAATGAAGTGGATGTTTTTTTTTTTTGTGGAGTTATGTTAGCACACCCTGTTGAGAGGGCATGGACTGGTGATGAGGAGGAAATGAGTCTTGTGATATTCATGTGAAAGGGTTTTCTTGTGACATGCTGGTCTGACAATGAAAATATGGGTTTATGATATTAATGTTTGTCAAGATAAGTAAATCGGTTGTCTGAGTGCACTAAGGATCAGAATAAATTATTTGAAAGAAATTCAAGTCATTAATTCACTTGACTGATTTAATGCACAGGTGCTGAAAGGCTCAGCTCCTCTGCTGTAGAGGGAAATGGTCAGCTACAAGTCATGACGTTAGTTTACACTCAATGACTGTCAAAATGAGGTGGATTCCTCCATTTGAACCTGTAAACCCTCTGGTAACTGAAACTCCAAATCATAAAAGGAGTATGCTGATGTAACATGGTGAATCAATACCGTCATCTTTGACTCAGTTTGGAGTGGTTGAGTAATTTTCCAATGGGGAAATCACCACCATGAGGTTTTTTTTTTATTATAAAAAGTGTGTATGTGTGTATATATTTAATAATTATACTGCTATTTTGATCATGTATTATTGTTTTTAAAGATTAAGATGCAAGTTAACCTAAGGGAAATTAGCTTAATATAGATATTATTATTATGAACTTATTGTGCATCTCCAGCCTTATTTGTGTTATTTTGGGCCTGTCTGATGTCTCTGCTGGCTCCTCATGTTCTTAACTTGTTCTCTTCTGCTCAGAAACTGCACCATGTCAATCTTGAAGATCCACGCTCGTGAAATCTTTGACTCCCGTGGAAACCCCACTGTGGAGGTTGATCTTTACACCAAGAAAGGTTTGTAATCAAATTGTCAAGCATGTTTTAAAATCGGAGCGTTTTGCATTGAATTATTTACTGCAAATAGTTTTTTTAATACTACAAAAAACAAAGTGTGTATATATGCATGTCTGTCTAACTATCAGGATCTTTAACCCATGCATCCATTTTGTAAGGTTGCCATGTGCCAGCAAATACAAAAAGGACCATTTCAGAGATAAAATGCATTGTCCACAAACTGTCTCAACCACTGTGCAGAACAGGCCATTACAAGTCCAACATCAATACAAAGTGACCGTAATTGACATTGTATGTGATGTTATTGGGGCGTAGAGTCTGACTGTGGTGGCAGTTTCACATGGGTGAGCTTTTGAACGGTACTCTGCCTATTCAGGCCCTCATGTTGGTGTCCAATAGCTCAGAGTCAACGTATCAGGTGGTAGGTGGTTATAAATAGCCAAAGTTATACATGCCACTTGGATTGCATTGCTACAGTATGGTGGTGGTTTGCACATGAACGCATAAATACATTAAATGAATGGTACATGTACTACTGTTCAAATTTGGGTTAAGAAAAATAATTTAAATACTTTAGTATGGATGAATGAAAGTGACAGTAGAGATTCGTTTTTTTTAAATTGTAGTAATATTTCATAATCTTACAGCATGTGTGTGTAGCTTTGAGCATACCAGACTTTATTCAAAAACATAAACCAACTTTTTAATGGTAGAGTACCTTTAAACTTTGCCATTAGTCTCAATGTTTTGCTCATTCACAGCAACGTCAAAGTATTTACTTGCTTTTTGTCTAGTGCCCTGCACTCTAGCTGAACACAAGACCTCTAACACATGCACAGAGTTTTAATTATGTTCAGTGAATGACCATTTTGAAAGATTGAGGCTGGCAAGTGAGCAAATATGTAGAATGTCTCTCCTGCCCGATTGCATAGAAGAGTGAGAGGGAGTTGGCATACTCAGGCATGCTAGTATATACTTCACTGTGAAAGATGAAGGTGGTCTTTTTTTTATTTTTATTTTTTTATGGGCCAACGTGTAGAATGTATATTCATCCTGTGCTACTCTCTGTCCCAGTTGTATGAAAACAAGTGGAGACAACTCACCCAGATCTAATGTGTCTGTGTGTATTTGAGTGGAGCTTAATGAATGTGTTTTGATTAAACCGTATGAGGTCGGGCTGGAAAAATGCAGCTTAAGCATAGCTTAGAGTTGTTTTAATGGTGCACAATTTAATACCGTCTCACTGAATTGGTGATTCATTTGATATAATAATCGATTGGATCAGTGTATTAACACAGATATGCTACAAAGATCAAAACTATGCATTATTCTAGTGCAGAGGGATGTCCTCAAAATCATTGATCCATATTGGCGGAATTGAGAGCCTGTTAGTTTTAAATGCTTCTATATTCTAAATGCAAATTGTCATTTGTTTTGGACATCACAAGCCTTGCTGTCATCTAAAAGCTAAACTATTTATACTAAATGTAAAAAAAAAAAAAAATTTAATTTTGGTTTCACAGGGACTTTAAGCTTTAAATCCGTTTTCATCCGCACACTCTGGCAATCAACTTATGTAATGTTCGCTCAGCTAAGCTTATTGAATATGGATGTGCAGATTTGCCACACTTGTATTTGAAATGTGCAATCATGATGTGCATGTATGCCAACCTCAATCAGGGGGTGTCCCTTTCTCCTTCAGTTACATCACAGGATGCTGGAGGAAACCCCCTTGACATCATTTCCTGTTTAGAGTTTAAGTGATTAAAAAAATTGCCTTGAGTCTTCAAGCTTTTTATCAATTGTTTAATCAATGAATTATTTTTGTTTTCCTTTTAATGATATTATACATTATATATATTGATGTGTAATCCACTGGTGGTATGCAGAGATTATATATAGTGTACACTGTGATTCTGTTGTGTAAGCCCTTTGACAGTAAGGAGGCGTGTCCTTCCATTTCTTATTTGGTAGACAGGCTGTGACCTCAGTGGTTCTAGTAGGGAATTCTGGTAACAGATTTGATTAAAATCAGTTGTTTGAAATGAGTTGTATGTACATGTACATTGTATGAGGAAGCCTGTGAATGGTTATACATATTTATTGTTTAACAGGTCTCTTCAGAGCTGCAGTGCCCAGTGGCGCATCTACTGGCATCTATGAAGCCCTTGAACTCCGTGACAATGACAAGACTCGTTATCTGGGCAAAGGTTTGTATTTCAGATCTTTAGTTTGTACACGTAGTGTTTCAAAGCATCTCAGTCCTGTTGTGAAATTTGTGAAATACAGTTTAAGACTTTATTATTTTAACATTTATTGTATTTTTGTTAAGAGAAAAAAAAATGGTTTAGATAAAAATATAAATACGGAATGTAAGAATGATATTAATACTCTTTCAGCAAGGACACCGAGTTTAATAGTGACAGTAAAAATATGTTACAAGACTATGTTACAAAAGATTTATATTTCAATTAAATTCTGTTCTTTGATCTTTCTATTAATAAAAAAAAACACAGGGAAAAAAGTAAAACTTTCTATAAAACTATTTAGCTGCTCAACTGTTTGTGACATTAATAATAATAACTTGATCGTTAGTATGCAAATAAAATTCTTACGGTGCTTAATTTTCCATTAACCCATTTTGAATCCTGCTTAATTTATAATATTATACGTACATGTTATCTCTCATAATAACCATTCAGTAAAAATATCAGAATATACTTTTGTTTTTAACTCTGTTTTTTTTTTTTTCAATGGTCTATCAATCTACACTGCAGTGTTTTCCTCTTCTCTCATCCTCTGTGTCTTCTGCCATCTTTTCTCCTCTGTCAGGGGTGAAAAGAGCTGTTAAATATGTAAATGAATTCTTGGCCCCTGCTTTGTGTAATCAGGTAAATTAGTGTGGGAATTAACTGAAGTGAGGAACTTAACCCCTTTTGATATAGCACAGAAGCAGCATGAGTCTTTGGGTTTGCTTTTACGACTAACCATGGCAGGTATTCATAGATGATCACAGATGTTCTCATTGACTGTACAGCACTTATCTCCTCTGTGATCATCTAGTCATGTCTGCTCTGCATGTTCATCCACTCCTTGGCCTGGGTCAGTGATGGTCTGCTTGTGTCCCTGCAGGTGTCTCAAAAGCTGTTGAGCATATCAATAAAACAATTGCACCTGCTCTGGTTAGCCAGGTAGGAATATTTGTTCTTTGACTAACATGATAATGTGTACTGTTGTTGAGCTGTGGTTATTCGTAATCTCCAAGACAAGCACTGTAAGATTATTTGAGAGAATTGGATAAGTTTGGGACCATTATTTGAAGTGGTAAGTTGTGAACACTAACTCAGATTTGAAAGAATATGAGCATTTAGTCATTTCTAAAAATAGCTATAAAGAAAAAGCCCTCCCCCTAATCTCACAATGCTGTGAATGCTATAACTTTGCATTTGTTCTATACTAAATTAAGTTTGTGTGAACATAGTGCTCCTTGGAAAAATGATTGATTATTGTCATTAATTAATAAATTGTGCTTAAACAGAGCGTTTCAGTCTTGGAGCAGGAGAAGATCGATAAGCTAATGTTTGATATGGATGGCACAGAGAACAAGTGTAAGCATATTAATATGATTAAATGTTTCGTTAGTTACAATTCCTTTAGTTGCCATAACAGAATGTATTTACAACATGAAAGTGTTATTTATCACTGCTCTTCATGCTGGTTTTTAAAGACTCAGAAATACCCATCCATTATTATAATGAATGTGCTCACTTGAATCCACAGCCAAGTTTGGTGCCAATGCCATCCTGGGCGTTTCCCTGGCTGTGTGCAAGGCTGGTGCTGCAGAGAAGGGCGTCCCCCTCTACCGCCACATCGCGGACCTTGCTGGCAACCCAGAAGTCATTCTCCCAGTGCCTGTATGTGCTCAGAAGACTAAACCTAATTATTAGTCCTTCCTGCTTTACATTACAATTGATTATTTCCATCCACCTTTTTTATGCGTATTTTGGGATATCGCTTTTTTTTGTGCTAGTAAACCAAAAGGAAAACTCATTTACTGAATAACCTAGATGTGCATCTAACAAAAAGTCATGTGACTGAATAACATCATCAAGTAAATTACCACTAGGTGTTTTTCAATCCACCTAATTTTATGTGAATTGAGATATTACATTAATAAATGCCGGATGGAAATGCATAGATTAAATGTGCATTAGATGTCAAATATGTGCTCAATGTAGGTGGATTTACTTATTTTTAGCCAATAAGACGTGCACAGACTACAATTGAAACCCATTTACTTAATAAATCCCGATATGAGCAACCGATACCTCGCGTGACTTCCCTTGGAATATGATTGGATAAATGGACTAACTAGCTGATGAATTGAATTTCCCTGTAGTGTAAAAGAACACTGAACTCACGGATTGAATCCTATTACAGCTTTTGAGTCAAAGATCATTTTTTCAAATCTTTCGAATTATTACTTCAAGCAAACTTTAGATACGTTTATGTAATTGTATATAGATTAATTTGTTCAAGCCGTGTTTTGTTGTTTGATTAACATTAACATACAGTGTTAATGCATGGTTCCAGTTTACTGATACACAATTATGTATCCAATTTCTTTCCTAACTGTTTACATTCACTTAAGACATAACAGATTGTGTTAGCCAAAATAAGTATTTTAGCTATTTTGTGTGTATGTGTCCATTCAAATGCAAAGAGATGCAACAGAGGAAATCATTTGGTGTTTGTGTGCTGTCTGAAAAACTCCTCACTGTGTGTGTGCGGTTGTGCACACTGATAACTGCCAAAATTGAGTTCTCTCTTGCCTTTTCTTCCATTGGACTGGTTTAAAATTGCTTGAATGTGTAAACTGGCGAGATGAAACCAGTGCAAATGGTGAACTTTCATTCTATGATAGTTGAATTGCGAATCACTTGCGTACCGAACCGTGGGGTTTGGTACATATGATTCACAGCTCAAATACAATCCTTTAACCCCTGTCACGGCATCTCAGATGTTCTTTTAGTTATTCTGAAATGCCTGAGCCAAAGTCTGTCATCGGAATGATTTGCTGTAATGACCTCCCAGAAATTACATTTGCAGTTGTGTTACTAAACACTATCATCCAAACTAAAGATAACATTACTTGCAACGCAAGTCATTAATAACCTTTGTAATTTCAGATATTTTGCGGCAATTTTGTTCCCTTGAATGCTCCGCTTTATCCGTAAATGTTAAATGTGCAACTTTGGATGGAAATATAACTACTTTTTGTTAAATGGCCACAATGGCTACAAATTACATTTTCCATTTCGTTTTTGCAGTGTTTTATGTTTTGTTTTTTTTTTACAAAGGATTGCAACATTATATTTTTATTCAGCATGTATGGAAACATGGCTAAAGTTCTTTGTCGCTTCAGTTGAAATTCAGTCGTTTTATATATAAATGTCAGTTAAAATTGCTGACTTTGTGCATGCTTAGTTGTTCTGGTCCAGAATAAATTACTGAAATATGACTGTTTTCAAAGGCCTTCAACGTTATCAACGGTGGCTCCCACGCTGGCAACAAGCTGGCCATGCAGGAGTTCATGATCCTGCCTGTCGGTGCCAGCAACTTCAAAGAAGCCATGCGCATTGGTGCTGAAGTCTATCACAACCTGAAGAATGTCATTAAGGAGAAGTATGGCAAAGATGCCACCAATGTAGGCGATGAAGGTGGCTTTGCCCCCAACATCCTTGAGAACAAAGAAGGTGAGATTCTGGAGCTTCATGAGGGAATCTAGATCTAGAATGACTAAATATTTATGGAGCAGATTTTTAAGAATGTAAACAATGTAGTACTATGAATTGATGTAAAATAGCCCATATTTTCACACAGAACACCACCATAAATGTAAAAGCTTTTTCATGGGAAAACAAACTTGAAGAAATCAAGGTATATGAGAAATGACATGCATGTCTAAACGATTCATCTATTTAACCTCTGGCAATCAAACTAGTATAGGTAAGCCCTATACAATATGGTATAAGATTGTAGATGAACGTGATAACTCAAGGAGTCAAGAGTGGTAATCTTACTGTTATCTTGATTCTAGATTAGTGTGAAACAACCTTTTGAGTTTCTGTGAATAATTACCTAAGCTTGTACTTAAAAACAAAAAAAAATTTAATCTAAAAAACAAATGGCTTTCATTTTAAGATCTGGTGTAATTGAATTGAAACTAGTGAAGTTCTACAGCTGTGGCCCAGTCTCTGGGGAATTCTGGGAATGCTCATGACCTCTGCTGCCTGTGAAACAGTCATAACATCTGCCAGTTTAAGAGGAAAACAACGACGAGTTCTTCACATCTAGCTGGATTACTTGCTCTTTGAAAGTTTATCCTCTTCTTTACCCGTAATATTATTCTCAGTGTTCACTTAGTTGTCTTTAAAATATTAGTCAGGAATCCAAATAGGTTAAAGTTTGTGTTATAAGCATAAATATATCCTCAAGATGCACTTAAGTTTAAATAAAGTACAAATCACTGTCTGAGCTCATCTCTTTACTGTCGCTAATATAAGCAATAGAAATATTAATGACAAGTACTTGCTGCTGTATATGGGCATTTGACATGAAACTCCTTTGGGAAGTTAACAGTCTGCATGACGTGAAGTCTGGCATGTAGTTCTTATGGTGAGAAACCATAGAAAAATTTTAGCTTAAAATGTTATTTGGTTGCATACTGTTAATTGGTGGAAAATTATCAACTATAAATCTTTTTCAGCTCTGGAGCTGCTGAAGAATGCCATTAGCAAAGCCGGCTACACTGACAAGATTGTGATCGGCATGGATGTGGCCGCCTCCGAGTTCTACAAGGGTGGAAAGTACGACCTGGACTTCAAATCACCCGATGACCCCAGCCGTTATATCAGCCCTGACCAGCTGGCTGACCTCTACAGGAGCTTTGTTAAGGATTATCCTGGTCAGTTGCCCTGATCTTTAGTGATACTATGTGTGAGTTTGTGATACTCTACTGTGATCCTCAGCTGCCCAGTGACAACTGCTTGGTGCAGATCTGATGTCAGAACATCTAAATTTATGTGATAAATTTGTATATAGATATAAAAATATAAATTCTTAGTTAAGGATCTTATGTTAAACGCCATTGTAAAGTTACCAAAAAAACATGGTTTACTTCCTTAAGTATATCTACCCAACACAAATTCCTCCCTTATGTTTGTTGGGTATCTTTAGATCTTCTAAAAAAAGACCCAGGTCTTTGAAGAGATCCAGCAGTGAATGATACCGACCCTGCTGAAGGGGTGAGAGCTTGCTAAATCTTAGCAGGTTCAGGGCCAGTTCTTTTAAACTTTATATTAATCAAGGAACCCTAAAAAACAAATATTATGCAGGACAACTGCTTTCAAAAGTGATAATAACTGTTACTTTAGCAGCATAGAATGATCACATCAATATTACATTTTCAAATGTATTGCAAAAGAAATTGTGATATTTCACAATATTACTGTTTTTACCTTTTTGCTGATGCAGCCTAAGTGGTTGAACTCAATTTTTAAATATGATATATATATATAAATATTAGTAAAATGTCATAATTCTTTCAAAACCGCAAAAACGAATTGGACAATCCTTTTCATTTAAAAAGTTGACTATAAATAATGGTGCATTAAAAATATTGGCTTTAATTTATATTGAAAGCATATTTGAAATGATTTAAAGTAAATGCTCTACAGATCTCTTTAGTCACATTTACATAGCAATAACTAATAGAAACAATATTTTGACAACTTGCAACAAAAAAAAATCAATATTTCCAAACCAATATGTAGACTGGGTAATTGGTATGGGCCAGGTGGTCCCTTCAGCTCCCACTCAAATCAATAAAGCTTTCCTGTAGCTCAAAAGTTAGAGTTTGGCCAATGTCAGGGTTATGGGTTTGATCCCCAGGGAAAACAAGAGCTGATTAGAATGTCACGTGTGGCTTGAATGCAATTCGATGTGGATAAAAGCGTCGGCCAAATGCATAAATGTAAATAAATAGTCTTTTTTTTTTTCAGTGGTCTCCATTGAGGATCCATTTGACCAGGATGACTGGGAGGCCTGGACCAACTTCACTGCCAGCACTAGTATCCAGGTGGTGGGTGACGACCTCACAGTGACCAACCCCAAGCGCATCGCCAAAGCTGTGACTGATAAGGCCTGCAACTGCCTGCTGCTCAAAGTCAACCAGATCGGCTCTGTCACAGAGTCCCTTCAGGCGTGAGTGTTTCTGATATCTCACTTGATGTTTGTGGAAATTTTAAAATAAGAACCATCTCAACTATTTAAATGCATTTGATCTTTATGCAATGCTTTTCGTTTCAATTTTCTTCTTGTTTAGCTGTAAGATGGCCCAGTCTAATGGATGGGGTGTAATGGTCAGCCACCGTTCTGGAGAGACGGAGGACACCTTCATCGCTGATCTTGTGGTTGGACTCTGCACTGGCCAGGTACAAGGCTTGCCAGACACCCTCTTATCTATGGCTGACCACTGCTGTATATGGGATCACAAAAAAAATTGTCTTTTTTTTTTTTTCCCCTCAGATCAAGACTGGTGCTCCCTGCCGGTCTGAGCGCCTGGCTAAGTACAATCAGCTGCTGAGGTGAGCTTTTGCATTTAAGTATTAATATATAAGTATTAACATACAAGTATTGCACTCTTTAAAAAAGGCTCTGAATGAATACTTGACTCTGATAGGTCAATAATTTTTTTCACAGTGACTGTACAGTATAGCAACCAAATGCCTGCTAGTCTCTTATAGCATTTAATGGTTTCTTCTCTCATAAAATACACTACCTTTCAAAAATTTGGGGACAGTAAGATTTTTCTATTATTATTTAAGTTACTTATTGTCTTTACTGTCACTTAGACAGTAATAAGTGACATTTATACTGTTACAAAATAATAATATTTCAAATAAAAAAACGTACATACAAAACAAAAATTCACAATATTACTGTTTTTCTGTATTTTTGATTAAATAAATGCAATCTTGGTGAACATAAGAGAATTCCAAAAACATAAAATCTTACCATCGTCAAACTTTTGAATGGCAGTGTAAGTGTATTTACTAAAGCTCTATTAGTGAAAGGAAAACACTCGTTAGGCGTAGTTTTGTCTTGCTAATAAAAAGTAGTCCCACGTCCCAGTCTGTATTTAAGTTTTGTTTTTTACTGAATGAAATTCCAAGATTGATTCTGATAATGTATGACATCTGCAGGATTGAGGAGGAGCTTGGTGACAAGGCTCGTTTCGCTGGCAAGAACTTCAGGAAGCCCATCTGAAACGGCGACCCGTCATCGGTCTTAGTGTGCTCGTCGTGCTTACTCTCCCACACATAACGCCACGCAAAGCCAGCTCCTGTAGAATGGAGACTAGATGGAAAAGCAGTGAATTTAAAGGTCCAGATCTGTAGTCCACAGCATAGTACACTGCTCTCAGTGACAACCCCTGCCTCTATAACCATCTATGCTTTGGAATCCAAAAAGCATCAGTCCTTTACTAGTGTCCCTGTGTTGTGTGAGAGATCTTTGTTTAGTTTCTTGTGAGTTTTAGTGATTTTGGTGCTCCACTGAGTATTTAAGGAAAGCACTAAAGCTGTTCCTTGTGCTGCAGTGTGCAGCATGAGTATGTGTATTGTGTTGCTTTTGAGAAGTGTTCGTTCTATATGCGTGGCATAACAAATAAATTATACCTATTAAAGTTGAAGCGTGTGGGTGAAGTTTATATTTTATTAAAATGATTTATATATAAATAAATATATTGTATTTTCTTATCATTTGCAATAATTTGAATGTATAATAATATATGAATACAAATGATTAAATTAAAATTAAGATCTATACATTTTTATCATTTACAATTATGTGTGTATATTATATATAGCCAATTTAAATATACAGTACATTGAAATAAAAATAGTTATCCATTGCACATACACAAGTATCAATTACTAAAAATAAAGGTGTTTATACTCAAAGTGAAAAGCCCTTTCAAATGCATAAAGGTGGGGGGGTGAGGCTGGTAGTGGTTAGGTATGACTGCAGAAATAAAGTCTCCCCTTTTGCTTTCAGCAAAACACAATTTAGTGTTCAATAGGTCATCTTGTATAGAAAGTGTTTTATGACAAACGATCAAGTAACATTTGAACCCAGTAAAACTCAACAGGGCTTTTAGTTTAAAAGAACACGTCAGAAAGGGAATGAGGGGTACAGGTTTTGAGTTACGGCTGCCAGGTTAGTGCTGGTCATGGAAAACTCAAAAACAGCAGGAAATCTTACTGTTGTGTTTTGTAAAAGTCAAGGAAATTAATCAAATTAAAGAAGGACTGAGACCGTTTTTGCAGCAAATACAATAACTCTTATATTCATTAGTCATAAACAACAATCTTAAAATAAAAGTCATGGAAATAAATCAAAAGATTTTTTTCATCAATGTATTGCAAGTATTTTCAAAATTAAAAAAATAAAACCATGAACTTTCTCCTTGCCATGAATGTTTGTCTTTGCAAAAATTCATATTTATTACAGCTCAGACGCCTGAGAAAGGTTCATTTGTATATTGTTCGTAACAATGTTAAGTGTGACTAATGTTTCACGTCTAGACCTACAATGAGCAATATATAACAGGAATATGAGATAGACCTCTGGAACAGCAGAGACAGATCTCGATAGCGCCACCCAGTGGTTGTATCTGGCATGGGTAAACAGGCTGACACACGGATTTGTGCACTTGAGCTCGGAGTTGCCATCTCCTTTTTCACGACTGGTTGCTTTTGTCCTTGCGGCGATTGTGCTCTTTCAGTATACATGGATAATTCTGTGAGAAGGAACCGTTTCTTTATTGTATAACCACTGAAACGGTTGTGTAGAGATTGTGTTATTCCACACTGCCCTCTGCTGTTGTTTTAGTGTAACACAATCTTGGCCAGTATCACTCATTTACTTTGCTGCCACGAGTCTGTTATGTGCTACCAAAACACCTGCTGAAAACATTTATCGGTTTCTCACAATATTATTATTTTTTTATATATATTACTGCTCTTTTAAAGCAAAGTTGAAATACTACCATGACCATTTTACTTATTAAACCACTAGGCCATTTCAGCACAGTTAAGCATTTTCTATTTATAAACACGCTCAAAGCTAAATGATATACATAACATACATACCAAAACATATTTACATATTTGTGAAAAGGAAAAAAATGGTATGATAAAAGGCTTGAATTTGAATGCACTACGATTAAGAGGGATGATCATTTTAGATCATTACGATATATTAAATGAATAATTTTCTTCAGTTTTTCTAGCTGTTCCACTGGGAGCATGAATCCACCACACAATTTGATATCCATCAACTCACACTAGATGCTTTATTGTCTCCTGTTATCCAGATCCTCATATTTCAATGCTTAAAGCTCCTACAACACACTAACCCATGCCTTCATTCAGAGCCATCAGTTCTTTGATTTAAAAAACAAACAACTGGGAATTTGCCAGATTAAAGTTGCCATAAAACCTGTAATGTACATTATACCTTGACACACAGTATGTAAGGGATTTCTAATAGCAGAGTTTCAGATGAGCTGCCAAGACAAGGTAGTACAGCAGTGGAAATGAGATTCAGGCCATCTGTCTTGTGCTGGCAGGAATGATCGAGGTATGGTATTCTGTATCAAGAGCATGCATATTTCAAATTACAAAGGGAAAGGGAGGTGTGCTGTTTTTTTTCTTTCTTTCACAAAACCTGTCTCTTAACCGCACTTGTACGTTTGGCTTTGTCTCTCTGATTACAGACACCTCCTGAATCCACTTTCCTTCCTCGCCTTCTCCCGCTGAAATCAATCACGGCGTGCTCCTTCTCCTCCAATCAAGGCCCTCGGACAAAATTCTCTCTCTTCCCCCATTTTTATTGTTCATTCAGCCTGTCATGTCACAATAGAATAACAAGCCATCCGTTTCCCACACAATATCTTGGCGCGAGCCTCTTGATACCTTTATCATAATGAGAGGAGAAAACAGCCAGCTGTGATCATTACACCGTAACACAAAACAGTTAGACTTCAGTCTGTTTTTTTTCTCAAGCACTATGATGCCGCGGCATGTCCATTTATCATTTTCCCAGCTTCCTTTTCTTTGTTAGACAATGCTGCACTTAATATAGCAGGTGGTAACACCCACAGTCCCTGAAATCTAATCTAGGAATCAAAAACTAAGTAAATGGCTGTGCAAGCGTCATCCATCTCAACGGGTATATTTTTAATATGCTGACAAAATAAATAAGGTAATTAATTTTTCTCTTTGTATATACTTTCTATTAGATTCAATCAATTTTTTAAAGATTGTGTTCTGTTGACTAAATAACACGCAGACACACACACACACACACACACATGTACCTATTTTTCTCGTTGCAATCTGGTTCAGTATGAATAACTGCCTAATATAGAATGAGATCTGGATCCAGTTCATTTCCTTTATGTACATACTGTCTAAAATGCAAAAGAGGAATACATTTTCACTTAATGTCTATTAAAATGCAAATCAGGATTGTGCCAGTTATTCCAGAGCATCATTAATAGATTACCAATGTTGTTAAATGCACAATGACTGTAGGCTACCTACTAAAAATACACATGGATACTGAAAAAATTGTTGAATGCAAAATGATATGATGTTGTTTTTGTGTGATTACATCCATGACAGAACAGCAGAAGGTTAAGTAGAGCATTCAGGGCTCAGCGGTCATGTTCAATGACCCACTGCTGAATGAATCCTCTGGGACTGACTGAAGCATCGTCTTTGAGATGGAGAAACATGAAGTGTGGAAGACTACACTATAAACTAATCATTTCCACAGCAGGGTGCCGCACACTGTATGTGCTTATGAAGCACACTGGAGAGCAACATTCAGAAAGAGCACAAATAGCACAAATGATGCGGTCTCTCCTCGGCCAGGGGTTTAGCTGGGAAATCCTGGACATAGGTAGCCACAAAGGTGACAATGCTCATAGAAAAATCAACAGAATTATGCTAAAAAACAAACGTTTTAAGTACATTTAAATACATTCACCATGTTGTCATTATCATGTCAGTTGCGTCGCTTCACTGCCATTCATAAATCCTCTCCCGTGGCCTCATGGGATAGTAAAGTGTCCGTTGTATGCACACTTCAGAACAGGTGTTATCAAAGGTTTGGAGCTAAACATCTGTTAGAAGAGGAGCAAGGGACGTTACTGGGATATGGTGCCAGGATGCTGGGGGCCCCAAATCACAATTTTGATTATTTTGTTTTGTGATTTTTTTTCCCACTTACAGTTGTATCTTTTATTTCAAAATATAGCACATGACCTTAACCGCACAAAAACAGAATGATGGATGGAAAAAAACAAAAAAGCAAAAATCTTATATCTCATATCTCATATCAATAGAACAAACAATTACACAATACAAACCATTTGATGAAACGATAGAAAAATGGGTAAGCATAAAAAACGTGTTCAAATTTAATTGTGTTACACTTATGTCTGAAAAGCTTAGGATAAGAAGCTCGTAACTTTTCTGGCAACCAATTCTTTTTTTTATGTAGAGTAAGACTGCAGATTTAAAACTGCTATTCCCCTATTTATTCTGTAAAGCACATTCCACAATAATATTAATTTCATCATGCACCATAGACTAAAAAATTCATGAAATTTTACTTTACTTATTTATACCTATTGGCTAGCACATGGAGGTTTGTGCCGCCCTACAAGGATATTCTTCGCCAGACCATTACTGACCCAAACCGGTCATGCTGGATGATGTTGCACGCCGCATAACGTTCCCCGCAGCGTTCTCCAGACTCTTTCACGTGTGTCACATGTGCTCAGTGTGAACCTGCTCTCATCCGTGAAGAAAACAAGACACCAATGGCGGGCTTACCAATTGTGGTGTTGCCAATCGAGCTACACAGGTTCCACTAGAGGACGTTGGGCCCTCATGCTACCCCAATTAATATATATATATAAACTAAAATTAATTAATAAGTAAATTATTTCAATTTCTTATTAAATGTCAAAAGAAAAAACACCTTCGTCTGGAAGAAGGGGCCCAAAGATTCTGTCTTAAAACTCTTCATTGCGCTCCTGGGAGAAGCCACTCAAGTATTTGCAGCAGAGGCCCCTCAGCCCCTAGCAATTCTCTCAAATTTTTGATACCTGTAGTCTTAATTCTAAACAATAGATTTTACATATTGTTCACAAATGAATAGCAAAAATAGAAATGATAACAATCTGTAAAATCTGACAAAAGACTAACAACTTCATCCACTTCAGCTCACTTAAAGCACTCTGGCTCAAGGCCAGCATTTGAGTGAGAAAGAACTAAATCCAGTTTGGCAGTCTTAGACAATCTTAAATCTGCTCAAACCGGTCACCTTTAAAAGCCCAATTTTAAGCAGCATAACTGTTTTTAAAAACTGATAATAATCAGAAATGTTATTTCTGATGGATCACGTGTCACTTTTAATTTGTAATAATATTTGGCAGTATTACTGTTTATACTACTTTTTTTTTTATTAAACAAATGTAACCTTGATGAACAGAAGAAACTTTTTTCAAAAACATTTTAAAGACTGTCAATTAGCACTGCATTAATCATATACTTAATTTTCAATAAATACCTTGAGATTGTTGTAGTCGTGTGTTCATTGTCTTTATTCGGCTGCTGCTAAAGCGAACAGATGAAGAAGAAGAAGAAGAAGAAATGTTACATTTATATAGCGCTTTTCCAGAGCTCAAAGTGCTTTACATAGTACGCGGGGATCTCCTCAACCACCACCAAGATGAATGCCTATCTCCATTTTGGCCTTTCTGTGAGAGCGTCCTCTGGCTTCCAGTATGCATGAAACACACATTACACAAGAGTGTTTGCTCCGTTATATTCAGACTGGCTAGTTTAAGATAAGAAGGAAACGATATGTAGACTTCCTTGTTTTTTCTTTATTTAAATCTAGACTTTTTTCAACCTGGCTTCTATGTGAACACACTTGGTCGTGTAACGATCGTAGACCAGTAAAGAAGAAATGTTACATTTATATAGCGCTTTTGCAGAGCTCAAAGCACTTTACATAGTACGGGGGAATCTCCTCAACCACCACCAATGTGCAGCACCCACCTGGATGATGCGACGGCAGCCATAGTGCGCCAGAACGTCTCATCCGAAAGACAGTGCTTGTTGCAGTACAGTGTCCCCGTCACTAAGACCACAGGGTGGGCACCCCCTGCTGGCCTCCTAACACCACTTCCAAGAGTGCTCACAATACAAAGTTTCATACATTGCTTTAATTAATATAAGCCTGGAGAATGGAGGGACTAAAGGAAAGTTAAAGCGAGGAAGGAAAGGTTATGTTAGGTCCTCAGGGAAGAGATGAGTTTTCAGCAGTCTTTTGAATATTGACAGAGAATGTGTGGGGGACAAAGATCTGAAATCGACAGAGAACTTCCCTCTGTATGTCTGTGCCTCCTCCATTAATCATAGTGGGACAAGTTATCCCGTACTTCTCAGAGTGACAAATGGATGTGGTGTTCGAACTGGTGAAATACGTGTCTCGCAGAAAAGCCTGAGACTCCAGAGCCCTGCTTCAGAATCTCGCTGGAATTAGAAGGTCACTTTTGCCTACTCTGTTATGGCTACGTTCACACTGCCAGTCCAAATCCGACTGGAATCTGATCTAAAATATTGACTCTCCAGATCTCCGGATCTATATTGCAACTGTACAGATCCGATTTGTGCCGGTCATTCGGATGTGGAATATCTGCACTGGTTTCTACGGAAATGGCTTTGCCTTAGTAGGCATGAGCCACAACCAACAACATGGAATACAGATGATGTCTCACTTACAATAAATATGCACAGAAATCATATTTAGATTTACAGTAAGTGAACGTATAGCTTTGAGGACTTTGAAATCAAACTTATTTTGTCACATACTGTTTTTCGCCTACTATATTGCATACTATAAGGCAGTCCAGCCTGAATGAAAGCTAAGCGGCATCGTTCAGTTTGGATAAATTTTGTTACAAATCTTATTTACACCAAGGAAAGGGTCCGAACGTATTAGTAAGGTGTAAAAATGACTATTCATATACAAATAGCACCAGGGAATTGTGTATTTGAAAAAATTATTTAGGATATAATTGCTGTACCATTTGTATAAATGCACATCTGAAGCTGACTAACTCATAAATTAACGTTTTTCTTTAGTTTTGACATTGCCAAATGTGGACCACATGCGTGAAACGCCAAAAAGCAGCAACACATGATGTTCGAAGACGTCTGTCTAGCCTAATGTGTGTTTAAATATGATTAAAAAATGGGGAAAATAGAAAAATATTTAAAAAGCACGATTTCATACAAAATGTGTTATGTGTGAACCTATGTAATACACCTATATTCCTACCTAAGTAATTACTGAACAAATTAGAATGAATCAGTTTAAAGTGATTAAATAAAAACGACTTGCTTGGTGTAAATAAAACTACCCACCATCACGATGGCAATTTAGTCAGTCATGCACGCACATAAACAGACGCGCGTTTTTAAATCACAAAATGAACAACTCGATTGGTCCGCGTCGCATGCGTTCAACCAATCGCATAGCGCGACACTGGAAAGTGGGCTGAGCATTTTCACGCGCACATTATTCTTCTCGCAGGAAGAGTGGCTTTCAAGAGAGAGAGAGAGAGGGGGGGCTTTCTTTCTTACAGAAAAGAGAGAGAGAGCGAGAGAAAGAGAGAAAGACAACACTGTGTCCCAACACTGACCCGTTACCAACACTCCTCACCACCATAAATATTGATAAGTGACAGCCATATCATTAATATCGGTGTGCTAGGGGTGTAAAACGACTCCAAAACACTTGAAGCGGCACTTGACTCTCATCCGCTAACCACCGCCGCTCAGTTACAACAACATCTCTCTGATGTTGTAGAGAAGGATTTCAGGTAAGTTCCGCCTTTCACCGTCTTCTCTAGCATACGGTTAGCTGATTAGCTTCTGGCTCTTTCAATTAGCTCTGTTTGTTAATCACAGCCGCTGTGAGCTGCCGTTTAGGGGCTGTTATGCTTTATTAATACAGGAGACATTAGCTAGCAGGCTAGCTTCATCATCACCCTCATCCTCATCATCAGTGTGTGTAGTGTTGGACAAAGATACATCTATCATTTTCTTCATGTGCTGATATTATCATAGTGACGTGACATAAAGTCATCGGAAGGAGGGTGGACCCGGTCAGAAAGGCTATTGGAGAGCTTGGACTGGATTGAACTTGATAGTTTGGCTGGTGTTTTATTATGTCTCGCACCCGAGTCACGAGCGCTTTGTTGGCAACTTGTGCGCGCGCACAGGTACGCATTCATCTTGCTCACAGTGCAGTTTTTAATTGCATTGACTCTAATTTTGACCTGCTGAGATAGTGGCGTTGCAAGATTGCGAGGTTACCCAGGCGAATTAGTCTCAGCTGTCTTGTGATTTCAAACTCAAACCTGGTTACCAGACCACATAGTTTTATTGTCAAATGTGCCCTGAGAGGTCAGGTGACAGTATCTACACCATGTTTGCCCTGTCATCTGGCTTGCCAAAGATGTGCTTTGAAAGATCAGTCCACTGTTTTTATGGTGGTTGTAATCAAAGTTCAGCTGGACATTTGCATCTGTAGTTTTTATTGCTAGAACTGACTATCTAAACAGCTTTCACTTGTTTGAAAACAGATGAATAGATACACAATCAAATGAAAAAGCTTGACCATGAAGATTCAATCAGTGTAAACCACCTGTTTACATTTCTATTTTATGTTGTGAGTGTTAGTTTGCATGTTTGCAAAAACACTATGCAGATGATTTGATACACCGATAATTAGCAGCCAGGCGGTTAAAACTGTTCAGCAATAAAAGTATACCGCACTTAATGAATCCAGAACAAATGAGAGAAGTTGACAGTATAAACAAAACTTACGTTCTGTGCCCCATATGCTTGACAACACATGTATTAAAACAAGCACTTCAGTAGTTTTGGCCTGAAATAACAAGAAAGTGAAACTGAAATAATGTTTATGTAGGTGTGTGAAACTAAAGCTGATTATGCTGGATGGCGTTTAAATATTAAATGATCCAGCTTACACATGGGGAATCAATAAACCAGCTAATTAATCAAACGTGAGGCCCAGGTTGTGAGCTGTGATCCTATACTCCCTCTTGTTTGCTTGCCATTGAAAAATGACAAATACTTTTTATAGATGCAACTGGTTTTCGTTATAGGACAGCTTCCACCATCCAATTAGATTTAGGTGAAGTGTTGCATAGCCATAGTTATAAAGATTTGACATTCTAGGATGTAGAGCTGGCTAGTCACACTTAATTGGAAATATACTGAATAAGATCATAATCGCCGCATTGTTTTCTTGTCCATTCAGCATGCTGTAAACACAGGCTGAATTGTACGGCCACCTGCCACTGTGTTGCACTAAGAGCAAATGGCACTCTCAACGGTTTGTGATTGGAGGAGGCAGAAGTGTATTTTATGTGGTCATTTTTCTCCAATGTGTTAGATAATCCCTCGTACAGTACTTAGCCAGTCTGTTCTGTTTTGCTAAAATTATTTCATGTGTAAAACTGTTATTTTATGCTCCTTCACTTGTTAGTATACATGGCATTTTCCCGCTTGTCAGGACTCAATAAGGATGGCTGGACCGAAGCCAGTGTGAGAGGGTTTTGGGCCAATACACTTGCCCTTGTGTTGTTGTAAATGAATTTACATCCATTGAGCTTCTACATCCATTTTTATGCTTTTCTGTGGCGTGTTCTGCATTGTTGTTGCAAGATCTGCTGATTTGTCACTGAGATTCTAGCTGGCTAACTGACAAGGTTTGCCAAAATTGTGATAATCTTAAAGACATCAGTAAGAATGTGTTGCAAATGAATATCGGAATATGAGCAAAATGTGTACTAACTTAAATATTATACAATATATTACTTGTAGTAGTATTATGTACATTGCACATATTTAATAAATTAGTTAAGGAAGATATTTAAGTGCATGGCTAAAAATAAACTGTTACAAAACTTGAACTTGTTACAAAATAGTTTTTGGGCCCATTGAAAATCTTATTGTTGATTCCTGCTTGTTATCTGAACTATTGTTTATAGTGATACTTTGTGATCTTGCGCTAGAGATGCAATTGAGCGATACTTATCAATTTAATTGTTTAGCAGAGTTCTGACATTAAGTGACGTTCTCCTCACAAATAGACTTATCTTAAGCACAAAGGCTTAGCTTTTAGGTTGCTCCTTAACAGTGATTTTCAGCACCATCTGTCCCAGGTTATGTGCTTATCCAGCAGGCTGAGAGAAAGTAAAAGAGAGTCAAACAAGCTGGGATAATCACATGAGCATTTGGTCTTACACGGGCATGAAAGCTGAGGTCACCCATTAAACAAAACACTTAGACCAACAGTTATGACTTTAAATGAAGAATGTGTAACACTGATGTGACCACAGGATCTGGTCTGTCTGCTGTATTCGTGCACATAGTTGTCTTGTCTAAAACTTGCAAGCAGATAGGATAACTCTCAATTTGCTATTCTCTGATGATCTTGTTATTTCAGCGTCATGCTACAAAAAGAGTGTGTGGGAGTCTTAACTGTGTAGGAGAAAGCTATTAGTAATCATTCTCTGCTGGCCAAAGGGCATGAGAGTACTCTCAAGGGTATCACAGAGCAGCTATGTAAACTGTTGAACAAAATCAGTGTCACAATGACTCACAGCTGTGCTCATTTTTCACCCCTAAAGGCGACTACCTATTGTGTTTGCTGTACTTATAGGCCTAGCTCATCTTTTGAAAACAGGTTAAAGCCCAGCATTGCAAAATTGCAAAAGCAGCACTTCATTCAGTCACATCCAGACTTTTGAATGTTGTTTCCCCAAAAACAGTGCCTGCCATTTTCATACATTTAACCATAAGGCCCATTCGTTTCAAAATGATAACAACTATTTACGGACGCGCCAACATGAAAATTGTGGGCCAAAGCCGAAAATAAGTACATTTAATAATCAGTTATTTAATCTAACTTGATAATCCACTCTCAGATAGTTGAAACTGAGTGGTACTTATTTAAATTGCACATGAGGTAGTTTTTATATCGACAGAATAGTCTCGTTTCCAATTTGTTGATTAAGGATAAACATTTAAATGACAATAAACTGTAATAGCTTGTTTTCCTGAAATGACATTTATTGAAACGTGCATTAAATAATGAAGACATCACTAATAGGTTAAGTAAAAATATAATGAATATTTAACAGTGCATATATTTAGCAAAATGCTCTTCTTTAGTGATTTTCTAGCTGAATAATGAGCTTATGGACATTGCTTTCCTCGGTTAAATGTAATGTTAAGTGTGTTCAGCGTCAATCTTTTTTTATTGACGTCTTTCTCTGGTTGAAGCACTGATTGAGCAGTTACATGAGATGCGATTCATTTCGGTGCGTTTTAATATATCTTTTTTTTAACACATCGCCTCGTGTTAAAACCCAGTAGTTTTAGGAATGAGATGATCGGTTTGCATGCTTTTGATCCGTACTACAGCATTCTGTCACGCTGTATTAAAGATCGGCAAAGCGACATTTACTGTTTGAATCCCATAATAAAATCGGCTGGAAAATTGTATACTTTGCTTCATATTAAAAGTGCTTTTGGGTGACAAGCGCGATACAAATGTTTAGTTACATTTTGTTCATGCATCAACAGAAAGCAGCACAGACTAAAAGATTTTAGATTTATGAAACGATATCGTTACAAATTAAAATCCAGGGCTAGTGTCTGGACAGCTGTCATGTTTAACTGTTGAAGCTTATCTACGTTGTGTGCACAGTTAGTGCAGAACACAGTGAAAATGTGTGATTGGTTTCTGTGGCTCTCTAAAACCATTTCCGTCTGAAACTGAAAATAGCTATGTCGTCCGAAAATGTTCAGTTGGCAAAATTTCAGTGCACCCCTTTAAAGTTTTAATAATCGTTCTAATTCTATAAGAATAGTGCATGCGCAACTGTAATGAAAACGCAGAAGAACAATATCATGAGAATCACTTTCAGATTTTTTTTCCCCCAGCTGATGAATGATAAAAACACAGATGGCCGATCAGACTCCCTGTCTTCAAAGAGTTTGAGCATTTAAAGCGGTAGACGACAGAACCGCAACACATTCTGTAGTCATAATAAACAGATTATCATCTATTTGTGTGGACTCTAATATAGTTGTGAAGAGAATTAAGTACTCATTTATTTGTAGTTTACAGCTGAACATCACTGTTGAAGTGAGACACCTTACTGTATCAGTCAAGCTGTCTTGCGCAATCGTAGGTTCTCGTACTCATTTAGGATAGAGCCAGCAATCGGGGAATCGGTGACAACAGAAGTAATCTGGTTAGCGTTTTTGGCATAGCGTGAATCCATCTTTTGAGCAAGAGTGTGCTCAGAATCCACCCAAGAGGGCAATTTGGGGAAGCTGCTGCCAGGGCCAGTGTGAAGCAATCATGGGGAGAGCAGTAAATAATGGGTTGTAAATGGAAGACATTTCCTATGAAGTGTCAGTCAGGCGACTGGAGGGGAGATCCCATGTGGATGCTGGTGTGCTCTCGCTGCCTCGCTTCTCTGAGCTGATTTGTCAATATTTAGGCATGGAGAGGCAGCATTTACATAATGCTCCATCACATTGACACTGTGTTCCTTTTGATCCGAGTCTTGATTCGTGTCAGATAGTTGACTGACCCGGCATGTGGCTCGGCACAAACTTGGATATGTATTATAGTGCGATGACATATGGTGCTGGGAGAAATGGAGGCAAACAATAAGGTAGATTTTCTCTCAGTGAATTATTCTTTAAATTAAACAAAGCCATAAAACTTCTCTTAGCCTCTGTTCATTCAGGAGGGGCGAAAAGACCATTATCAGTTGAAGGAAAATTCACGGTTCAGAACAAGTTAAACTTGTTCTGAAGGCACCCACACACTATAAGATTCGGGCCCAATTCTCTCCTTCTGACAATCCTAGATATAGTCATGATTAGTCTTATATAGTCTTGATGGTTCTGTCTTATCAGGCTTTCCTATGGTGTGATGTGTGTTAAGAGTGATTGAATCTGCTCTGAAGAACGTTGGGCTGCAACAATCTCAAATCATAAATCTCAAATCCAACATGG
Source organism: Rhodeus uyekii (assembly GCA_037043235.1). Taxonomy (NCBI): domain Eukaryota; kingdom Metazoa; phylum Chordata; class Actinopteri; order Cypriniformes; family Acheilognathidae; genus Rhodeus; species Rhodeus uyekii. The sequence continues at coordinate 3,367,940 of JAWRVZ010000034.1, forward strand.
TGAATATTTACGATCAGAAACCCTTTTGAGTAAGGTTGACCCAGAGGGCAAACACACACGCATTCTGTAGGTTGTCATATAGGGTAAACCGATACCAAATTAGAAAGCGAGCTGATAGAAGATGTAGCATGACTTCTTTCTTTTTTTCATGAATTTTCTGTAAAAAAACAGTCCTAACACTATTACCGCCATTTATTCTTACCCATAGTCCACCATCTTTTTAGCAAAGATGAAGCTGATGATGCTGACTCACCATCTCCTCAGTATAGTGAGCGTCTATAGAGAGATGCACCTTTCATGTGGATTACATAAGTAGAGAGTATTTACTATCGTTTGATAGCTTTCTATAGATCTATTTCTTGTGTCTCTGAGGAAGGTACATGCAGAGTTTCCGTTCATTTGTGATGCGCTGCAGTTCAGAGAGACTGAGACGGCAGAAAGCATATTGTGTTTTTCTTTATTTTACTAAAGCGCCGAGTTGTACACGTATACCATAGACCCTTTACAGTTTGGAATAATGTTTAATTCTAATCTGTATGACCAAACATTTTAAGTTAGAGAAAAGCGCACCAGTGCCTCAATGTCATGCAGTTAACTATAAAGTTAGCTATACTTTAGCTTCCACACTCTGCACAAATACTTGTATATGCGCCTAACAATAGTCATATCTAGGATAATGTTAAAGTGAGCAGTCATGTAAAGTTACTACTTGCATGTCAAATGATAAGCCACTTCCTGTGTAGTTTTTTGATTAGCGGCTAACTGACCAATAGAATCGTGGTCGACTAAACTTCTTGTCAGCTAACATTTAGTCTACTATTAGGGGGCGGCTCTTAAAACGTAAAAGTACAACTCTTCTCAGTTAAGGTCCAGTCACACAGCCGATCACGCACGAATCACTCACAAATCACGCACAGATTGGGTTTGTGCGTGCTTGTGCGTCGAGAAATTGACCAAAGTATTCCACGAACATTCGACGCACGCCCGATGCATGAATCACTGACGGAGCGCGTCCAAACAACGAACAAGCACTTTCAGAATCCACATTGTCAGTGGATGTCAGTGGAATGAACGCGATACGTGGGCGGTTCATGCGTGATATGAACCAGTTCCGACGCATAAGCACCGACGGCTGAGGCGTGTCCCGCGCATAGTCACGCATACTCGACGCATAAACTACACACGCCGACTCATGAACAACGTACAAAATTTTGAACCGTTCAAAACTCAAAATCACGCACAAACCGCCTTCGACGCACATCCACTTACAACACTGACGTCCACGTTCGTTCCACCGACGAATTACGCATACGACGCACGCTCCGTGCAGAAACGAAAATCTGTGTGTAAATCGCACATGATTCATGCGTTTTCTCTGTGTGACTGGCCCTTTAAACAGTAACTTAAATCATGTTTTAAATGTTGTTTGTATGTCTATGTAATGTTTTAATATGTTTTCAGACCAAAGACTGTTTCAAAAGCACGGTTTGAAATCGCAAAAGTGTTTCTTACGTCACAATCTACCTCGTATCCAATCCCGTCAATGTGCCGGTGATCTTTATATCATTAACTATGAAACAGTGGAGTCTCAAGTGAAGCCAGGCTCTCCCGGTGTATTTTTGTCATGTAAAAATTGTGTACCTTTAGCAAATGCAACAGATGAATTATGTATATAATGAATAATATGATGTTATAATGAGCTATTGATGCCTTTCTAAAGATTCTGATTGTTAGAAACAATCAAGCAACTGTCTGGCTCTGAGATGGTGAACAGGAACATGGTTTGTGTACAATTACCAACAGTTACCAGCTGTTTTATAATGTAGTCAAGCAAAAGGCTAATCATATTGATCACTGTTGTGTCCGTAAAGAGTTGTAAAGAGCGATACCTTTTTGTAGCATTTACTACAGTAATTTAAGTAAAATTTGACCGAGTGCATCTTTGAGCTGGTGTGAGTGAGTGGAGGCAGGGTCATTTGCATATTCATGGAGCCATGTATACTAAATGAAGCAAGGGTGTAGAGTTGCAGTCAAGATTTTAAGGCATGAAGACATTTTTTTCTCACAGGAAGTATTTTAATATGCCATTTTGGTGATCAAAGATGAGTTTTAAGGGCTAAAGATGTTGATTAAATTGGTCAACCTGTCATACCCAAACCAAAGAACTGCATATTTTACATTTATGTATTTGGCAGACGCTTTTATCTAAAGCGACTTACATTTTCAAGATGCACATTGAATCAGTTCTTGTTTTCCCTGGGATTGAACCCATGACCTTGGCGTTGTAAACACCAAAGCTCTACTGATTGAGCTACAGGAAAGCTACTATACAGATCCTTTCAGAATGTTTAAATACCAAAATGAAAAATGAAAACTTTATGAATGTGTGAAAAACTCTGCAATCTGAAGGCGGTCGATATCTTCAGTGAACATTTCCTTTGTCAGAGCAAGCAATTGTTTCTATGTTTGAAGCCTCTGATGCCCATGTGCACATAAACACCCACTGATCCTCACAAACATATCCAAAACGCACTTCTTCGGCAAGTGTCCGTTATAAAACACTCACAGTACATTCATTTTGAATATATTGAACTGCGCTCATGCAGAAATATGATGCTGTAGCGATTAGTGAGTCGAGGGCGCACAAGGTTAGTTTGCGCATCAATAGCAACGCATGCCTAATGTAAAAAAATAATAATAATAGTATCCAAAACTTTAGGCAGGTGCACGATCAGATAAAGAACTTCACTAAAGTATAAACAAAAATGTAATCTCTGCTGCTCCTAAAAATAAGTTTATTAAAATATGCAACGTTTTGACCCAATGGTCCGCCGTTTAGTCTGTATTTCACATAGCAAGATGAGAAACAGCTTGGGCTGCTCCAAAATAATCAAACACTACATACGATAGAGGTGTTGCTTTTGTTAATTTTTTAATTTAACATATTAATAACAGTTAATTTTATTACATTTTACATATTAACTAAATATGTTAAATTATAATTAAATTTAAATATGTAAATTTAATATTAAAACATTGCATTTTAAGTTATCTCGTTGCCCACCTGGAGGATCCCACCCCGGTTGAAAACCACTGCTCTAAAGTCACGTCTGACCGCAAGAGATTTTGTCATGATGACACAACATTGTAATTTCTTTTATAAGGTGTTTTTTTTTTTATGTGTAAGTTTCACATTTCTGGTTTTAAACCCTCCAAAAATCGACTACATTTCATTCCATTGTCTCTCCATTTTTTTTTTTTTGAGAGAATGATTTGTGGCGGCAATCAACATTATGCCTCAAATGCTTTCTACTAACCTTAACTAAACCCAGAACATTCCTTTAAAGCATGGAGGTGAAAGTTTCTAGGTTATCTCATCATTGGTCTAAAGTGGCGTCCTCTGTTTAATTTAGCTCTTACCTTACTAGTCATAAATCGCACCTCTTCTTTATAGTGTGTAACTGCTGGCTGCCATCTGTATAGCCAAGTAGGTCATTCTTTATGCTGCTGTTGTTCAACCGTAAGGTCTGCTTTGATTTGCAAAGACAGCATGACTGCAAATCACCCTTGTTTGTTGGAAATCCATGATTCCTCCTTGAAATATCTGATACCCTGGACAATGCTGTCATGCGTCTTCCGAAGAGCTCTTGATGGGCCATTCAAATTCTGTGTACTCATTAAATTTAACAGTCTGACAACACACTCTGACAGCATGCATAACAATCCAGCTCTTTCATTCTTCTTAAAAGATGTTTTCTGGTGTGTGTGTGTGTGTAGCACAAATGCCAAAAGCGGGTAATTGGCTGCAGCAGTACTTTCTGCATCTGTTGTTTTAAGATATTAGGCTGACACTCAGGGCAGCTTGGCAGAAATGAGACAGGCCTCTTTTCTTCCTCTCTGACACCGAGAGGCTCCGTGTCTTGAGAAGGGCTGATTTCCTTGTTTCTTGACAGTTTTTGAGAGAGTCATGCAAATGTATTGTACATCATTTTTTCTTGTTGAGTCTACGAGGATAGAAAAACAAGCAGTAAGACATGCTGCGGTTGTGCTGCAAACTGTGTAGATGCAGATACTTTTTGTAGCCTAATAATGTAGTAGCAAATATAGTTGGTATTTGATCATAGCACAGTCAGACGTTGTATATCTTAATGTAGAAGGCTCTTTGCAACACTTAATAACACTTAGGCACTAGTGATCCTAGTTAAAGACATGAAATGAAAACACAAGGAACTGCTGGGAAATGCAAAGACTGCTGGATGAAAGACAATTTAATCAGTATAAATGTGTATACCGCTAAAAAACATATATTTATACAGAGAAAAAATAAATACTGTAGCAAGATTTAATTTTATTTTCAATATCAAGCCATAAAAAAAATATTTTCTGTACATTATTATCATCAGATTCACTAGTAGTAACAATATTATTAATGTTGTTATATTGCGGCATTTTTTGCTTTGTTTTATATGCTTTTAGGGATGTTTTAATAATATACAAGTCGGTTTATTAAAGATGCATATTTAATTTTATGTATTTAAATGGATATCATATACCCACATTTATTTATTTGGCAAGTAGCCATGTAAAAATAGGGATGGTGTAAAGTCAGTCGTTTATTATCGCAAAGTAAACCCATCAGGCTGATACAGGCTCCCTCTTCTTCATATAGGGGTCCTGATAACCCTACCAGGGTTTACTTTGTGATAACGACTAGCTGTCTGTTTGTTATCCATTACATATGATGGTTAACAGACCAGTTTCTTTAGTATTCACACAGTTATGAAAAGCTTATAGTCAGCGTTTTTTAATGGCATAAAAAAGGTCGAGAGTCAAAAGGAGTCAAGCTTTGACATTTGCCTTTGTAATGCAGAGTGTGTTGCTATATTTCGCCGTGTAACTGTGACCAGACACCATCAGGGCTGCTGATGGAACTTCCTGCCAGCGAGCAGCTTAACGCAACATGCTGAAGAATTATGGGACCCTTTGACAGATTGCTCCAAGATGTCCTCCCAGATCAGACAGAACTGTACTATAGGAGTCGTTCTGTGAAATTGGGGAGGGGGGGGAGAAACATTCATGGTTTTAAAGCAAAGCCGAAGCAGATGTTGGGAAATGAAAGTACCAAAGGCTTACTATAGGCTTCCATGACGTATACCGAGAGCAGGGAGTGGTGCGGAGTGCTATTAACAAACTGTTTTGAGAGCGAACCACTTGGCTGCATGACTGCTGTCAGTTTCGAGGGTGGAAAATAAGCATTTTGTCGGGGAATGGAGCCGTATCGGTCCGTCCCTGCTGACTGAAGAGTCACGCTGCTGATTAAGTAAAAGATTGGTTGCTTTAATGACACCACATAGAGTGAACGTCGCACACAAACAGTCTCTGCATACCGTTGCTTTATTGCCTCGCTCCAGCAGCTCCCTTGAGCTGTTTATGTAGAGCCTCATGTAATATAGTACTATCATTTGATAATGCCCGTTTTCAGGGTACAGTCAAGGGAAGTACATATACACACCCCCACATGCACATAGACGGTCACTGTTTTCCTTGACACTCTGAGTCTGTTTCCAGTCTGGTTTGTCCATTTGTAAGTGCATTAGTGTGAGGAATGAGAGAGGCAGAGAGGAGAGGATGTATTAGCAAAGCCATGCAATTTTCTCAGATGCATTAGCACGGGCCAGGGGAGGAGAGCCCAGGCTTTTGCACAGTGTTTGACATGTGCTTTTCAGTAACATCCCTTATAAACCTGCTGGCCCATTAACCAACGCTTTTAAATATTGAACCTGCTTGTTTAGCAAGACTTAAGCATCTGAATAATTTTAACCCTATAATCCTAGCTAAATACATTGTTTCGATTTAAAACTACCAGTTTTGTCTATGTAAATACTTTTTAAATACTTTTCGTTAAATTAATATAGCTGTACTGTAACCCTATGTATTAATTAATAAACACAAATAGTTGCTGGACAAAGTAATATAGTGACTTGTTCATCTATTTCAGTCCTTTGTAACGGATACCTTCATCATTCTAGCAGTTCTAGCTTTGTATATAATAATAATAGTAATTGTTGACGCATTACTGTTCAAAAGATTGGGGTGCGAAAGAGAAATTTTTGAAAAGAAATTAGTTCTTTTACTCAGCAAGGATGTGTTAAGTTGGTTCAAAAGACAGTATGACATTTTAAATAAATATTGTTATTTTGATCTTTTTATCGATTTATCGAATAATACTAATACACTGTAAACCCGAATAAGTTGGCCAAACTCAAAATGTTTGAGGTAAACGGTTACATAAAAATTAAGTTAAGAAATGTAACTTAAGCAAGACTTTATTTTTATTTTGTATACATAGTTTTGAATTACTCTTAACTCAAAATATTTGAGTAAGGTAATACAGATTTAACTTAAATATAATGTAATCTCAATGTAAATTATTATTTGTTCTCAAACTAAGCTCATGCTACACTTGAGTCATGATCTACACTACTAAATCCTCCACTTAACATTACATTTGCACAAAAACATTTACTCTCCCTTTTGAGTGTCATGACAAAGCCTGCAGGGAAACTTTCTCCAACCTGTTTCCAAATGGTGTGCGTAACGACATCATCATCCCTAAAAAAAGAAATGCATTGTCACATACGTTGTATATCACAAATTATATTGTATCTTTCACGTCTCAAATATTTGTAAAATGTATGGCTTACTGCTTTCACAAGTAATAATATTACATATTACAAAAGCCCTTTTTCTCAACAAAGTTTTTCCAAACAGTTTTGTGCAAAATTTGAAGTGTCATTGCAGAATTTATGCTCTAAAGTTAAACTGGAAAAGATTGTTGACACTGGAGAACATGTGTCGATAAATGGCATTACCATCTGCTATGTTTCTTAACCATTTTGAAAATCCTTTGATGGAAACCTGGCTACTGAAGACTTATTAGACTACTGAATTTAAGAATATTAAAATTACAAACAGTTCTTTTAAATTAGATTCTTAAAAAAAAATTCCAGCCCCAAACTTTTGAATGTTACTGGTTTTAACAGAGTTCACAACAAGCTCTCACATCAACCCCAAGCCAAGACACATTATCGTTAAGCGCTAAAAATACTGTTTTGTAAGATTTTATTTTTGTACCTTGGGCAGCACATATTAGAGAGAGTTGGTATTTAATGATAGGCTCGCCCTTTGTTTATGTTTCCACCCAAACACCTCAAGGTAAAGATAATCAATATTCATCTGTTATGCTTGTGGCCGACCTCCTTACACTATTGAGTCAGTCTGTATACACAATCGACTGGTCCCATAGGCAGTAATAGAAGAAAACGATATATGTGCAGCTGCATGTCCAGGTCATATCAGTCCGATGGAGATCATCACTGTAACATTATAGGTGTGTATCTTTCATTCTTTCTGTTTGCTTTAATGCTTGTCTCAGTCTTTCCGCTCTTCGATTATTCTTCAAATCAGGAGAGAGGCCACCATCAGATGCTGACATAAAAGCCTGGCATTGTTCATGACTCGGTCATAAAGCGGGTTGTATAGCCATTTATACTGGCACACCGGTGCTGGTTTTTTACTGCAGAGCTCCGTTTGATGTTTTAATGGGGAATATGTGAGAATCTGAAGGTGTGAATTATGTGCTTGAGAAGGGAGGGGGTGGTCTGCTGTCTTTGTGCGCTCTAATCAGTCCTGACTCATCAGAGAGCAGCACTAAGACTCTCCTCCTCTCCTCTGCCCTTCATTTGCCCTTGCACCACGACCACTTCCTCTTCACAGCACGACCACTTAGAGCATATTGGTGTCTGTTAGACAGCACTTCTCTTTTCCCTTCTCTCAGATACTCTTCTTTGCTCTGCTTGCTGTAGAGTGGTGCATGACGATGAGTTTGCACCTGTAGTTTTCTTCCTTATTACATGCTGCTATTGTGGCGAAGACAAGCAGGGGAGAGTGGAACGGCGTAAACAATAAGCTACGACGGCGCTATCTAATGGATCAATTTGTAATAAATCTGTTGCCTCGAGCTGTTGAGAGATTCAGCTCTTGCAAAGGTGACTGCATTTCTCCATCCTGAGCACGGCAGCTCGGATGAGGTTGACAGAAATATCAATGCATTTAATGAACCCACTGGTTCGGGAATGGAGGAAAATGTAGTGAAGGCCAGTAATTCACTTATCAAAACAAGATTTTCTCTCTTTTATCATTGATGTGTTACCCTGGAGCTCTCATGCTCTCGTTGTGTGCCAGCCCATATGTTCTTTTCTTTTCTCTTTGCATCATTTGCAATGAGGGACTTTGATTGGACTGGGCAGATGAGGCTCTCTTGAAAAGGCAAATAAATACACTTTGCAGATGGATTGATTTTAAAATCATCTGCCGCTTAGAGCGCCTGTTATGATTTCAGTCGTCGTTCTGTGTTTTCAGAGTGAGCGAGCAGTTCTATCTGTTTTTATTATACTGAAAAGCCGTAAAATTGATGGTGTCTACTCAAAATTTAGTGCTTGAGATAGTCGCTCTAATATTTCTTCATGTAATGGAAGAGTGTAAGTGGCGAAAGAGGTTGTTTTGAGAGTGGTGACGGGCTAATTCGACACCTACCATTTCATACTCCCGGGGTTTCGCTTGGCACAGACGTGTCACTGGGCGCAGCCTCATGAAAAAAACATTCACGGGAGAAATTAGATGAGAAGTGCTTTAAAGTCTAAGTCAACAGAAATATTGATTTTATTTAAATGGAAGTATTAGCCTCAGTAATAAGTGTAAACGAGTAAGGGGGGTTAGTTCAGTCAACACCCATAAATCTTTAGGCTGTGCAGGAGTGACATTTTTGCTATTTAGAGGAAAGATGGCTTCTTTAAAAAAATAAGTTAGGTTTCCTGTAGCTCATACAGTAGTGTGTGGTGGTTTGCAACGCCAAGGTCATGGGTTTGATTCCCAGGGAAAGCAAGAATTGATTAGAATGTCAATGTGAACGTTGAGTGTAATGTTGCTTTGGTTTGTTTATTTTTTTATATATTTTTAAGCAATTTATATAATATTATTGTAATATTTTGAAATGTTGTTTATTCCTGTAATGGCAAATTGAATTAATTAGCCTTTATTCTACTCTTTGTTGTTATGCGATCCCTCAGAAATCATTCTAATATGGTGCTCAAGAAGAATTCCTTATTATCAATGTGTAAAACTGTTGTGGTGCTTCTTATTTTATGGAAACAATGTTTTTTCTTTCTTGCTGTATAGACATTTACTGTGACTTTTGATCAATTTAATGTGTCCTTGATAAATAAGTGTAAATCTTACTAACCCTGTTTAAAACTTTTATATATATATATAATCTCAGCATATTATGAAAGTATATTTTCTGTGGAGGATGATCGGATTTGGTGCTGGATCGTTGTGTAGGTCTGGAATCAATTTTCTGCGTATCAGTGATCATTTGGGACCTGAAGGAATGTAAAATATCTGTGTGTATCGACAGGCCGACACTCTTAGTCTCCATATCAGTTTTCCTTTGGTTATTATTGCATGAACATCTTGATTGGCTCATGATTTCATCATAGTGTTTTCCTGCATTTTTGGTTTTATACAGATATTTATTTTCTTGCAAATGTGACAAGGTGAAGCAAAGCTATTAAACCAACTATTTTGTCTGCTTTGATTTCTAGGGCGTGTAATTTGAGCTTCTGCCAAATCAGACTGTTAAGTGAGTAGTTCTGTTCAGTCAGATGCACACTTTGCTTAGAGGTGTTACGTTTGCACATTACGCTGACAGTGTGCATTTTCAGCTTTATTTTTCACAACAAACTCTTAAGGGCCCTCTTATCATGTTTACGCACCTCCCTATTTCTTATTGCAGTTATTACAGTATTCCTCTTTACTTGGACAGCATCTCTCCTCCTCCATTCATCTTCCAATTTGAAGAACGACGTGCATGTTCCCATACGCTTTTTAAACAGTCCCGTCACATGTTGTCATCAAGGGGATCGTCACGGTACAAACGGCTGGGGGTGAGCGCAGATGAGCGATGGCTCGTGCTCTCACTTGCACTTTCTTGTAATTATTGGAATTGATGTTTTTGCCAAGACGCTCCACATCTGTACAATCTGCAATAAAGAAGGAGGGAGTGCTGAAGCTGCTAGACTGATAATAAAAGGCAATCAACCTTCCACTTCCTGCCTTTCTCATGCAAAATGAAGCAGCAAAAATCCTAATTAACCGATCAGCCGAAAACTCCCAACACCTAAGCACAGACTGTACTGCAACTTCTCTACCATCGACCATCTAATTGTTTCTCAAATCTGATTACCACTTATGCATATTTAAATAAGTGGTCCCTCAGTGCTGATTGGTCAGTGCAGCAACTTTTTAACCTAAATACTGTGTAAATGACTACACAGCACCACTAATATGTTCTGTTGTTATTTTCTATGTCAGAAGCCGTATATTCAACTCTATCTAATACAATCTTTTGCCTGAAAATTTTACATATTGTACAAAACTGAGGGTTGCACTATAGGTTTTTACATACTTTGATGTACATTTTTGGTAATGTGAACTTAATGTCATATTTCGTAACACATTTTTATTTTTTGTCATCCTTGTTAAAGACCGCTGTTCACACTGCAGATGAATGTTACTGCAAATCTTGCATGTGTAATGCATTCAAAATACCTAGCATAAATAAATAGAGGGAATCGTTACAATCCTGACAAGTGTGAAATTACTGGACTGAAATTAAAGATGCGAGGAAATAACCACATGAATTTTAACCTGATCACAGATCTAAATATAATAGCAGCCTAAACTGATATTGAAAAAATAAATCAGTCACATGAGCACACAAAATGTAGCATGCAGCAGCAACATGAACTCAACCACTGATTAACAGTTAACCGGTATGGATTTTTTGATTGGTGATGCTGATATAAAAAATAAATGTTTACTTAAAAAAAAATCAGTACAGGTATGAATCTGAGAGATTTCAGAATGAAAAATGAAAATTCACCCTGAGAGTAGGTGGCTTATATAGAATAGCACACTTCATCAGTGTACACACAACAGCGCTGCGCTTATAAACACTACTTTATACGGAGGTAAGCGGAAAAGATAATACCATCAACTTTTCTTTAGACAGTAGTTTCCTCCAGAGATGCAGTCATATAAACCCCCCACCCCCAATGTGATATTTATAGTTTTCTTCCTATATTTTGAGAAAGGCGACCCGTGTGCTTGCTCTGCCTGGTACAACTGTGCTCTCCTCTCCTCTTTGCGTCCGTCTTCAGCGTGTCCCGTCTCCGGCCTGTGTTAACATCCTGTTTACATTTTAATATTTCCACACAAATTACATTTTGGGAAATGATTGCAATGCAGTTTGTGTGCAAGTCCAGAATATACACTTAAGTAAGGTTGGGGGAGGTGTGTTGAATAAAATCAATAAACATGTCAGAAAATCGGAACTGGACCGATTTTGATCAGACACACGATCGGTAACCGTCTGGTTCCGATTTCTAGCTAGCTGACTGGTGCATCTCTAGTGTACAAACTTGGCAAACGTTGCACATTGTGGCTAACAACACATTTGTTTACTTTATTCATCACATAGCACAACCTCCCAAATCTTACTGCTTAATTGAAGCATATATGACGCTTTCTACCCCTGACTGTGTGTCTTTGAAGATGTGCTTGAGAAGGTTACAGTGATTGCGAAAGAGAACCGCTCTTCCTCCTGAAGGTGTCTCGGGGGTCCGTCGCAGTAAATCAGTGAGCTGAAGCTGGCCTCCCTGATGGTTATCAGTGCTTATGTAAAGTGCTCTGTTCCCCCGCTGTTCTAGAGAGGGAGGCAGGCACGATTGATCTCGCCATTGATTTCCCACATCGCTGCCTATTTCTGATGACACTGGAATTGTCTCTCCTTTTTGTCATCGCAAGTGTTCTTTGAATCCAACCTTGTCTGTTAGCGAAGGCGGAATCGTCTTGTAATTGAAGCGGCTCCGTAACCTTTTTTTTTCTGTCCCTTCTCAGTGGCGAGATTAATTATTGTCTAGTCACAGGCAATCATTTCTCACTTCTGAAGCAAATTACACAAGGGTCGTACGTTTGTGCTTCTCTACTGAGTGGCATTTATTTCCGAGGGGCTGTTATTCCTCTGTTTTGGAGAAGGGCTTTAGACCGTGTTTCTAGGCTGCTTCTTCTCTTGGTATTTACCTGTAATCCTGTTTTTATCTTCCTGTGGAGGAGGAGATGAGCCCAGCACCTCCCCACTACCAGCATTGCTCTTTGTTTTGTGAAAGACTCCAGTAGCTCTAGGGGACAGACTGGAGAGCAGAAGAGGGGCTCTGCCACTTACTTTCCCCTGAGAGCGTTCGCTACTGCCAACCCAGCGACTGCTGCCGAGTCGCCCACTGTCACCTGACCTGGGTGTAACCCACAGAGAGACCACATGCTCCTCTGAGCAGAATGCTAATTAGCAGGGAATTAAATTTCTCTCAGTCTCATTCATCTACACTGAGCAGCAGGAGGCCTGTGTATTCTCCAGCACAATCAGTTTATTGCTTAAAAAAGATGAAAGGAAATCCTCTTTATAGCATTGCTAATCTGCTGTTGAGCTTTATGCCTGTTTCGGTTTGACAAATACATTGGCAAAATCTTTATATATATATATTCAATGCAAATAAAAAACCCAAACTTTTGAACGGTAGTGTATCACAGTGTCCTTAAAAATATGAAGCAGCATAACTTGTATTCAACTGATAATACATGTTTTTTTGAGCAGCAAATCACAATTTCTGAAGGATCATGTGACACAGAAGACTGGATTAATGATGATGAAAGTTTAGCTTTTCTATTACAGGAATAATTTACATTTTAAAATGGATACTACAATAGAAAACATGTTATTTTAAATTGTAATAATATTTAAAAAAAATTGTTTTACTGTTTTCATAATTGCCTTGCCATTAAAAGGTCAAATTATCTGACATTATATTCTGTACACTAATATGTGCCAAAGTAAGACTGCTATGTGACAATGAGTAAATTATTGAGGAGTTTGTCACCTGGTGTCAAACATAACTAAAACAAAGGACATGATTATAGATTTCATAACTTGTGCTTCATGTTATGGCACTACGGTCATTAGACCATGTGGTAGATTGTGTAAAAGCAGTTATAGAAACTAAATTTACTTTTTGAAAAGATCTCTTAGACTCTATGTAAAAAGAGCTTCTGTTTTGCCTTAGATAAATCTTTGGCTTTTTCTATCGGGCTTTTATTGAATCAAGTCATTCTCCCTTTGTCATGGTTTGGTCATTTTGTCTTTGAAGAACAAAAATTATTTGAACCAAATTGTCAGGTGGGCTAGTAAGATTATATGAACCACAAGTTAAACTAGCAGGTCTTCACTCCATCCAGCTGGAGCGTAAGGTGGGTTTTTAGTATTCAAGATTGTATGTGTGTAGAGGTACATTGTTTTGAGCTTTTTATTCTTTTTGTTATATTTTATGTCTGTTGTATGTTTCTGTGTTTTATGGATAGCAGGTACCAATAAAGACAACTTGACATCTTTTTGTTTTTTTAACAGCCATATTGACACGGTAGTGAACTACTTTTTCGTTTCTATATTATGATTTCAGGATAGTTTGAAGTTGCATGAATTGGATTTCTAAACCAACTGATACATAATAGAGCTTTTTTTATGTTTATATATGTGTATTCCACAAATATCTGTGTGTATGTATACATACACACACATACATGTGTGCGTATATATGTCTACCACCCAGCTTAGAACCAACAGATGTGATATTATTAGATGCCCATCCGTTGTGTTTGTCCTTGCTCTCATCTCTCACCTCTGTGTCGACTGTCAGTACACAAAGCGGGCTTTCTGTCAGCAATTATCATGTACGAGCTCATTGCAAACATGAATTAATAAAAGGGAGGCGAGGCGCCGTTGCCTCGTTTGCCTCACGTAGAGACAGGCTTGTCTCAGGCAACCGGAGCAGCACGTCGTAATAAAAGCCAAATAATGCTCCTGACAGCAGCAGTTTAAATTTCACTCCTCACCATGGCAGCTTTTTTTCACATTGCAGCCATCAGTCACTCCACAGTGTGCCCTAGAGTAAAAGAGAAAGAGAGTGCGAGATAGTTGTGGAACAGCATTATTCCTTCAGTCCCTCACCGAGGCTCAGTGTCGCAGTCTGCTCTGCTAATCAACGCCATGCGCTGCGAATTACAGAGTAAACAATACACAATGCTTCCTCTCACTCGTGCATACAGTCTTTCTCTCTTCCTCCTCCCAAGAGCATTTTGTCTTGCCTCTGCAGCCGTGGAAACAACAACAAAAAACAGGGGGAAATAAATGGCAGATTTCTTTCATTGTCCTTTCTAACCTACCTTCTTGAGCTTGTGCCAGAGGAGAGCTTGTCTGTCTTGTAAATGGCAGAATGGTGATAAGAATGATGAAAGGGGGCACCGAGTTTGACCTTTTTCTCTGATAAAAGTATGGTCAGAAGCGGGAAATGGAGAGCAGTAGAGAAGGAAAGAATATGGATATGTTTGGGAAAACATACTGCCATACTTCTCTTACTGCTGAATGTGGTGTATAGTACGTATGTTGTGCAGAGTATGCAAATTTTCTTTGTGCATAGTTTGTGTGTGTATGGAAATATAACGCATTTGCTGAGAAAATCATTTTGTAATAGAGGCACATTATTATGACCTTTTTTAAGAAGTTTTTATACTTTTGGAAAATTTTGTAATGCGTTGTTTATGGTATGTTTCTGTGTCTTATGGATTGTCAGTATGGATTGCCCTCGGGTGCTAATAAAGACAACGTGACCTTGATTTTTAAGAGATTTATTGACCTTGACACACTGTAATGAATTTCTTTTTCACATTGTAGACATTGTTCACATCAGTAACTCCATAGTCTGCCCTAGAGTAAAAGAGAAAGAGAGAGATATTACAAAAGTGGTACTTTCTGACTATTATGAACAGCCTGTGGTAGATTTAGGGGCCGTTTACAATTAATTACATTAAATCACTCTGTTTAATTGTAAACCGTTAAAATAACATTTTTAATTCCAAAATGAGGGACACAATTTAATAAATTAAATGTGCAGAGTGATAAAGTCAAGTGACAACAATAGCTGCGTTTCTGTTACCTTTCAAATTGATTTTGCAAACTGAAAATGGAAAAAGGTTTTATGTTCACAATTCTAAAAATGAATATTTTGCAAAACTTCAATGTAAACATTTACAGGTCACTTGGCGTATGTAAAAGTTGACTATTCTTTAAAGAAGACAGAAGATGAGATTTTTATTTATTATTATTAAGAATTACAGAAGCTCCAGATTTTAAACCACAGAGAAATACCACAATTTATTAAGACCTCGAAGCCGATAGGTGGGAGAAACACATCATACACTTGCAAGAGGAAGATACTTTCCTTGCCATTAATACTTGGAAAACACATCTATGAAAAATATTACCGGTACTTTTTAGTCATAACGTCATTTAGAAATGTTTTGTGCAAATCTGCAATGGAAATCCGGCTAGTGTAGCTGCTGTTTGACATGCTTCTCGTATAAAAATGACTACAATTTTATTAGTAGCCACTTATTTCTATATACCTAGTATTCTGTAAGTGAGAAGTTAGTATTCGATTCCAAACATCATGTCTCTGAAAAGGGGAAAAATGTGGTTGTGTTTGGAAAAGGTGGGTGTCCCTTTAATTTTATCAGACTCTTGAAATGAGAAACAATAACAGGGTAACAGTTGGCCTGTGAGATTATAATCTGAGGCTGCAGAGAAATGAGAGCGTCGGAGGGGGCAGAGTGTTTTATATTCTCTCCCAGGCTGTGATGGTGATGCTCACAGTGCTGGCTGTTTTGTGTTGGTGTGAGGCGAGCTCTGCAGCACCACCTGATTTGACTTGGTAATGCGGCATTGATGAGTCTGGGGGGAAATCGGCCAGAGGAGCACAAATGCACTGCAAAACTGCAATGTTAAATATGCTGTCAGTTCTCTCTCAGGCACTGATAAAAAGAGAGAATGGAGGGAGAGGAAAAAGAGGAGAGGGCAAGGAGAGTGATATAGCTGTCAAGTGCACATGGCCGTCGCCGCCCGCCTCTTCTGACAGACGGGAATACACTGGCTAAAAGGTGTTGATTGGCAGCGACGTCAACGCTGTGTTTCTGCAATGCTTATATCTCTCCTTGAGAAATGATTAGCCACATCGGAGAAGGGAAACACTTTCACTGTTTAAAACATCGTGGTGGTGAGAGAATATTGAATATGTTCTTGAGGGATGAAAGCTGAGAGTGGAAATAAGGCCAAGCTATTAATTCCTCTGATGGTTTTTAAGAGCACAGTTTTATTGGTACTGTGGCCTTTCTTTGCACTCAATCTCACAAGCACAGTAGTTTCCTGAGGACGCTGGACGGTGAGGGTATTGGCCTTTACTAAAGGTAATTAACTTAAAGATTAGGTATAGTCAATTCCCAACACTTAGTTTATGGGTCAGTGACAAATAAAAATCTTTAAAACACATGTCAAGTCTTTGGAAAGGTTCTTGTTGGTTTCATATGGTTTTGAAAAACAGTTCTTCTATTTTTCAAGACAAGTTTACATTTTATTCACTACATGTTTACATACTACGGTTTTTGAAGAAAGTCTCTTATGCTCACCGATGCTTCATTTAATACATTTAAAGCAATAATATGATGAAATATTATCACAGTTTAAAACCGCTTTTGTATTTCAATATATTTTAAAATGTAATTTTATTTCTGTGATGGCAAAGCTGAATTAAAGCCTGAATAGCTGAATAGCTTTCCTGTAGCTCAATCAGTAGAGCATTGGTGTTTTTCAACGATAAGGTCATGGGTTCGATCCTAGGGAAAGCAAGACCTGATTTATCCAAAGCAAGACGCTTTGTATAAATGTAAATGTAAAGCCGTTACTTTAGTCTTCAGTATCACTTAATTAATCAAATATGTATTCTAGTAATATCTGAATTGGTGCTCAAAAAACATTTGTTTTTATTCTCTTGTGTTGTGTTGCTTAATATGATGAAAAGAAAGCAAAAATATTAAACAATATTTAAAATAGAAATCTTTAAATTTGAATCTTTTTTATCATTATAATTGACTTTACAGTGACGATTTAAAATTTAATTACACTTAATTCCTCTGCTAAACAATATTTACATATATTTTATATTTCTGCATCTTCATTACCATCATGAACTTCCCGCTTGATGCTGCCTCTGTTAATTCCAGATTCTGTACTGTCGGAGCAGATGCGGACTCAGTTAATATTAATGCACTCTGAACCCAAGAATGCCAGCATAGCTTTATCCCTGTGACTAGGTAGAAGAGGAGCAATAAAGCCTTGTCTGGATAAGGATCAATACAGGATATGACAGTCCTAATGTGATGTCTGAGCCTGAGAAAAGGATAAAGATAGAGGACTTAGATGGATGCAAACACAGTAGCAGCAGCACCATGACGTTACCACCCAACAGCTGCAGTGCTGTTTATTTAGTTGTTTGATAATGATGCTTGACCTTTCCATTCAAGTCTGCCTCTGAGCATTCACACACCCCTTTGCGGCGAATGTGTGTATTCGTGCCTGTGGTCTGAGGCCAAAAAAAGCTGCTTATTTGTGTGCGTGTGTGTCGTTGACGTTCCTGGTTGTTAGTGTTGATGAGCTCCTTGCTTCTCTCAGGCCTGTCCCTTCATGCTTTTCCAGTCCCAGGAGTGGATTGTTTCAAATTAGTATGCATTAGGTGGTTAGTGTGGAGCGTTTCATTATGCAAGATTGCACTAAACTGTCTATGTTATGATTAGCCAGTTTCCCCTAAATCAAAGTCAGGCACATGCTACTGCCTTAATCTCTTCATTTTCTCACAGGGAGCCGGTGGAGAGAATGAACGACCGAGGGAGGGAGGGAGGGGCTGAACGAAAGGATGGAGGAAATCAGGGGAAAAAATGGTGTCTGAAGGAGAGATAGTAAATCATCTGGCATTAGATGAGCTTGGGTAGTCTGTGCGGTTAGTGTTTCACACTGAGAGATCTGGGGTGTCCTGGTGTTTAATAAAAAAATGGGAAGGGTAAGAAATATGTGATGTTTTGTTCCATTAAGTGAGGCAAATGTTGCACCTGTGTGTCCCTGCGTTTCCACCGAACCGCCTTCATCCGTGAGTTCTCGTTGGCCGGTGCTGCAGTGCAGCCTTACCTAGAGGAGCCTATTATATCAAACCATGAATCATTTACACCACACGTGCCGTCTGCATTTTTAATGGGAGATTATTGCATTTCATAAACAGAGCTTTAAAAAATTCAAATCATATTGATCGGTGCTGAGAAGCACCAAGCTCGATTGTATCTTAGCCATTTCGCTCATCCCACTCCCCGCTGTTTCTCTCTGGGGTTGATTGACACACTTTTTTTTTTTCTCTCCCTCTCTCTCTCTAGCTTCTTCTCATTTAATCTATTAATTTGGTCTATCACGGCTTCATTTTGCGTTCAGTAGCTGTGTTGGCAGGCTCCATCATCAGCCACCCACGTGTAATGAGAGGACATTTTAACAATTAGCGCAGGTGAGAGACGGGGCTCTGTTTAAAATGGTGTCGGCAGCGGCAACGTGCCTCTTGTGCGGAGGTGTTGTGTTTCTGCGAGGTGTTTGGACAGGCACCGGGGTTAATGTGCTGGAAAAGAGTGATTTAGGTCAATGGTGGTGTCTACATCTGTCACTGAGAGAGAGAATGAGGAGGGAGGAAGGGGAAAAGAAAAGCTAGTGTGAAAGAATATGATAAGCTGACGCTCACGGCAAGCTGCAACGGTAACAAATAAGCAGTTTCACCTCTTTATAAGAGAGCAGACAGTTAAAACCTGAGCAAATGCAAAATGTACATCTCTCTTCTGTCTCGTCTCAGGAGTACGCTCCAGTTTCTGTGTAAATATCACGCTCGCTGATGAGGAAAAAGTACTTGGCTCTGCACAAGGGGATTAGAGCAGCTATTTTATCATTTATTAATGCATGTCTGTGTCTTCCACTGACTCGTGCTGTTTAACTTTCAAATAACGTCGTGCTGATTCAGAAACCATGGTATGATGTTATATTATTGTGAGTAATTGGTCTACATGTAAAGTAGATATGCATTCTGTGTCAAATCACTTTTTTGTGCCAATTTGTGTGAGCACCTAAAACCATTAATCAAATTTTCTGAGACAGTCCACCCGTCATGTTGCCCAAACCTGAAGGAACACAAGAGAATAAATTTTGAAGAATGTTGCTACCAAAACTTTTGGTTACCGTTGACTTTCATGGGATGGGGAAAAAACAAATATCAAAAGAATAATCAATACAAGTTTGGTTCAACTGACAGCATTTATAACATAATGGTAATTACAAAAAATAAAACGAAAGGTTTTTCTGTGGTCACAAAAATATGTTATACTGACACACAATGGGGCTATAATGTATAATTCATGTTAAAATACCATTTCATTAGTATGTAAATAATATGTGTGATAACATGATTAAGTGTGGGGATTTTAATTTTTTTATAGCGAGGCGTATGTGTCTGTTTCCATGGTGTTACCCATGACGATGAATTTACTAAATAGGTAAATAAAAAGTACAGTGGAGTTCACTTATCTCGACTCACGGTTAACTCACCAACCCTATTATGTTGATGTTTTTGAAGTGGAACCGCAAAACTCCCTATTTGTCTAAGCATTTTCTTTTGGGTTATGTCGATTCATTTATGTCGTCGAACCCTAATATCTCGAGCACAAAAGAGGGACAAATTCGCCACTTCACATGGTTATCTTGTGACTAATAATCGGACCTAGTTCACTGCGCATGTGCTGAGTTCGTGTGGTCGCTCTGTCAGTGACGCTTTACTCACAGTGGCGCGCAGCCACAAATGAACTTGCGGAAGTGGCGGAAAAATCAAGCCTTACAGATGCTATCTTGGAAGAGGAGGCGTAGGAGTTAGCATCACTGTCCAGGAATTCCCAGATTACATTGACAAAGACATCATTACTGATAGAAGCATTTGTTTAAGCAGACCATTAAAGGCAAAACGCAACAAAGCATTTTAGACTTTGTAAAGAAACCATAGTAACCGCGTGTACAATACTATTCAGAACTGTGTCCGAGCGAAATGACTGTTTTGAGCGAATGTTTATGTTTGTTGACTGTTTACACTGTGAGGGAAATTGTGTTTGCAGTGTTGGAGAATATAATTAAAGGTTTGTATCGAGAATCGAAGGTGTTTTTTATTGTATACTGGTAAATCTCTGCTGTTAGTTGGTGCACATATGCCTTTTGTTGTTAGCAAACATATACAGTGTATGTACATTTTTATAGCATGCCGATCGCTTCATCAAATAAATCGGCATATTGGCTGTTGGTTATCTCGATAAACTGTTATTTCGATGCTTTTTTGCAACCCCGAGGCCGTCGAGATAACCGGATTCCACTGTATATAAATGTCTATATTTTTCTTCGTTCAGTGCGCAATAGTTGTAGTAAATGATGCAATGATTTGCTTGTTTCTGCTAGTCTCTCCTAACATCTCTGTGCCTGTGATTAATATCGTTACGCTCGGCTCCAGTGGAATTATGGAGTTGTTATATGCCAGTTTGACATGACAGTTTAAAAACACTTTTCTGTCTCCGACTTCAAAACACTCTCACACCTTGCTCATCTTTCGAGTGGCCATTTTTAAACTCTGTGCGACTGACAGAAAGAAAATGTATGCGAGATCTGAAGTAAAGATTTTGTTCCACTCATATCCACCCCCCCCCCCCCCCCCCCCCCCCCCCCCCCCAAATGTTTTATTTTAAAAAAACGTTTTTAAATGTAAAATAAAACCGTCATTTTAACTATAAAATCTTGTCTATTTTTTTCTCTTGTGTAGTTGACTATTGTTTTCAGTGTCGACTTGTCGCAATAAAATAAAAACCAGGATTTGTTTCTGGATGTAAATGTAGGAGAATGCATGAAAAGCTTGTTTGTCATCTTGTTTTTTATTTATGAGTAGCGATAGGCCAGTCACTTAACATGACCTCTCATTTGAAACAATTTTCAGTCGCTTTGCATTTAAACAATTACTTCGAAGTGTAATAGATGCATTTTGGCTTGTTTTGCATGGAAATATGAAGCATGCAGCAAACGCACTTCCCACTCAACCAAATTATTGTGTATAATAATTATCCTGTGTGATCTCGAGTTCATAAGCTGTTGTTGCAATGCTAATAGAAGGCTTTTTGCCGTTTACTTTTGTTTTTTTTCTACAATAGTGTCAGCAGCCTTAACTGCGACCTCTTCCACTCTGGTATTTCGCAGGCTGTCCCTTCAGAGCGGCCCATTTTTGACCGTGCCAGCAGTGATTAATAGGGGCACGGGCTACGCAGTATAAAACTGGATTTACATGGAAGCTTTTGGCGCACACAAGTGGATTAGCTGGCTTTAGAGGTGAACGGACGTAATTGATTCTGATGTGTTTTTTTGCCAAACACCAGTGGAAAAAAACAGAGTTTGACCAGGTGCAGTGACCCCTTCTGCCTTTTTTCACTGTGGCTGCCCACGTCATGTGGTCATGGATGCAGCACAGCCCTGAGGGGCAGTGGTCGTCCTGTCTAACCTCTGCGTTTGAATTACATTTGTGTGTGTTTGTTCAGGGTGGGTGGTGAGATGGTTGCATACACGACTATGACTGAACCGGACTCTTCTAGTGACAGCTGTGTGGGCTCCGAACAAATAGCTGCCTTCTTTTCTGAGCATGAGCCCTGCCCCCTTCCTTTACACACAGTGTCACATCTGTAACACTGGGGGGTGGCAGGGCCTTTCAGCTGTCACGTTGCCGTTCAGCCGAGGATCCTCTTGGGGCTCGGAGATTGATGCATTTATTTATCTCTTTATCTTAATCAGTGATATTAAGAGGGGAAGGTAATTAATTGGCTCTGACTCTATTGGACAGGACGTGGCGAGGTGTCTGCAGGCGGCCTGGTGACACGACGTTCTGGGCGGGGCAAACCACAGTATCCATGTAAGTAATAGGCTCTCATTGGTTCTAGTAGGTGCAATGATTCTGTTTCCTGTTGGGATGGGAATTGTGCTGAATTTAGTGATTCTGATTCTGAATTTGTGTTTTTGAGGTAGAAATATTGATAAAATCTGTTTCTGGTTTTAACCTAAAACAGGTCCTGCAGCATAAAGGCACCAGAAATTCAGTAGTAGTAGTAATGATAATAATAATACCGGAATTAAATTAATTGGTTATAATTAAAGAAAATGTGTATATTCTATCCCCAAACCCTTCACCTATGTAAAACCCTTACAGAAAACGTGCATTTTTTACATTTATAAAAATACAGTAATACCTTGGTTTACGAGTGACTTTGTATACGAGCAAATCGGTGTACGAGCATTGTATCAGAGCGCGAGAAAAACTTTCCCTTCACCCACGTGCATTTTTTTGTGGTAAAGTCCTAACGCTCAGCATCTTCGCACGCATTTTTTGTACAGTACATCATATAGACAATGGCCCCCAAGATGAGTAAGAAAGAAGGTACGAAAAAGGAGATGATAACTGTGGAATTGAAAAAAGAAATTATCGATGAGCATGAACGAGATGCACGTGTTTCAGATCTGGCAAATATTAACAATAGTTCGATGTCCACAATCTGTATGATATTAAACAAAAAAGATGAAATCAAAAGGTTCTTTGTAAAAGTTGAACGCAAAGGATGTTGAAAAAGTGTCTAGAAAACATAAATTAAGTGATTCAGTTAGGGATAGTGATAGTGAACGTCAGTCAAGAGAGAGAACTCCAGACATTTTACCAGAAGTTCTCATGAAGGGAGATTCTCTCTCTAACAGTAACCCCCTCCTCTCGTCTCCGTCATGCCAGCAGCGACGCTACGCAAAGGTAAAGTGCGCGTTATAGTATATTACAGCACGTTACAGCGTAGCGTAAAATTACAAGTATTTTTAACGTTTTTTTTTTTATATGAGATGTTAATGTTTATAATTTTAACTATAATTAATAGGGTAAAAAAAAAAGTTAAAATGGGCATTTATGGTCGTGTGGAACGAATCAAGTGATTTTTATTACATTCTTATGGGAAAAATTGTTTTGGTGTACGAGAATTGAGTTACGAGCTCGCTCTTGGAACAAATTAAACTTGTAAACCGAGATGTTACTGTATATTCCTGTCCTTGTAAATGTAGGGAATACCTAGACCACACACACACACAAATATATATACATACATATTGGTTTAAATAGATTTTAATTGGTCTCAGTTTATTGATTCCTGACACAACCAGTCAGTATCTACACTGTCTCATGAGCCTTAAAGCCATAAAACACAGTAACAACAAATTCTTGATTTTTTTTTTTAGTCAGACATTATGACATTAATGTATATGAGTGTATAAATAAGTATTTTTGATTCACTAAC
The DNA here is from genome assembly GCA_037043235.1 of Rhodeus uyekii. Classification (NCBI taxonomy): domain Eukaryota; kingdom Metazoa; phylum Chordata; class Actinopteri; order Cypriniformes; family Acheilognathidae; genus Rhodeus; species Rhodeus uyekii. The sequence goes on from JAWRVZ010000034.1 coordinate 3,391,421, forward strand.
ATGGAACCAGAGTCAGACTCGGAGTCGTTTGTTCAGGAATTGGACTGTTTGTCACCCTGTATATTTTGTTTAGATTTAGTTGCAATACGGTGGTTGTAGATGCTGTTGGCGTATTTAAGTCATAAAAATCCTTCGGTTCCTGTATTATTTTTACTTTATTCCTAAACATTCGCAAGCAGCATAATATCTTAATGTCTGGAGGCATTGACTCCCTTCAGTGTGTCCATTCCACTGTTTCCTCTCCATTTTTCTCCCTGTCAGTTTATTACAGCCAAGTAGTTGCCTGTGCTGTTTGATTCCTACAGCAGGCAAGGACTGTCAACGCTGATGAAACGGTCTCCTCTAGTTTGCTGCTCAGCATCTGTGTTTACTCGTCTGTCATACTGTGCACTGCTAGGGAAGAGAGAGCGACAAGAGGGGGCGAGAGACAAGAGTTTGAGCAGAGGGCAGGACATCTCCATCTCTCCTGGATTCTTATCAACAGAGAAGTGGATGACTCATATGAAGTGCAAGTATGTGTGTGTGATAACCCTGCTTCAGCCCAATGTAGTCAAAATTCTGAATGTGACATGTCATCAGAACTGAAGTACTTGGATCATTTAATTATCCTTGCATCATCTTCTGAATATATTTATCCTAACATTTTGTCTCTTGTTGAAGTGTTAGCAGAAGGTACCTTTGATAACTTTTTGGGCTAAATAAAATGTATTACTAAATAATTACTAAATAAAATAATAATAATCCCCAAAAAGCGCACCCATCTGTCATGACAGTAATCAGAAGATCTTGCCTTCTGAAGCAAAGAGATGCATTTTTGTAAGAAAACTATCCATATTTGTGACTTTATAAACCATAATCACTGTATACCTATGATGGCTTATATTAAAACAATTATTGAAATTATTTTCAACCCTTTATACTTTAAAATGAAAATTTTTACGTTACATTTACTTTAAGCCGGGTGCACACTGCGATTTTATAATAGTCCTTTATGACTGTTGCTTGTCAGACTGTAAAAACATGATCCCTGCTGTAAACCATGTCAGACTGCGGTATCTCAGATGTCATTTAATATCAAACTGTACGGCAGTCAAGGCGTTATAAATGGACACACGCAAGAAGAATCGTCCGGAGTTTTTAATCAAGCGGTGACTCATTCAGGATAGAAATGGTGGCTAGCAAACAAAAACAATCTCTAGCGTTAATTTTGATCATGACTTCACTTGAAAAGAAAACTAGTCTGACGATGTGTTTGGAGCAAGTGTTGATTTGTTGTCGTCTCGCTAATTGCGTCAGCAGGTTTGGGTTCCTATTGGTTTTTGACTTTACAGTTGTCGCAGGAGAAGGCACACTACAGGGCTGTGTGTCAAATCGTCTCACAGAATTTCATCTGAGGTCAAATTTAATCGCAATGGTCATTAATCAGCCGTTGTTGAATATGCCAAGGAATGGCGTGTCCAAATCGTGGCCGAAAGCATACAGTGTGAACCTGGCTTTTAGAATTTTAGCCGTAACATTAAAATAAGTCGAATTTTAAGATATCATATTATATATTATATTAGGCTTAATTTCACACATCCATTGCTAGTGCAAGCCACGTTTTTTAACCAAGGAAAACAACCACAGTTACAGTGAGGGAGGGGTGGAAAGATTAAACACTTGAAGTACTTTATTTGTCCATTGAGGAAAACTAATAAGTGTTCTGAAACGGCGTCACAGATGAACCTGTAATTTCAGCGGGTTGTTGGAGAATTCAGGTGATGCATTTGACTTAGCCCTCAAGCTTAATGGAGAAAAATCACTCTCTGCTATTTTTAAGCACAGCAGTTGGTAGAGGTGTAATTTTAAACTTGCAATTTTGAAAAGAGGAGAAAAAAGTCCCTTCATCCAAAATGCAGAGGACCACTTTGCCAAAAGGGTGACTGGAGGGTGTAATGTATTCACAACCACTCCCAGAACAAGCATTATTTTACCTGGGCTTAATTGAGGGTGAACTCCCCTGACACGGGCTCTTGTGTGCTGAATCCTGTCAGAAATAAAGCTCCTTTAGGCCACTGAAGGGACTGGAAAGGATATTATTAAGTTGGCCGTTATACCGGCCGGATCCTTCCTTTTATGTTATCTTGATCATCTTTACCTGAGCCTGTCTGGAAACCCAGCTCTGGAGTTGCTCTGAAATAGATGTGCTAGTGCAGTTATCACAGAGAGAGACAGCAAACATCTGAAAAGAGAAATAGAGGGAGGCGATGGGGGAGGACAGCAGACAGAAGGTTTTGACACCCATTGTTTAGGTGGAAAGAGGGAAAACAGACAGTGGAGTCCAGGGCAGGAAGGGGAAGAGCTCTCATTGGTCCGTGGGTGTTTGTCTCCTGCTGCCCGCCTGATATCTGAACAAACCCTCTGAAATTATTGATGTTCGGCTGTGTGCTCTTTTTGCTGTGGTCTCAATATTGATCTAAATTGCATAGAATGTAAAAGTATGATTCCTTCTCCTGATGCTAATTACATTTGCTGCTAATCGTTAAATGAGTGACGATGGGAGATGTTGTGACAGGTGCTATGTTCTTTGTCATAACCCCAACTGCTGTGTTTAATCAAGTGGGTCCTGCGGGTATCGGCCTCGGGCCACGGCTATCCCAGCATCCCACTGGAGAGTGGCAGATTAGGTGTCAGTTGCAGGGATAGCGAGGTGCTGATGAGAGTTCATGGGATTGATGGGCTCATATGGTTAACCCCCAAGAAAAGGGTAAATGCACACACTATATTTTATTTGTATACCTCTCTGTATTTGCAGAAGAGGATGTTTTTGCGAACACTTTGATATGCTGATAGTTAAGCAGTGAATTATTCCCTCCTGAATCACTGTTATTACTTCAGGGATGTTCACACAGCAAACAAAGGCAAAGCGATCAGAAGTCATTTCTTTTCAACAAAAGTTATCAGTTTAAGGCAGTGTGAGAGACAAATTGTTGGCAGTGCAACCAAAGTTGAGGAGTTGTTTATTGATTTGTATTTTCAGATTGTCAAGCTTGGTTTGATTCCAATTAAATAGACATTATAACTAAAATTAATGAAATGACTCTTACATGTAGAAAAATCTCTCTTTTTCCTTTTTCCTTTCAAGAATCACATTACTGGTGGAGTTAGAGTTGGGCTCAAAGTATGGCTCGTGAGAGTATTATGACTAAATTAGTTGTCGTGTGTATATATATTTTTTTGTCACCTAAAAGAACTGACTCTTAAGAGTCATTTGTTTCAGGATTTAGGCTACAGGAGTTTCCCTGTTTATTTTTTAAATTCAACACAACGAACCGCCTCTCAAGAGTCATTTGTTCAAGAATTTGACTACATTGGTTGCATTGTATGCTTTTGATTTCACTAAAATGCACCAGCTCGTAAGAGTCACATGTCTGTGAATTAGACTACACTGGTCACGTTGTTTGTTTGGTTCTGCATGCAGCTTTTAAGATGACTCAATTGAAAGACTTCTAATTTGGTATGTTACAATATTATTAAAGACCTACTCACTCTAGGCAGGGTTGTCTTGCACCGTGCCCTGGCGTGATTGTCCCCTTTCCCCTTGCACTTAATGTTCCGGGCCGAAGCACACTTGCGTCATTTACGATGCAATCTTTTGTTTTAAAGAAAACAGGGCTAAGAGCACTTTCACTAATTGGATGCCTAATAGATTAGTCATTAATGCCGCACAAAGATTTTTGGTTGATTGTGCTACACATATCACATGATGTTTTACGGAGGCAGCTGACTTTGATGGAGGAATTTGCTGCTTTATTCTCAAACTAAAATTCCTGTTAATCAAAAAGGGGACAAACTAAATATACACAACTTACTCGAATTAACAGAAAAGTTTACAATGCAAGTAGTAATAGAAGATGTTTGCTGTTGTAATGATGACAGAAGCGCACACAAGAATAGTAGCTTTTCCAGCGAGGTTAGCGATCAAGTGTACAGATTGCCGCCTGATCCCAGTCGTACAGTCTTGAAGAGGTGGGATCAGGCGCCTGATCTCTAGCACCCGATCCCACCTTTTCAAGCTATGGTATGGAGCACACTAGCCAAACATACCAGACTTTGGGAGTACACCCTAGCTTAACTTCATAAAAACACAATAACATCAGAGCCTATTTATGTTTTCTCAGCACTGAGGTTTGGATATCGATACAATAGGTGGAGACATACGGTACAAGATGGTGTGTGTTTTAAGTGGGTAATTTATGAAGGAATGCTCTTTAGAGGAAAAAGCCAGAGGGTTGAGGTCATGGTGAGGAATTCCTCTCTGCATTTAGAGCCATTTCATTCATAATCTCTCTCTGTAGCTCTCATCCCCATGCTGGATTATGCTGAATAGGCTTATGTTACACAAAGCATGTTGGAGCCTGTGTTCAGAAAGAATTCCACAGAGGTGACAGGTCCAGTGTTTTGGATATTTAATTGAAGATTCGAATTCCTTTAATTAGCCAGCTGCAGTATGTTCCCCATCTGCCACTGTGCTTCACCCTAAGAGATGGCTGATGGGGGAGGGAGGAAGGCCACAGCTCTCGTCTACTAGAGAGAATAAGAGGAGGGAGGTACAAGGGTTAGCTGTAAAGTGAAAAGAGAGTGACGGATGGTGAGAGAACCAGCAGAGAAAGGGCGACTGAATGGCAGGAAGTATTTTTGGGGATGTTTTGTTGGAGCTCTTCCTGATCAGACAATCAGATTAAATCCTTGTGTTTTTATCAAAAGGACGAAGAGTGTCAGCACTGGTGCCTTGACTCATTTTATTTTATTTTTAAATGGAGGATGTGCGCATCTACAAAGCATTAGCAGTTTTTAAAAACTTAAATGCTGTAAAATAATAATGCAATGAATTAAATTTATTTTATTTCACCCCAGTCTGGTTACACAATAGCGATTTACACTAAAATCTACATTTTTATTTAATTATTATAATTTGATTTAATTTAATTGGAATGCATATGTCAGTAGTAGTACCATATCGGTTATCAATTGATATAAACATTTATTTATTCATCAATATTTTTAGATATTGGATAATTAATCATGTTAATTAATGTTACTTTACCCTATTTTTACCTTTAGATTATCTTTGCTGTCAACTAATGCTCACTTAAAATTCACTTTTAAATATAATTGATCAAATCTAAATAAATTTCCATTTCTCTTTCCATACATTAAAATATTGTTAAATGTACTTTTAGCATTCAAAATGATTATCACTTTTTACTGTTTTTTTTTATTTATATTTTTGGTACCTTTGATCATAACATGAAAATATTTATTGGCTTATATCTTGCATACGGCTCGTCTCTGAATAATTTCCTCTTTGTTGTCCTCCCATCTCTTCATATTACAAATAAACAACCTGCATTAGGATCATCAGAACTTTGCTTTATCTGGCTTTTGCTCTAGTCATTTACACGTTGGACCACAGAAACGCTGGCTTTAGTATGAGTAACCCAAGTTGTGTTAAGTAAGCGTTATGTAGCCTAAATGTTATTTCCCAAGGCACTTTGAGTGTTAACCTACCGTGAAGTACTGTGATGACTCCAGAGCCTTACCCACACACATTCAAATGCACACCAACTGTTCAGCCAAGCAATCAGCACACATACTGCTCAGCATTAATGATGTTTGCTTGTGAGATTCAAGTGGACTACGGTCCCTCATAAAGTCACTTGGGCTAAAATCTGCTCGGTCTTGCAGCATTTTAATTCAGACATGCTGTGATAGTTGGGTGCTCTGATTGAGATTCACACAAGCTATAGTCTGACGCAGTGTTCGTTTGCATGCGAGCCCTATTTCCTTTTTATGCAGCCGAGTCAATAGCTTGCATAAAAGAGTCTGGAGTGGTTTGCAGTCTGTGCCGTCTCTGTGTGGATGATTGTGTTAACGTGTCTCTTCCGGGCCTCGCTCTGTGATTGTGATAGAAAATAGCACTGTGAGGAAATGGAGCTGACCTTGTATCAGTCTCCTCTGTAGCCGGGGTGATGTATAGGCTCAGCGCACAGGCTGGCAGTAAGTGAAAGCCATGTTTTTATTTTCCTGCAGAGGGCACCGTGTCAAGGCGCATAAGCGGGTTCATTTCTTCCCCCTCCGTCTCTGCTGCCGTGGAATGTTAAATGTCAGCCATCGGACCAGTGTGGTAGAGCACTGATATTAGCCTGGATTGAATAAGCATCGGCCCGAGCGATGATTTGAATTTATTTGCAGCGTGAGGCACTGGTGTAGGAGAGGGTCAGGCTCTGTGGACTGTGGAACTGTGTTTGAATGATTTGGAACAGTTCTCGTCTGTCTTGTCTTTTTTCCTGTTTATTTTTAAGGCCAATTTGTAATTGTCAAATGGGAAATTGTCTGCCGTATGTCGTGGTGGTATTAAATTAAATGGCATGACTATGAACAATTTAAACAAGACTATATATAAGTGCACTTATTTGATTTTGATGACATTTGGCATAAATATTGGTCATAAAAGGCCTTCATCTAAGTGTCGTTTAGCATAACAATAGGTCGTTGTTTTTTTCCCATGGATAACATTTGTTTTTTTGAGAGATGTGCTTGCTAAGGCAACTTGGTGTTGCTCATACTTAAACTTGGGGATTTCAGCAAACCCTTAACCTTGACTGTTACAATTGTACTACATCCCTCACAGTTTGTACCGTGAAGATAAGTGATGCCTTGAATGTGATGCAGACTTTATCTACACATTACTTGACCTTTTAAGATCACTACTGATAATAATACATTGTTTCTACAGCCCTTAAAAAAAAGAAAAAAAAGAATACAGAATAATGATTAAAAAATAATGTGTTTGAATCTCAGTTTGGTTCTCACTATCTTTTCCATTCACATCTGTGGTTCCTATAATAATAATAATAATTTGAAAGTGTTGTAAAATGTGTAATATAAACTGTATTTGCAATTTGTATGGTTCTATGGTTTCTATAATAATAATAATAATAATAATTTGATATATTATAGTGCATAATGTATTTGCAATTTGTATTAATATTAAATTAATTATTTTGTATTATAAATTACAGTATGTAATATTAGAAGTAATAACACAATAAATAATATTAGTTCAGTAAAATAAGAAATACCATAATTAAGACTATTTTGAAATTGAGTCAGTAATCTACTGCCCAAAACACACTAGCAATATGCTAAAAAATTTCCGAACACTAGTAACCACATAACAACGCCCTGGAATCCACCCATACCCTAACATCATGGTGTTGAGTTTTGCACTACTGCTTTTTAATAAGTCTCTTGCCAGTTCTGAGAGAGGAGAGCGGGTTTTGCTTTGTGAAAAGCTAGCATACATGCTGTTTTCGAAGTATCATTGAGTATGGACATTCTCAGTTTCGTCTGTCATCAGAGCTTATTTGTGTTTTTGAGTGTTGGGTTATCATCTCGTAGCCACCAGCATTTGGAAATTATGAATAATTTCCTGTCACCATCTAAGACAGAATAACTAAGCGAACATGACGCCTCTTTCTCAGAGAAAAAGAAGAGGGAGGCTGGTGGATTGCAGGACTGTGTGTCGTTGTGCGCTGATGGATGTGCAAGGCTCACTGCTCAGAGGGCTTGCTTAATAGGGAGCGGTAGGCTTGTCGTGGCACTTCTCTCTCTCAGATGGGAAAGACGAGGAGCCATGCTCGGCTAAGCACAGAACAGGCAGTCCATTTCACAAAGGTTAGAGCTGCCCCATAATACAGGCTAATTAGCAGGTAATCTGTTTTCTTTCCATCAGATTCTCCCAGGTCAACAGTGACCAAAGTGCACATCTCCAATATAAGGTTATATAGCTGTCGTTGGGGTTACAGTTTTTTCTTTTGAATGTTTTTTTTCTTGACAAACTTCAGAGATGCTCTGCAACCTGTGGGCAAACTGAGGCCACTGGCTGTTGTCTAAAAAAGCCGCCAGTAGCTTTTGTCCGAGAGCATTAGCATTAAATCACATTGATCTAGTTAAAGCAGGAGCATTTAAACCTATAATCCCAGCCACCAGCCTGGAAAAGGATGCTAAGCTTTTTTTAAAGCACAATCTAAATTGCATTTCTGAATAATGTACGTTTTCTAGCGGCTACTGGATTGAAATAAGAGGTAGCACAGAGACAGTACTGCAGCGCTGCTAAGTGCTTGAAAATGTCACTAAAGCAGTGTTACGGGAATGAATGGATGGCTGATATAATGGTGTTTGACATGAGAGCCTTAGTCATGAGAGCTGTCAGTAGAGTTTGAAATCAGCCAGAGAAGCAGGGGCCGCAGCAGGCGGGGAGGTGAAGAATTTTCAAAGCTGATTCTGAAGAGGAAGTAAAAGAGACAGTTTAGAGAGAAAAAGGGAGATGAGTTGCATAATGAGATTGAAGCTGCTTTAAAAAAGGTCAGTTGTTTTCAGCCGTTTGTAGTCATTCACAGACTCGCTGTTGAGGTTTAATTCATCAAAGTGCTTCCAGGCATTTCTACTATTTACTTTTGTAATTCACCCAAAGATGAACATTCTGTTATCATTTACTCACCCTTTTGACATCACAAACCTGTATGACTTTCATTGGAAACACAAATGGAGAAATTTTAAAGACTGCAATTATTAAAAAGAGAGATTTGAGCATTAAAGCTTCATAGGCTTCACTTTTGTGAAGCTTCCCCATCACAAAAGTGCTACATTTAAATTCTTTTTAAGTTGTATAGCTTCGGTGAGAAACAGATCATTTGTTACTCATTGAAAATATTGGTGTCCATGACACTGTGTTGGATTCGTAAATGAATCATTCTTTTGATTCAGATCTTTTTAATGAAAAAGTTCACAAAACTCAAATAGCAAAGTTATCAGTCTGTTGCTAAAATGTATATAATGAAATATTATGTAGCTTTCAATTAAGTTGCGGTTGAAAACCAGTTTCTATGCTCCTGAATATTTCTGTGTATGTGCAATTTCTTAACTATAAAGTTACAACCTGTGTAAAAAAAAAAAGCTGGGAGTTTTAGTGTGAGTGCATAAAGGAAAGTCTGCTTCATAATACAATGTTAAAAGCCATCTTTGTGGGAAAACGTGTCATCCCTGCCTTATGGTTGCTTGGAATTTCAAGGGGAATCAGATAAACCTGTTTAGACGTAGGTCAGATGTCAAGATATCGGATATGTATTAGATTTAAAACCACATTTGGAAGTGGCTCAGAACGGTTGCGGAATGTTGTGTGGATTTGTGTGTTTACACATGTGCACCAAATTTGATCTGTGTGTCCGTTTTTTTTGTACCAGTGTAAACACAGCCAGAGTCATACAGTTTTGAAGCATGAGGATGAACTTTTCCTTTAATACATCCCCTTGATCTCATTGGACCTCATGAGGAAATCCAAGTCAGCGAATTTCTGTGTAAATTAATTTCTTGCAAAACCATCAATGCATAAATAGTTCCATTTATTCATGCGTCATTGTATGCGAGAATGGTTTTACCCTGAATATTCTGTTTTCAAATACGTCACATAGGGTAAATGTGATGTGAATTCTTTTATATGTAGTCGATCGTTCATTTTTTTTCTGCTCCTTCCATGACAAATCGATGACGGGCTGAACAAAAGCAAACCAGCTAATCGGTGATGAAATATTCAAAATATGACCCACTCTAATCAAGGCTTAAGCTAGCTTTCTATCTCAGTCTCTCTGAGTCAGGTTATTTTCCATTTTCTGTGTGCATGGCTGTGTTCGACGGCCATGTTGCTGTGGATCAATATCAAGTGATGGCTGGAGGAAGAAAGAGGCTGTGTTCAGAATAGAATACTAGCTCACTGCTTACACCACTGAATACTGCACAGTATGACCTATACTGCTGTTTTTTTTACAAATAGTAAGTGAAACAATAGGCATTATTCCATGATGTAAACAGTAGTGTGCTACATTGTAGTCATACATGTTTTTCCTCATTACTGTTAGGTTTCTTTTTTTTCTTTTTCAATTTTATGTAAAAATGGTAAATACTTTATGGTACATCTATTGCTTTGAAAGTGTGATGAGAAATGAAATGGTCAAGAGCATTGCATTATGAAATAGTTTCCCACACAATATGCCTTTTTATATATATTTTTTTGCAAGAGTAGGTCATCTGGAGATTCTATGCATACTGAAAATGTGTGTACTGTGCATAACTATACGTACTTCATCCATAATATGACAATATGGTGGTGTTTAGAACATAGCCACAATTAGTGCTTAAAGGGATGGTTCATCCAAATATTAAAACTGACATTTTATACACACCCTCATGTCTTTCCAAACAGAATGCTGGTAACCTAACAGTAGGCCCTATTGATTTATGTTGTATAGAAAAAAGAAAAAGAAAAACACTGTTCCTCAGAAGAAAGTCAGTAATACAGGTTTGGATTTTTTGGGTGAACTGTCCATTTAAGCATCATGTGTTGTTGAATCAACTATATCTGAACCGAGAGAGAAACACACACAGACAGACGTGAGCATGCAGCTGTTTATGAGGAAAAAGCCCAATGTTTTAATACAGTGATCTAATCCTGTGAGTTAATAACCTTTATCTGTAGTAATTGCAGCCGGCTAAATGCTCTAATTCTGTGGAACAGATGTCCCAGAGGCTCAGAGACTGCTGAGCAGACCAACGGCCATGTCACAGCCGTGTGTTGGGGAAACAGCGCTTTATTTTTTTTTTTAAACTGTATTAAATCAAAGTAGACCATATGCTCGGACACACACAACAAATCCAACGCATACGCAACCGGCGAATGTTTTCCTCCCACTTTTGGTCAAGGGCTTGCTAAATATTACCTTAGTACAATATAAACACGCACACAAACACAGATAAAGGGAACACTGTCTCTCCTGTGTGAAATGTTTGGGATTAGCAGTAAGTGTGTTTCAGTCCTCATAAATCAGCCCTTCCAGCTGCTTTCTGTTTTCACTCTGAAAGGCTTGCGAGTGCTCGGATTCTCCACCGAGCGACAATGCTGAATGTAAAATGTCAATGTTTTTGAACAGGTGCTGTGAGGCAAGGTCCTGATGTTTTTATTTCCACAGCAGGCTGGGAGGGAGAGCTGCTTAAGGAGCAGGATGGGAGTTAAAGGCGCATGGAGGAGGGATAGAAATCTGTGTGTGTGTTTAAGGTGGCAGAGGGGTGGGGGGAGGCAAATCAAGTCTCTAAAGGGAGTTCATGTTTGGATTCATTTCTAAAGCGCAAATCAAGTGGCTGTGAAAACGTCCGTTGTTTAACTTGCATGCTGTTCTTTTCTTCTATTTCCCCCCCTCATTGTTTATGACAGCAGTAGACATTTTTAAATAAATCATCAGCGTTAATTCCAGGTGACGCATTAATCTTCAGTTTGTTTCCTCGTGTGCATAAAGCCCCGATGGCTAGATGCTGTTTCTTCATTTATTGCCTGCTTTTATTCACTAGCTCACTCATGCATTCATGATTTATTTCCTTCCTTTCTTTTCTTTTGTCTACTTTTTGCTTCCCCCAGAGTGTGATATTCTGAATGCCTGTAAAGAGGGCTGCAGGTCCTCTGAGACGCAGTCGAGGTTAGTCAGCATTACAGCTGTAAATCCAGCTGTTTCTTTTCTAACAACATCTTGTTTTCCACCTCCGATACCAACAGCACACCTATATGATGCTTCCTAGTATTCCCCTTTGTTTGAATCAATTACCACATACGATCTCCTCATCATCCCATAAAGCGGTGTTTCCCAAACGCTTTTGAAGAATCTCTTCATAGACAACAAGCCAAAAACATGCTCCTTTTTAATCATATTAAACTGATGATGTTTTTGTTTGAATTAATGAATTTATAATCATATTGTACTAGATATTTAGCATAGTTTTGCTTTAAGTACACTTTTTTTTGTTGTTGTTGGTATAATTATTTTTAATCTTTTGACAAACTTAAAATGTTTATTTTAAAGTAATTTCCTCCCCTGCTTTTTTTATGCAGTGTTCACACGTATACACAGTTGAATCACATTTTTTCTAATACGTACTCGTAATTGTTTTTTTGAACAATTTTGAACTTGTATCACCATGAACAATTTTTTATAAAAACTTTTCGTCCCTAAAAATAGCTTGTACAGCATTGGTTTATGAAATATTTTTTTTATAAGTTAATAGATCCAGACAATACAAAAAGCATTATGTCATTGAGCCATTTTATCATGTAATTTGATCAGTTAAAGCAAATTCTTTCTCGGTAGTGCCTTGAACCTGTTCCCACTGTGGTAGCCCTGTTTGGGAATCACTGCTTTAAACCACCATCATGCTAACAGTGACTTATGTGTGTCCTTGTAATAATGTTTGATTGACCCTCCCCTGTACCGTACCACTGCTGTCCATTCTCAATGCCACCCACATCACATACATGCCGACCCTTGTGTGATGCATGTGATTGTTTTGATGTGACCCTCCTGTTAGCTAGTTGAAATTGTGACAGGCTGCATCAGAGGATGCAAATGACGGTAATAAATCCAACAATGATATTGAGGCAGTGCCTCTTAAAGCACCAGAGCGGCTTACTTAATGGGTTTGATAATTGGCTTTCTGCTGGCTACGTCTCCCTTTTTTCTCGTTACACCTCCCTCTCTTTCTCTCGGTATCTTCTCCTTTTTTTGCTTTTACTTTGCTTCATTGTAGGGATGGGCAAATGAGTGGAATAAAATACTTCAAATACTTGGTTGAATTATGAATTCAAGTACCCTATCTTTCAAAATGACTAAAAATCACCTCCCTTTTTAAAGGTACAAGATGGTTAAATGAAAAATCCTTCTTCCAAAACGTGTTTTTGTCTTACCCTGATTTACTATGGTAAGCCTATTATAGGTGTTTATATTATCGACCTGACAGGATGGTTTTAGTGGGAAATTGTTTGCGTACATTTGCATTTGTGTGTCTCGTCATATCCACAAAGAGAGAGAAGATGCTGAAGGCATACGTTAGTTGTCACAGCGAGTGAGAAAGGTTGACACGAAGCATGCTAATTCTCGAACCGCTGCTGAGCAGAGAAGACTCTGCTGGCAAAAAGAGAATGTGACTGAGCTCGTAATAAAATTAGAATCAATACTGGCTTGGCTTTTCGGAAATGGCGAAAGTCAGTGGGATTCAGTGCTGTTTTGGGACCCGGTGTAATTTAATCCTTTGGACAAACACAGTTTAAATGTTCTTCAAAATATTGTCTTTTGTGTTCTACAGATGAACATTATAAAGGTTTGCAACAACGTGAGGAAGAATAAATAATAAGAGAACTTTAATTTGATGGTGAACTATTCCTTTAAAGGGGCTCTATTATGCCTGAAATGTTTAAATGCAGAATATGTTTATGAATATGCAGATGAGCTCCTCTATCCAGCTTTTACATCTCCTGCTTCTACTACTCTACCAAAAACTAAAACATCTGTTTGGTTTTTATTGTCATCTCTATCGCTGTCATGCTCATGTGACATTGCAATTCTTCATCATCATGAAAGGTTTTTATTTTTTAATTATCTGCATGCATTTTAAAGCCATACTACCATATTTTCCGCACTATAAGGCGCACCTAAAAGACTTACATTTTCTCAGAAATCGGCTGTGCGCCTTATAATCCGGTGCACCTTATCTGTGGGCTGAGTTCCAAAATCTATAAAATTGTTTTTGTGTGATTTTGATAAGCGCTCAGCTTGATTGTTTTGCTTCTGTTACCTTTTTTGTAGACCATATGTTTTAGTATGCGCCTTATAATCCGGTGCACCTTATGGTGCGGAAAATACGGTAGTCTAATCTTCTGATATATGGTTTTCGGAGCACACACACACCTGTAGCGTGGGCTCAGAACGCTCGATGTCAGACGGTTAAGTTCTCTTTCACGTCTTATTCAAATTAAACTGTCAAACATACACAAGGTTATGTAAAAAAAAACACACACAAAGTTCACATAAACACTGTTGGTTATGTCTGTGATTGCAGCGTAATGTACTGTACCTATCGCTGAATATGCTGTTAATATGACTCAAAACAGAAAATCTCTCTCTGCTCTTGAATCAATAAGTGTAGTAGCTTTAATAAGAGTCAATTCCTTACTTGAATGCTGCTGTTAAATTTTCTGGCGAGGAGATAAACATGGCAGACTGTGTACAGGGCAGGGCAGAGGTTGTAAGCATTTGTTACGTCACAAAAGCTACAAATCTGCTAATGACTTGTTCTGAGACACTGCTTATGATTTATGAGTATTAAAAAAAATTGAGTGGGTGGATTTTTACCATTATAGGGTGGTTGTGCGCTCACGTCGACACACATTTATGTTCAAACGCCATTTAAAAGTGAATTTTGCATAATTGGTCCCCTTTAACCTTCTTGCTTTGAAATTAATTTAAGATGGCTTCTCCGTGTCTTCTCTAACATCTGTGCTAAAGAAGGCCCCATTGCATGTAATTTCTTAACCGATAGCATGCAGATATGTGAGAAATCTGTTGTGACACGAAGACAGGCTACGGAGACAACTGTCATGATGTCTTTGCTTGAGATTTTCACAATCGTTCACTAGCCCACACACACACAACTGCTCTAAATGCATGCTGACTTCAGCGTTGAGAACATCGCTGGAAAGATGTCAGCGTTCATGATGATTCAGTGCCCCAGTGGAGTGACTGTGACACTGTTTCACTCAGCTAGGCTTGTGTAGCTGGTATTGTGGGGTTTGTTTTCTACCATCTGGAAGAATGTACCTGATGTAAAGGGAGAACAATGCTCCCTCTGTACTTCCTGTGGGCGTTTTGGGGCACTACATCGAAGATGAACCCGTTTTGTTGTTACTCCTTGTCGCTCTCCTGTGACGAGCGTTATTAGGGCACGTGTAGGATGCAAACCTGACAGTGAGATCTTAGGACTGGGCGAGAGAAGTGCGAAAATCACACCTTTCCAATTGAGAATGATCTCATCTGCATTTGAATAGTTTTCAAGCTGGTAAGGACAGCCTAGGGCATGATGACTGCTGAAACAACAGTGGAAGATACTACTGAGAGCATTTACTGTGTGACAATAGCCTTAATGCTTTGCTTTAAGCTCTTCAGCTTTAAGATGTTAATACAGCGGAAAAATGTTAGTCTTTTTTTCCCCCCTTTCCTCCTTTTTTGATTTCCAAGCAAATATTTACAGTCTTGCATATTGTTTACACTGTTAATCACTTTTGAATCATTTGAAAATTTCAATCCGCTGTACATTATGTGATGGAGTTATATATGGTTTGTTAGTCACTCAAACCATCTTGTTCTGTTTTGGGTATGGCTAATGGTAGCAACTTGGCATTGGTGTCTGGAGTGAGAAGTAAACACTGAATCACCAACAGCAGTTTCAGAATTTCCCACTGCTGTAAAAGTCATCAAACTCTACATTCCAGCACAACATGAATGCACTTTATTACTTTTTTTTAACCTCAGGGAGATTTGTGTGTGTGTGTGTGTTTTGTGCTCTTAATTGATTTTTATTTTTTTCTTCCTGAGACGTGTGGTGCAATTTCTCATACTGTCCATTGGGTGGCAGAGTGAGAGACTCCAATCATGTAAATGTGCCTTCTCACATTGCAGACACTAGGGTTTGATCTAATGGATCTGGACAGAGGAGCTTAAAGCAACATCCTCCATTCACTTCATTTTTGTTCTACCCTTTAGAATCAGTTAGGCCCAGAAAGGCCTCCAAGGGTGAATATAAAAAATAAAATAAAAATTATATTCATATATATATATATATATATATATATATATATATATATATATATATATATATATATATATATATATATATATATATATATATATATATATATATATATATATATATATATATATACACCACACACACACACATAAAAAGGTCAAATAAACTGTTGCTAAAAGACTTGCTTTATATATATAAAAATTATAAAAAAGGCAAAAACAATTAAGAATTAAATGTTTGTATATATATATATATATATATATATATATATATATATATATATATATATATATATATATATATGTATGTATATATATATATATATATATATATATATATATGTATATATATATATATATATATATATATATATATATATATATATATATATATATATATATATATGTGTGTGTTTGTGTGTGTATATACACACACACACACAAATATGTGATACATTTATAAATATGTGTAAACAAAAATAAACAGTATATTTATTTATTTGGATACACTTTTAATTTGTAATTGTTTTTGCCTTTATTTATTTATTTGTATTTATATTTAATTGGATAAAAACAATTATTTTATTTCTCATGCCGTTTAAATATTTTAATTAAAAAAAAATTAATAACCAGTCTTAGACAAATGCATGCCAGCTCTTGCCCTGTGACGGCCCTAGTGAGTGCTCTTAATATATGTACATTCAGGGGTGAGTGAAGTAGCACCTGGGGAGACTTGAGTCTGTGTGTGTGTGTGTGTTTATACTTCTGTCTTGAGCAAGAGAGTTAGAGCGAGCAGCAAAGGGAGGGGTTGCTGCCCTGATGGACTATTTACCACTGGCAAACAAAGAGAAAATTCAAGGCGTCCATACGGGAGCTTCACAGCTATTTAAAAATCGGCAAACGCTCGTGTATGAATCTGGCCAAACGCTTGTTTATTTTGAGAAGTAACCACTCATTTAGATCCGAGTATGAGTTAAAGCATGAAGCTGAAAACTAGTCAGCCTGTCAGGGCGGTTTGCCACTCGTCTCTCAGCGAGATCTGCACTGTGTAATTACGTGAGAAGAAAGACACATAGACCTCCCCTTCACATTCCCTGATCTAATTTGTTTGCCGGGTGACAGCAACACATCTGGAATTGTCGATGCTTATGTTGCTTTTTCCTAATGTGATGGTTTTTGATTCTAACTGTCCCTTGAAAGATGGATTTTATGAGTTTGTGTAGCTTGGC
Organism: Rhodeus uyekii; assembly: GCA_037043235.1. Taxonomy (NCBI): domain Eukaryota; kingdom Metazoa; phylum Chordata; class Actinopteri; order Cypriniformes; family Acheilognathidae; genus Rhodeus; species Rhodeus uyekii. The sequence continues at coordinate 3,408,372 of JAWRVZ010000034.1, forward strand.
AATATGATAAATAACCTTGCTGAAGTGTCGCAGCGTTTGAGGTTTCAAATATGGATGAATGACAAAGTAAACAATATAACTATGCAGGGCTTGCCACAATGAAATTGAGCGTTCCTGCCTCACATCAAAAGACTTTTGCTTTCTTCTTGTGCTGTTTATAATGCTAAGTAATGGGGTGGAAGGCACTTATCTCTTTAACTACGATTTAAAGGCAGAGGCTTGTAATGTTTTAGAATCATGTGCTTGTCAGAAAACACAGATTACTTTGGAATCTCTTGATGAGATAATATAAAAAATGTTTATGTGGCTATAAACGGATCCAAACATTGATCCAACCATTTACATTTCCTTTGTGTCATTGTTCAATAGGATGAAGCAGTACATTGTGTGAACTACATTTAAATTCAGCTATTTAAATTGTTTTAATTGTTTAGTTTTACTGCCAAATACGGTTTGTTTACAGTCATTGTGTGGTTTGTGTTTGTTTTCACCCAAGTCCATCCCTCAAGTCTCAAAACTTGTAAAATAATCTCATCCTGAAAGTGTCAGAATTGTAAAATGGCAGCCGGCAAATTGAAGTCAAGGTATTTTCGTCTGCTAGTAGAGAGAGGCTGTCAGCTGATGGAGTGTGTGTGTGTGTGTGTGTCTGAAGGAAAAGTAAATGGGGGTGGAAGTGGCTGGTGTCTATTGAAGGGAAGCACGAGTGTTTGTTCCCGATGGCAGGCATCAGAGTGTGAATATGACCTCTGGTGGAAAAAAGTGGGCGAGAATAAGAAAAGGCAACGGCTGCTGAGATCATCCTCTGCTTTCAGGCACTTTGGACTACTGTTATTTTGTATGACTTTGAAATGGGATGTTTCAGGCGGTATCGTTTCCTCAAAGACACAGGGAAGAACACTTTTTTTTTTTTATAAGTAGTGGAGTAAATCCTGTCTATCTCTGAAATGGTGTGAAAGATTATGTTTAATTTCTTCATGCTGTTTTTATTGCTCTCTAACTTGCCGAACCTTATACCAGGGAACATTTTACTTTGACTGTTTTTCTTTCTTTCTTTTTTTTTGTCTCCCTTCCGCTTGTCTGCTGATCCCTGGTGAATGCATTAAATGAAGTTACTAGATATGAGTGCTTAAGGGGCCAGGGCCTCCCAGGCTTGCCAAGGCGCTCAGAAGCTTGGCTCACTCAACCATGTCATCTTTTCTTTCTCGTTTTTTTTTTTCAGCTACTGGCTGACTTATTAGTATGGCAGGGCATTTTAAGTCTTCAAAAACCTTCATTGAAAGACAATCAGGCAGGAGGAAGCATAATAAATCATTCATGTACATCTAATTATTTTGTTCAAATTCAACAAATCAGTAAGGAGGAAACTTTATTGGTTACAATAATGCACTTTTATATCATTTCCTCCTTTTAATTGCCAAATATGATACGTTTAGCATATTCTCAAGCTATTCCATGTTCAATACAAGTTAAGCATTCTGTGAGGAATTGTTTTTATTCTGACCTTTAATTTGTTCCAAATGCTCCTTTAGAGTATGGTTTACATCTTGTAGAGATGCTATTGAAACCGTGAGTATTTTAGCGTTTTACATAAAATAAAATGTTGTGGTTAACAACATCATGCCACAAATGCTGTAGCTTGAGCTTTCCTCGTTTTGAACCTGAAATATTCCTTTATTCCTGTCGTCTGAAGCTAAAACCTTCAATAATACAGTGGTGTGAAGGGGTCAGGGTACAGTAGCTGAGGCATTGTGATGGGTATTGAATGCAGAGAAGAACTGAATAGACATAGTCAGCTTCCCAAATACATGCTTAGGCCTGTAGAATGCAGAATGCTTTGCTTGTAACTGCACCGGTTGTCTCCTTTCATTATCTGTTAATGGTGCCCAACTTGACAGGGCCATGTGATAAACAGAGGAGCTGTGAAATCCTGGAGGTGGAGTTCTCGTCTGCCTGATAATGGGATCTCATCTGCTGTTGCGAATGCCTGCGGAACAGCCATCTGAGTGCATGAAATGCAGAGCATTCACAATTCTGGTTCCCTTTTCAGTCTCGTAAAGCAATTCAAACGACTTGCATTTCAGTTTGTGTTTTTCATGCTGCTCGATAAATCCGTCATAGTGCTGAACAGTTTACAGCATGCATTAGTTGAAAATTTATTAGAGCCATCAAGGTGGTTTTGATTGTTACCGAGTGCATTTGGTGAAATACCAGTCGAATGCGTGTGTGTATTTGCTGTACCTTTCCGATCATGAACGTCAGTCATCCAGATGAAGTGTTTGTTTGCACATAACGATGATTTAATATTCCTCGAATGAGCCAGATCTATACATTGTTCAGGCGTTCCCCATAGGGCTTGCGAACACGCACCTTCCGTCGTGATTCATTTTTGAGCACTAATTAACTGTGTGCCACCATGTCAAATGCATTGTTGTGTATTTTTCTCCTGAGCCAGTGGCTAATCTCCCATTGGCTGATAGCAATGATTGGTATCTCTTTGAAAACGGCATTCTCTAAATATCTTCCCTGTGCACAGTGAGGATCTCGCATAAGCAAGTGACTCAGGTTTCCTGTTGGGCACATTGTAAGTGCTATCAGGGCGGCTCGGGGAGATAAATATGGATGCACTTGAGTAAATGTAATAAATACGCCTGAATGTGAAGCTCAAACGCTTTCCAAGAGGGGAGGAGGTAGCCTGCTGGGGTGTGTGTGTGTGTGTGTGTGTATACGTGTGGGTGCATGGCAGAGCTAAGGATTGTCAGGAGAAACAGAAGTCACACTGTCTCTGGCTCCCCTGGAGCTGGAAAGCGTTTGCCAGCACTGGGATCACTAGGGACACCTCCTCCTTTTGAAAACCTGACAGGCTACATGGTTTGCAGCACAATAAAGGGCCTGCAGTACACCAAACTCACTTCCTATTGATCTTAGCTGCCTCCGCAAATATAATGTCAGTGAAGAGAAAATTATTCTTACTTTGTGTGTGTGTGTTGGTTTATTAGATTTTGGGATATGTTTTACGCTGTAGAATGTATGTGGATCAATGATGTGACATTTATTTTACCAACTAAATTTAAATATACATAAACATTGCAATTCATGCAAAGAAATAATGCTTTGATGAATATTTTATTCACTTGTTTTTTGGGGGGCTGAAAGTCAAACATGTCTTGTTGGTGTAACTGTTCAGATTTGAGAAAGAGAGAGGAAAAAAGTAGGTTAAGTGGGTGAAAAAATATGCAGGAAGTAGAAGAAATCAGTGGACTGCTGTAGACCCTCATGACTGTGATGTCATTTTATTTCTACATATCTATTTTTTATTTATGCAAGGTTACACATTTCTTGTCACAATGACTTTAATTAAAAGGTGCATTTTGTTCAAAAAATACTTTTATTCATGACTCATGTGTCTGTGAAGATATTTGTTCTTGATTTATTTTTTATTTTTTTTGGAAACCTTATTCCAGTGTATATTCAAAGTGCAAGGAAAGTATTTCAGTACTTCATCAGACCACTTGATATATTTTCAGAATCATTAAATGAAATGTTTGTGAAAAGTGGAATACATGGTTTCCACACGTTTGTAACCAACATGAATACAAATGAATGATTTCTATTTAAGATTTCTCTTTTTTTATCTCTGGCATTCTAATAGCAAGTATTATTTATTTGGACAAAATCAGCAACAAAGAATCCACGTTTCTTTTTAAATGCACAATTGTGAATACATGCTGCTTGCACGTAGGGCGGGGGGAAACGGAGTAATTAATTCATTATGTGAATATGCTAATGAGAATGAGAGCACCAACGCACAATGTATGTGTAATATTCACTGGTTGTTTTGTTCTCAGTCCCAATGATTTGGCAGCGAAGCACGGCAATAAAAACTGGGCGTTCATTATTGGACAATAAAAAAAAATCAATAGCCGGAATCTGTGGCTTATTTGAACGGTAGGATTGGCGTGTGTTTTCTATGATTATCTATTTGTTATTATTAGTGCTACAGAAGGTGAAGTCGTCAGCATGGACATTAGTATTCCTTTCACCAGCCGTGTGAATCTGGATTCAACGTCTTGCTTACCGATGCAGTTTCTTTACCGACCATATCCCCACGGTTTACGATCAATCATGACTCCCGTCCGGTCATTTGTCGCCGCTAATCATTAGAATCCAGTCCGTGTTTTTGTTTTGCTCGCTTTTTTGAAGTGGTGTGTATGTGTGTGTGTGCGCGCATGGGGGGGTAATTCTCCTTCACTAGTGTCTGGATAAAGAAAGACTAGGTCAGCCATGTGGATGCGTCTGTTGAACAGCTGAAGAGGAGGAGGAGGGGGTTCTACAGAAAGAGAGTGAGATAGAAAGAGCGAACGTGCTGTGTGTGCATATGAAAGAAAGCGCGAGGAGAGAGCGAGGGAGCGCGTGAGTGTGAGCGCGCGCGCGTGTGTGTGTGTGAAAAAGGAAGCGGAGTCTGTAAACGCCGAACTCACTGATTTCCTACCCTCAAAAACTCAAGCTTTCGGAGTTATTACACAGCGAAAAGAAGGAGGGGGAATCGCATACGTTCAGAAAACGAGTCCCCGGGCGGTCCGAATGCGAATAAATTAGTAAAGCGAGGTCGTCTTTTGTTGAGGCATTTGCCTCGTTTCTCCTCTGAATGGACAGCGGCTCTCTCAGGATAAAGTATCTGCGTGATAGTGCTCAGCCCTCGGCTTCTTGGATTTTGGCCCAGGCCGAGAAGTTCGGCAGGGTCATTTTCAACGAACAGACGTGGAATTGTGTTTGAAGTTGTTTGCAGCAGCCCGATAGGAACTTAGATCATCATACTGGCGGGTGAGTAGTGCCTTGCCGACATTGGCTATGTGCAAAAAGAAAGAAGACAGAGGGAGTTTAGAGGTCTTGAGTGGGTGGGAAGGTAAATGGGGGGTGGAGGGGGGGGGATAGAGATGGAATGTTGGCAATTGCTACAGGCTCAGAAGTTGAAAGCTGCAGCCTATTTTTTTATTGCATGTTTCACTTTTGCTCTCGCTGTTGAAAGAGAGGAGCAGTGTGTAATCTTTTTAGGATGTTTTATGACTTTCTAGTAAGCAGTCTATCAAGTTTCAGCTTTCTAACTTGCATCATCTGTGTAGTTCTTCTGTTTGTTTCCATTTTATTAAGTGAGGAACTCAAGCATTATGTGAATTATTAATGCTCTGATAGCAGCATTTAAAGTTGGAGGTGCTGGGATTGAGGATCTTCAATATATTAAGCATGCTGTTTATCTCAGTGTTTAGCTTTATCAAACACCATCACAACAGTGTGTTTTCTATGACCCCAACCCTGTGCTTTCCTTAGCGTTTTGGAAGGGACCTTTTGTTTACTGAAAACCCTGGGAGCCAGGGGAGGAGAGCTTTTAGCAGACCTGCCTGACCAGTTGGAGTCTGCTGTGGGGCAGCCAAGTCTGCCTAACTTCCCTTTGTTAAACTGAAACTCGTGAACCGTGGCCCGTCATGGGAACAAATATGGCTGGTTATGGTCCTCCCAAGCTCATAGTGATGTGTTTGTGGTGAAGGGGGTGCAATCTCAGAAACTAAAGTTTCCGAAAGGAGGTTTTCACAGCGATGCCATAGAAGAATCTTTCAGTGATCAGTTCTTAAAAGAACCGTTTTGTCTTCTTTGGTGTAATGAATGTTTTAATAATCCAAAAACTTTTGCCCACTACGAGGAATGTTTTGAACAATGGAAAGATTCTATGGATATTTAATGTTCTGTATGGAAACATGCCAAATATCTTTATTATTCAGAGTATTTTTAAGGTTTTGTTTCACAAAAGACTTTTTTCACAGCTTGCCTTATCTGATCTCGTTCTCCATGCTGTGCATGTGGAGGAAGCATCTTGTATATCCTCTTTGGAGTATTAGTCATACTAGAATTTCATGTCACTGTTCAGTTTTTAGGGTTAGCTAGCTTTAAAGCAGCTATGCCATGCTTTTGTTCTCACTTTGCATATGTAACACTTGTAGCTTTTTGTGCTAAGAAGGGCCTACTCTTTTGTGGCCAGAAGTGATCACCCCCCCACACACTTACTGGGATGTTATTCCTCCCTAGTTGTGCAACAAGGTTGCAGTTGGTGTATCTAAAGCTTAGAGGTGGTCAATCACAATGTACTAGTAGTTTTGTTGGTTACCCAAAATAAGACATCCACAAATGGTCACATCAAAAGCATGAAGATTAGGATTAAACGTTGCTAAAAGATGGAATTGACCGGTCTGGAGACATATAGACATCAGTAATCTGTAATCATAACAACTATGTACAGAGTATCTGTCCTAATCCTTTGGTTCATAGAAAATGGAGAGCTAGAGAGAGAAGAAAAGCTTTTATAAACCCCCGTTACATGCCATGGCTTTGAGGGTAGCCTGAGGTGAAAGAAATCAAACATTTAGTGAAGCGTCTCCTGCAGAGGAACTAAAGACTACATCAAGGAGCAGAATGTTTTCATTGTCTTTTGTTACACTCAGGGAAACCTGTTTGAGCTAGATTACTTTAAAATACACAGATGGCAAGTTTAATATTTGAAAGCGGCCTGTATGTTTGTAGTGCTCGTATGCCCTTTTTTGTTTTAAAGAAAAGACAAAAGTTTTAAATGGCATTCTGTGATTCCTCCTTGTCATCTCTAGTAAATGTGTTTACACACAGGTTCTTTACTAGGGATGCTCATAATTAACTGGTTAACCCTTAAAAATGGACAGATAATAATACTGGTCAAACGGCTTAAAAAGTAATTTAAGTGAATGTTAAAGGCTAATTTTTCAAGATATTTTGGTGTGCATGTGCTACATGTATAAAATGTAGTTTTTAAGAGGAAAAGAAACATAAGTCACATTATTACTTTAATGTAAATAAAGCAAAATGTTCACCAACATTTATAAACACTGTAAACATGGCTATAGGCTATTTTAGTCCCATTAACAATAAATCCTTTACATTTTAATAGTTTTCAGAATCGAATAAGAGTGTAAACGTCAAGCCAAAATGAATTAATTTAAAGCGTAACTGAAACCAATACTGGCATTGGGCTCATGTCCTACCTCTCTCATTTGGCATGAATCTGAATGTTTCTATATTTGCAATTTATTTGGATGCTAAACTATTATTCATTATGTAAACTAGGCTTTGTCTTGCTTTCCAATATTGGCGTAAAACGTCATGCTTCACATGTGCGGAAATGTGCTTGGTATAACATTTCAGTGTGTGTGTGTGTGGGGGGGGGGGGGGGGGGGGGTCTTTAAATTGAGCAGTGTAACTTTGTTTGGTTGATTGTTTTATTGTGATAAGGAACAGGCTGCAATGTGAAGTTAGCAATGCTAAAAGTGATATGTTGTGTGTGTGCGTGAATGAAACGTCTGCATGATCACTTTAATTGCTTCCTTATAACAGTGGAAACAACTTAAAATACTATTCAAATAAAGTAATTTATTGTCCTACAGATAGGAGTAAAACATCATTGAAAGCTGTAAATGATTTACTTTTGTGTACACCCACAATAAAAACAAAACATTGTGCTTTTGTAAAAAGTGCTTTTTTTATACTTTTTGTTCATGTAAAGCTACACCTCTGGAAAACATTTTTTTTTTGGAATGTAATATAATTTTGTCAGTTTACGATTAATGAGTTTTGGTTGTCGGTTAGGGGAAAAATAAAACTGACATCCCTTCTTCTTAACCCATTACACTTAATAAGCTGACAATGCATATGGTCATTAAACCCATTTTCCTTTATCTTAGTTGTCACAAATTATGTAAATGGATCGTTACAAGAGATGTGCGCTTTGACACATTTTTTAGCCATTTAAACGGAAGTTTTGTAATCGACTAGTCTTAAAGAAAGAAACTCAGAAGACAGTCAAAACTACATTTAAATACATTATATATTTTAAATATTTAATCTATGAGTCAAGTTCAAACCCCTTAATGAATTCTGCTAGAAACAAGGTCACTGTTATGTGGCGCACTTTCCTTCTGGAGTCTCAAAACTGCTCACTTTACGCGAGGCGTATGTGTCGGTTTCCATGGTGATACCCGTGACAGTTTACTAAACAGGCAAAAAAACAACTATATATACACATCTTTCAGTGCGAGCTGGATCACAGTGGTGACAGTTGTAGTAAATGACGCTAGTCTCTCCTAACATCTCTGTGCTTGATTAATATTGTTACTCTCGGCTGCAGTGGAATTATGGAGTTATTATACGTCAGTTTGACGTGACCGTATATATTACTCTTTTCTGTCTCCTACTTCAAAATACTCTCACACTCTTGTGTAGTCAACTATTGTTTTCAGTGTCGACTAGTCGCAGCTGTACCGTGTAGTCGACCACACTCGCACATCCCTAATCGACTCGGCCCTTACGTCCATTTCATCCGGCCTTACACATTATACATTCAAGCGCACGTATGTGATGTAACAAAATGTCCTTACTGTGGAAGTAAGTGCATCCAGACAGAGTGAGCATTTCACGAAAGGGGAGGAAGAAATGTATCGCAAACTCTGACTCGTTCTGCTAGTACTGGTTATTTAACATCACATTTCGCATAACAAATTGAATGCTTGGAGTCACGTATACACAAGATTTACTTTTGCCGTCACTGCTAGATAATAACCTGTTTTTGGCATTGCGGGGTTATTGGTTTCCAAGTAAATTGGGACAACGTATTAATTCAATTGATTAATTTAGCTGATTTTGAGTTATCAGCATATCGTTGTGTATGTAAATGTACTCAATGACCGAGTTCTTTTGCTCTCTTTAAATGATTGCTGTATGTTTTCATGTCCGTTGTTACACATCTTCATGCCGGGCCTTCATTTGTAGTGAGTGGGAGTATGATTAACTGTGTCATCCTTCTCCCTTAACAACTGCTTGCCTCTTTGCTTGAGCAGCCGAGAATGGCTACTAAATGTTTAATGCCCAAGCGCGCAGTGACATTTAGCCTGTGTTTTCCCTGCAAAAAAAGATAGTGTTCGTCCTTTTGCATTTAATTACTCTCATCGCAAAGATGCGTTCTGTGTTATCCTCCACCTTAAAAGCATCAAACGGGCAATACTGGCATCAAAGGCATTGTGGCAGGGCTGACGGAGGGGTTTCTTCATAGAGTGTGTTGTAGCAGATCAGTTGGCGTGCGGTGGCTGTTTGACGGGGCTTGGGTAGGCATGTTATTTAATCTGCTCGCATGATGGAATTGGCTGGTGTTACGTCGCACATTTCTCCTCCGTCTGCCGAGAGAGGCCGCATCCGTAACGCAGGCCGAGCTATGCAATGTTATGCCTTATGAATTGGAGAAAGGCTGGAGGTAATTAACGTCATGTTTTGCATGGCGTCGTAGGAAAACCTTTAGCAAAATGTGTGATTGACTGAAAGCTAATTCGTCTAAATGTGTTTCTGAAAGAGATTTGAGACCATTTCAGATTGTTTTGAATGGTTGCCTTGAGCGTTTTCAGGTTGGGCTTTGTCTCGGCGAACTTGTAGGTAGACTCTCCTTTGTTTACAAGAATGTGTTGGCACTTTCCCCTTGATAATAGATACAGTAACCACAGGCGCCTGCTTATAGTCCCAGTGACAAAGAGACCTGACACTGTCAAACTATAAACAGCCAGCCCAAGCAGTTGAGTTGTCTGAATGCTTCTGCAGCAGCAAAGTACTAAGAACAGATTGATATCTGTCTGGTAATAGGCTCGTCTTTGTTTGACTCATTCCTCAGGCTTCACGGGTACATGGTGTGGTGTTTCAGCGATACTTTCTTTGTGCTATTTGTTGTTCATTCCTCCGTTTATTCGACAAATGCCAGAAGGTGGTTGTTTTGTAGATGATGAATTTAACCTGATAAACATGGATCGGTCGATTTTGTGCGTTAAACGCATCTAGTATGAGAATCTACCTTGTTGATGTCAAATAAATGTAAACCGGAGGAGCGCGAGAAGTTAATGGGTATAATTGAAATTGATATTTTTTTAATAAGCCCTAAAGCAGCTGAGCCCTTTGCTCGAGATGTCTCGCACATGTTAAGTGAGAGGGGACATCTGGACCTGTTAATTCAGCACATGGTCATAAAGTGAGGTTGGGGGTCACACAGGCCCCACTGTTTTCCTGCTCTGTTAGGATGTCAGATGGAGTCTTTTATGCTTTTTTACGCCTGCACACCCTTACTACTATTCACTCTGTCCTTGTCCTTGTAGAGAAACACTCTCTGTGGTGATAAACATATTATAAAAATGCAGTCCTCACTCGAGTGCTTTCATCTTGAAAAGCATGCATTGATTTGAAGCATTTCTCAGTTAGAAAGAATAGAAATTTCTTAGACTGCTGGAATGGAGCACAATCTGTGACTGTCCTGCAACGATTCATAAATATCCTCAGTTTTTTGCTATATGTGGGTTATGGAAATTCTTTCATCATTTTACTCGTCATGCCATTCCTACTCGGTATTGTTAACTTTCTTACATGAAACACAGTAGGAAGCAAAATTTCCTTAGGCAGTTTGTCCATATTATGACAAAGTATCATAGAATTTAATTTCTGACTTTCAAATAATCACAATACTTTAATACCTCGTTTTACGAGTTTAATTCGTCCCAAGAGCGAGATCGTAACTCAAAATTCTCGTACACTAAAACAGTTTTCCTCATAAGAATGCAATACAAATCACTTGATTTGTTCCACATGACCATAAACGCCCATTTTAAATATTTTTTAGGTTTTACCGTATTAATTAGTTAAAATTATAACCATTAAGAACTCATATAAATACTAACTAATAATTGGCAATTAAACTCTAAAAATACTTGACAATTTACTGTAACGCGCACTTTACCTTTGAGTAGCGTCGCTTCTGGCGTGAAGGAGACGAGGGGAGGGGTTACTGCTTAGAGGGAGAATTTCGTACCTTTCTTGCTCATCTTGAGGGCCGTTGTCTATATTCTGTACTGTACGTATATATTTTACTACGTGAACAAAAACTATCACAATTAATGTTAACAATACAAGGCAAAACCGCTGTAAATCACTTATAAAAGTATCACTGTGGTGAATGATGCAACCAAACAGAGAGCATGAACGAGTTAAGGGGTGATGGGCTTTGTGAGAGGCTGTCGTTAGGATATTTCCAGTAAAAATGCACGGGAAGATGCTGAGCGTTAGGATTTTGGGCGAGGAAAAAAATTCTCACACTCCGATACAATGCTCGTACACTGATTTGCTCGTATACAAAGTCACTCGTAAACCAAGGTATTACTGTACTGTTTTTTTAATACTATTTAAATTTAATTTAAAACAATTTGTATTGTGGTGGGTTGACAAGTACTCAAGATCACTAGATTATAGTCACACTACACTGTTAATAATGGCCAGTTGAACCACATACATATATCTTAACTATAGAGACGGAAAGGCTGAGGTGATGCATAGGAATGCTGGAGACAAACCAAGAAATGTCATCTGTATTTAGAAGTCAAGCATGTTGAATTCTTCTGAAGAATTGTTTGTTGAAAAGTGTTTCATTTTATAATGGACTAATCAGCCATTTTGAGGCAGATTGCTGATTACTTTTGCTAAATCTGCTGTTCCAGGGCATGGGATTTATCGTGTTGTTTTTCCAGGTGATGAGGTCTTCATATGGCACAATGTGCATATTGTTCTGTATAAGCCAAGCCTGTTGTTGTTGAATAATAATGGCTTTGATGGATCAAACTATATCTCTTGTGAGATCAAATAAACCTGTAGTGCAATCTTACTGCTGGCAGAAGAAAACGGCACTCTAGACTTTCACTCCTTGACTCATCCCGTTAGTGTATAAATAGTTTCATTACCAAGTAGTTGAATGCAGGCTATGTGTCCAGAAAAGTTTGCGGCTGTGAAAATAATTACCTCATCTAGAGAAATATGAGTGCGTGAGGGAAAAGGAAGTTGTATGCTTGTAATGAAAGACCATATGATGACAATCATGTAGATTTCGTTAACCACACATGGTGAAACGTGGTATTTCAGTATTGTTTGTTTTGCTATCTCAAAACCTTTTGGAATGTTCCATGGCTTGTTCCTGTGTTGAACATTGCTAACAGGATGGTTGAGGTGTGGGTGGGAGGGGGGGGATTGTTGAAAGAAATTCAAATTAATACTTTCAGCAAGGACTCGTTGTGAATGTAAAGACAATCCTTTTTACAAAGCATTGCTGTTTCAAGTAAATGTTGTTCTTTTGAATGTTTTATTTAATAAAGAATCCAAAAATGTATGGCGGCACATCTGTTTGCATCATTGATGATGATAAGAAATGTTACATGAGCACCAAACTAGTGCATTAGACTGATTTCTGAAGGATCCTGTGACACTGAAGACTGGAGTAATGATGCTGAAATTTCAGCCTTGATATCACAGGAATAAATTACATTTTAACGTATTCAAGTAGACAAATTATTTTAAATTGTAATTTTTCACAGTATCAAAGTTTACTCTGTTGGTTTTATTTAAATGCGTCTTTCAAACTTGTTAATGAATCTTACGACCCCAAACGTTTGAATGTGGTGTATGGCGTGGGTTGCTTTGGCATAATCTATTTGCATGCATATACTGCAATAAAGTGCAAACAGGGCAAAATGGGAAACCTAATTAAATCATGTTGGACGTGTTTTTGACTTGATTATTTTCTGACTTTATCACTGTCTTTTAAGTAGGACAGTCTCTGCACGGGGGTCAATAGCGTGCTCTGTAGGGATTTGTGACTGACTTGTTTGATGTCAAAAGATTGGTTCCTTGAAGCAGCCTAATTAACCTTTTTACAAGAATTTCAAGTGTTTGTTTTCTATATATAATGTATTGTTTGCTAACCTTTCCTCTGAAATCTGCCACGATCCGTTACATTTTGAAAATAGCTGCAGAGCAATAAACATATTGAATTATTTTCAAAATAACCTTTATTTTTTGCCACAATATTATCATATAAACATGAATGGAACTGCTTTGAAACCGAAATGAGTAACTTGAACACGGACACCCTTCACTTCTCATTACAGTGTTTGCGTTCTCTGAAAGACAAACACGCCAGCTCATGCCTGCAGACCTGTGTTTTACATTGAGTAATTGAGATCTTGTGCTTAGACATCTGAGTGTCTCGTTTTGATCTCCGTTTATGTTTCTAGGAGGTGAACAAAGCGGGTCGTTGGTCTCGCCACCTGCAAACCATTTTCACTTTTAGTCGCCAAGATGAAAAAAAAAAGAAACGAGTGACGCGTTTGAAACTTTCAAAGGCACCGTGTGACATGCTTCTACTTTCAGATCTTATTTTGGTGAGTAAACATTTAAAGCAGGTGTATCACAGCTTTATTTATGTATTAAATCTGCTGTTGGCTCTGAATTATACATTAGCCAGTAAATAATGCATCAGCCTCTGTTCCTCAATGATTACTGGCCGAGATACAAATGGTGAGTTTGCTGACGATATCCTTGCTGATTGTTTTAGCTAGTTTAGTATCGGCTCCTGAGGATATTTTCTGCCGCTATTGTGATTTGGATGCAATTTGAGGGATGGAATTTCCACATCACTGGGAGGTTTTTTGTTTTGCCTGCAACAGAACGCTTGTAGGTATGGATAGTCTACCAGTGGTCACCAACTTTTTGAAACTGAAGATCACCCTCCTCTGCTTAAATGAGAGGCAAGATCGACTTGTGAGGGGGGGGGGTGCGCGCGCGGAGCGGTCGTCCTGTTGATGGGGGGAGGGTGCGCGCGCGCGCGGAGCGGAGTTGTAGTCCTATCGGAGCTTGCAGAGCGCGGTGCGTGACAGACTCGCTAATTTGGCAACTGAAACGTTCTTATTTTCGGGAGCTTCCGGGATGGTGATAAAGGACGACCAATCGATCGCGATCGACCGGATGGCGACCAAAGATCGACCAGTCGATCGCGATCGACGGGTTGGCGACCACTGGTCTACACATATATCCTAGTGAGGGATTATAAAGAGTTTGTCACTTTAAGAGGCTTTGCACATAATTATAGCAGGATGGCATTAACTAGTTTTTCCTTTTAGCTTGACCTCTGTTTTAACCTGTGCGACTGGGCTGGTGTCATAAGAGCTACTGACACTTTTGATTTGATCCACTTCATTTGTCATCTCTTGCTCAGGAATAATTACAGCAGTGGCAGGCTGCGCCCTGGGGAGCGCTCAAGCTTATGACCTTTTTGTTCCCTTAAACATGAGCCAGAGACAAAGGCGCAGAAGAGCGGGAGTTGTGATTAGGAAAATAATGGCTCTGACAAGTTAGAGATTAAATTGTAAACAGGCCGCGAGACATATCAATACTTGCTGAGGTAATTGATTTTGCTACTGCGGTTTCACTGGCCGTAACCGGCTGTTAATGCCGCATTAATGAACGGGGGATTTCGGATCGAGGTTAAACCCTTGCCGTACACGAGACCTTTGCTGTTTGTTTACCCTTGTTGGAACGAGCCACGTATTTGTCATAGCCTTTCACATCATCTTTGATTACAATAAATCGATGAGACCTGAATGGTAGCGTTTGAAAATGACAAACTTGTTGTGTCATTGGCAGGACAAAAAGGAGAGCAGGGGGGTGGAAACACAAACTGTGGTCATAGAATCAGCTCAATGCTCCTGTTCTTCATCAGAGTGAAGTGGCTCCATCAGAGCAGGAGGGAAATTATACTCTATTGTGGCAATACACCACAATCCCACTCCATTCACCATTAAGCAGAGCAGAGCTATTGAATATTTGCATTTCCACTTGATAGCGGTACTTTCTATCAGGGATAGGACTGTGATTGCGTCCATTTAGAGACATTTGAAACTGTCTTTTCCTTATCAGATCTCAATTGGTTATGTTTATGTGAATCATTAAGATGGCGTATTCATTCGCCATTATATTCTATTGTATTTACTGTAATGGTAAAAGTGTGGATGTGTCTCTGCACGTCAGCACCCACAGGGTCATGCAGAATCATGGCTGCCGCAGGGTCACGGTGCAGTTCACTGTCGGGCCAGTTAGTCATCAGTATGACACGTCAGATAAATACTCCATGATCTCTCCATTCATTTTGAAACTCGATTACACTGGTTGGGCTTCTCTAGAGTAAACTGTATTAACACACACAATGTGAAATTAATGTGGTGTTTATTTAGTTTTTTTTTAGAACACAGTGCAGTAACAATGTGCTAAGAAATAGGGTGATCTTAGTCGACTACACGGTACAGCTGCGTGTAGTCCACACTGAAAACAATAGTCAACTACATGAGGAAAAAATACACAAGATTTTATAGTTCAAATGAATTAATTTAAGTTAATTGTACAAGTTTTTTTTTATGTGAGCAGAAACGAAATCTTCAGACCTGGCATGCCGAGTGGCCGAGCACCTTTCATGTGGATTACATCGTTTTCGATTTGAATTGTTTTATTTCAAAGTAGACCTTTCATAAATTTCTCATGTCTTTGAGGCAAGTAACCTATTCATGGAGGTTTGGTTCATTTTTGTGATGTGCTGCTCTTCAGGGAGACATGGTGTTTTTGTTTTTACAAAAGAACAATGTTTTATTGTGAGCTTAGACAAATAAAAGACACTTTATAGTTTGGAATTATTTAGTACTTTTATCTGTATTTTTAAGTTGAAAAGATGTAAGGGATGGCGGCGGTGCCTCTGTCATGCAGTTAACGCACTATACTTTAACTTCCACAAACCACACAAACACTTGGATATGTGCCTAGTAATAGCACACATTTATCAAGGTTGATGTTTGAGTGAGCGGCTATATAAAATTCTGTGGATTATATCGACGTGGTAATTGCTACAAAGACCCACCGTTAACGTTCTGTTCCTCACAGACCGCGTGACTTTGCAACTCTTCGAGATGTTTTGTGCATCTTCAGAAGTGGTACTGCTCGCAAAGATGCCAAAACAAAATCTGCGTGAGAGTGAAACCTAAGCACTGAGCGTCAGAATCATATTTTTGTTTTTTTCCCTATTTTGGCCAAAAGCCGAAAATGCTATTTTTGGCCAATAATTTGCAGTGTTTTTTTTTTGTTTTGTTAGTGTTAGAAACGTTTAATAATTTACAAATACATAAAAACAACAATCTCTCTCTCTCTCTCTCTCTCTCTCTCTCTCTCTCTCTCTCTCTCTCTCTCTCTCTCTCTCTCTCTCTCTCTCTCTCTCTCTCTCTCTCTCTCTCTCTCTCTCTCTCTCTCTCTCTCTCTCTCTCTCTCTATACATCATAATCATTAAAGATCATGTAACCTGTGTGTGTATATATATATATATACATCATAATCATTAAAGATCATGTAACCTGTGTGTGTGTGTGTATATATATATATATATATAGGGTTAAATATGGGTTACATGATCTTTGATGATGATTCCCAGAAAGATCTATAATATATACTTATTATTTATGAGAGGGAGATTGTTTTTTTTATGCGTTTGTAAATTGCATTTTTCTGTCCTTTTGTGTGGATGGATGTTCAGTTGGTGTATTCACTAAATGTTTATTAGATCTCTTTTCTTGTCTTGTGGAGAACTCCCAGCCCATATGTAGAGATTCAGTTTGGATTTCAGCCGGTCCGATTTGAACTGCCATTCCTCTGGCAGGCTGTTCCCTATTGAGCCTTAAAAAATATGTTTTTGTTGTCCGTCCAAGAATACCTGTGAAGTACTGTAGGTCGGCCCTAGAAGCTTTTGAAGCATGCAGGGTCCACTAGAGATGCATTCACACCCAAAAGCAACCACCCACAAGGCTGAGGCATGAAATCTTTTCATCATCATATGGGGTGAGATGCCAAATTCAACCCAAGCCAAACACTCACACAAGCAGAGGTGCTGCTTAAATTTGTTTGATTTGCTATGAACACCAATTCCATATTTGGCAACACTAAGTATCCTACTTTGTTTTAGCTCGGGTGTTAATTTGTTGTGTCGGGAATACAAAGAGCTCCAAGATACCGAATAGGATGCTGAAATTCCCCTGGCCTGATCTCTGCAACTTTCTCTACAAAGAAAGGAGCCTTCCTCAAATCAAGTTATTTCATCCCTTTGGTATTTAAAAAAAGATTTCTGTCCTGATAAAACCAGCAGAGCTCCTTTCCTTGGGGAATGTGGGCACTGTTTCAGTCCCATCCTGTGTCGATTAAAGGAGCACTTGTAGATAATCTGTTTGAATAAATGTCTCTGTTGCATATAAGGGGAAATAAAGGGTTACAGACTTGGGAAATCGGTGGGGGGTGGGGAGAAAAATTTGGATTCCTAAGTGCTTATCACCTCAGTACAATCCGCCACTCCACAAGGATAAATATTTAATGACGGGGAAGCTGAAATAGAGCCCTAACAGACTGGGTAGAAATGGATCTGCTATTTATACATTATACAGTTCCATAAAGCAATGGAACGGTTAGATAGCCCAAGGTTATTAGTGTACGTGCCGTAGATTCATTCCTGTGTTTGTCTTTCTGAGAATCGCCTTGTATATTCAAAGGGAAGTTGGTGTTGTGCCTTGGCACCGGCTTGTAAAATGGCTGCGGAGAGTCTTGCAGCTTGAAGCGAAATGTTGTAAGATTATCCTAATATTTGTCTGATTCCTTTAACAATTTATCAATTGACAAAACTCACAGTCTTGAGTGTTTGACAGTAGTCAATAAAGAATCTTGTGCTTTTCACACTCCCAGTGGCTAGAATAGTTAATGATTATAGTTGTTGGCATCTGCTTTTACTGAGCTTATTTCGTGTAGTTTTGTCTTGCAACCGAAGCACAGGCCACTAGGGATCTACTAAAGTAACTCTGGGGACCATTAAGTATTCACTTGTATGAAATAAAACTGGTTATTGCCTGAGTCATGGAATTGTATGAAGACTGTGTGGAATGTTTTGGAGAGCATGAGTGTTTTGACAGTTGTGCGTCACTATTTCTATGGGTCAGTCAAATGTCTTTGTGAGTGGAATGGCGCAGCCACTGCCAAGTTGAAAAACTATCCTTCCCACGTTGTTTATACTCGCAATGATTTGGGCCGTTTTAGTGTAATCGAACAGGTTCCAAAACGCTCGACAAATGAACACAATGGATTACATTGTGGACAGAATGTTTCCATTGTAGAGATGCAACTCTCTCAGGCACTTCCGAACGGCTGGATTGGATTACCGGGCCCTTTTCATGGTTGGTTTAGATGACTGCTGATCAATGGGGCTCTTAGCTTCAAATCTAATTTGTTTTTGGGCTCACTTGGTAATGCTGATCACAGATTATTCTTATATAAAATTAATCAGGTTACTGATGTGTTTTTTTTTCAGACCGCTTGGATTCTCATGGACATTAATTGCAGCAATTCCACATTCATTATTGAATTTTTGATCTGCTGTTGCTGTAGAGGGTTAGAGATGTACAACATGCGATGCCTCCGCAGAGCGTTGTGTTATCTTTGCTGAACAGCTCATTAAGATGTTTCTCTTGGTAACAGAGCAAATCTTCATCAAATTGTGTTTTTTTTCAGAAGATAACCACACCAAATGCAAACAAAAATTTTTGGTGTAAGGCTTTACTAATATTTAACAGAGGAAAACGTCCTTTTGTATGGGATTATCAACATTTTGACTTGATATTAAAAGAGAAGTCTTTGATTTATAGTGTGCATGTCCCATTGTCGCCGTGTTGCAAGGTAGAAGGGAGCCTATTTAAAAGCGTGATACATGAGGGGAACTGGACATCTGCGTAAAGGAGCGGCTGAAAGAAAGATCAGAAAAGGTCAGGCCACATTTCATTTCAGCCGAGCTTTTTATTAGCTCTGCCCAGTATGCAGTTTAGAGGAAAATACAGTTGCTCAGCAGTCAATGGACTACTCATTTAGATTGACAGATGTGTATACACTTGGATGAATGTGGCTCTGTGCTGAACATGCTTGCTCTGTTTATGAGCTTACTCGTGCATTTGCAAGCTATTTTAACTTGGACCCGCACAAACCCCCCCCCCCCCCCCCCCCGCCGAGGTTCATTCCTTGCCGTGCTGTGGAAGGAATTGTAATTCATGCAAAAGAGTGCAAAACTTGTGAATGTGTCGCCGGATAATGCTGTGATCATTGCACACCATTAAAACCTGTAAAATACACTATTTCCAGTACATTTTGTACTGTCTGATTTTGCTCTGTTGGGAAATGGAGACTGTGAAGAAGTGGCAATAATTTCTAATTTGGAAAAATGTAACAATGTTTTTTTCCTATTAAACTTAATTTGGGGCTTTTAGTTTCTCAAGCTAGTGAAAGGTATAGTTCACTCAAACCTGATTTTTCTGTCTTGGAATAGGGATGAAGATATTGTCCAACGATGGAAGTTATCTTGTATAATTAAAAAAAAATAAGTCAAAGAAAAAATGCTTTAAGCTTTCCATCAGCATCAGTTTATTTTACAATAAACGCACTATAGCCCAGTGCCTCTGTGAAACGGTTTGACTTCAAATGCGCTTGCTCTACCAGAAAAGCCACGTTGCATGAACAGCAGACCCCCACTCTCTTCGCCCGCCTCCCACCATGCTTTGTTGTAAAACACCGGGGTGTTTTAAGAGTGTGCATTGTGCAAATGTACCAAAAGACTGTGAGCGGTTATTTAATATATTACGGCTGTTTTTCTGAAATGATGAAAAATCATCAGGCTTGTTTTTTCTGGAAGCCTCATAACAGTATCAGTTAGGGATAAAGTCTCCATTTCACACATGAATGCGTTACGAGTTAATCTCCCGCCTGCCACTGTACACTGCTTTAAACACAACCCTGGACCCGGAGAGCAGCAGCAGCCTATTGTTTAGGTGCCTCCCTCTGGTAAACATTTTTTTTTCTCCCTCTCTCTCTAAACAGCTGCTCTTTTACGTCACTATATGTTTGAAATAAAAATCAGCAGGTCTGGTGTGTATATAGGTTGATAAGTGTGCACTCTTCCTGGGAGCTGCACGCCACACTAAAACGGTGGAATGGTAATAGTTCTAGTCAATGCATGTTTTATGAGCTGTCCAGAGAGGAGAGGGAAGCTCTGATCCTGCTTGTTTCAGCAGCGTTTTCATTACCCTCCAGTCACTTCCCCTCCTGCCTGCCGCTCTAAGGCAAGGAAACTATCTCAAATCATTTTTACAGTTCTGCACGTTTGGACTATATACTGCATCAGGAGTATAGAGAGCTATGATTCCTCCAAACATTTCAGCATCCTGTCTTCTCAGATGTCAAGGATGACACAGATTCGACACTGTAGGAGAACTCAGGCAGACCTTTTTTCATCCACTTTAAACAACAGTGTTTTGTGTGGCTTGCTATGGAAATGGGACTGGAGAATTTATATTTATGTTTGAGCCGAGTAGCCTTAAATGGAGAGGTGGAGTAACAAAGAGGGTGTTATTCAGACTAGAGCCTCTTAAAGACTGTCAGGCTGTGGGTTTGGAGAGGTGGCTCATCCAGAAACAAAAGCCACTCCTAATTAGTGGTAATACCGTCCTGTGGTATCAGGGGTGGAGGTGCTTTTGGCAGAGCCGTTACGCATGTTTTTGAATGCCCTGCTTGTTCGAGAGACCATCTGCCTCCAGTTGCCAGTGTCTGGAAAAAAAAGTCACCGTAATAATTTAGTCTGAAAATGGTCTGACACATTGACCTAATGGCATCGCCGCCGCGACCTCATCATCCTTAACCTTATGTTCTTGAAGATGAGTTTGGAATAATATTGCAGTGAGAATAAGCGAGGTCCTGAACAAAAAGCCTGAGCTGAGGTCTCTCCTCCAGGCTCTGCAATTCATGTGATTATTAGGAGGGGAGGGGGTGGGGGGGAGCTGAGCGTGACGCAGAGATGAACCCCCCTCGCTGTGGGTGTCTGTCAGGACCAGTGCGTCCCTGAGACCTCCCTGCTTTCACTGTGAATGAGGCTCAGGCTGAGCTGCCATGAGGCTTTTGATCAACTGACTACTTTTAGATGTCTTCCTTTAGCTACAAAATTATAGCTAAAAAGGAGTGAGGGAGGGGGTGGGGGGGGGCATACATTGCTACACAATCTGAATCTATTAAAAGTGAATGGGCTTTTTGTATTCGCATTATATTCATTCTATTCTATTGTGAATCCAGGAAGGTGGGAAAGTGCAATGATAATATTTCTGTGTCTGGGATGGATTTAGAAGTGACGTATGTTTATTTGCCATTGATTGCTTATGCTCAGGTGAGGGCAAGCCAAGATTGGCAGTTAATACCCACCTTAAATACTTCTACCTCCAAATATTTATTGATACCTTCATATGCATACCCTCATTCCCATTTTACTGAATGTGAAAAGAGATTACAGCTCTCTTTATATCAATAATTACTATACAAGTAATTAAGGGATGCCAATACCGAAGTCAAAAATCACACTTGCGTCATTCCAAATTTTTGTTTTTGGATCTCGTTTTTGTCTTCTGTATATCCTTGAAATTTTCTTCCCATGCAATGAAAAAACATTCAAAATATATATTGTGTTGCAGAGTGTGAATACATGGTGTCTTTTTTCAGACTATCCTTTTGTCTTGTTCTTGTGTTTGCACTCGTCCAGTGTTAATGCTCCTTTTAGAAATGCTCGTTGGCTACACGACGAGGCTAAAAGCACCGTGATGGACCATCCAGACATTTCCCCCACCCTCTCTGCCACACGGACAAACTAGTCTGAGAGCCCTCAGTGTGGTTTGCACTGTGTTTGTGGCTTACAGTGTGAAATGAAGTTACTCTCAGGCATGATGCTGATAATAGACACAAGTGCTGATGGGTAGCTGGCCCCTACGGGAATTGTGCAGAGGGAATACACACTCATACACAACTACTTACTCGCATACTCAGATTGCTTGGAGCCTAGCCTTCAGCTTCTGGTTTATGGACTCCTCGGGGCTCAGATTAGCCTCTTGATTTCTGTATATAAATCATCAACATTTGTGTAGTTACATGCTATGTACAGAGATGCACCAAATTAATTTGCATCCAGTGTTTGTGTAGGTTGGCCTCATGAGATGGTAATCTGACGGTATATTAAAAGTATTTTTTATTTATTTCCCCCCCTGAAACGTATAAGTGCATATTTGAAAGTAGTATTACTATCATATCAAATCAAGTCTCTGGGGCTTATTTTATGAGCACATATATTATGTATTAGCCTTGTATGCATATTGATTCTTGCAAGGTAGAGCTAGAACTTATGACAAAATATGTATTGTCATTGCTGCAGTCTTTAAAAAAATGTTGAATTAATTTTGAATTAATTTAAAAAATATATTTTTTTAATGGATGTTTCTGTGAATTTCACTTTTCATTTGATGAATCAGCGTTTTTGAATGAATCTCTTGGTTAATGATTCAATGACAAATACATTTAAATCACTTGTTGACACCTAGTGGTGTAAGAATGCAATGATATAATGGTTGTTTGAGTGTTAGATTAATTTCACAAGGTGATTTGTTTGTGTTCTTCTGAACCATAAACTTATCTCAGTACTTTTGTGATAATTTTAATGTTTGTAATAGAAATATCAATACTGTGTGGTTGAAAACTGTTTATTGACCTGTTTCATGCCCATGTAAAACTTTACAAATATCATAAGTAGAGGTGTAACGGTACGCAAAAACGACGGTTTGGTACAGCAGGAGGGAGTAAACTAAATGTAAAAAAAAACTTTATTAAACGTTGGTTTAATGAACAAATTGTCTTTTTAAATTCAGATACAATTAAAATGACTGGTCCGCTTTCACATTACTATAATATTAAAGATTACAATTAACAACAGGGTTCAAACTCTTAAATTCATTTGCTATTTATTTTTAGATATGATAAACAACACTCGCATAAAAATTGTGTATAAAATAAAGGATAAAGTGCGTATAAGATGGTTCTTATTTTAACTTCTAAACCGAATTATAAAATAGTTTCCTACTCTAATTCGTTGTATAAAGGTTACACAGTGGCCATCATAACTTGTTTTCATGACAGATTTATTTAAACGCATACATTAATCAAGAGTCATGTAATGAATATATACCCTAAAATAGGTATATACCCTAAAATGCATATATTTAGTGAAAACGTAAAATTCTCTAGTGAACTAACAAGCTGTGGACACTGAATGACTGCCTATAAGAAATGTAAAGCTACCTCTTATTGTTTACTAGATGTTTTGTTGATGTCTTCCCGCCAAGATATGATGCGAGTTGTACTTTATCTTTCAACATGCCTTCAGATGTTTATTCTGTAACTAGTATTAAAGAAGAGATAATCGCATTTACTGGTGCTTTGAGCCACCTATAGATACAGTGATCAAAATGGCATTTATTCTCCTAATTGCTGCTATACAAGTACGCATATGCATGTTAATAAGCAACTAGTTAATAGTGAATGCCTACCTAATCAAGTGTCACCATATGTAAGGGATGTTTGCAACAACTAATATCATTGTTTAAATAGACTTTGCAGCTGACTAATCTACCAGCATACCCCCCCCCCCCCCCCCCCCCTCGGAGACTGTCTGTAAATGTGATCTATCATAAACGGATTTCTTCAAAAATTAGTCCACTTAAGTCAGCACATTAAGATTTTGTTTGTTACCGTGGCAACCATTTGCATGTCCGGTTCGAACATGCTTCTGGAAAAGCTTGACATGCAGACAATTACACATTATTTAAGTGTATTGTCTTCGTTCAGATGTTGATATAGCAACCGTTGAAGTGTCAAGTTTCATTCATAATGTTTCTCCTTAAATAAACGTGTGTGTGTGTGTGTGTGTGTATATATATCTATCTCATTATTATTATTTTTATATATATACAGTATATAATATTTATTTGTGTGTGCTCTTTTAATGACTCGGCAGATTCTTTTGTTTTTATAGGTCGAATAAAAAATCAGGTTTTAAAAGGAGTTTTGCTGTTTTTATCTTGACCGTGGCCAATTTTGGTTTTGACCTCAAAAGTCATAATAAAAGTCTGTTTGTTCATTACGGCTACATTAAAGGAACGGCATGTATAGGTGTGAGTCTGTGCATAATGTGAGTCTTTATAGTTCTGCTTTGAAGGAAGGCCTTGTCTTGTAATATTTCTCTTAATGGAACAGGCTGTGGTAATGCTTAAAGATCCATCAACCTGTCTACGCAATTTAAAAGTCAGTAAAAACAGTTCCCGTGTTGAGAGGGTCCTCCACCGTACTACACGTCCATATCAATAAAGTAGCCATTTATAGAGGAGCACTGAGTAATTGTTGGAAATAGTCAGTAGTGGCCATTAAAATTTAGAGTATGCTGCGTTTTAGTTTCCAGCAGGTACAGTTTCAGATTGAATGTGTCATCAGATAAAGATGATTGTTATTAGCAGCAAGATTTTCAGTACGGATTATGCATGCTTGTTCTGTGTGATCATGTGAAACTATTAGAAATGAACTGCTGGAAGTCATAATTTCACACAATGCTGAGTCAATGCGATGCTTTCATCAACAACTAAAATCTGGTGGAGAGTTATTAAAGACATTTTTGTGATGGTTTTTGAGTTCTGCTTCAGATGTCTGTTTATTTATATATTTCTTGAGCTTTTCGCTTTGGCACTCTGGCAAAATAGATTGATTTCAACAAAGCTGTTTTCAGAGTAGCTCTCTTGGATGAGCTTGGAACAAGACATTTGTCTGATAAATCTCAGCTACTCTATTGCAGATAATGTTTTGTTTGATATGTTCCAAGGCTAATCTCACTCGCCCAAAACAATCACATCAAACACGCATTTCACAACTTCCTTCTGGATGGCTTTTGGTAATCCTTGCCAGTCAACTGTCTGCATTTTGTACTACATCGTTTGAAAACAGTGATCCCCAAAAAAGGTCCATATAAGCATGTCACTTGCTCATTGGTTTTGTGTCTTCAACTATAATTGCAAATGAAGTAGGGATGGAATGACGTGCGAGGAATGCGTCGAAGCGTTGCACTGTTTACGTCCCTAATCCCCTGTCATGTTTTACACAAAATAAAACTTGAGCAAATGCTAATGGCTAGTATGGCAGTTCATACAGTGCTTTTTTTTTTTTTTTTTACCAGTTTGATAACCGCATTCTATAATGAGTCATTTGTAATCAAGTCATTAATCGATTATTTAAATGGCTGTTAGTTACAACCCTAAAATGAAGCACCTGGCAGTTCAGGTGTCTTGGGGGAAATGGCATTTGTGTTGCCTGACCCTTTATTGGCTTTTGCCTCAAATCACAGAGATGAATGCGTCAGCCTATTGGCATAATAGGAGAGTGATTTAGGATGAATAAAACATGCAGCATGAAAGAGTAATGTTGAAAAAGGAGTGTGTTTTGTAATAGAGCCCTGCTGCGTGCCCATTGTGAGGTGATGTGTTAATAGTGGCAGAGCAACTGTGTGGTTGGAGGGGTGAGAAGGTCTAATTTATCCGCTGCTCTGAAGGAGAAATGTATTTTTATTTAAAACCTCCTGGCTCACACCCCTTGACTTCATTGCAGTAATGGAAATGGTAAAATAGGTGCTGTTGGCTGAGACCCCTGAAGCTTTTTTTTTTCTCTCTCTCTACCGGCTTTCACAAATGGCTGATTTTTCTCCCTCCCTGCCTCTCTCCCTCCCTTTTCCATTAAGACAGCTGGTATCTTTCAAAAGGTCCTGCTCTGGTGATTGATGTGTAATGGCTTCAAGCCTCACCTGCCCCACAGCGCGTTATTCATCTGTGTGTACTGTTGAGGGGAGTACTCGCCGTTGCTTAATTGGTCCTGGTCACCATTCAGACGCCACATGAGCTGATGCATTGTTGCTGGTCAGTGCTGTGATTCTCACTGGTTGCTGATGCTTCTGTTGGTGTAAATAAGACACTTTTTACATGTGAGAAGGTGTGGATTGCTGACCTTTCTGCAGTAGTAAGTTATTCATCACACGGCACAAGGTTGTACAACGCATCTCATGGAGTCGAAATGCAATAAGGGTTGTCATGACACCTTAATCGTCTCGCAGTACTGATCCAGAAAATAATTCATTATGTGCTGCCATCAAATAAATGCTTATTTGCTGGATTTCAACTTGCTTGTTTGAAGCATTGGAGAACCACATACTTTTACAATGTAGTGCTTGTGTGGTGATCTTTTTGCTTTTTATTTATTTTTATTTGTACATACCTTTTATTGTTTTGTTTGGATTTTTAATTGACGTTCTACTTCTATGCACTGCTATTTATACATTATATTTTCTCATTCATTTCTCATTCATTTTCTCATTTGATACTGATTAGATTTGTTTGATTATATATATCTCATTGGTGCATTAATTAGTGCACTGTTTTTCAACCACTGTGCCGTGGAAAATGATTCAATTTCAACTAATTGGTCTAAAAAACATTTTTTTAAATGAATTAATCCTAAAATACTTTATATTCTTTGTTTATTTGATTCCCATTCAATACACTTGGATAAAAAATGACTATATATTGTTAATATAGGCTATATTAATATATTAACTAGTGATTTTTTTTTTTTTTTTTTTCAATGAAAAAATGTACCGTGGCTCAAAAAAGGTTGAAAAACACTGAATTGGTGTACGCACTTTCTGTGTTTTAGCTTTTTGCTTGGTAAAACCATGTTTTTTTGCTGTCGTGTGACATTTCATTGTGTTTAAGTGGCTAAACTGCAATAGTTGCTCTTTTTAAATGAAAAATTGTGATGTGCCTTGATTATATTGCTCTCTGGCTGGCTGTATATTAACAAAATGTGTTTTACATAAATGCTCCCTAAGAAACACGTCTGATGAACTCTGAACTGGTCTGATTATGCAGGACATCTTTCCTGGTCGATTATAGTAACACTCTGACTAGTCAATTTTGAAAATATTTAGTTTTGCCTTTAAGTGACTTGAGCATAATGTAGATAAAGAAGAAAAACACCTTGAATGTATATGGAAACACTTACGATTATTGTGTGACTGAACGTGTGCGTTTTTGTTCAGGCTGGCGGTCAGCATGGTAGCTCATCATAAGGTGATTAATCGTGCCGTGACGTGGCTGCACAGCTCTGTAATCAGTCTGCACGTAGCGTTTGAGGTTGATGAGGAGAGCAGCTGTCTCGTCACTTGCCGTCTACTCAAGATGACAGGCTGCCATTGACAGGGCTGCTTGTCAACTGCACCAGTGTGCCTGTCATAAGCCATTTCTCTTCATTTTTATACCTGCTCTATAAACACACCTCTCACACTGACAAACAGCCCAATTCCATCCTGCTGCTGCTGTCCTCCCGCAGGCTCCTCACATTTCCAAATTCACTTGCTGTAGCTTTTTCGGCAGTTGTCAGGTTTAGCTGCACCAGAGGCTGTAATCTTTACTTTCCCGTTTAACTGAAGAGGGGGAAAGCGGCATGGACCCTTTCAAGTGCACTTCATTGTTAAGCAGCCATTTCATGCTCTCATTTTGGAGGTCTCGTTTTTTTGTTTTGTTTTTTTCGCTGTGCACTTTTCAGCCAACAGAAGATTGATCTTTATTTTCATGAATGTTGACTTAAAAGAGGCAAGTAGCAGCGAGCGTTGTAAAAACAGGATTTGATCCAAAGCTGTTTTCTGTCTGAGTCTCTTGCCAGGTTTTCTTCTCCATGCCTGTCTGTTCTGATTTCCATGGGTGATCGCTGTGCTAGCTGAGGTAGGGCCGCCTCTGGCCAGGCTGTAGTTAGCCTGACCGGCATGCACAACCAACAAACACTGTGGCCTGGAGGGAGCGCCGGGTCTTATTCCAGTTTAATGTATTACTTGTAAGAAGTTCTTGATAGCCTGAACTGGCTAGTTGTGCAAAGGTCTATATAAGCCTAATACCCTGTAAAACGTGCAGCTGAGCCTATTTGATAATGCAGTGGGGAATCCTGTTTAGGTCACTGTGCAGGGAAACATAGTGGTGCTTTTCATCGCCAGGCAGAAATGAGCTGGGGAATAGAGCAGGCAGCTTGAAGTTTGTGCTGTTTTGATATAGCTTTGCTCAGAGCTCTCCTGAGGACATGCTCTGCTGCTGTGGAAGAGATCACCGATTGATGTTCCTTTTGGTGTACGAAGTCACAGCGCTGCTCGCCGGCTGTGATTGATTAAACCGATTGCATGAGTATCAACAGGCCCTTGGTTTTACAAATATCTCGGTGTGTTCTAGAACATAAAAAGCACATTTAGAGCGCATGTTTAATGTTGTAACCAAGTAAAAAGGGATGTTTTTCACGTAGTTTTAATGCGCGAGTACATGCATCGATATTTTCAATGTTTTAAATTATGCATGTTTCCATAGTAACTGTTTTCAAAATAATTGTAAATTTGGCAAGATGCACCAAATTACTTTTATATCTGACCTTGCATTGTCATAAAAAGTTAAAATGATCTGAAATAATTAAAAATAAAATTGTGTATTTTAAGAGACTTATTGACCTTGACAGACTATGAGAACCTGCATGGGTCATTAAAAAACAATTATGCTTTTTATTTCATTAATAACAGAATAATTAATTCATTACAAAGAGGTGTGTTCTTTGCATTGAATTTTTATACATGTATATAAAACAATTTTTTTTTTAGTTTTTTTTATTAATGGGACGGAAAAAAATTGTCATGCCATTAACTCCTCTAACAATGTCATTGTTTTATTTTCTTCCTTCAGCTTTTCTGAAACACTGGGGTTGTTGGTGTGGCCAAATTTTCCCTGGATTTGATTGGTAAATTCAGAAGACTGAAGCCCAGGCTCACAGTCTACCTTTCACGGAGGCCCAGCCGTGAGAGGACAGAAGAAGGCACGTGGCGAATCATGACTGCCGACAAAGAGAAGGACAAGGAGAGGGAGCGCGAACGCGACCGAGACCGGGACAGAGACCGCGAAAAGCGGGACAAAACACGAGAGAGCGAGAGCTCACGGCCACGACGCAGTTGCACGCTGGAGGGCGGTGCTAAGAACTATGCTGAGAGCGAACACAGTGAGGACGACGACAACGAGACACCTGGGGCCGCCACCGCCGAGGAGGCCACCAAGAAAAGCAAGAAGAAGCTCCCCAAGAAGAAGTCGCGCTATGAGCGAATGGAGAACGGCGAGATTACTTCCTTCATCACGGAGGATGACATTGTTTACAGACCTGGCGGTGAGTTCTGGTCATACTCAAGTTGAAGTGGTGTTTGTCATTAACCATGCTGTTTGGACAGCAAAATGTATTTGGCAATATTTTGTGTTGCTGAAAATGGTGCTTCAGAGTAGCATAAACATGTCACATCATCCTCTACTTGGAAGAGAAAAATGCATTTTCATTGGCTGCTGTGCTTGACTAACTAAATTCAATGCCGCTTGATGAAAAAGCAGAAGAAATCACTGTGATGTTTGGAACATCGTATTTTTCACACTTAGCCTTCCAAAGCGTTGTTCTTATTTTTGTTTTTCACTGAGTGGCAGAAAAAGTGAAACGGTCCACATTAGGTCTTTATTAGGCACTGAGATTGAGCCTAGACCAGAGCAATAACCTTTTCCCGCGTTGTAAACATGGCCTCTCTTTCACCTGCTGTTTGGAAATTGGTTGTACATGAGACTGGGGGGAAATGTCAACACTCCGGCGGAGGGCAAAGCATGGCTGTGTAGCACAACTGCCGTACTTCTAAATCATCCTGGCCGTGTCTTTTATTTATTTAGCCGTATCTGAAAGGTTAAGCAGTATGCTTAGTTATTTAAGACGGAGACGTCAAATTATCGCCATTTGCGTGATATCCAATATCATGTCATTTCTTCTGTTTAGTGGAAATGTTTCCTCGGAGGGGGAAGGTGGGGAATGGTGTGATGGTTTACCCCTCCGCCTCCTCCCCCCGTTGCCCCAGTGGAATCGGGTTGGAGGAATTATCTGCTGAAGGTCCTTGAAAACAGTTGCTGAGGCTCTCTTTTAGTAACCCAGCAGACCCCTTCCCTGCTCTGTTTTGGAGAGTACCGCTGCTCTGCTTTAGATGAGATTGAATCACACACGTCTGAGGCATGTTAGTTGATTTTGTCAGTGCTGCAGTAGAGAATGGAAAGGGATGGTCACCATGTTTTTGAAAATGGCTGCTCGTTAAAAAGGAATGGGTTTTTTAATTGCACTGCTGTAGAGGTTTGTTGTTTTAGGGATCATTTGTGAAATATAAATACGTTTATTAATTATTTACAACTATTTATTATGGCTGCATTTCATATAGTAATTCACTGTTTTCTGTGAATCGCACTGCTCTGAAACACTGAAAACACCTGATCATGAGCTGCTTGCATGTCAAAGTTTAATTCACACAATATTTCACACAACACACAATATTTAATTCGCAGCTTTTGATATTTCATAATTGTGCTAAGCCGTATTGCATTTTTGTGTTTATCTCGATTAATCGTGCAGGACTTTCCGTATGTGCATGCATTCAGTTTACGGTCAGTCGCTGCAGCCTTATTGCAATCAGTTTTGATTCGGGCGGCTTAAGTAGACACAAAGCCTGTGCTGGATTAAACCCTACTAAATGTTAAATCCCTTTATATTTGTCTAGTGACACACAATATGTAAAACTGGCCACCCTTGGAGTGGGTATTAAAAACGGCAAGAAGCCAACGGAAAAAGAGAGAGTGTAATCAAGGGAGAGAACTGAAACAAGACAATAATTGCTTTTGTGGCTCGAGAGAGTCGGACGCGTGCACGTATGACACTAGATAAGAGCGAGTAATATTGAAAGCCAACACAGAGATCTCTCTCATACATTTTGTCCTCTAATGTTTTTATAGCAAGCTTAGTGTGCATTTATTAGGTTGTCTGGAAAAAAAGCAAATCGGGCACGTAGCCTCGTCGTTTGATTTGTACTTGAGTGAGGAAGGAAGGAGAAGAGGAGTGAGTGTGGCGTGTGATACGGATGGAGAGAGAGGGAGAGATATAGAGAGGCATTTGTATTGCAGACAGGGATGCTCGGATGGAAGGAAGAGTAAAGCATCTGAATCGATCAGGCCTTTGAGTGGCGTTCTCGTGTCCAGGCTCCCTGTAGCTTTGCGGATATTCGCTACACAGAGGCAGCTTATGGATCCAGCCGGGAGATTATACACACATGAGATCAATACTCGGGCCTCTGCGAGCTGGCCGTGGCTGTCTGCAGTCCGTCTTTACAACCTGCAGTCGCACCAATGTCCTTGTACTGTGACGGCAATTTGTCTCCCTGGCTGCCATTTGGCTTTTAAAATGGAGAGCTCATCAAGCAGGATTGGCTGGATCAGTACCACTCCCACCCGTGTGATGAGAATGCTGACAATAAAGAGAGGTGAATGTCCACAGTAGGCTCGGCTAAGGGTTGGGGTGGGCTTTATGGCGCTCATTATAACTCTCATTCAAAAGCTAGTGGTCTGCTTGCCTAGAGAGCGTTTCATACCTGCCAACTAGTCAAAATGTGTCGGGGTGGAGGGGGAGAAATTGAAAGAACAAATCCCACAAAAATCAAATTTCCCATCGACTGTCGTTTTTTTGGGCGCTCTGCCCTGACAGAACGTTTTAGCGCCTCAGTTTAACACGAAATAAACATGAATGAACATCAGAAGGTATGCCGAAAGATGCAGAACAAAATACTGAATCCATGTCATGTCTCATGTAATCACTCAGAACATTGTTTCAAAAGGCGTCAATAAACGGCTTGAAAAACAATGTCACATTTACCTCAGAAAAGCCTTTCTAGCCTTTCTATAGACTATTCCATATGCTTTGTATTTTTACTTAACCTATTTGTCGATATTGAATGCATGTTTGAATAAGTCTTTTACTTTTCAATGTAAATGTTTATATTAAACTCGTAAAAACACAATTGTCATTGAAAAGTTATTATAAAAACTTCCTTATGTAAAGTAGTCTACAAGTCAAATAAATTTTAACCTTTGGTTCTCTACATTTGATTCGGTTAATTGAATGGCTAGCTTGGGAAACTAAATAGAATCCAATTGTGGAATTTGTCATTGCAAATTATGTCTTTTTTACTTTTATTTTTTTGCCATAGTGCATGTTAAAATTACCAAAAATTTACTCCTGGGGGACGATTCCCTAGAGACCCCCTTACAACTGTTTAGTAAACATATCACCCTTTTTTCACCTCTTGTGAGTTTGCAGGTTTGGCATTTTGAGATGACATAGGTGTACTCTTGGTACAAACACTTGATTATTTGCCCCCAAATTAGTGTTTATCAGCTAAGAGTTAAGAGGAGTTGTTGTTGTTTTTTAGTCCATGTAGAAAAATGGAGGGGATATATATCCATGGTCAGTTGTTTTATTTTTATTTATAGTAATGTAAAATCATTTATTTGTTATTTATAAGTACATATAACTTGATTTAATAACCTATCATGATTCGCTTATTAAATCAAGATACATTTATTTGTACTTTTCAGTATTTACAGCATTTTATTTCTGATTTAATTATCAAAAGAAATGATGATAATAATAATGAAAACCACATCAACAAATATTAATTTATTCTGTTTTCAGGTAGTTATAATTAAGTATGATATTTAAGTTTGATCTCAGGAGCGAATAGTTTTGTGTGATTAGCTTGGCAACATGCTGTCATTAAATTTGAAAGTAAGTTTTGTGTACATTTGTACACGTCACATTGTTGTAGTTCCTGACAGTTGACGTCAAAACAATTCACTCGGTGTTAGAACAAAGCTCATTGTTGGGGTTACGATTGAGGTGGAGTTCTAGATGTTGAATTTTACGAAATGCTGAGTAGGGATGAGCACGTCCCTGTAGATGGCCTCTCTCCTGGCTGTCTGTGAGTGTCTGGACAGCTGTCACCTAATTACGGAGCCACCCAAAGCCTGCAGTCTTTTCTGTAAGGCTGGGATCTCCACCGGGAGTTTGAACACATCGTCCTCACCTCCACACTGAGTAGTTCCTCGTCAGCTCGCTAATGTCGTTTCAAGGCGGGTTCTTTGTCTGCTTGCAATTTTGTCTGATTAGCAGCTTGGTGTACGTTTCATGTTTGTCAGTGGATCCAGTAGAGAGAGGTTATAGAAACAAACAGGCAAACAAAGCTTCAGATCATTCCCTGGAACACAGTCAAAAATGAACACAATAGACTTGGTGGGGTGAAAATGGACATGCACCACCTTCGCAAAGAGCGTTCGGGCCATTGCTGAAATAAACTTCTCGGTTTGTTGTCAGGGGGAGAAACCAGGCTCTCTCTTGGCTTAGAGTCATGTATTATTCAGCGAGGTGAGACTAACAGCATTTGACCACCTGAGTGAGTCATCAAGCAGCAGTCTTCATCTCCCTGTTGCTCTTCTGAGGAGACAGCAACAGTATCACCCCATGTAGAGAGACAACTTTTCCATGCATGTCTTCTACTCTGCTTCCAGCTGTCTCGAGATTTAGACAGACAGAAAGAGAGATGGGGGATGAAAAGCAAGCAGGGGATGAGCAGGAGATGAGGAGACCCTCATATCCTTGTCTTGAAGGGGCGAACAGAAGCTTTACTGTTTAAATCAAATGAGTTCAATTAAAAGGGCCACAATTTAATCTCGTGTAGCATTTATTTGACCCCTGAGGATCATGTTAAGGATTTTTGTTCCATTAAGGTCACAATTTAGTTTGACAACCCTCTAACTAAGGTTGCATGATACATCTGTACCACATTGTTTTTCTTCTTTATTATATAGAATTTCTTTTTAAATACTTAAACTAAAAGAAAAAAAAGAAATTGATGTACAATTATTTGCCACCATCTAATGCTCACTTAAATTTAATCTTTAAAAACAGTTGTCTGTAATCTTAAGCAAATCTAGATTATATATAATGATATATTTTTCATTCTAAATTCACTTGATTAAATATACCATTGTTTAAAATAAAACCAAATACCCTCAATTGTTTTAATGCAGTGCTTCTCAATTATTTTCTGTCGCGCCCCCCCTAGGAAGAAGTAAACATTTCGCTTTATTGTTTCCATGGCAACGCGTCATGCTTGTCACGTGACAGACCGCAGTCGCAAAAAGCGCTGTTTGATAGATGTTTCACATTTATTTAGTTTTTTTCTTTTTTATTCAAAATAGTCACTGTTGGCTCTGTTATCAACTACCTGATGTTCAGATTCTCAGATATGTGGAAGTTAATGTTTGTCGCTTAAAAACCTTTATAATGATCATGGTCTCTGAGCGCGTCTTTTTTGGATCAGTGCCAGATAGCGCGTGAAAACACGTGTGAATTTAGCTATTGATCACGTAACACATGAACACCAGTGTGATCGTACACATCAACGGGTGAAGAGTTTATCTGAACTTCAAATCTGCTGCTCTTGTTCAGTGCAAGAAAACCTACTCCCTGACAAAAAAAGCATGTTCCCCACGGTCACGCGCGCCCCCCCTGGCATCGCTCCGCGCCCCACTATTTGAGAACCACTGGTTTTAATGTATAAATATTGATTTAAAAAAAAAAAATACAAAAAACGTATATTGCTCACACTTTAGGTTTCAATTCTCACTATTAACTATGACTCTTGCCTCAAACTCTTAATTACTGATCGTTAGTAAGGTAGTTAAGTTTAGGTATTGGGTATTGAAAAAGGATGCAGAATAAGGGATTAATATGTGCTAGTTAATCGTGAGAATTGCACCATAACCTAAAGTGTTACCTGGCTATTTATTGGTTGTCAACACTAACATGAAAACTAATGTCTTATCGTATCTACAGGAGTTTAATTAGTGGTGCATTCCTCCTGCTAACGCTTAGAACAAGCAGGTTTTTTTCTGTGCCTTTTAATATTTCTATAGGCAAATGAACTCATGCATGGCTTACTCTACAGAATAGCACAGTGTTGAACACAATGCATTTACGTTAAGATGTACAAACAGTCATATATTGTTAGGCGCTTAAAAAAACCTGACTAGTTTTATTCTTCCCAAAATAAAAGGCTTAAGTGTCGCCGAAATTCTTCCTTCACAACATTTCAAACACTGTGCAGAGAAATCCCAATAGCTGGATATAAAAGAGCCAGATCTATTCTGAAATTTCCCTTCGTGTAGCATTGTATGACTGGGAGACTGTAGAGGCTTTTGTGAAATTGAACCACCTGCCAATTACAAATTAGAAAGCTGCTACAGACTAAGTGTACCACACTCGTCAAATGGCTTCTGTTCCCGACCCAGAGGGTGTTGGCTATTTCCTGCGTTCTACTCTGAGGGCAAAGCTGCTAAAGGTTTAGTAATTCAGGCTGCAGGTATATGGGGTGGGGGGATATGGGAGAAGAGCAGAATAAGTTTGTGTGTGTATGTTCGAAGCTGCAGGTCTCAAGGTGACGGAAATGAGCAGCAGTGTAAATTGGATGAGCAGGGTTAAGACCTGCCTGTTCCTCCTGACACGGGGCATTGGTGCTGAAGCACCTGCACTGAAGGACTTCCCAGTCGGCGCTTCTCTGCTTCTTGGTCATGTAGGAAGAGGGGTGTGAATGTGACGCTTGGAGTGTGAAGTCAGCACCTGGTCCAAACCACCTATCATTTCCCTACTGCATTCCTTCGGCTACTTTCATTTTAAGATGAGCACGACCACAGCGACGGTTTGCGTTTCACAATAAGCCAAGATGTCACCTAGAAGAAGATATTATCGACAGTAACACGACCCTCTTTTGAAGGAAACGGCAAGCGCTTGTTAAATATTAATATTTTGCTTTAGCCTTTTTGTGTCTCAGCCTTCCTCCTTGGAGGTGGAGTGGATTATAACCACAACTGGATTGACACAGAAAGCAGGGCAGGTCTCTTTCATCGGTAAAGGTGTGTTTTAAATTAGCCACGCTTTACCGGTTTAGAAGAATGGCTGAGTGAACAATAAGCCTCGGTGGAAAAGGAGGACGATTGGATGAGTGCTACCCCTCTTCCCTTTCTGCATGAATATTCATGTTGCTAAGTGACGGGTGACAATACATTAAGAAATAATAGCTGCAAACAGATGAACTTCTAATATGCGCTTGGGTGTTTTGTCAGTTTCTTTAAGCACGGGTGCACGTGTGTGTACGCGTCTCGGTGTGTGATGGACTATTTCTTCAGCTCAATAAATCTCAATCTAAGGATGAGGCCAGGCTGCTCCAGTGGAGTGGTCGATAATGGATCTGTGCTGTTTGCAATGCCCCCACCCTTCTGTTCTCCTCAGGTCACTAAAAGAGAGAGCGAGAGAGTCAGGTAGAGAGAATGATGGAGAGAGAGCTGGGACCTGCTGTCTGTGGGAGGCATTTGGGAGTCCACAAAGCCCCTAGAACAGCACGCATCCCCTCAAATCCTATACACCCCTCCCCCAGACACTCCTCTCTCTCTTTTTCTTTTGGTCTCTTTCCCTTTTTTCTCTGCCTGTTCACTCTCTGATGGAGAAGGGCTTCTCTAAAAGCACAAAATGGCTGGAACGCAGCTGAACAGATTGGAGTCTTAAAGGTCCACTCTCGAAGTACAGCGCAAATTACAGCCTCGCAACTCTCCACGGTCAGTGAGGACCATCATTATT
The DNA here is from genome assembly GCA_037043235.1 of Rhodeus uyekii. Taxonomy (NCBI): domain Eukaryota; kingdom Metazoa; phylum Chordata; class Actinopteri; order Cypriniformes; family Acheilognathidae; genus Rhodeus; species Rhodeus uyekii. Next base: position 3,444,867 of record JAWRVZ010000034.1, read on the forward strand.
GTAAAATATTAAACACAATTTATTTCCAGAGGACCTTTTGTTTGGAAACGAGTTTCACAGATGGAAGGGAAAAGTACCTTTTTGGATTGTTTTAAAAACGCATTTTCTTGGCTGGTTTTGGCAGACTTTAGCAATGATTTTTCTGTCTAATTTAAAATATTGAGACATCACAATTGTTTTGTTACTTCTCCAACTTATTTCTCATTATATTGAAACTGCAAAAGCTGGCTATAAATAACATTGTTTGAGTTTGTCACAATGTTAAAGTGCACCCACAGCTAAATTTTGAGGTCAAGTGTGACCAAGTTGAACCCGATGCAAAATCCTCATGGTGAAATCTTTTACATGAAATTCCCAATTGTGTAGATTCTTATTGAAATAACTGAAATTTACCTGTGAAAATAAGCTGAACATTGGTAAATGTGACCAAGTTGTTATAATTGATTTTTGTTAAATTATTAAATCTATTCTGTGAAGGGAAGTTACTTACTCAAGTTCTTCCAAGCTTGAATTAATTTAATTCATCTGTTGAACATGAGTGTTTTGTTTTTAAATAAAGAATATGGGTAGTAAAGCAGTTAATGTTTGATTGGATGAAGCGCTTTGAGCATCTATGGTAAAGCGCTACATAAATGTAATGAATTATTATTATTAATGGACCCCATTGAATTCCATACTATTTAATATCATCAGCTGTTTGATTACCCATATTCTTCAGAATATTGTTTCTGTGTTCAGCATAGGAAAGAAATGCATACAAGTTTGGAACAACTTGAGGATGAGTAAATTATTAATTTTTTGTTTTTGGATGAACTACCTTTTTATTATTTTGAAAAATACATAAATAGTGAAAGAAAAATCTATATTTTTTCTTGGCTTTACTGCCCAGAACTTGGCTAAAATCACATTTACAGCTTCATTTACCCTAGGTAGCATTTTAAATCAGACCTTTATACCTCAGTATTTTCCTTTCGGCTCACAGCACGGATATCTATTGCCTCGTCAGTATGTTGGGAATCCATTTCCTCTAAATGAATCTACCAGCCAGGTTAAGAGACTATAAGCCGCAATTCTCAAAGGTAAATCCCTCTCAACACCGCCTGGGATGTTCTGAAACATGCCATCTCATTTCATTTGAGATTTGTGTCTTTTGTTCTAAAGCCTCCCCTCCCCCTCCGCGGAAGGCTGTCAGTCACGGCACTGATAGATATATTCACTTACGTTATCTTGTAAATGAGAGGATGGGGGGGGGGGGGGGGGGGGGGGGGGGGGGAATAGATTGGCTGAGCTCAGCCCACCCCGCTAACACACTATAAAGCCTTAGAATACCCTGTGCAGACCATCTCTGATAACAAGCCTTTCCTGTCACACATGCAACCCACTCAAAATGGCCCCCTTGCATTCTTACACACACACACACACACACACACACACACACACACACACACACACACACACACACACAAACGGGTGGTTTACAGTGTGCTCAGACTATTAAATGTCTTTATTCTGCCTCCTGCATTGAACTGATAAACGCAACAAGATCAATAACGGCACCAGGCAAAACAAATAAATAAAAGATGTGCACTAAGAAGGCTGGAATAGAATCCCTCTCCTTTTGTCAGTAGTAGCTTTTAGCCTCCTTAGCCCATGCTATGTGAATTCATCCCTGGAATACTGAACCGCTCAGATAAACATTTATCTCCATGCAGTTTTAGCACTACAGAGACACGAAGACTTCTAGCATCTCCAGATCTGCGCTTGGAGCGATGACACACATCAGCTATCCTCTCTATAGTGCGAGTGTGTGTTTGTGCCACGCTCCAGAAGCTGTGTGTTCAGATAGGACTGCCGGGTAAATGTGAGGCTCAATCCCGCCATCAACGCGTGCACACGTATTGCTTACGAATTTAGCGAACCGGAGACAAGATGGAGTCGCACTTGCTTATTAATGCCCGACTTTTGTTTTTTAACATGTGGCATCGCCTTTGTTTTATGAGCCAAGAAGTGTGAATGAATCAAGTGTTCAGGAGTCGCACTTTGTATTCAACTTTCTGATAAGCCAGTTTTTAACATCCTGTAACTCATTGAGATTATCTGTAAAATTAATGTTTATTTGTATTTTAGCACTATATTTATGTTAAAGTATGATTTATGGGCTGAGAGCCAGGAGCGTCTCCTATGAGGAGTCAAGGGAGGCAGTGCCGCTTCAAAAAGGAAACAACGCAAATATTACAAAATGTAACATTAGAAAGTCTAAAGATTACTAGTTCTTCTAAACGAACAGTGACCAACAGCGACTCCTGCAGATAAAGTTACAGTGTGAGTTTGTCTCCCCTGAGCCCATTGACATTTAAGAGACCCCCTAATGCAGTGGTTCTCAAGCGATGCCGGGGGGGGGGGGGGGGCGCGTGACCCTGGAGTACATGCATTTTTTTGCCAGGGAGTAGGTTTTCTTGCAATGAACGAGCAGCAGATATGAAGTTCATATAACCGTCCCCTCATCCTTTGACGTGTGCGATCACACTGGTGTTCATGTGTCATGTTATCAACCACTAAATTCACACGTGTTTTCACACGTTATCTGGCACTGATCCAGAAAAAGACGCGCTCAGAGCTTGTCATTTATCACAACAATTCAGTGTTTTCAACCACATAAGATTTCTTTTAGGTTTCAACAAGTTGGTGACTATTTTGAATTATCTATTATACAGCGCTTTTTGTGACTGCGGTATGTCACGTGACAAGCATGATGCGTTGCCATGGAAACAATAAGGCGAAAGTTCCAAAGTGGGAGAGGGGGGCGCGTGAAATTTTTACCTCTTCCTAGGGGGGTGCAACAGAAAATAATTGAGAAGCACTGCCCTAATGCAAGAGGTGGATTTGGTCAAGGGTTGTTGAGAATGAACTGGGGAAAGTATTGTAAGAGGAGGCAAGCTATGATTATGGATGGATATGATTGGTTCACGAGATACATCCCGCCTCTTGTTTTTGTGCATGTTCGTGAATCGGTCAATGTACACAAAAATGATATCATTATACACTTAGATATCACCACTTTTCACGACTTTTTACTTCTGTTTTTTAATGAAAATAAAACTTTGCTTTGAAGAAAAGTAGATTTTTTTTTTTGTATCCTGTCAATTATAGTTCTTAGAAAGAGAATCTGATACCAATTGGTATTGGCAGACCACACTTACAAAAAAACGGAATTGGTGACGTCACCTTAATTATTTGTAAGTTAAAGTCAGCTTGAAATGGCAGTTTTAGTTTTGCACAGTGATTAAATTTTTTACAAATAATTTTTTTATTCTTGAGACAAACAGTATCAATGAGGAAAAGAATTCAGGTGTTAGTTAATTGAAATTATTCTTAGGTGATGCCATCAAAAGGTGTGAGTTATTACATTTTGATAAAAGATTTTAGTTTTTTTGGGAATGTCTATTAAAGGTCAGTTTGGATTTCTTGTTGACTTGAAACTACAGCAACCCCATCACCTCATCTCAAGATGAACTGTGCAGGTCTAGGTAACACAAATACTGGCTTGGATATGAAATATGAAAATGTGAAGTAGCAATGTAATGAGTGTTTTGGAAAGTGAGTGAGAGTAATGCAAAGGAGCTGTGGTTGGCACCTCAGAGGTTGACAGAGGGTGATCCAAGCATCTGAGCACAGCTCTCTTTGTGTTTTCAACACATTTGAACTATCAAAGAATGCTTGTCTCTAGACTGGAGGCTCATTCTTCTGTGTAAATAAGATTCTTATCTAGCAAGCAGCTCGAACACTCCCTTTCTTTTAAACAGACATCATCCCCCCCACCCTCCCCTAAATAACTTGCAGTAATTTTGATGTCGGTACAGCACGGCACTGAAGTATTTTCCATTTCAAGAGCGCCTCAGATTGTCTCTCTGCGGAGAAGCGGGTGGAACAAGAGGGTGATCTTTTCATCCCCCGCACTCTACAAATGTTTGGCAGATTGACCGCAGAGGAAGGAAGTATGTGTGCGTGTATGTGCGTCTCCTTAGCTAAAGCTGCTTTCTCTTGTTGGGGCTGTGCAGTGTGAATGTTTTTGTAAAGGAGTTGAAGGTTCATGACCTGGCCATACCACCAGTCACGTTTAATTTAAACACAAAGGCCCTCTGCTCAGCTTCACTTCACAGGAGGAAAACGTACATAATTTTTGCATAATTTAGGATATGTTTTGCATCGTATCTTCTCATCGTCTCTTGTGTTGGGTTATTGCATTCTCTTCTCTACAAAAATAAATGCATTCGCATAATTGTTGGAACAATACTGACCTTCTTGCTCAGACTCCCCTTGGTGTTTGTTCTGGAAAGGGCGCACTGTCCTGCGTCCAAAAGACCTGTAATCCTATTACTCTCATTCCAGTTGTGTTTTATAAAGGAAAAACGGGTTTTGTGCAGGTTTGAGAAATTAAGATAATTGAGATCTTATCTGACCGTCTACATGATGTTGGTAACACTCTTGTTTGTCATCTTCACAGATTGTGTGTACATAGAGAGCCGACGGCCAAACACGCCCTACTTCATCTGTAGCATTCAGGACTTCAAGCTGGTGAGTTGACTCGGCTTTTCCTTCCCCTCATCTGTCCAGATCAAGGCTTCCTCTCCTCTGGCCCTTATGTGACCATGTTGCCATTGTTTCATTTGCTATCTTTTTCTATACGTTAGAAACGAGATCAAGCATGGGGACTTGATGCGAGTAATTTAATTTCAGTATAGTTTTGCAGTGAGATGGCCAGAGGCTGTTGATGTCCAGGAGCAATTCTGCTACATTGAGAATTACGTTTCATACGTATAGATTTTCCTATACACTTGGTTAGCCAGGCTTACCCCGTGTTTTTTTGGAAATGAATTGTGCTGACAGGTTGGCTTTTTCTACTTTTAATGCCTGCTTTTTTTTTACTCTATAGGAAAATCAGGAGATTTACAAGTTTAATTAGCTTGTGTGAAGCGGAGCACTAGATATTCACTATAAAGCCTCGTCTAGCTCGCACGTTTACGTTGTAGCGCCAGCTTGGTTTTACACACCGTTAATTGATCAATTAAAAAAAGTGAGAGAAAGGGAAAGGAGAACTTCCTTTTGCAGATCGTAGTTCTCGCCACTTGATCTGCTCTTTGCTGATGCTTTTTATATAGATAGCAACCGCAGACAGCTGTGTTTTTTCTTTTTTTCTTCCATGGTTGCCATATTTGATGTGACATAACATTATCTCAACATAGTGACCAAGTAAATAAGCACATTATGGCTTTTCTGATGGCCATTTCCCCACAGCAGGATACAATTAGCCAAGAGGTCCTTCGGCTTGCCCGCCAGCCGGAGGAAGACCCATGAGGCTTTGTTAATGGTACTGAACAGCTAAGGTGCTGATGGGAGGGGGCGGACACCGGGAAGGCTGGCTTATGACAGCCGCAGGAGCTGAAGTGGGGGGTTCAGGGCTGGCTGAATGAGTGAGAAGGATGTGTAGAGGAAGGGGAGGGTAGGTAAGCGAGAGCATGCCAGAGCCCGGGCATCCAAGCAGCCTGTAATCGGATTGCTCTGAAGAGTGCTGAGGGCAGCAGAATCTTGCTCTTGCCAAGAATAACATATAGTGTGTTTCATGATTATCTTCACCTTTATTAAGCGCAGATCAAGGGGTCTTTGTCTGATGGCTGTAAATGTCACTCGGCTTCAGTGGCCCTCCTTTCTAGATTTTACTGCTTTAATCCACCTAATTAGTCAATGCTCATTCATGCTGTGAAGGTGTGTGTGTGCGTGCGTGTGTGTGTGTGTGTGTGTGTATGCATGCATGCATGCATCTATATAGATAGATGGATATGCATACACATATATAGGTGTGTGTGTATATGTGTGTATGTGTATATGTGTATATGTATGTATGTATATATATATATATATATATATATATATATATATATATATATATATATATATATACACACATGCATACACTGGTGTTATTTATTGCTATTATATTTTGGCAAGGAAATAAATTGAAGTGATTGTGAATCAGTTTCACCTGCTTTGATGCAAATGGAAGTGACAACAGGTGCACTGGAGAGGCAACAGCAAGACAACGCCAAAAGGGGAATGATTTTGCAGGTGAACTATTTAACCCATCAGGTTGCTCAGGCAGTCCTTCTCTTCCGGGATGTCAGGTCAATATGTGCCATCGCAAGGAGGTTTGGCGTGTCACCCAGCACAGTTTCAAGAGCATTGATGAGATACTGGGAGAGTTTCATGAGGAGAACTGGACATGGTTGACTGCTTTGGTGGAATATCTTTGGTGGAATTGACTGCTTTGAGGAATATCTTTGGAGGCCCTAACAGACCTCCCTGTGCTTGCCAATGTTCTCTTAGTGCTGTTAGGAGCAGTGATTAATAGGGCTGTAACGATACGGCAGGTGGCGAATACGAATACGTATCACGATACAGGGTTACGAATATGAATACTTATTCACGAATACACACTTCATGAAAAGAAAAAGAAAAACATTATTTTACCATCACTTTAATGACTTTACCAGTTCATACTGAGTTCAAAGATGCATCCAGGTACAAACAACAATATTATACACTAGGCAGTTCACAGCACTGTCACACAGCTTACAATACATAGCCTCCCTGGCATTTAAAACAAAATATTTAACTTAATTAGTATTAAGTAACTTTGGAAAGGAAAAAGGTTGTTTTTCTAGAGGAGATAAGTTCGACAACAAACATTTAACATGGCACATCTTTACTTTTAACTGATCATATCAAGTTTAATATCAGATTTGACACAGAAAAATAAGATTCCCATAGGAGGAAGCTGACAAAAAATTATAAACATTTGCATTTTGAAACTTAAATGATTACAAGCTACATGTAGCTAACTAGCTATTACAAACACTGACAAACAATCTTTTCCTGATCAACAAATATGTAAATGAGGATTTTTTTGTGATCTAACTGATCTTTCAAAAATAAGTGTAACCAAGAGCGTACCTGATTTCGTACCTGATTTCATGCTTGCACAACCTGCAGATCGTATTATTTGTTCTTGTTTCGTTTCCATCTTTTGGAAACCCAAAGTATTTCCATACAGCAGATTTATACTTTGCTGGAGGACTTACTATAACTGTATCATCCGACATGGTGGCGGGAATATATGCTAGACTGCACTACGGCTTGTCGCTACTTCAATGCATACGATAATTTATATTAAATGCAGTAGCGTTATGAATTGAGCTGATTTCCTCATACTAGGAAGATATAATCAAGATTTGAATCAGCCCAAGTAAAAATGGCAATTTCTTATAATTATTTTAATGAATTTGCCAGATGTCGTAACCTCCGCCGAACAATACCACCCTTTCATACTCGCGAGCAGAGTTACCTCCCTTCCATACTCGCCCAGCAGTGACTCACCAACCACTGCGCATGTCACTATGAGCGATCGTTTCCGTTTTAGTCAGTGTTTACTTCCCGAACGTCTGCACTGAAAAGCGTGCCGATTTAATCATGCTTTTGGAAGAAATTTCGTTTTTTATGCCTACCGGACCATAAGTTGAAGTTCAGGTTGTATTCGCCAATATTCGGTTCATAGCCTCGCGAATACGATACGTATTCGCCAGAAGAGAAATATTCGGTGCACCGAATATTCGATTTGTATCGTTACAGCTCTAGTGATTAAATCCTTATCCATTGTTAGATTTCAATGCACAAGTGGGCCCTGATTTCCTCCTGATGCGTGATAATTACCGGTCTCATGTGGCTAGATTGTGTAGGCAGTTTTTAGCTATTTTAGCTTTTAGTAATCATGCTCCTCGGACCTGAATCCAATTGAGAACCTCTGGGACATTTTGAATGAGTAGAGAGTAGCTGGCAAGTAGAACCGCAGACTGTCCAGCAGCTCACTGATGTCCTGATTCAGGTCTGGGAAGAGATCCCACAAGACACGATCATCAGGAGCATTTTACATGGATTTTTGGTATCATTTTGAATCCAGCCATCATTGTGTTGTTGACTTTAACCTTGGTTATTGTCGTCACATAATTTTCTTCTTAAATTATAGAATTTACATAAAGATTAATGAAAAAATATCATACATAGTGAGATTTATTTCAATAAAATGAGTGTTATGTTCAGTTGAAACAAGTTTAATGGATGTGCAGCTACAGCTCAGATGCTCACCTCTGAATGCCTGTTGTCACCCCTCTCCACTTAATTGAGATGCGAGCATCTGTCCACTGAAATGGTAGAAAAGCCTTAAGGTCAATTGCCCTGACCCCCCCTTCTCATGTATTCTCTCCTTTTGGCTTTTAACGCTGGGTTGATTTATTCACTTGTATTGAGTAGTGCAGAAAGGGATAGCTGGCCATAATGGTAATTTAGGATATTGAAAGGTTCCAGCATTAGTAGATTTACAGAGTGGTTCTACATAATAAAGTGAATTCATTACATGAATTCGTGTGTTTGATAGCTTCTGTTTCTTGCTGCATCACACAAGCCTCTCTCTCAACAACCCTCTTCTGCCGTGAGGTGAGGAAATTGCCTCGCTTCTGGCAAAACAACCTCATTAATATGGTTCTCTTCTAGTCTTAAGGGTTGAACAACGTCACCCTGTGTACTTTATCTAATGACCTGGGAATCCAGTTAGCACCGCAGAGAAAACCTGCATGCTGCAATCGATCTCTCCACCCTCTCTGAACGATGAGATTTTTTTTGTGTGCTGTGTGTGCGCTTGTATCTTGATGTACACACACCCACAGATCTTCGGACTGTCACAGAGATGTTTCCACCCTTCACTCAGTCCAAATTAAGCAAATAATTGACATGCTTTTCACTCAACCTTTTCTTTTCACCCCTCAATCATATTGATATTCTGAATGAGCCTCCTACTTAAATGGGCTTAAAGATGTACAAAGACAGGTGCTTCCACCCTTGTTTGTGAGTGCACACGGTCAACCTTTCACACACACACTGTGATTAAGGCACAGCTGACTGAGCTCCCCTCAGCTTGTGTAAACATTTCTGTGGTAAAGACAGAATAATAGAGATTAGCTGGGGGGGTGGTAATATTGCAAGTTGCTGCCGTTATGTATCTCTTCTGCCCGTCTTGCCATCTTTTACATTCAGCCAAGCGCACACTTGCCTTAGTTGGAATGAAAGCCGTGTGTGTGTGTGTACACAACTGCAATTATGATGTTTATTGCAACATTTATAATTTTGAAAAAGATAATTTCAAATAAATTCCTTTTCTATTGAACATTTTCAAAGAATCTTGGGAAAAAATATCACTTTCGCCAAAACATTGAGAACTAAATAATAATATTATAATGATTTCTGAAGACTGGAGTAATGATTCTGAAAATTCAGCGTTACCATCACAGGAGTAAATTTATTTTCGATAATGCTTGATTTCTAATTCAACATTTTTATATTGCACCATAGTCTTATTTGATTGTCATTCACAAAGGTTTGTGGGATTGTTCGTGGCTCTTGTCTTTCAGATTTTGTAGTGACTTAATCCAGAGCTGGATTGGTCCTCTTTGTCTTTTCAGATTTCAATTTAGAAAATGAATGGGAGCTAATTGTTATCGCTGAACCAGAATCATTTGTATGCAAGTTTTGAGCTAAAACAGCAACATTTATGATGTAATAAGATTGTATTGCTCTTTTAAAGTATATTGTTCAAACGAGCTATACTTGTGTCTCTTATAATACAGGACTTTTCTTCAGCTCAGGTATGATAATGGGCCGCTGTTATCTCAGCACCATTTTGTGTGTCTAAAAGCCAGCGGTGCATACTGATTTCAAGGACACGGACAGACTCTGTATTTATTTTAGGGCCTCAGCCCATAAGTGCTGTGCGTAAGACATAGACTGTATTAATGTGATGATGGTGACACATTCAGTTAAGTATCTGTAGCTAATAAGAAAAGCAGCTATGCAGGGAGTCCTGTTGACACTCTGTTGGCTGGAAACCGCCTTGAGACGTTGTCTGCTTTGAGAAGAGGTGAAACAGAAAAAGAAAGATCTCTGAGGTTGCTCAGACACCAACAATTCAGCACAGAATCGATCATAAACGACACAATCCTTTATCCTCAAGTCAATCAAAGTGTCCAGCTCTACCCCCTTTGTCTCCCTCACTTGTTCCTCCTGTTAATTTGGGCCGGCTGCATATGCCCAATGACTGACACTGTTGTTGTCGGTGTGTGTTGCCGTGGCACCCTTCCCCCTTCCCCCATCCCCATAGCTAAACTAATTTGCTGATATTGGCCAGCTCAGCTGCAGCACAGCACTGCCTCTGATGGAGTGATTGCTGCTTGCCTCTGGGGGCTTGGCCGCAGGCAGAAATGTCCTGCTCTTCTCGCTGTATTGGTGCTTATGGACATTTAATTAGGTGTGATGTACAATACAATTATCAAAAAGAACTCATGATTTCCAATGAAGCACTTCAGCAGAACTGTTACTCATTGTGGTGCGTCAGACATTTAGAAAAAAGAAAAAAAATTGAAATGTCATCATTAACAACCTTATGTCATTCCAAATCTGTACGCATTTTTCTTCTGTGGGAAACATATCGCATTCTATGGACAGTCAAACATTCTTTAAAGTATCATCTTTTGTGTAATACAAATGAAAAAGTCATTCAAGTTTGGATAGACATGAAGGAATAATGTAAAGTGATCCCTCGTTTGTCGTGGTTAATGTGGACCGGAACCCCCCGCGATAGGTGAAAATCCACGAAGTAGGATCAGCCAATCAGCTCACGGGATACATCCACTCGTGCGCTCATTTGTCGATCTCGTGCCGGGAACCAATCACGTGTCTTGTCTGAGTGCCCGTGGGTGTGTACAAAGCCTCTGAGAGAGTTTTTCTTTCTTTGTCTGGCGTCCTGGGAAACCGTTTCTCTCGCATCACGATGAAGCAACGCTGCTTTCCGCAATACGGCTGCCGGTATGGCGCCATTTTAGATTTTTTTAGATTTTTCAATTAATATTTTTGAAAAATCCGTGATGCACTGAGGCCGCGAAACTGTATACCCATTTAAATTTTTGGGTGAACTATCCCTTTAAGAAACCTTGAATCGAAGTACCTTATGAATAACCTTATGTCTGTATAAAGCACACATTTACAGGTTAATACGTTCATGTTTTGGTTGTTCTTGTTTTCACATTTTTTGACCATTTGGGTATGTTTCTGATAATTCTCACAATGCAGAAATCAGTTGTTTTCCCATCTTGTGAAACATTTGGATCGAAACCCAGCTATTAGCACATGAAATCACAGACTTGTCTTGATGTTCTTTTTCTGGATAGCATTTAAGTACAACGTCTTGAAGATTTGGGGAAGATTTGGTCGACTTTATAATGCCCATCTTTCGCAGTTCTATAAATGTTTATTTTTGACTCATTTGATTTTTTCAGTATATTAGCACAGTCATCTCCGTTTAACACATTTGACCATTTTTTCAGCCTGTTAAAGTGGCATTATTCCACACACTGTTTGCTCATAGACCCCTAATGATTCACTTGAAACAATAGCATGGTGGATGGCAAGGACACCACAAGCTGATCTGGCCCGGCATTGACCCACGCGTCTGCACTCTAGCTGGGAAATGGCAGTTAACAGACTATTGATTATTGGCAGTGCAGATATTGTTGATTATGGTGTGCGGTTGGAGTGTTTGATAAGCCCACTGGCAGCCCATCCTAATGCACTGGATCCTGTGTTCATGGAATGCAAATAAACTCCCAGTGTAATTCACTCCTGATGGTTTTTGTGCTTATCTCTGCGCCCTCAAAAGCTAATGATTCAAAGCCTTAATTAAAACGCTTTCATGAAGATGCAAATATATGTGCATACATGCATGAATGATCATAAAAGTGGGTTTAGGAAGAGATGCGTATGCATAATGCCCCCATGCCTATTTCTTCAACCTGTTAGGTTGCCTACATGCTACAAAAAAATGAATGTTTATGATAGAAAAATCAGCAACAATACTCTTGCAAACAGGAAATCGTTTGAACATTTAAATGGTTCACCCAATAATAAAAATTGTCATTTACTCACCTTCACATCATTCAAACTTTTGTCTGCGCAACACCATGACAGTCACTAGCATCCGAAACCGCATTTGAGACCATTGACTTTGAATGCACAAAAACAGACATATTCCAAAATAGTTTTTTTCAACAGAAGATCACAGTTTTGTAATGTGTAATTAATGAGATTTTACATTTTTGGTTGACCTGTCCCTTTAAAATTGTAATTATGGCCTGTGTTTCTATTAAATGTCCTCTGCAGCTCTGATTAAATCCTCATCCGGCCTGGGAGTGGGAGGTGCGTAGGTTGCCTCATCAGGATCCCCCCCCCCCCTCACACCCCCACAAGCTCCAGCATTTTGAAATGCAATTATGGATCAGTGAGCAGCGCCATCAGTCGCAGTACTTGTTAATATTTATTGAGCGGAGCGGCAGCCGCTGCCATCTTTACATCAGGGAGCCTGCAGTCATTAAGAGGCTCTGTGTGGACAGGGGTGGCTATGGTTTTTCTATCTCCCCCAGCGTTGCACTCGACGGTTTCGCCCTCCCCAACCCCACCCATCACTCCCCTGCCCGCTCAGCCACTGAAAATGAGCCGGTGCATTTGCATGTATAAATATGTAAAGGTGCATTTCTCACAAGTGGCCCCCAGGTTTTTGTTGTGCCGTTATTGTGTGTGGCTCTGAAAAAGCACCTCTGGCAGCTAGAGATCCGCCGCTGCACTTCTACTCGTATGGAGCATATGATTGAAATATCCCTGCTTGCACTTTGTCTGCAGGGTAGCGTGTTTAGAGTAGGGCAGAAATACAGAGAGACTACAGGTTTAACAGTGATTGTTGGGCGCTAAGGGAGCCTCGTAGGAGGGGGTGCACTTTTTGTCAAGCAAGCAGTATGACATCACGCACAATGCTCAATTCAGCAGCAGAAGCAGCGACATGCTAAAACGTGCGCTTTCCCCAATGGCGTTTTCAAATTAATTGGGGGGCTGTAATAGTAGTCAAATAGTCTTTTTATTTCCCGCCATATTTTTGAGCAAATAGTTTTTTTGTGAATTGGCTTTTCATTTTTCTGATGTTGCGAACCAACCCCCCCCCTGAATTATTCATTCGCTGACTGTAAAGCCCTTTAAGGGCCAGGCCTGTGTAAGTAAATCTGCTGTGAAATGCTGCAAGTTAATGGCCATTTTGATTAATGTTCTTGAATGAAGTGTGTGACTAGTTTTTTTTTTCTCCCTCCCTCCTGTACACTTGAAATTCCACTAAAGGAAGCATTAATGCTGCTGGTGGTAATGACATTAGGTACTTAGCACTGTGCAAAAATACACATAGTCTGCTGCACTGCTTCCAAATGGGCATATCTCCAAAACCAATTGATGCTCTGTTTGTATCCGTTTGTTTTTGGCGCTTTTTTGAAAAACATGTTTTCTAGTTCATCTCCAAAATGAAGCCATTTAGGCAAACAGACAAACCAATTCAATACATGATTGATAGGGTTGTCATAATTTGGGATGCACAATACCATTTTTTAAAATTCTGTATTGGCTGATACCAGCTCTTTTATTCTTCTTTTTTTTAAATCAATGTAGAAATTCTATACCTCTGTGTGTTGAACTGACAATCAATCTTTTGTATGCAACAATGTACTAAATACTGACAACTTCATGATAACGATATAGAATAATCTATGACAAGCATTATTATAAACTAGGTTGGTGGATCATTCAATAGCAAAGTCATGAGTGCACAATAATTGTATAAAATCTAAACATTTATTGGAGAACAAATAAGTGAACAAGTGTAGGATTAAATTTGGTGAAATATTACACTACCTTTATTGTTGTAATAGGGCTACATTTGTGAAAAACAAGTAAATATATTTAAACATAAAAATATGCCATAAAATTAAGTCATTTGTTTTTGGATGTATTTCGCAGCTTTTAATGAGGCAGAAACAAATGATATATTAGACATAGCAAGAAAGTCTATTTATAGTATTTCATTGGGCAAAAGTAAAGAAACATGATTAAGAATCTGCAAAAAGCTCCAGCATGAAGTCTTTTTATGCAAGACCATACAGATCGTGTATAATAATAGAAATATTGAATCATCTTGGAGAGTTTCATCATGTTGATTATCGTAACCAAGTGTGACACTGTTTGAATGCTGAATGGAGAATGACTGACAGAAGTTTACGTAAACTTGATTTTAACAACTTAAATATTCATCTATACCTCACATTAAACTGGAATGGCTTCAGAACACTGTATATAGTTCATGAGAAATGTAAGGTGCTTTTTAACGTTTTTGTGCCTTTTGGGCTTAACAAGATCACAGAATAGAATGCATACAATATAGGATTTGGATCCGTCTCTTCTGACTGATACCCGATAAATAAAAATTGCAGTATCGCATCCCTAGTCACAATATTAATTTCAGTAGTGAACATTTTATTTCTTGATACCAATTTCACTACCCCAGGGAAAATGTAGCCTTTGTAAAAATTAAATGTGTATTATATGTATGTTCAAATTGTTTTATATATTACTATTCTATTATGCATGTGTATTAATGTGTTTCATTAATATACATATTTTATATGTAATGGTTACTTATATGTCTAATAATAAGAGTAAGCATTAATACACATGTATATATTCATGTGTATGCATAATAGTGAATGTATATATTTTTATCGACTACACGGTACAGCTACGACTAGTCGACACTGAAAACAATAGTCGACTACACATGAAAAAACTATTTTATTTTTATTTTGTAAGATTTTATAGATCAAATGATTCTTAATTTTACATTTAAAAACTTTTTTTATAAATGTTTGAAAAAAATATGAATGGAAATAAAATCTCGAATGCGTTTTTTGTCTGTCAGTCACGGCGCAAAAATGGCCACTCGAAAGATGAGTATTTTTGGAGTAGAAGATGGAAAAGTAGTCATGTCAAACTGGTGTATAATAATTCCACTGGAGCTGAGCGTAACGATATTAATCACAGGCACGGAGATGTTAGGAGAGACTAACCGAAACAAGTAAATCATTGCGTCATTTACTACAACTGTCGCCACTGTGATCCCACTCGCACTTAAAGAAGAAATATGTAGACATATACTTTTAAATTTTTTTAATTTGCCTGTTTAGTAAACTCACTGTCTCGGGTAACACCATGTAAACCGACACATACGTCTCGCTACATAAAGCAGCAGTTTTTGAGACTCCAGAAGGAAAGCGTGGGATTTATGGGATTTAAACTTGATTTTTTTTAACTGTTTCATTAATGTATTTAAATATATTTTTGACTTTTGAATATATTTTTCGATCTTCTGGGGTTTTCTTACTTTTAGACTAGTCGGTTACAAAACTTTTGTTTAAATGACTAACATGTTAGTCAAAGCGCACATGCCTAATATATATATATATATATATATAAACGTCTACCTTAATTGTATCCAAATAAGATAAAGGAGTAGAGAATGGTGAACTCGTGTTATCACTCATTTCAAAAAATCTTTTTTTTCTAGTTCACACCTTCCTCTTTCTTTCTTTCTTTCCCTCTTAGGTCTTTAACAGCTCTGTGCTTTCAGTAAACGCTACTATGGAAACTAGCTGTGTGGCCAAGGGGAAAGAAAGGGGGATAGAGGGAGGAGTAAGAGCAAGAACAAGGGGTAAAATCAAAATGGAGGTGTGTGGGGTCAACAATGGGGTTTTGGGTGGTGATTACATTGCCAGATGGAGCCGAGAGACCGCAAGGCTGGAGATAACATTTTCATGAGACACCTGAAAGCACAATCAATAGTAGATCCTTGACTGCGAGACTAAATTATTAAACAGAGCCTTTCTCGCCACGTTTCATTATCACGGCTTTCCCTTCCTGGACTACCGCCGTTGCTTTCCTGGTGGCGAGGTGGGTATTTGTCAAGTGTTTTTATGCATTAGAAATCATTTGGGTCTCGGTGGAACGGCTATGTTAATTTCGTTCTCATCTCAGATTGCCGGAATTTGCCGCAGAGACACAATGCCATTTTTTGGCACATCACAGGCAAATTCCCTCTTCTGATGTCTTCACTAGCATCTGAAGCTGGGAACGCTGAGCCCTGGCATTCAACCCAACTGTTTCATCTTAAAAAAGGAAAGGCAGGCTTCTCTATCTCGTCGGCTTTGATGTCAAAGAGAAGAAGAAAAAAAGACAAATACCAACACGAAGGGAATGTTTACACTTTCCCAATCACACTGTGATAAAACAACTATTGTACTAGTGTAATCCTCAGCATTTTAATTACATTTGAAAATTATTTCCCCCCCAAACCAAACAACACTATCATTTTTATTCCCCAGTTAGATCTTCTGTTCTTGTTAACTAAAACATTGTAATTGATATTTGCCTCCAAGTAATTTGCTTCATGTTTCGTATCATCCGAGTGCGTTACGTGGTCTTTGCACGGCCAATATTTATTGCAACAATCCTGTTCTCCAAACACATGTGCTTGGCCTGGCTGCACTGTAATTGGATCCTTCCTTCCCGACACTAGCGGTCCTCTTTGACTCACAGCACCTTACGCTGCTTCCTTCTCATCTGTCTCTTTTTCTCTCTTTCTTCCCTGCCTTTCTAGAGTGTCTCGGCACTGCTTCTCAGTTCACCGAGTGTAATTTCCAGCTTGTCCAAAGTGTGACATGCCAATAAAAAAAGCTGTGGAAGTGGAGATTTACAGTGGTATCGAGTTCACATGCTTCCATCGGGTGGCTCTCTCCATTAAAGAACACATGTTGCAAATTAGCTCTCACTGAAAAAGAAAAAGAAAACTCTAGAGGGAGAATGGGAGGGCTTTTTGGTCTGGGGAGGATGGGAAATATAAGGCGCTAGAAAATTCCACAGTCTTCCATCTTCACGCCCCTCATGTTATTCATTCCCTTTCCTTTCTGTATGCGTTCTCCCTCTTGTTTCATCGCAATGGCTTCAAAGATGTCTGTTTTATACTAAGCAGTGTTTGTGTGAACGTATGAAAGGTGATTTTTATCTTGTCGTTTTACCTGTAGGCTAATTGTCACGCGTCTCAGACGTTTCAGAGCTTGTTTTGGTGCAGCAGGCTTGCTGTGAACGACAAAGGCTGCTGAAAAGGATGACAGCATTTAGAAGAGTGGTTTACATTTAAGAACACCTACATGCAGAGTTATACGCTAGCTATGGTGTGTTTTTTATGCACAGTCTTGCCTGTCTCTTAAGTCCCAGGAATCGATGTTTTGAAGGCCCGTTCACATAAAGAACAGTAACTATGAAAACTATATTTGCGTCCACACCAGCGGATTGTGTGTATTCTAAGCATGTTGTGCAGTTTTACCATCTGCCGCTTTACAGGATGTATTATGATTGGCTGTCAATAAAAATAAATAAATAATAAATATATATATATCTATCTATCTCTCACCTGGAAAATTTTGTTCTGAAAGTGATTCTAACAATATAATTTATTGATGCTGTTTTTGTGGTGTAGTCTCTGCTATTCTGTTATATGTAGAACAATTAAGAACTACATCTTTATCGTTCTTGGCTGAACAGGCCTTTAGTCTAAGCTGTTTTCAGTTGATGAGCAGAACATTGTTGTCAATTCATATAAATAGTTTTGTTTCTCTTTAATGTGGCGTAACGGATCGCTGATCTCAGATCAAGCGAAGAAGCAGCAGCACAAAGTGCCCGCTTTACCTTTAAGATATGTTAAAAGATACAGATGCATTTGTCAATATAGCCGCTTGACCATAAACCTGGTGGTCAGCTAAAAAAAAATTACTCGAGAGAAGCATTTTGTTAAATATGTGCTCCATACTACATATTCATTTATATTTACTGTTCTTAAACATTTAATTCATGTTTGAATTAATCCGCCTAATTCAGCCACCATTTATTAATGTTAAGTTGGAATAGAAACGTAATTATAAAGTAATATTTTAACTTTAATATAAAAACTTCCCTTTTCAGTTTTTTTTAAAAATCTTAAATATAGTAATGTTCCAACCAACTCCTTGTATAGTTTACAGCATTAGATTTCCCATGTACTGATCCTGATATCTATCCAAATTAATCAATATCAAATTGAATTGGAGTTGAATCAAATCAAATTGCAAGTTTGTGGAATTTGTCAATTCCCAGCCCTACTAAAAATGCTTCGAAATTCTGATTTAATTAAATGTAGCCTGATTTTAATACATGTACAATGCCTACGCCAAATAATTGTTGAAATTGAAGTGTACGTAATTGTACTTGCCTGTTCATCCCAAATTATGCATATATTTTGAAGTGAATGCTTTGCGTACAACTCAATGACAACATCGCTCGACATGTGCATGTTAGAAAGATTCATCTTTGTAGTCTTGTAAAATTCTCTGCAGGTGTTATGATCGATTTTTAAGAAAGAAAAATGTCATTGCACTTGTTTAAACCAGCATGCTATCTTTTAACCCCCTCACACAAGTGCTTGTCAACACAGTCTGTTTTTGTTGCGTCTTCAGTAGTTGCTCCATCTCATTGGTTTCTTTCTTTTTTTTTATTGATTGTGAAACAACCCAAGCCAGTGTTATCACCTTATGGACCATGTATGCGTGGTTAGAAAAATCTGGCTGTGCATACAGTACAACTGTACTGTGCTGTTGATGAAATTTGCCACACACTCTGTACACACACCTAGTGTACGTGAGGGAAAAATTATGTATACTTTGGACTTTTGTTGTTATAACTGCACATCTCCCAAAGATAATGCCCCATTGTTGACTCGCAGCTGAACCCACAAGCTCCACACTTTCCAAATCTGTTTATTTGTCAAAATTAATTCGCAAGTCAATGCTTCAGATTCCAGCAGGAGCGAGATACCAGAAGAGCCAGATATGGATTCTTATCATTTTCTTCTATTTTCTCTTCACTGTCTCGCCAGGACGAGGTTCATAAATAGCGCTTGATGCTTCAGCCGTGTGCTGAGACCAGACTCATCTACACTCTGGAAAGAACAATGCAGAGTGCAATGAAGCGCCCGAGCTCTCTCAGCCTCTAACCTTGGGCTATTGAACTTAACATCCCATTTATAGATTGCTGTTATGCCTGAGCCATTTGTAGCAGAATACCTCTTCATAGCTTTAAGAAAAAAGTAATGAGATGGAGAGGGAAAGAGAAAGAGCACCAGATCATTTTCTGCACACTTGCATGTTGAGACTGTTTGTTTTCTTTTCTCTTTCTCCTCTTTTGAAAAAGACTCTGCCGCTGCCTGGTGGTACTGATAAATGTGCGCCTGTGGGCATGCTAGAAGACGAGGCCACGCTCTCCATTTATAATGTCCTTCGTGTGCCGCACACGTATGTCCAAGGCTGATCCATGCTGTCGAGGAGATGCACAAAACTCTTCCCTACTGCTGAAGATGAAATGGGTTGATTTAATGTGTAGACCTGCCTGGAAAGTGATATGGAGAGTGTGTGTTTGAGAGAGACTAGCTGAGACAGATTAAGACCCCAGTCTGTCTTTGTGTGTTTCCCTGGTGTGACACACATGGACTCTGATGTTCCCAGTGCCACCCAGAAATATGTGAGCTGCACAGCCGTGTGATGCTCTGACACAATATCTGTCCTCGGTTTGTCTCACAGGTGAAGTGTTTTTTCCTCCTACTCTGGTCTTGAACTGTCTGTTCCTCTGGCCTGATTTTATTCTTTTTTCTTTTAGGAGCAAACAGGTTAAGCTTGGTCATGTTAGGAAATGCTGCTGCTGATTTAGGGAAAAGCCTGGGTGGTTATGTTGATGGGTGCAACTGCCATTTCAATTTATTTTGCTGAATGGACTGAAATGTAATTTCAGCCAATCAGCTGGGCAAATGTTATGTCTCCTAATTAATATTCATGATGACCCAACTTATGAAGGCTCAAGGCATTAATATGACCTACATTTCTTGGTCTAGTCTGAACTGTTTCTACGTGGTTTCAAGGCACCATGAGATGTAGTTTTAGTCACAGTCTAGTTATGATATTGTCTTAGTAATGCGTTGCATTGTGAAATATGTTTTGCCAAGTGTCATGTATTGCATTGTAATCTATTCAGCCATAACCCTTAATCTACTTAAGTTTTGACACACTAAAATCAGTATTTATTTGACGTTTACAGATTACTTGCTTTAATTAGAGGCCATTGGTTGGTTTGACACTTTCATTTAATGACATCTTTGTGGGTCACCTACTGTGGTAAACTGATTTTTTTACAGTGGTAAAAATGGAATGGCTCTTAATTATTTTTTAAAGTCTTTTTCCTCTCCTTTTGCCTTTCCAAGGTCGATTCAGAGTGATAGTGGCAGACGCCTTTGTAACATCTCTGTGCAACACATCATCCAAGCAGGTTCAGAGCGCAGGGGAGGCCTGTATCTGTGTGTCACACGAAAGCAAAGGCAGAGCTTTTGGTGCTGTATAAAGGCCAATTGATTATAGGCACCGCTGGGGCAGCAGGACAGGCTGATGGTGGAGTGTTTGAAGAACCGAGGCGCTGGCCAACATCTCAGAAGCCGGGAAACCCTCGCTGAGATGTTCTGAGCAGCGAGCCAATTTAGTATTTAAAAGGTGAGCTCTCTTTTAGCAGCATGGGAAGTTGAAAGGGCTAGGGCTGGCGGCCCAGCTTGCTTCAGTGTGGAAAGGCTGGCCGCTACAGCTGCTTGCTCGCTGTAATTAAGTGTGAACTGTTTGCCGCCACAAATGGCATTTAAATGCCAAGTGGTAGCCAGAGCAGGCATAATATCAGGGGTTTATGGCTTTAACTTTGCCTCTTTGTTTTTCTCCTTTTTTTGTTTAACACTTTCTTTCCCACTACGGCTGGATGGAAGGGATTTAGAGTATATAAAGATTTACAAAAAAGGAGGGGAATTTAGAGACGAGTGAGTGGAAGTGGTTTGTGCGCTACAGTGTCTCGTGATCTGGGGCATCGACACACTATAACGATCATAAGCCGCCGCTGTCAAACCACTCTCACCGCCAGCCATTAGGGAACTGTGTGGGAGGTTGACATTTAAGCATGAAAATTTAAAGAATTACAGGCAAGACGTGAGAATTATATCATGCAGTCACACATATTCTTTGCAAATACTGTCTTTATATTCAATGACGTGACCAATTTATACACTGTAGACGACAAATCATGCCAGTCACTATATGTAATATCAAATCATCCGTTTCATGAAGTAAATGCAATCTCTGACAGCTCTTGACATACTTTATTGTACCAGATGTTGTTGTTTGCTCCATTTGCCCAGGGTGAACTTCTACATCAGAAGACTAAAGCTGTTTTACTTTCAAAATTTGATAAATGTTAGTGAAATAATGTTTGGTGAGGGAAAATGTAGTATGTGATTTAAAGTAATCCATTGGAAATTGACTGAATTGTGAAATGGAGGCGTGAAACATAAATGAAGTTTAGCTAAATGCTTAACTATTTGAGTGCCGTAGGTGGCATTCGTGTTAAAGGAAAGGAGAGTTACATTTTTATGTAGATATGAAATGGGATGCACAATACAGTTCAAAAGTTTGGATCGATAGATTTCTTGACCATTAAGGCTGGATCTGGGATTGATTAAATATACTGTAATATTGTGAAATATCATTTAAAATGACTGCTTTCTCTTTGAATACATTTTCAAATGTAATATTCTGTAGATGGAATAAATACATCTTTATTGAAGCATAATTACTCCAGTCTTCAGCGTCACATGATTCTTCATAAATCGTTCGATAATTCTGATTTGGTGTGCAAGAAACATTTCTTTTTCTTCTTATTATTATTAAATTTTAACCGTTGTGCTGCTTAATATTCCTATGTGAAACACCTGTTTTTAGGATCCTTTGACTGGAAAATTCAAAACAACCACATTTCTCTGATATAGAAATATTTTTTTCAGTTTTGATCAATTTAATGCACCCTAAATTGATTTTTTTTTCATAATCTTTTACTGACCATAAACTTTTGAACAGTAGTGTGTAATATAATGCAGTAAAACCAGGAATGTCTACTTAAGTAAATGCCTTAAATTTTGATGTAATGGATTCATTTTTACATTTGCTTATAGTTATGCTAAAAGGGAAGTATTTGTATATTTTTAGCTTTAAAATTAGTGTGAGGGGGAGGTTGTCATCTACCTGTGTGCAGGACACAGAATTTGAGTGCAATCTTTTTCCTGGAAATCCCACAGAAATACAGGTCTAATTAGAGCGCTGTATTGTGGGATTATGGGTAATGGCAGTGCTGGTGCATTAGGGTTGAGTGTGATTTGTTAGATCAGACTCATTGTGGAGAGCCTGTGAGCTGTATTAGATGAGTGATGAGAATGAGATTTTCTGTCTCAATGCTGCTTTCTTGATGGATTCTCAGAATGCAGTCCTATTAAAAAGGGTCAAATTGTTGCAAAAGTAAGATGGTAATAAGAAAACAGCAGACACCCATTGCCCATTGGCTATCACTGGAGCCAATACGCAAAAGGGTGCAGGAGCTCTGGGCTTTTACACTCACCTTGTGGAGCTTTTCGACGTGGGGCTTGACAGCATGTAATCACTCACACACACACTTCGTGTAGGTTGCATGTGTGTTTGTTTGCTTCTAGTAGAGCCGGCTGGTCAATACTTCAGGGCTGCAATCAGTGGAGGCTCTGCAATCAATATCATCACAGTGGGCTGGAAAATGTCCTCCGTGCACTCAGCACTCTACGCAGGCAAAGAGAGAGAAGGGAGGATGGGAAAAATACAGCAAGAAAGAAAAACAAATGCAGGGAGGGGCAGGGCAAATGGTTGTAAATCTCAGTAGGCTTGCAAACAAACGGTGCTTTTCACTCATCATACACAAATCGTTCTGATAGTGCTTTATCGCCTCATCGTTCCTCTCTTTCCCTTTGCCACTGGCTTGTAGGGCTGTCAATCATCCAGGTTGAAGCTCATTGGCTAGTATGTGAGTGGGCGGACCTTGTGCACAAGGCTGAAGGGATAATTTACCGACCGCTGCACTAATGATGCTGAGCCGGGTGCCATCAATAACCACACCCCCTCACACACACACTCTCATTGACTGAAGACCACATTGAGCTGTCACCCCCACTTTGCGTCGTCCTTCATCTCGGCAGACGTTAACGCACGCAGACGTTTCTCCTCTTCTCTTCATTCTAAGCTAGTACAAAGGCTCGATTTGACATTAGTTCGGGAGTGGAGGCCGATTCCTCGCTCTGCCAATTGAGATATCAGTTTACTCTGAATGTACCATAATACTTGATGAAAATGTCAAATAGCTGATGTCTCTGAAGCCCTCCCCCGACCATATGCTCACATTTTAGCACATGGGAAATTGTCTGCGCGGTTGCACTCCTGCAAGCGCGTGAGTGCGTGTGTGTGTGTGAGCGTGCTGCCGCCCATTACATCTAATTAGATTGACCTCAGTTCTTATCTGGAAGGACTGTGTAGGCACTTTAAAAACAAAGAACTGGCTTGGTGGCTGCTGGTAGAGATGTTTGCTTTTGTTGTGAGTAAGAGTTGAAATGCAGCTGAAAGATGCATGCTGGGAGTGCAACTGTCAGCCGTGACCCTTCAACTCCAGCTGCCTTTCCCCTCATCCCTGTGAGAAATATGTATTTACTCTTCTCCTTGACGAAGCTGAAGCCGGTATGCCAGACTTGACGAGATCTGCATTGTTCCTCCTCCTGTGAAGTCGCACGCATGCGCAGTCCCACGTGTGTGTTTGTACGTGGTGCGCGTGTAATTAAAGAGGACAGAGGGATTGGAGAAGGCAGATGATCTCTCCTCATGCCTGTAGTGCAGGGCTCCTGTGGCAGATTGACAGTCTGGAGCACAGATAAGCAGCTTCCTGTGGCGCTCCTCTTTATTCCCCCCCCCCCCCCCCCCCCGCCCCGTAGGGAGCTTTTTCAGCCATGCACACATGCTCATTAAAATCTAAACGTATAGGGAATGAGGCTACATGTGCGCCTGTCTGTCTGCATGAGGAAGTGCTATGTCATTCAGATGTATATCCGGTATCCATGTCGTATTTGTATGAATATTTGTCAGTGGTCATTTCCCTCAATCCAGAGGCCGGTGCTCCAGCTGGCATGTCATAGGCCAGTTAATATTCTGTCTGTCTCCACACACACGTAAGCTCCTCCACTCATCCTATGGACCTTGCGCCGCGATTCTTCTAGATGGTTGAACATTTGCCCACCTCTTAGGATGTGTATGTGGATCTGTCCCTCTGCCATCCTGTTTAATGCTTTGGCTTCTTTATTTGAGATATTAGAGACTAAATATTTGCAGAGGTTGATGTTTGAAAGGAAACCCAGTGAGGGAGGATGCTGAGTAAAAGGAGTGTGTGATGAATCCTAAGTGAGGATGGGAATTGTGCTCTTGTCCTGGCCTGATTTTTGTTCTTCCACTAGAGTGTACTTGGTAAAGACTACTTCCTGCTGAGTATCATTGTCAGGCACTCTTCCTCTCTTTCTTTTTATCTTCCTTTTTGAAAATGATAGCTCTGTTACAAATCTAGTGCCATACATTGCTGTCTATGATCTACATAGTAAACTGCCTTCGAAGGCAGCATACAAACTGAAATGGAAACTCATACGCAGGGATATTCTTTTTTTTCACATTTAAGTCATTTTAATTGATTTTTGTCTTTTTTCAGTATTTTTACTGTATCAATGTTTTGAGTTTTTTAAATGTATTTTTAGGATTGTTAATTATGTAGCTCCTAAATAGACATGAAGGGGAAAAAATGAGATGGAGATATATTTGTCAATACATTAGTGTTCTCACAATTGTTTTGTTCTGTCAAGAAATTTAGTTTCCCCTCACAAAGACCTCAAATGATTTTGCGAGTGAACGGAAAGAATCTCACGGAATACAAAGGTCTTTGCGAACAAACACAAAGGTTTCTCTGTGAAACGCAAAGTTTTTTGAGGGGAATGCAAAACATTTGCGGGAGAACGCAAAAGCATTGTCTTATTTAATTTCCTCCCATCTGAGTTTTTTTTTTCTCTTTTTTTTACCACCACCATGTCCCTTTAGGGAGCTCTATAGTTAATACACTGATATCATTTTAAACAATTGTAGTGTTCAATTTCTCAGTGCAGTCTTGTTATTGTTAGTATAACAGTAAATGGATTAAATCATTTTAATGATAAAAAAAAGGAATACTGAGCTTGTATCAGTGCATTCTGGGATCCGCTTTTCCGAAAAGTATTCATGTTGCCTTACAATCTGAACTACAAAATCCATCTTAGAAGACAGCATGAAGCTGCTGCATACCTGTTGGAACAGCTGTCATAGCGGGAGGGCCTTACGATGACTCTAAGGGATAGGCACCCAAAAATAAAAATCATTTTCATTATTTACTCCCTTGTCATTCCAAACCTGTATGACTTTCTTCAAACCACAAATATATTTTTTGGGGATTTTTTTTTTCTTTCTTTCTGTCTGTCTTTTTTTGTTTTGCTTTGACAGTCATTGTTTACATAAATGGAAGTAAGTGATGGCAGAATTCAAATTTTTGGTCGAATTTAAAACGCCATCTACATTGATGGTAGATTAGACTTTGGATCTGCTAGAGTGGGGGAGATGGCGGAGTTAAATCTCTCTTTCTCTCACAAACCCACACAGCTTCACATATATACAAAACCTGCTCTTGTACTCAATCCACGACTGCTGAGCCACATGCACGCTGGCCAATGAAAGGTGAACACTGTAATCAGCCCAATCAAATAATCAGAACCCAAGTGAGTCAGCGACGCAATTAGAGCCTGAGCAGAACAAAGACCATTGTGTCAGAGTAGAGCAGCGCAGAAAAGAGAGGAAGTGTTTGCGCAGCGTCTGTTACCACAAGCCGCTTTTCCTGCATCAGCTTGGCTCGCTCCAGCTCGAACACACTGATCGATTAGCCGTGGCTTAACCAAGACTTCTCATTTCCTGCCTTCCATTACCGCGCTCCATCACACCCGGCACTGCTCAGTGGCCCATGCTGCAGCCTCAATGCTGGGATTAACCAGCCAACCAGGCATGGTTTGCATTTAAACACATACACACCGTGTTTTTCTCTCTCTGTGTGCTTTATCCTAACATAAAGGTTCCACAGCTTGTTTCATTCATGCATCAGTCTCGTAAACATGCTATTTCTTCATTTAACTCTTGCTGCAACCATTGCCTACGGTTCAGCCCTTTACCCTACAATGATCCTGTCTGTGTTTATCTATGAATGCATGGCTGCTCCCCTCCCCGGCGAGTGAAACGACCCAGTCATTAGGCCACACTAACAAGGCAGCACATTGTCTCTCTCTCTCTGCTTTCATTCAGGAAGTGCAGAGACATGAGCAGGGACTCGAAGCTAAAACGAGTCCGCTGCTTGTGTGACTGATCCGCCGTCGCTCTCTACAGATTTCAGGACTGGATAAGCTCACAGGCTCATGTGTTTTGCCTTTGTGCTCAAATGTTTTGAGATGTTTCACATTTCTGGGAGGCTGTTCGCCAGGCTTGTGCTCTTGTACTACATTATCTCACCGGCCGTGTGACAAGGTTGTGTCAGGGAGCTGTAGAATTATGGAGTAACACTATACTACGATGGTGACCATTGAGGTCAGGAACACTGATCCGGCTTCCCCTGAGCTTGCAGGCATTCTCCTCCAAGTCATAGTGCTTCAGTCCATAAATCTGTGCTGTCAGCAGCCATTTAGGGCTGGCACAGTCAGGTTTTAGATAAGATGTTACCCAAGACGGAGGAAGAGGTCAAATCTAAAACTCTCCGACAGAGGGAAATTAATTTGGCAATGGTATCAGTAGTCTTTCAATCGTTTGCTAAATGATCTCCAAAACTGGTCTTTATTACATAAAAAATATTTTGTAATACATTCATAGTTTTTAGTTAAACTCTTGAATGCTATGTACACATTTACAGTCAGTAAGCAAGTCAAAACTTAATTTAATAAGCAATCAGAGTTTGTGAATCTTTTTAACAGCTTCATTAAAAGATTTTATGAATCAGACAATTTGCTGTTTGATTCATTTGTTTGTTGAGTACCGTCAGGAGCGACTACACAATAGCGAGCCGTGATGTCTATTTATTGTTTGACGTGACTGGATACCACAAAATAATACAATCAAATTTAGTTCAGGCTTGTGGAATGTGATTAATTTTGTCTGGATGCTGTCGATTGAGGAGTGGCATTGAAAGCTTGTGGGTGTGTGTGTGCGCAAAGCTTTCTGATTTGGCCTGTTATCGATAGCTGTATTTAGAGCTTTTCATTTCCTTCTATTGTCTGGATCACTCAAAAACAACCGTGACTAAAGGAAAAGAAAGAGTAGTCTGTATTTGGCTATTTTAGAAACTATGCAGATATCTTATCAGTCTGCTCACATGTTTTACAGATTGTTTCTTACGGATAAAAGTATTCTTTTTTTTATTATAGTGCGTTGTTTTAGGCATACTAAAAATCTCTGGTTTGCTTTGCCTCTTTTAATGTCTCACACAACAAAATATTATGAGAACAATAGAGCTGTACCGTTATTGTAGTCTCTTGAAGGAATAAGTGTTCTCCTTCGTTGCAATACAATAACAGCCTTTTAAATATTAACGTTGTCTTTCCACCCATTGTTTGCCTGGAGACTCCTGTCAATCATATTTCAGGAAACACCCCCTCCTTTCATGTCCAGCCCCCAGCATTCAGTCAGTAACTGAAGTGTTTGAGTACCAGGTGGGGGGTTGAGTGAGGGGAAAAAACTGTTTTGAAAGAGGAAGGGGGGGGAAGGGATATGAGCCGGTCACACCTGCTGTGTGTAGCAACCCAACACAGGCAGTGATACACATCACAGCCACTGCCTCTTCATATCAAACACACCTGACATGATATCGCCCAACGGCCAGCTACAGGAAATAGCCTGCGAGATCAAGAAATGGAGAGAGGGAGATTATGCGAAGTGCAGAGAGTGGAGTGTTTTAAGTGTTGCTGTGTTTGAGTCGGGTGTAATGGATGCAGCAGTCGCAGGGAGATCTTAATTAGCGATATTTGTACACTCAGCACGACTCTAGTCACCGCCAATTGAGTGAGCAGCCTCAGTTGGCAGCATTCTAGTCAATTCCTTTTTTCTTTTTTTAATTTCTATATAAATCCACTAAAAATATATTAAGCAGCACAACTGCTTTCAACATTGAAATGTTTTGAGTACCAAATCAGTGTATTAGAAGGATTTCCGAAGGATCATGTGACACTGAAGACTGGAGTAATGATGCTGAAAAGTCAAAATACTGTATATTATTAATATGAAAAGAGAAAACTGTGATTTTAAATTGTAATATTTCAGAATTTTACCACATTTTTAGTTAAGCGCAGCCTTGGTGAGCAAAAGAAAATAAAGAAAAATCGTAACAACAGAACAGTAGTTTACGTTCGAGTATAATGTCATTCCAATCGCATTGCTTGAGCACATTTGTTTAAACAGTGCTATTTTTATGACAAGCTACAATTACTATTGAGGTTCCCTTTCAGTTCTTGTAGACTGTGAGGACGCTCACTAGGTTCTGGGACAGACTTTTTTTTTGAGTTTGGCTCAAATGACGTCTTGGTAAGGTTGCTTAATGGTGCTGTCTGCCTTTGTTTTGGGCACATGCCTTAAAATGTTACCTAGACAGCTTCACTAGATTTTGGAGCAGAGCTCACATGAGTGGATTTGTGTCACAAGGTTGGGGGGGTGGAGTGTTATCCTGGTTTTGTTACACTAAAAAACTCCCCCTTTGAACTGCCTAATGCTCATCAAATCCAATACAGAGAGTGGCTGACAGATGGGCAGACTTTGTTCAAAGCGAGTCGAGATTTAATATCTAAACAGCAGAGGGAGAGAGAGAGAGAGAGAGAGAGAGAGAGAGAGAGAGAGAGAGAGAGAGAGGGGCCCAGTGTTTAGCAGCATAAAGGTCCTGACTGTGCCGGCATCACAGCTGTGACTCTCTCTCTCCCTCCCTCCATTTGTGCTTGTAGACAGGCGGAGGAGTAATCTGTACACAGGCTTTTGCAGGGGAGAAACATGTCATCAGCACTTGTTTACCATTATTAGTTTCAGTCTGACGGTTGCAGGGTAGCACAATTGCTCTCCTTCAACACTTTGAGTCGAAAGGAGTATATATGAGACACTTTTTCTTTATTTATTAAAAAGGGAAGAGCATGCTACGTATCTTTATTCACATGGGACGTTTTTGTTCACAGTGCTTTTTTGGGGCCTACAACGATATGTTTTTCCTCTCTTTGTCACTCAGGCGTATACAGCTGTGAGCTGAGGTCCAGATGGAAGTGCTTGTGTGTGTATATGGAGAGAGAGCTGCGTCTGGTCTATGTCTGAGACGCAGTTAAAGAGAGACCGGGCTTATGGGCGGAAACTGTCTCTGTGAGCACATTCATCATGCATGAGAGAGTGAACCTTTCCTGCCTGCCTGTTCCTCACTAATCATATTATGTTTTGTAGATCATAGATCTGTCCCACTCGATGCCACCAACATGTGTGCATGCCAGGTGGAACAAGCCTGAATTCTTTGCATACATTGCCTGCAACATGATCATGGGCCAAAGCCTTCAAGAAACCAATTTCCAAAACCACCTTCTCCAGGAAGTGTGAAAACCCCTGCTTTTCTTCGGTTCCTCTGCAGTCTTAACCCGGTTTGGTCAAGAAAACCGGAGAGCATTCTAGTTCCAGATGATAGAAAAACACAACATTGAAATTGAAAATAAACGCACATTTCCTGTTAATATGCTCTAGGTGGAAAGCTCCAGGGTCTGGCTTTGCTTAGCTGCGGGTTGGTTATGTGAGAAGAGTGCAAAGGCCTGGGATGTGGTTGTTTTACCGTCTCCTGTTAATGTGGGAGCCATGTGACCGCTTCTAGCTGCCTATGTTAACAGATAAGACCCGCCACCACTGTTGCAGCTGTCGCCATGTTTAATGATTACACTAAACAGCCAAAATGTTAGCCGCCAACATGCAGTGTTAGGTCACAGGGGTGGGGGGTTGTGCCATGGCGGTTCTATCCGTGTTGGTACCTTCAGCAATAGCATGTAATAAACCGTGACTAATTCAAACAGCGTGTGCGCAAGCATTCGCTTCGTGTAATTTTCCTCTCATTACCACCTTGGTTCTCCGTCCAAGCATGGCTCAAGAGCCCGCTTCTGTGTGCAGCTCTTTAATTCTCACATCACTAATGAATAGTCCTCACACATCTTTTCTCTGTGATGTGTGCCACACATCAGGTTATTATTAGCCTAGCTCCCTGTGGAAAGCCCAGCTGTTGGTGTGCCGGTGGAGTCTGCTTAACACCCCTTGTAGACTCCACCCTGCTCTGTTCACCCTCTGGCCAGACCTCATAAAGTCCAGCTTCAGCCTCTTATAGCACTCTCACTGGACTCTTACACTGGCTGTGCTGTAATTAGTGCTGCCCGCTCGCTTCGTCTCGCTCTACCTCCCCCATGCTTCTAACATTTCTCACTTCTCTCTTCTGCCCTCTTTAGGTCATGCTTATATCATGAATGTAGTGTCAGGCATTACAATAGGCATGTTTGGATTGGATATAAGTATTTATAAGTTGTGTACGTACTTGTGTGTGTGTGTGTGTGTACAAGGGATGTGCTCAACAACTAATTTCATAATTTAATTTCATAAAATTTACAGCAGACTAGTCGAACCTCGCCCTCTATGTAAATACAATCCATTTGAAAGAACACTTAATCTATGAACAGTCAAATCCGATACTGAATGCCTTGCATTATAATCATTGTATTAAACTTCACTTAAGCAACATTAGCCATTATAGACATGTTTATTCAAATCAACTGAGTCAACAGGACCAATAAGTTCAAACCTAATAGCCTTATATAAACAGGTTTCCGCAAATAAATGTCCACAAAAGTCAGCATGTTATTGTCAGCAGGTATTGTTGTTCATTACCAGTGCAATGATTTGCGTGTCCGGCTTTGAACGCACTTCTTGTGTATGACGGGCGGCAAAATTGCAAGAAATGCCAGACGTGTACTGACAACTATACATTATTTAACTGTATTTTCTTATCGTTAGGATGTTGATATAGCAACTGTTCAGGTGCACATTAAGTTTCGTTCATAATGTTTTCCTTTGAATAAAATTTCACACCATATTGACATGAAAGAAAAGGTTCAATAAATAGGCTTTCAAAATCCTCTCACTTTATGTGTAATTCTTTATAAAAATGGTTACATGTAATGTTAACCGATAAAACCATAGACCTTATTTTGCATCTGAATATATATTTGAAATAAATGTGTACATGCATGCATTGTTCTGAAGTCTGGAGGTGTAATTTTCGTACATTGGCGGAGAGGTCATTTCTGTTTGGATCATCTTGTGACTCCCAGGTTTAGAGCTCAACTATCTGACAAAGGAAGCAGCACAGCCATTATAGAGCGAAGGAAAGAGCAGCCAGACCACCACTACCCCCTCCATTCTTCTGTGGTATGCTAAACTCCTCTGACGGAGGGGAAATCTCTCCCTTTAGTGTTTCCACCACTGACTGAGACCCAGTTTATAAGTGAGCTGGCAGGCCCCTCGAGCAATCTTAATTCAGTCATGTGTTTGGAGAGGTGGCCTTAAGCTGTGCTGAGATCAGCCGGATGTGCAACGGCTCTGGGAAGGGAGGGAATGCTACGTGGAATGTCACTAATCAATTCAGCATTGTAATTGTAATGGGCTCCTCTCTGCTTCCTCAGTTCGTCTGCCTCTCTCCGCCTCAGAGTGCTTATCTTGATAATTTGATTCTGCACAGTGATCTGTTCAGTGTAACATGCAAACATAATTAGGGTCTGATAATGAAACAGTCATTTCCATCTCTAGAGCGACAGGAAAGGTTGCACGATTCGGCGACCGTGATCTATCTGGATCGCACGAATATATTATAAAAAACAGTATGTTTGTTCTTGAGGCCTTGGTGTTTATTTATGTTTAAACTCCATGTCTTATAGGGTTAATGTTCATGCTGTGAAGGCAGGAGTACTAAAATAAAAACCTCAGTCTCCATCCTCAGCTGAACCTAGGCACTGAAAGCTCTGAAATACCCTGGAGGAGCACAGGTTGTCTCCCCATCTGCGGTGTAATAAGCACTGACAACACCTCTGATGACACATACAAGTGGCCCAGTTACAGAGAGCGCCTTTAATCTCATTTAAATTGGGTTTTAACCATCTCAACAATGCGCAGCAGCACACATTTTTATTTTTTCTTGATTACTCTTACTTACGGTCTTTAACGTCAATTTGAAAAGATGGGCATTTTGTTTGCGACTCTTTAGCATTTGTGCTCTCCTAGTATTCTCCAGCAACCTCAGTAAAGGTAGGAGTCTTGAAATATCTCAACAATGAGCTCAGTCCCAATCCGGCCCCCCCTTTTAGAAGCCAGAGCTGCATGAAGTGAATCAGGCTTTCAATAAAAAAGACCCTTGGCTCTCTGATCCACCCTGGATGGGCTTTTTTTCCACTAGGCTGGCGCGGTGGCACACACTCAGCCTTTTGTGGGGAATGTGGTAATCTGTAGTCATGTTAAAGATGACTGTGATTTCTGGCCGCTGCTCCGGGGGTCTTGTCGCCAACGTCTGCTGAGCTGTGGTTTCTTTAATGTCCTTTTAAACCATTTGAATGGTCAGTTGGCTTCGTGTGAGAGGATAATAAATATTTCATGTCAGGGAATAAAAACAGTGCTTTGCCCTTTTCTTCCCTCGCTCTGGCCCCTCTTGGAAGTGCCTCTGGGAGGTCTGGACATGACTCAGTGCTGCCACTTGCTGGACATTATGCGGTACTGAAGCGAGTGGGCTCTCTGTGCAGTCCCCTGGATAAACAGCGGGTGGCAGAGTTCAAAGTGCAGCTGTAGAAAAGAGGGGAGCGGCTACTCGTGTGTTTGGCTAGACAAAGCTGGCCTCTGTGTTTTGTTTTTTCCGATTTTTCACTTGCCTAAATATGCACCATCCATGTTTCTTCACCTCCCTCCCACACATGGTCATGAAGCCATTTACATTATTAAAGAATTAAATCCCTTCAATCTCTTTTTAATTGACTTTGTTCCACCCAGGGCTTTTGGCACAGGATGACTGGAGCTATAAACCCAGTGGTGGCACAGACTCGTGTTTGCCAAGATCCAATTTTTGATGCTGTTAACAAACAACCGATATCGGTTTATTTTACAGAATGTTTATTTTTCTCTTTCAGAGTAAACGGGACCATCTGTTAATGAATGTGAAATGGTATTACCGCCAGTCTGAGGTACCTGACTCCGTCTACCAGCACCTGGTGCAGGACCGCAACAATGAAAACGGTATGTGATGATGGCTGAAAAACGCATAAAGACCTTTGTTTGAAGAGTCCTTATTTATGTAACCACCCCTGGTTATTGGTTTGTGAAGTTTCATAGAGAACGGCATCTCAAATAAATGAGGATTCCGAAAAAAATACCACCCCCTGCCCTTGTTTCCCTGGTAACGCTCCCTCAAGAGCGACAGCGGTGCCATGAAGTGCAAATAACTTTCAGTGTAATGTGCCCTCGGAGCTCTCATTCTCCCAACTATCAGCAGCAAATCTGAGCTTGATACACACATCAGGCAGTAATAACAGGCTGAGGGGGTCTGCTAGGCTGGGGCTTTGGCACTTTGATTCACACCGCACTCTAATAAAGCATTAAGAAGGCCTGTATTTCTGCCAGCCTGCTGGAGAGCAGCAGTCGCCACCTGCTGCCCCACTGACTGGTTTGACATGGCGGCCATTGTTATTTGTGCTAATGCCATCTGAAGACAAATGTTCATCCAACACTGTCTGTATGGATCTTGGTGACATTTCTCATTGGAAATATTTGCCTGAAAGCCCATAAATATTAAATGCAGCTTTTCCATTTTTTGTTGTTGTTAATTGAAACCCATTGCTTAATTCTATTGTTCAATTCCAAGAGCTGCTGTACTGTTGCTGTCATTGCCTATTAATTTATAATTGTCATATTTCATAGCTGCGCAAGTGTCTATGCATCTGTCTGGTTTCTTTTGTGTCTCGCCTTTGTTTATTATGTGCGCGCGTTTTTATTACCGACAGTCTGGATTCCTCTCATGCTCCGTGTCTGCTTTCTGTCTCTTTCTCCAGACTCTGGTCGTGAGCTGGTTATTACTGATCCCGTGGTTAAGAGCAGAGAGCTTTTCATCTCAGACTATGTGGACACTTATCATGCTGCTGCCCTCAGGTAACACTCACAATTAAATTCACCTGTGGTCATTCATTTACAAATTCATTTACTCACAGTAGTATAAGCACATGCTTAATAAAAGTTTTTTTAAAGCCCTTTGTCAATTATATCAATATTTATGCGTCCACTTTAAAAAAAAAAAAGTGGAATATTCCATCAAGTATAGTCAGTTAGATTCTGAATGTTTGGTTATTCACTAAGTGAAGACAACAAAGAATGATAATTGTTTTTATATACAGTATATGCAAAAATCCTTCATAAGTCCCTTTTGCAGTTTGCAATAATACAATTCACGAATCAATTACAATAATAATATTCTTTATTTTCTTATATATATTTTTGGATGGTGCAAATAAGTAGCTGCTCTGAGTTTTGAAATAATTCATTAGAAAAGCCATTTGAACTGATTCTTGGAATTAAACTTACAATTACAATTAAAACAGATTTTTTTGTATAAAAAAATAAATATTTTTTTTAATATATATTATTTATATATATATATATATATATAAATAAATTAATTAAATAAACTTGTCTTCTACTGGCAACTTCTAAAGCTAGTCTAATGATTACACAAATACATTGTGAATATTCAATTTGTAAGCCAGCACTAGCTCCTACTGCCCATGATTAATGGTCATTAAAGAGACCTGGCAGGTACAGATGCTCTGGGATGTAAGACTGGGGTATTTAAGAACTGTAAGCAGACATTTTGATCCTCTCAGTTCTCTACAGGAGTGGCCGTCTCTACAGACAACCATTTCACGGTGATTCTGCATGCAAAGCATTACTGAAAGCAATTACTTTTTTTTGCAATGAGGCTCAGGAAAAAAAGTACAGGCATGCTTATTGTCAAGAAACCAGACCTTTTCAGTCTGTCTTTACCCAAGTGATGTATTTTCCCCTCTCTCCTTATCTTCCTCCCTCCTTTCCTTCCCTCTCTCTTAACTGAAACCATATGGAGGCAGCACACAGCCACAGCTCTGAACCACTGATTTCAAGGCAAATTAGCTGCAACTTCTGCTGCACAGAGACCCCTTTGATTTGACTTATTACAGGGCTTTAGATAAACTCAATGAATTCCGCTAGCATGTCGTAATTCCTGCTCCAAACCTCATGTTCCTTTCATCTTATGAGGAAGGTATTGAACCAGTGCAACAACACTGATGCCTATTATTTTGATGGCCCCTGACGTCGGAAATGTAAAGTGCAGAAAGGGAGCATTGTAAAAATGTCAAAAAACATAGTTTGTTCACTCTGCGTTGTTTGAAAAGCCTGTGGTGTGTTACCTTTTGTTTGTCTAACAGAATAAAGGGAAAGGGCTTTAATATAACAACTATACAGGAATACTCCTGTATATGATCCTGTAACCCGCATGATTACCCACACTTACAAACCTATAGTAATAGATTAAGACAAGATGTGGTGTTTATCAGATAAAAGACATTGTTCACCAAAAAAGTGAAAAGTAATCATTTACACTAAGGTAGGAAATGACACAATAACAGCATATGGTTTTTAGAATAGCATTTTGGTGTATTCAATACACAAAATACAGAAATATAATATTAATATAAATAAGGGTTAGTAAATAATAATGGCAAATATTCATTTTTGAGTGAACGATTCCTTCGAGTAAATCTAGAAAAGTATTTGCAACATGACACTGATTTGTTTGCTCTGTTTCTTTGCAGGGGGAAATGTAACATTTCACACTTTTCTGACATATTCGCTGCCAGAGAGTTCAAAGCACGAATAGACTCTTTCTTCTACATCTTAGGATATAACCCAGAAACCAGGTAAGCCTTTACTCACTTCAGTAATCAGCCCTCCTCAGGCATGTTCTGTCTTCAGATCCTCTGTTGAAATATTTTACAAATAGACATTTTATGATTCATATCAGGTATGCTGCGTCTAGTTTTGTTGTATTCACTCTACATTGTCCAATAATGCATGAAGGCAGTTTGAGAATGGATTAAATAATTTGTATAGTCTGTTTTTGACGATGCACTTTGCACTCCAGCACTTTGGGGGGATTTTTATCATGCTTTAATTTTCCATAATCAATAGCACATAAACACAAAGTTTGGGGTTAATCTTTGACCCTTCAAAAATCCTTCTAATATGCTGATTTGGTGCTGAAGTAATATTTCTTCTTATCAATGTTGAAAACCATTGTTCTGTTTAAGATTTTTCTAGAAACGTATACGTTTTTCAGGAGCTCTTTAAGAATACAAAGTTAAAAAGACCAGCTAATTTTTTTTATTTGAAATTTACATTTTTTTGTAACATTATAAATTTCTTTAATGTCACTTTTGCATCCTTACTAAATAAAAATTAATAAAAAAACAAATCTTGCTGACACAAAACTTTTGAATGGTAGTGTATATAATAAAATGTATATTTAAGAGTACGGGTGGGGGTATCGATGCATTGCTATTCTTTCTAATGATTCTAGGTTGATTCTGAACATCTCAATTCAGAAAAGGTTATTTTCGATTCCTCAAACACGTGCGCGCACACACCACTCGAACCTTCCACAAAATAATCTTTCATAAATTTCTGAAATATTGAAGTGAATTTCAAGGACATTTTTGGGCTTCAATTGTGTTGCAAGAGGCGCTGCTTGATGCTTGCAGTGTGCCGTCATGCCCACCAGTGTTTTTCTTGAGAAGGCCCTAGGAAGGCAGACATGATGTTTATAATAAAGTGGGGCTTATATATTAAAAATATGAAACTCGCTGACAGAAGGCTGCTTTCAATTTCAAATGTTCATGTGCGCATTGTGAAGAGCGCTTGGGCATGCAGTTGTGTGCGACTCAGTGTAAGTGGTTAAATGTACTTGCATCTCAAAATGGTTTTAAGATACAAAATTAATGCAAACAGTCAGTTATGTCTTAAGGGATTAAACAGACAGGACAAACCACATCTTATATTTCAAAAGAGGTCTGTGCATTGGTGTGAATGCATATCATTAGATCTCCCGCTGTTTATGATATCAATGGTAATAATCAAACAACAGTAAAGCGGAGAAAGAGGAAAATCACATTCAGCTCTTGAAAAATGTTCAGATACTCTTTTATACTGAAAGCACTCTGTTTATTGCTTGTTTTTTTTTTTGCTTTAATGTGTTCCTCTTTGTTTACTATTTGCTTTTTTTAAGCTATATTAGTTTATCCATTTAAAATTCTCAACATACAGTGGTTTTCATTTGATATCATGTTCAAGTCTCTAATCTAATAAGAAAAAAAGTAGATCAAGAATCATTTTGGAATCAGATCGGATTGTGAGGTGCCTGAAGATTCCCACCCCTATTTAAGAATCAAACTTTATATATATATATATATATAACCATATTACACATTTATTTAATAGCATTAAAATATAATATTCTGTTGTTCTTGGATTTGATTTTAATCTTGTTTGTTATATGAAGACATGAGTTGTTGTTTTTTGCGCTGCGGTTGTGGATGTCATTTTCTCACATGTGCATGTCATGATGTATTAAAATCCCAATACAGCTGAAGGGTTAAGAAATGGATTTTGTTTGATACTTTTTAATGCAAGTTTGAAATGCTAGTCTCACTGTCTAGTATTAATAATGCAACTTAAGACACCTCTCGAAGTTTATTATCTACTGTAGCAATCCAGGTTTTGCTCAAAGAATGTCCATTAAATATTTTATGGCCTCGTGTCGTGCACTCGTGTTACAATGTTTTAAAGGACAATGATTTGTGCTTCGCAATGGCTGTATTTCTTTTTGTAAATAATGGGCTACGAATTTTTGTATAAAAACTGATTATTTAGACAAATTTAAAACCACTAATGTAATCTGAGATGTATTTCAGCAAAAAAGAATACATAAATATTTCAAATCCAATTACCATCTGCAAATTTATTTGAATTAGGATAGTGTAAATAGGTTTTCATTTGCAGATGATGTGTGCAATGATTATATTTAAACATAACCTATTGGGGGGGGGGGGGGGTCTTTCACGCTCCTAATGTGACATCTCTATTAAATGTCAAAGCATAATGGGAATGAATAGTTAAATCCCCCATTCTATTGTGCATTACAATCATAGCCTGGATGCTTGTCAGGGGAAAAAGCAGGATTACAGTAGGAGCCATTACCATGGTCATGTGATGCTCCAATAATGGGGTGCATTAGAAGCCCAGGGAGAAGAGAGGGGAAGTTTTAGGGGTAATAAGATGCTATGGCTGATAAACAGAGGAAGCATGGTGTACCGTTGCTGGTTGGGAGCCCCCTTCACAGGTCCCCCACTCAATCACAGTCTATCGCCCTCTCGACTCCCTCCTCCCGCTTGTTTGGTATGCAGCAGCATGGTGTGTGTGAGCAGGAGAGATGGGCTGTGATTCCTCTGCGTGTGTGTGTGTGAGGTCGCGGCACATGCTCAGTGCTGTCTGTCGGTCACGGCACAAGCTCAGTGTAAAAGCTGACTGAATGCGTGAGCCTCCATTTTGAGTACCTACACAAATAGGTGCGAGGAGACACTTTATTCCTCACTCTGTCAAATAAAACAGCAGCTCTGGCTCCGACATGGACGACCTGTTCAGTCCGCGCAGGTACGTTTGCATGCTCGTCTTCACCTGTTCAGATATCGGCGTGCGTCATTCTGCACGTCCCCGCCTCGCGCGTCTACTGTAATGCTATATGCGTGTTTGTCACACACACAAAAACAGCTGTCCGTGCCTTAAATCGCGTTGACAGCGCTGTCCAGTTGTTTGTGTGTTGCTGTCAGTAGCATTAGCCGTCTGTGCTAATGTCAGCGCTGTGTGCTTTCACCATTAGTGCTTGGAACGGGAGAAATAAAGCGGGTTTTGCTCGTGCGAATTGTCCGACGTCGGAGATTTAACTTTAATTTGATTTTAGATATGACTATAACCGAGATCGTATTATGACTTCGCAGTACGCTATGTTGTGACTACAGTCGGAAAGGCATGGCGTAGGATAGTTCCAGATGGATAAAGCGAAGCCTCCGTTGATTTGAAGGGTTTAGTCTGTCTGTGTGTAAATAAAGTTGAGGCGCTCGCTGTATTTATTCAATGTGTTATGAGCGTCTCGGAGTCGTGTGCTGATTGGAGGATATTGATGGAGGGGGCGGGGCCAGGTTTGATTGCCGTGCGCTTGGTCGAGTCAAAGTATGCAGGATGTTGTGCTTGTTGACAGCAGAGTTGTTCCTTTTTATTTCATAAACATTAGTTTGTAAACTTAATTTTGTCCAAGTTAAAATGCTTTGATATGAAGTTTTAATTAAACATGTTTGCAAATCCAGCCCTATTGTTATGCTACCACAAAAAGTATACATGTAAAATGTTTATATTTTGAATTTAAGCATAGAGACATATAAATAGCATTTAGATATTAGATAAAATATAGATATAATGCAGATATTTTGCATTTGCACATCTAGTGAAATTTCCTGATCTTTTGATTTAAAAGATGTGAAGCCAAGAAGCATTACATGTTCAAACATGTTGTTCTTTTACTTTGAGTCATACTCTTATTAAACTAAATGATTGCATTTTACTATGTTGATTCTGATGAATGTGGCCAAAGCGTTTTATCAGTTCAACAGTATACCCAAGTATTCTGAGTAATTCAAGTGATGGAATTTATTAAATAGTTTGTTACATAGTGAAAAGGGTTACTCAGGGTCTTGCCCGACTAGGAGTCCAATGTTCGCCTTTGAAAAAGACATGGCACATTAAAATTCTGATCCTGTATTTGTTTATTAATCATGAATCGAAGTTAATATTTGCCTTTGCTAATAGAAAACCAATGGGACATTTTATAGTGTTTGTATTTATTAAAATGTTCCATTGGTTTGTTATTAGCAAAGGCAAATATTAACTTTAAATATTAAAGTGTGTGTGTGTACATGTGTGTACATGTATGAATGTATGTGTGTGTGTGTGTGTGTGTGTATATATGTGTGTATGTATATATATATGTGTATATATATATATATATAAATAAATAAAATGCACTTTATTCATATTCAAAATAAAACTTCTATAGCTCAAACAATAAAATGTTGCTATAGCAATACCAGGGTCATGGGTTTGATACCCATGGAATGTGTAAAAATGTTCAAGTTTCTGCAAATCCATAAATGTTAATACAAATTTTAAATGCATATAATTATCCTTTTAAAGTTCTGGAATTCAGAAACTTATTGGGAAAATAGTTTTTTTTCTTTTCTCCTCCTATATCCGTGACCAACCTTGGTCATGTGAAGAGTCTTTTTTATTTACATGTTGTACCATTCATCTAAATGCATCCTATTGTAATTTTGTTTAAAAATAATTTAGTCGTTCATATGTAATTGTATACAGAACAATACGGCTAAATTGTTTTTCTTAACGTTTTGGAGGGATTTTCCTTTGCAACACATGCTGTATGCGATCTGACTGTGGCATGGCAGCCCTCAGATCTCTGTCTACGGCTCTTGTGTGCTTTGCTGTCTAATTCAGACCCTCCAAAAATGCAGAGCCTGCAGAATGTTTAGGAACCTGGCCGAGTGATTTCTCCCCTCCGCTATCTCCATCATCTCACAGCAGATTCAGTTTCAGACAAGAGCGCATTAATGCTTGCCTAGCAATTTATTTCATGTGGATTTGTCTTTCATTATAGGAGTCGTGAGCATTAAAATCTGACTCTTAAAACTTTAAACAGCTCAATGCTGAAAAGCTTTTAATACAGCCCTGTCTGCTTTTTCTTCATCTGTCTGCCATATTTGCTTCAGTGTGGAATTTCCTCCATTGACAGAGCTTGTGTTTTTAGAGCGCGAGAGAGAAGGGTTGTTTATGAAATGTACCCAGATGAAGGGGGATATGATTTGAGGCCCTAACCTCTCCTCACTTTGCAGCCAGGTTCGGGCAGCCAGCCCGGCGGTGGAGTGAGAGCTACTCTGGACGCAAATCATAGTGACAGTTTCTGGGCCCCGCTCTGTGCCTGGCTATATGAAAATCAGTGCTGTTGCCGTGGCAACAGAGCGGGGAAGGCTTTTCAAAAGGAACATCTTGTCATTTTCTTTAATCCACTGCAGCTGGAGATCGGAACACTATTATTAAATTGTAGTTGCCATGGTTACTGCCGTGGGTTTGTAACAGCAGCCATTTCAGGGCTCCTCTCCCCCTGCTTATCATCTGGCCTATTGGGGGCTTTTGTAGTGTACCTTCACAAAAACAATGAGAAACGTCAACTGCGCTGTTCACCACCTTTTGTGGCTTTGTTACGTCTATAGATTTAAATCCACTCCATTTCCTCTTAAGCTCTATTGTGCATTAATGTGTTCATTTTATTGTGCTGCTAAAGCCATTTTATACCCTGAAAGCACCGTCAGGGCATTGAAAATATTTTTGGAGAGGTAGAAACCTGTAAATACAACTGTTAAAAGGCTGTTATAGCCTTAAGGTTAACAATCTGAGCTTTTAATGCCGATACAATTTGAGGACTAACTAGGGATGTCAGTCTCCATTGTATGAAGCACAACACTGAACTTCAAACACATTTGCTATACTGTACCACAATTATGTACTAAGAAAATAGCTAAATGACATTTCATAAACCACAAAGCCAATTAATTTTTCTTTCTTTCTCTCCCTTTTCTCTCAGGCGATTAAACAGTACACAAGGGGAGATTCGAGTCGGTCCCAGTCACCAGGTAGGTTTCTTTACAAATGCTTAGGATGTTATCTGAAACCTTGTCATTCCCGGTGATGTGGATTGAACAGAAATATCCGTATCCGAAGCTCACATGAAGCAGTGGCTTGATTGACAAGCGCAAGAACTGCTTAGATATTACCGCTGGTCTTCTGTCACCTGCATACTTAACTTTGAACGTGTCCTCATAGCGCATTCGAGAAGATGTTTAATGGGTTTTTCATGCAGTGCAGCGCCCATATGGAATAGTGTGTTTGGAAATTGGCTGCTCGGAGTGTGTGGGATTTATTAGACGCATTCAGCAGTGTTTTATGGGAATTAGGGACCGGTCACAGCGGTATGAAATTGAATAGCCAAAAGGAAGAACGCTAAAGATGGCGGCACACGATGAAAAATACAGAGCACTACCAGCAATTAATGTCAGAGATTTTATAGTGTGTATTCTCCTAGAGATCCGTTCGAGTTATCCTGTGGAGTGAAATCAGTGGCAGGACCTTTGCCCAGGGTTACTTCAAATTACTTTAGATGAAGTTTGCTGTAATAAAGCTCTACAGGGCTGGTCATTACAGGCTAGTGCACCATGGATAATTGATCCAACCCTGGACGGATCTGTAAAACTTTAGAACTGAATGTTAGTTATATGCTAGGAAATGACTTTTGAGGTTTGCTATTTAGATTTATTTGAGCGCATGATTTTTGTGTTTAACTCTGGCAATATTCTACTTAAGGGGTTTAGTCAAGGATTTCAGGACACAGTGTTCAAGATGTGTGTTCACATGTGTAGAAAAAATATGCTGTGCCATCTCAATGTTTTATTTTTCTCTCTCTCTATGTGAATATACACTAGCATTTAAGAGTTTGGGGTCAGTAACTTCCAAAATAAAATACTTTTATTCACCAAGGATGCATTAAATTGATCACAGTATATACATTTATAATGTTATAAATTGTAGATAAAAATTACAATTTACAATTGTAAAAAAAAATGCAAAAATTACAAATCAGCATATTAGAATTTCTGAAGGATCATGTGACTCTACATAGAAATCTCTTACTATTAATTTTAAATGGTATTTTCTCACATTATTACTGTTTTTACTGGATTTAATTAATTAAATGCAGACTTAAAGCATAAGAGACTTCTTTCAAAAGCATAAAAAAAATCTTACTGATCCCAATCAGAATTGTAGTGTATTTCTATTAGTTATACTTATACTTCCATGACCTCTTAGTAACCAACTAAAAACCACTTTTAGCAAATGCATTTAAGTGCCCTGGTAAACACCTACAATGTCTTGCGTCAATGTCACCAGCAAAATGCCAATACACACAAGGGGAAGCTGAATGTTTAGTTGCCTCTTTGATTCAAGAGGTCTTTAAATCACCTGTGATTGTTTGCACCCTTCTGTCGGCTTGATGCATGCAGAGATTAAATGATTTTGAAAATTGATATTTAGCACTCATCGCTAGTGCTATTTGTGTTGTGACCGCAGCTGTCTGTCCCCTCTGCGCTTTGCCAAATTAGGCCAAGCTGCCAGAGCTCCAGCCCTTTCCCTCTCCTGGAGGTCAGACAGTGACAGAGAATGAAGAGCTGGTCTGGATGCCTGGGGTCAACGACTGTGACCTGCTCATGTACCTGCGGGCAGCCAGGTCAGCCCTACCTTCACCCTGCACAACAGTCATGTTGTACAATGTGTTGTTAGCTTGGACTTCATCAATATTCCCTCTCTGATTGTCAGGAGCATGGCAGCGTTTGCAGGGATGTGTGATGGGGGATCAACAGAGGACGGCTGCCTCGCCGCCTCACGAGACGACACTACACTTAATGCATTAAACACTGTAAGTTGACACACACTGTTGTAACGCGCGCACACACACACAATTACTCACGATTTAAGATTACAGGTGCTCTTTTAGCTAATATAAAAATATGCATTGAGGAACACAAAACTGAAAAACTGTTTTAAAGAAGGTGTGTTGCAACCCATAATGTAATGGGTATTACATTATGTAATGAAATTGCAATGTTTTTTTTATTAAAATGTAATAAAATCTTGAGCTCATAATGTTAAGACAATTTTCTAGTGTAATAACTGTTACGTAATGTAATAGGTTATTGAATGCAATATATATGTATTGCATTATGAATACACTGTAGTAACTTAATGTTATCACAGTTCATAAAGTAATACCAGCGCATAATGTATAAGTGAAGCAATGTTTAAAATATAGTGACTTTTCAATGTAATAAATTTGAGTGCAAAATGTATAATAGCTTTTGTTAAAAGTAGGCTAATTAAGCCACACGTGAACACAACAGTTTCATAAAAATTTGTGACTGACATGCTCCATTTTGAGTCACTTTAACCCAGCAAAAACATTCATTTTTATGCACTAAAAAAAGTTTCTGCTTTCTATTATTGTAACTGCAAGTTTAATAATTTAAGATAGTCTTTTAAATGGTTGTCATAACTTGTTTGTATTCTATACAAATGTAAAATGTAATGATTTTAGCTTTTGTCTCACAACGGAGAAGGTTAACTTAAGTGTTTACATCAAGAATTCTCCTGGAAAAAACTTTATCACTATCTGCATAAAGTGTGCACACCCCTGAGCTAATTCTTGGATGAAGTGGTTTTTTAACAACCCTCAAGTTTGTTTGGATAGGAGTCTATCAGCTTGGCACATCTAGACTCCCGAAAATTTTCCCACTCTTTGTCATGCTGAAAGGGGAAAGTTCTGTTCATTTTCAGCTTTCCTGCAGAAAGAAAAGCAGCCCTAAAGCATGATTCGGCACTGCCATGCTTCACCATGGGTATGGTGTTCTTTTGCTGATATGCTGTCGTTT
Source organism: Rhodeus uyekii (assembly GCA_037043235.1). Taxonomy (NCBI): domain Eukaryota; kingdom Metazoa; phylum Chordata; class Actinopteri; order Cypriniformes; family Acheilognathidae; genus Rhodeus; species Rhodeus uyekii. Next base: position 3,489,718 of record JAWRVZ010000034.1, read on the forward strand.
TTGTTCCTAACATTCCTTTTACAATTTTGGACAAAAAGTTCAATCTTGGTCTTGTCAGACCGTAACACACATTTCCACATGCTTTTGGGAGACTTGATATGTTTTTGCAAAGTGTAGCTGAGTTTGGATGTTTTTAATCAGAAAAGGTTTGAGTCTCAAAGCCCAGACAGATGGAGAATAGTTTGGGAGATAGTTCTTATTTGTAGGGAGCAACCAGTACTTCCCAGAAAGAGCTTCAACTTCTCATCAATTTTGGAGTTACAGTGTTCTTGACATTGTCACTGTTGTCATACTGGTGATAACTGTTCTCACCGTGTCCTGTGGTATATCTAATGCCTTGGAATTCTTTGCAGCCCCTCACCTTAATGGTATCTTTCAAAAATAAGGTCCTGTTGATGCTTTGTAAGCTCTTTGTGGCACGTGGCTCTTGTAGTAGAGCTGAAATTTCTTTTAGAGTTAATTAGTCACGTCAGGTGAATACTGGCATGTACTATTACACAAGCTTGATAATTAGTTCAATCTGAAGTCGTTTTTTTCAGTGGCATTACATGGGTTGTACTTTTTACTGATTTTATTGATCTTTTTTACTTCTCAAAACCAATCTATTTTAACAGGGGTGTGTAGACTTCTTATATCCACTGTTCATCATTGTAAGTTGTACTGTATTTTTCAACATGCCCTCTGATGTACATTCAGCATTTGTTTTGCTGTAACTTGTATTAAAGTGAAGAAATGTTTGCTCAACTTACTTTCCGTGCTGCCGTTGGCTGAAGCAGATAATGTGAGACACACTCTATCAGACACACCTCATTGCTATGATACTGTTTTTTTATAACTACATTTGTACGCTGTGTTGGTATTCAACACTGTTTATCATTTAACACCTTATGGATAGAGGCAGTAGTAGTAAAAATGTACCTTAAAGGAATACCAGTTCCTTAATAAAAATATAACAATATTGAGCTTTCCTGTAGCTCAATCAGTAGAGCATTGGTGTTTACAACGCCAAGGCCATGGGTTCGATTCCAGGGAAAGCAAGACCTGATTCGATGTGTTCCTTTGAATGCAATGTAAGTCGCTTTGTATAAAAGCGTCTGCCAAATGCATAAATGTAACAATAATATTATTATTTAAATTTGCTGCATTTTGCAGGAAGTTTAAGACTGGATGTAGATGTTTAAAAATTTATTGTAAAGGAATACTTATGTTTTTTTTAAGCTACAGTTATGATATTTTTGGTGAGTTTATAATGTAATATATTTCTCTATGTAAAAAGTTATTACATAATGAGTTCCAGATTTAATTACATTTTGATATTACATTTTGAACATTTTATAATGTAATATTTTGTGAGGTTTTCACATTGAGTTGCAACATAATAATGCAGTAAGGTTTAAACGGTAAAAGAAAGTTTCATTATGAAACTACAATTTTGTCTCTTGCAATTGCAACTCTTGCACTCTGAATTATCGAAATCAAGTAGCAGCGTTGACACTTCAAATATGTACTTTATTTGGTCCATGGTAAAACGTGTTTCTATTCAGTGTTTATTTTGTCATCTGGTCACTTTTTTTAAGAACCAGACATGAGATACAAATAAACAGCGCTGTAGATTAATCAGAATGTAGATTTATCACACTTCTCCGTATCAGATGATTTGTTCTCCTCCTCGTAATAAAATCTTGCTGCTGAACGGAGTGCTTTTTCAGGCTCTGATCTGCTGCTTTGAGAGCATTATGTAATTACCAGTATTGTCATTCTACTGTGGCACTATTTAGGCAACACAAAGAGAAATTAAGCCAGTCTTGTTACTCTGTTAAGAAAACCATCACATGTCATAATGTCTAAACCAAAAAGAGGTCCAGACAGTCGAGTGGTTTAACAGAGACACCACTCGTTTCAGGAAGAGCCATTTTATATAGAATTAATCTTTCAGACACATGAGAAAAAAATGTTTTAACAACCCTGTCTAAGAAAGATTATTACAGGGGGTTTGTGGCTCTATTTGCTTGTCAGATTCATTAATTTTTTGGTGTATGGCACCACTTGACATTTTCCTGACCATCAAAGTAACTCAAGTGTGACACATCTGCCTGTATATTCCATCTTTATACAGTAGACTCTTCTGTGCATCGAAGTTCCCTCTACTTGCTCAGTACAGCAACTAAAACCCAATTCGTCTTGGCCAATTAAGCGCCCAGCACCAGAGAGACATAGTGAAGTAAGATGTCCCTAGCAGGCTTCATGCCTAATTGTCAAAAGATGGGAAAAAAAATCCCTCAGCGTTTTCATTCGCATTTGTTCACCTTCTCAGCGGTGCACCACAGGCTGCCGTTCTCTGAACACAGACTCGCCTCGGGAAAGACACAGGCACCAGGGGCCATCAAAACATGCTACTAAATTGGCATTGAAGAGCTCCTCAGCGATGCCTGCGATAGTAAGATGTCTGAACAAAAGGGGTTGTAATTCATGACTTCGTTAATGCACAGTGGTCGCCGACAGCTGAGGTTTTTGCAACGGCAAATTTATCAGCCCCCCACACGGTCAAGTTACCCGATCAAGTACAGAACATATCCCATGTATTGCGAATGCCATCCATTTTCAAACCAATTCCTCTGTTTGTCTCCATTATCCTTAAAAAAAGCATTGGACAAATGAACCTGAAATGCAATAAACATAACATTACCATTTTGACTGAGAAGTGGATAAGCTGAGAATTAATGTGAGCTGAGGTTCACCGTTTCCTGGCCTTTTTCCACTCATCTGCAATTCCAATGTGCTTTGAGCCTGTCCTGCCTCATGCCTCAGTCAGGTATCTGCTTGCCTTTAATAAGCTCCTTTGTTGTAGCCATGTTAGTAATGATCGCTGATGTACAATTGTGTATTTTTAACTGACTATGTATTCAGTGGAGGTGCAGGAAAAAGGATTTAGCATGTTACTTCAACCAGATATCGTTTTGCATTGAAATAGTTTTGTAAACGAACCTATTGTGTTAAATTAAGCCTTTAGTGACATCCGCTTGTGACAAAATACTCTTTTGTTAACGGCTATTATAATAAGCAGCTTGTCTGGAGTTTGAGTCATATTGCAGTGTTTTTCGGCATCATATTTGAGGCGTGCATGGTGGCTTTTCTGGCAGTATATTTTAGGCTATTTGAGTTCACGCTCATCTGCCTGCTCAATACTTAATGGCTTTCAGATTTCCAGTCCAGCTGTCCAAACTCACCCTATCTGACACGTTTATTGAGAGAAAATCACAGTTACGGTGCTCAGGCTGTCCTTACACTGGAAAAAATGAGTCGGTTGGAATCGGATATGACAGTTAGCCCACACTGTAACAATGAACTTTGAAGTAACTAACTAAAAGTTGCAACACTACTAACTACTGTTTTGCAGTATTGTGATTGTTTTCAAAATGGTGTCACTTTTCCAGTAACAAGCCTTTTTTTTCCGTCTTGGAAAAGTAGCATGTTTTTCATGACATTTATTTATAGTGGAAGAATTAAATACTGATGGTTGACAATAGTTAAATAAGGATGTTTTCTAGTTTTATTATTTAGTTTTTCTTTACTTAAGGTTAGGGTTAGTGTTCACTCGAATATATATTTTATTTTTTGCATTTTAGTGTTAACACTAAGTTAAATTTGTATTTTTAGGGTTTTTTTCTCTCTCACATTAGGGTTAAATAGTTATTGCTATAAAATAGTTAAATAGCTATTGTTTTTCTGGCGAAAGCTTCTTTTTTTTTGCATTTAGTAATAAGTTACGATTGAGCAAGTTACGATTGAAGACTCCTACCATAGTAAGTTTAATGTGGTCAGTCTAGCTGTGATTCATTCATATCATCTGACCATTTCAGAAAAGTAGCTTTGTTGTAGTTTAAAAAGAGTAGCTTGTAAAGATACATATCCAAAATGGCTTACATTTAATGTGACTTTAATGTGTGTTCTGTCGTCTTTTACACAGCTTCATGAGAGCAGCTATGATGCCGGGAAAGCCCTGCAGCGGTTGGTGAAGAAACCAGTGCCTAAGCTGATTGAGAAGTGCTGGTCAGAGGATGAAGTGGTGAGTGAATGAGTTAACTTTCTTCATTATGTGGAGAGGGAAGGCCGGATTTCGCTGCATTGCTGGCTCTTTGTCGTCCGCTGAAAAGCACTCAGGATTCCAGCTCCTCCAGCAGAACAGGGCAGCTGCATCCTGTTTATGGCCTGTGGAATAAATCTTCCCTGTGAGGGAGAAGCAAAGGAGGGGGAAACAAAGTCTTGGTCAGCTTGTGTTAGAGACTTAAATTTGATCCGAGTACCTGAAAGCAATTTGTGCATTGGACTTTAGTATAAGGGAAAAAGGTGGAAAGAGATTTGTGGTGTCGATAACAGCCTTAAAAGCGATTAAACATTCACCTTTAAACAGTCTCTAAAGGGTTTGACATGGGCATCTAGTGTAGAAGCCCAGGGTAAACCTTTTATCTCTCAATAAAATACCCTATAAGCACCCAGTGCCAAAACACCATTCATACTTGCATTCAAGCTCACTCCATTCATAGTCATCAAAGAAACAAGATTTTCTTTACTTTCCAAAGCAAAATTATTAGAAGTGTCCTAAATCTTTCCTAGGTTGTTTTTCCCATTAGATCGATACTCATGTTTGTGTGTATATATGTACAAATGTAAGCACTCACTAAAAGCTAAAAGGCTGAATTTTAAAAGTAGTGGTCGTGTTAATAGTGCCAGCAAGCCCATTAAAAAAAACATCATTTAGTACGTGTATTGATTTGCATCGGCATGTTTAACTGACTGTGGGCCTGTTTTTTAATGTACGTGGTGAAGCGTATGTGAAGTGAACTGTATAACGGTCTGTCTGAGATGAATAATGGAGATGCTGAATAAATACTGCATGAGTGCAGGCCTCGATTACACCACTGTTGGTATTTTTCTCGGTGACGTGTGCAGGAGGCTGTTTGGGGCAGGCAAGTTGCCCCCTCCTCCCCGTCTGTAACCCAGCCAGGCCACCGCTGCACTGTCAAGGACACCTCTCCCCCTGATCTGATTTCAAGTTGTGCTTTTGCAGCCCTGCAGCCTTGAGGGACAGGTGTAAATGTACCCCTGACCTTGGACGCTCGCACCAGCCCCGCTGCTCCTCATTTATTTATCATCCCCCCCCTTTTCCTCTCTCTCTGCCTGCAGGTCCACAGCCTCATTATTCCTGCTCTTTTTCCATCGCTCCTTTTTGAAATGTGAGTAAAAGTGACAGTGACTGTCTCAGAAATGACAGAATCATCCCCTCTTCAGGGTCACTTGTCACCAGTCTCCCTCAGCCGCTCGACCCGGCCCTCTGAGCCGCTCTTCTCCTCGACTAGCCTGCAGCGCTTTCAGCTGCAGAGACGAAGTGTGTGCCATTTTATTTCTTTTCCCGTGCCACAGTTTATCGGGAGAATTCTTTTAGATCCCGCGGTAATGCTCTAAAATGGCTTGTCACATGTAACGCCCTTTAATCTTGTAAGCCATTTTAGTAATGCAGTGTAAGAAATATTAGTCCATGTGAGTTTTTTTTCTTCCATATTTCCTCTAAGGATGGGCTTAACTACTCAAATACTTTAAAGTAAATTGATGAAAACGAACAGTAAATACTTAATAAAAGGCTGTTCTTCTGAACTTTCTGCTTATGGTTTCCACAAAAATATTACTGGGAAGCAGCACAACTTTTTCCAACATCGACAAATTTTTCTTGTTGTCCAAATCAGCACATTAGACTGTTTTCTGAAGGATCATGTACCACTGGAAGACTAGAGTAATGGAGTTTCAGCTTTGCCGTCACAAATTCACTTTTAGAATATGCTAAAATAGAACAAAAGTTATTTTAAATTAAATTGTTTATCAGGATAATACAGCTTTGGTGAACAGTACATGAGACTAGAAACAAGAGACAACAGAGATGAAAAAAAAAGTATATATGTATAGAGGGCGAGATAGCGAATTCTTAATATACCCTATATGTTTATAAAATAATATAAACATAGGATATATAGTTCAGAACATTCAGAAAAAAATTATTCAGAAATTATTTGCTCACCCTAAAGTTGTTCCGAAGGACAAAAAGTCATACAGGTTTGAAATGACTTAAAATAATTAATTACTTTATTTAAAGTAAATAAAAAATTAAAGTAAAATTATTTTATTAAGAGAGAATTTTATTAAGTTTGTGCTTGTGATGCCCAAAAATATAGCTCACTGTTTTGAAAATTGCCATAAAAAAAAGAGTTGTTTCAGGGTGTCTGATATATGACCACAGTGAGGGCTGCTCCGCCCTGCTGTGTATTATCTCGGGCTTGTCACAAGTTGACAAATGACAGCGTCAAGCTCCAGATAGTTGAAATGCTGGTGTGCGGCAGTGGGCAACCTGGCAAGATTGTAGCCCCCCAGTGGCGATTGAAGAGGCCTGCAAGTTTTCTCCGAATGAACACCTCCCTAACTCCTTAACATTAATCTCAGTGCAAAGTAATAAAGGGAGGCGAGTATTTTTTTAATAAAAAAAATTTATAATAAAAATAGTAAAAGTTGTCTTAACTATTTTTATTATCTTTTTTTAAATAAAAAAATACTATATATATTTATAGTGTAATAATACAATTTATTATATTGTATAATAAAAATGTCAGACTTTTAACCTACCAGTTGACAACCACTGAGATGGTAACCAATGAAATGTTTTAGTTATGTGTGTAAGTATAAGTTAAGTATAATCACTAGCGCTCAGATTTAAAGACTGTTTTATTAGCATGAGACTCGTGCAGACAGGAAGGGTGCGTTGGAGAATTTCCTGTCACCTTTGGTTTTACACAGTACACAAGAAAAGCTGCGGTTAAGCTAAATCTATGCATATTTATAGATTGGAGCGCTAAGCAAGTGCTTAAGTGGCGGCAGCAGCGGCGGCCTGATTTAGAAGCATTTCCAGGCATCTGCTCATATTAATAGTACTAGTACTATGGCTGGGCCTTTGATAGTTTTCCACCATGTCTCTCTTTTCTATTGTGGTTTTGATGTTATGTAAGGTTGAAATGGACAGGATGTGGGCCGGCTCTCATCTCTCTTTGTGGTCGCTTTGTGTGTGAAAATGCCATCATCGTTGCCGTCATGTCAAGTCATATTTATGTGTTGTGCTATCTGTGACTGTAATTGTATACTCTGCTCATTCGTCTTCGCCCATAGCAGGTCAGTCTCATCTAAAGGCCAAACACACAGATTTCATAAGACGCCTGTGTGTTTGTATCATAGAGCTAAATGTTAGGCATTCCTGGTATTTGAAGATTGCCAGAGTGTGTGTGTTTGTGTTGGACACACGTAGTGTGTTTTGTGTGGAGTGTTCTGACACCATCTGTTTGTATATGCTTGAGTGATCTTAACCAGTTTTACAGCTTTTAACAATTATGATTTAGGCAGGAAGTGCGCATGCATCACAATAGCCTTTTCAGCTGTATTCCCTTCTCCCCTCGCTCTTTTACAATAGAGCACTGTCGAGCAGTGCGAGAGAGAGAGAGAGAGAGAGAGAGAGAGAGAGAGAGAGAGAGAGAGAGAGGGAGGCAGAAAGCAAAGCCAACGCACTGGAACAATTTTTGACAGAAAGAAGCCTGTTGTTTCGGCAGAGCGGGCGGCTGGTGACTCGGTAGCGCTCGCCTCCCCCTCTCACCCCTCCTCCACTTTCCCCTCGTTCTTCGGCCCCTCCCGTTATCTGCCCTGTCGCCTAGCAACGGCGGGCTGGAGCAATCGTAGCAGAGGCAAAGCAATTCAGGGAGCAGATTGGTGGATGATTTATTAGTTGCGCTCCGAGTGCAGCGAGCCCAGGCAGCTGAAATGGAGCCTTAAAGTGGAGCCGACATGCAGCGAACGAGACAGCCGCGCACCTAGACTCCTGCCTGCAGTGCTCTGTAAATATTACAGTAGTGGAAACATAATTAAAGTGACATAATCAGCCTGCTAACATGTGCCGCTCTGGCAGGTGTAATTGATTTTTGTCCTGCCGGTCAGGATCCAGGACCTCAGATAATGAAGGTGCGCTTGAATCCCTTTAAAACTTAATGTTCAACAAAATGCACTTGTTCACACCTAAGACCTGTAGTCACCAGGTTGGGGATTTAAATACGCATCAGTGTGAGATCAACATTGTTCTGGTTAAGTGGTTGTTGTTGCCCATGGTCCCAGTTGGAAATACTGGTCCTGATCCGGGTCACCATGGTGTAAACAAAGCTAGATAAATATACACTTTGTAGATTTTTAGTCTAATTTGTATACTTAACTTTTTTTAATAGTAAGCCTCTTTTTTTTTCCCCCTTTCCCTGATCTATTTGTTATTTTGCTTGCTTCGATGTTAAGCATTTGGTACTTGGAGAGTCTGACATGTCCTAACTCATAACTAGTACTTTAGTCGTAGGGGCTTTAGTCATTTTTTAAAGATTATCACGCTCGTTTTGCACATTGCACCACCTGCTGGTTAATCATCCGCCTCTTTACCACAGCAGATGAAGTGTTGTTTTTGGTAGAAAAATGTTTCTAACGCTTGCCTATCTCAACCCATTATCGTGACCCTGGCAAAGGTAGATCTTCTCAAAAAAGCTTGTAGTTTTATTTTGCAAGATTAGGAATTTCCTAATACTCAAACATGTAATTTATTGCCAGCTTTCAGGGCTTTGAGGCATAAATCTTGTAAAGAGAAGCTCCCTCCCTTCCTCACCACAGATTTTTCTTTTAAACGCCATGTGTAAACAGTTCCTGGTTACATAAGTAGTACGTATTTGAGAAGATGGCTGAGAATGCCGGAGGAAATCCACGACTGGTTTTGCAAATGACTCGTTTAGCCATGTCTAAAACCTCTACAAAGATCACCATAGCTTTTTTGCTCTAGTTTGTGCTTTCTGAAACCGTACGGTTTTCTTGTGAAAGCCACCATGAGGGGGTTGGAGTTTGAGTAATGAGAAGCGCAGACGCAGAGGTGATGTACATACGCACACACTTAAAAAGAGCTCTCAGAACGAGCGTTTGTGACACAACTGCTGCGATCCGCCATGCATCGCATGACTCCGCTCCAGGTTTTCCATTCTGCCGCAGACCAGAGGCTCTCTAGCAGAAAGATCACATGTAAAGCCTTCCCCTTTGTAGTGGAGGAGCAGAGAGTGACAAGCTATCTCTTGCTCGTAAAAAAACGGCGTACCTTCGGGGAGACTGTGGATTTGCACCTCAATTTTTTTACTGCCTATGAGTGGACATAGAGATTTGGATCGTGTGCCAAGTGGACTTTTCACAGGCTTTCCGAACAGTTTGTTTGTTGAGGACCGTTGACTGAGATTACTGTGGAGCGGGGCTCGCCGCTGGAACAAGAAAGTAAATCTGCTGGTTGTCTGCTTCGCTGGTTATGAATGTTTCTGCCTCCGCTTTTAATGGCTCACAGTCTGTGGCTCTTAAAGGAATAGAAAAGCATTCAAGCACGGCAGTCAATGTGTAAATGCATTTTGTTTTTGTAGTTACTCTTCGGTTTGTGTTTATAAAAGTTCTGTTCTCATTGTTTTATTAAGTGAATGTTTTATTTGATAACTGTACTTGCTTGTTGCTCAGTGTTTCAGTCATTTTTCACATTCATAAACCTGATTATGAACACTGTTAGCTTAAGTTCTGTTTGTTTGCAGTAACTGTAAGCAAATAGGTTTGTAATTCTAGTACTTTGCGCAAGACTCAGGCAGCTGTTTGAAGTGCGAGCGTGCAAATTGTAAGATCAGAGAGAAGTGTGTTGTGATTCGTCGCAACTTATTGAAGTTCAGTTTCAGCTTTGAACTTCAGTGTTGTGCGACCCTCGTATGCATATCACCTTGCTGAACTTTCACGAAGATTCAGATGAGCTGCCGTCGCGTTTCTTCTCGGCTATGGTTTAGTCTCTGCTTCTATTCCTGCTTTTGTTGTCATTTCCCCTCTATTTTTTTTCACTGTAGCAGAGCTGTGCTAGCACAAGCAGAGATTTTCAGATTAAGATCACAACATTGTTTTCTTCCCCTTGCGGTTTACAATGTAATGTATGTGCAGTGCATCATGTCAGTTGTTACGGGTGCTTAAAAATCTAATTTGAATGGTTTTCTCATTTCTTTTCTCAACAGAAACGATTCATAAAAGGTTTAAGGCAGTACGGGAAGAACTTTTTTAGGATTCGGAAAGAATTGCTCCCTAACAAGGAGACGGTAAGTCATTTTTCCATTTGAATACATTTGTCATCATTGAACTGTAAAACAAGTTAACTCCTTTTTCACTGTGGTTTCTCGTGTTTTGAAATCGGTGGTTTCAAAAACGATTAAGAAAATTATTGAAAGCTATAGTTTACACATGGACTTGAGTGCATGGATATTAGATTTAACGGTTCATGTTAGGTGCTTGAACACGGGCCCTAAAACATTTTTAGTCAAAACAGAAACATGACTGTTTATATAATATAGTTATAGCTCTGTACAACTTCAAACTTATTTTAAGCGCAAAGTGTTATTTTTTTAAACTCAGTACAAGTAATAAATGCAGAAATGTCATTTAATTTTTTTTTCAAATACATCTTTTTATATTTCACAGTATTCGTAGCTGTTTAAATTTAGTTTATGAAACGTTTATTAAGATTATGGCTGATATTCTCACCACTGCATGAGTAAACTTTAGGATTCCTCTTTTTAGATCAACATGATATGAGGAGCTTGTTATCGAGCATATTTAGAAGATTTTTATATTTTTTTCATTAAACCTTTAGCATTAAAAATCTTGTACTGTAAATTAATTTGAAATGTACTATAATAAATTTTAAATGTTGTTCATTTTAATTTGTAAATAATATATATTTTGTGCATTGTTTACTGTTGATACGTTTTAAACCTCTTTTAGGATGCGCAAGTATAATATGATTTGTACACCAAACTAGTTTTTATCAATGTTTTATCAGTTCAGCTGTTAGCTTTACTGGCTGCAGTGTCATGTCAGATAGACTGAAACACAAGCTCTTGCTAAGAGGTCGGTTATCAAATGCATGTTTTATGGGGTATTGACTTAGCTCAATGATTAGTCAATAAAGAGGATTCCTGCTAGTTGTGCAAAGGCCTGTCACCCTTGAAGTACCACAGTTGTTAATAGTTTTTCTTGACGCTTCGTGCTAAACAATATTTATTCCTCTGGCCATAAGTTCATATTTAAAACGAGCCCATTTTAATTATTAGTTGACCCTGTAGCTGAAAGGACAAAGTGAAATACAGAGTAAATAATTATTAACTCAGTGTGTGTACACTCCCAAATACCAGTTTGGCGAGTGGAGCGGGGCACTTTTATGCTGAAATTTGTTGATTTTTATGTTGACCTGCAACAAGGAAAGAATATTTGAGGGCTTTAAGAATACTGTAATCTTTCGAATTAACATGTTAATATTATCATTTTATAGTTGACTGAATACTAAGTTTTCTTATTTCTTTAGTAGAATTTTTTTTTTTGTAGCCTCTAAAAATGTTTAGTTTTTTTATAAAGTGACGGGTCGTTTGAAACTTTTTATTTGACATTGATTTAACATCGATTAATTTCATTGCCCATTCAAATTCAGATATTTGTTCCATTTATATCATTGCGCACATGCACTCATAAACAAGCCAGCTTCTATAAACCAGGGCAAGAAGAGAGAATGATGGAAAAAGGAGACATTGGAGGCACAACAGTCTTGCTCAAGGGCAGGGTTGAGGGGTTAGTTCAATATACACTAAGAACAGTGAGTGTTCTCTAAAAAGCCCCACTTTGCTTAAGATTGAAGTCGCTTTTGTGCTGAAAGCCAGCTCTATGTACAAGTGCCAGTCAATACCCGGCGGAAAGCTTGATTTAGTCCCCTCTCCCATTTCTTTTCCCAAATCTCTCTTTCTTGTATGACTTTGAGCTTATTCTGAAACTCCTTCCATCCAACATGAAAACCTTTCCTGCTACTCAAATGCCAGCCTTTCTGATGAAGACTCTTTCCTGTGAACTTCATCCAGGTTATCTGGTCCAGGATTTGATATGACTGTAGCGTTTTTAAATGCCCAGGGCCGCGCAGGGTGATACAGTGCAGCTTTTCGGGCTTCTCTCCATTTCCCCTCTCAGTACTTATTAGCTGGGTTTCTCATAAAGAGCCGGTGCCAAGGCTAAGCACCCACTGCTGTGCAAACACACCAGGCCTGACTAGCTCTTTGGAATGCTTTTATATGAAGTCAAATAAAAGAGGAAGTTGGGGAAGTGGGTGTGTCGTCTTACTGTCTCTGCTCTTTTCGCTGCCTCCATTTCCTCCACTTGAAAGACAACGTCATGGAATTATTTGTGTTCTGGTGTAAGAAATGTTCCCAAACAAACTCGGCATGATGTGTCTACAGATCGCAGATAACACGGCTTTGCAGTTCTGTGTGCTGTCCCAGAAAAAATATAGACCTATTCATTTTGAATTATTGCTTATTAATGAAACCAGTAAGCACAGCAACAGAAATGTAAACATTTTTTTTATTATTATTATTAATGCTTTATGCATTAATGCATAATGCCCCAAATTGCTTTCATTTATATACACATATATATATATATATATATATATATATATGTATGTATGTATGTGTATATATATGTATGTATGTATATATATATATATATATATATATATATATATATATATATATGTATATGTATATGTATGTACACACACACACGTACATATTACATGTATGTGTGTAAATCTGATACATATTACATGTATGTGTGTAAATCTGAGTAAATCTGAAATTTTGGTTTGATTTGTGCACTTTCCGACAATGTGTGTGTGCTTTAACCTTTTGGAACTTTTCTCCTGGCTTTTTAATGCTAGGTAAACCCTTATTGTAGGAGGGTGCAGACTAACTGGTACAAATCCCAAATATTTGTTAAAGATTCACCTGCTGGAAGGAAGAGCATTAGGTTTTACAATAGAGACGAGATGGGGGACATTTTCCATGTTGGAAAAACAGCCATACCGTAAAGCAGCCATAGCGTAATCCAGCTGCATTGCTGGCTGTGCAGAAGATCCAATTGTGTAAGGAGGCAGCCCTGGCCCTCGGGCCCTGTAATTTTCAAGCTAAGATGGCCAAGATGATAGAACTGTTCACAGCACAACCTTGTAGCAGATGTTTGCCCTGGTGCGATCTGTATAAATGTCAAATTGAATTCATTGCAAAGACGTTAGCCCCGCAGCCAGTGCCCTAGAGAGGCGCTTGTGTGATTAGAGGTATTCAGGGTTGGGCACTAATTAAAATGGCTAAAACTGGCGGCCTGCTCGATCGCCAGCAGCTGTCCAGTCGTGATAAAATTGTCTGCTTGTTTTGGTAAATGTTGTTTATGGAAAGGTTTTTGATTGTGGTGTACTTGGCCATTTTTTTATGGTTTAGACTTCCTCTTGATAGGCTATACAAATACATTATTATGCTTTGTTTAATGTGTATGAAAAGTGGGCATGCGCAAGCCTGTGTTTGCTGTCTGGCATTCTGAACAAAGCTGTGGCTGTTCAACTTGATCTTTTGGATTAAAAAGATCGACCCCCATCAAAAAGTCTTGCTGTGCCATACTTTTGCGTCCATTGGCTAAAAGCGCTTAAAGCAGGGAAACACAACTGCTGATTCCTCTACTTATGCCTCGTTGACCTGCAAGCGCACACGGCTTATTCTTTCTTTTCCAACAGAAAGCAGCAGTGCAGCAGGGATTCACTGTCTATTTAACATCCTTTTACACCCCGCTCTATCAGCCAAGGCCATTGCAGTGGACTTTTTTTTTTTTTCTTTTAGATTTGCCTGATTTAACCAAAAGTTTGGCAATTGTTTTTGAATGGAGCGTGTTTTTGCAGTGTGTTACATTTGCTTTGTTGACTTTGGAGCAAGGTCACAGTAATAGACACCGCCTCTCAATGTGAATTTTGTTTTTTCTTCTCAGACAGTATAACTGCGGCATTTATTTTGACTGAGTACCTGGAGTGGGAGCAAAAATTGGTGGCATTATAAAAAATAAACAAAAAGCCAAACTATCATATTAAATCTTAGTGGTGACTAAGTATACTCTAGAAACTTTTTTAACAGAATTAGTGAGCTTGTGCAGATATTTTATCTCTATACTTGTATGTCTACTAATATACATTAGGGCTTTTTTTAATTAAATTATAGGCGACTCTAAATAAGAAACTAAAATTGCCGGTAGGTGGTGATAAATGTCTTAATGACCAAGTCATTTGAGTCATTCATTCTTTTTCGATTTGTTCAAACGGCTGATTTATTCAGGAATTAAGTAAATGGCTCTCTTTATGAATGGTCTATTGAATCATCAGTTCATCTAATTCGTTCACACCTAATTCAGAAACGCCGCTCCATAGTGCTCTGAGATGAACAGTTCTGCTTTCTTTATATATTTTTTCACAAAACTCAGCAAAGCTGACAATATTGTGTCTAAGCTATGTTAATTACTTATTTATTGAACTGTTGTATAAAATCAGTATTGCATTTGTGCTCGTGCTATTCTAGACAGAAAAATGGAACCCGTGAGAAATCACACCCGCTACTCGTGTTATATAGTGCAACTCTATCAATATCATGATGTAAATATCAGACAAATGCTGGCATTTTTGTTGTTTCCCTGCATCATATACATAATCAACTATTTATAGTGATTTGTTGTACTAATTTGACTAAATATTTGTAATTATTTAATACCTTTTATGTATGTATAATTTTTAAAGTTTAATTAAAAATCTTCCTTTATATGCAGTATACTTTTATTGGTGCTAGTATTTTTTGGCAATTATAAAACAACAGGTATCCATCCGGCATTTAAAAGGTTAAAAAGTGCAGTGACACAAGCGAGTTAATCTTTCAACTTTTTTTTTTTTGTGACAGAGGCTTGAATTTGTCTCTCCCTCCTGCATTTACATGGGCACAGTCGGTTCCATGCAAGAGCAGGAAAGCACACGGGCCAACTCAACTAATTAATGTTTACAGCTGCACATCGCCTGTCTGTACCTAGTGACCGAATGTTCTCGTATCAAAAACATTGTTTAACCAAGCAAATGCTCTTGAGGTTTTCTTCAGGCTGGCTTGATTGTCTGTTGCTATCTTCCATTTTTTCCTCCCTCCTCGCTGCCCTCCCTTGCGTTCTCTGCTGCTCTCCTTCCCCTGTATTTGTTAGCTACAGCATTAACCGTTTGGCTCACTGTCAAAGCAGAGGCCTTTTGTGGCTTCGTCACAAATCTGCCAGGAAAAACAGAAACCATCTGTTCAAGTCCAGGCCTGAGTGCGGGTGAGTGTATAAATACAGGAGTTTAGGCCTCACACCCGTCCTACACACAGACGCGCACATGACCAGAAGGTCCAACTACAGTTTCTCCCGAATGGTTCGCTGCGATGAAGAAAAAAAAAAAAAGTGTAATCTTTTGGAAATTACAGTGTGCATGCATGCTCCCACATCTTCGGTTTTCTTGAGGTGAAATCAGAGTGAGAAAACGTTTCCCTGTGCCGTGATAGGAGGTAAGCCCCTTCCTTGTCAGATAATCCACCCTCCAGAAAAATTCTGCCGATGGAAGCATTCTGAAATGTCTCATAATTCCAAGCTTACATTGTCAGTATCTCTCGCTTCCTGGCACACACTCTTCTCTTCTGCTTAGAGATTTGAGACTAATGGAGGAAATTCCACATACCCAAATAGCTTTACACATTTATCCAGACCCTGGCGGGGGGGGGGACAAGCTATTTGGGGAAATTGTATGCATTTTATTTTGTGTATTTGTGCTATATGTGCCACTAAGAATATTAAAAATGCTACAGACCCTTAAAGAGAGTTCACTCAAAAATGAAAACTCTTGTCATTTTAACACCCTCACATTTAAACAAACTTAAAAGCAACCAACCAATGATGATACATTTTAAGACATGGCTCATTACAAAAAAATTCTCTCTTCTATATATATTTCCATTATTGGTTGGTTGCTCTTTTTTTTCCCCCCATGCCGTAATGTTTTGCACATTAGTGTGTAAAGAAAACATGGAAATGTTTAAATTTGACATCTTGATGCTCACTACACATAGCTAAGAGAAATCTCTCTTTTGCTTCCAACAAACCTACCTTGACACACAAGTCCTGGCTTTGTTATTCGAGCTGTCAGTCTTAGCACTTGACACTAACTCACTATGTGCATCCAGCTTCACAGACCTCCACTGCAAACAGAAACTCACAGGAGACATTTCCTCCCCCAGATGTCATCTTTTATTTTGTTTCTCAGTAGGACATCTCCTTATATAAAATACTAAATGGCTTCTTTGCCCGTCCTATGTTTCTGTGCAGCACCTTTAGAAATATGCACCTTTTTCCTATGTAACTAACAAACCAGCAACTTGTCAAAAAAAATGGTCAATGTTGAAACGGGTGAGGGATGAGAAAAAAACCCAGAGCCGTGACTTGGCACCGGCCCTCCATGCGTCTAATCAAATCATATTTCGTCTTCCATCTCCTCTCCTCTAGCTTGAAAGGGGATTTTTCTATAGCTCTCTATCGTACAGTTATCACCCGAGGAAATTTGTCATCATCATAGATGATCCTCAAAACATTTCATCACTCTTTTCATCCTTGTTCCCCCACTCCTCTGCATATTGCTCCAGTAGATTGCATTAAACATTGCTGTGTTATCTTTGCCTGTGGTTGTCAGCTCTTTCCCAACCTTGACACCTGTCTTGATAGCCTATAGACTAAATTACTTTTGAATGACCACGGTGATTCCTTTCACAGTGTTATTACGCTGAACCAGAGCAAATTTCTCCGTCTGCCGCCTTCTAGGATGTTTAAGAGCTATAAAGTACTCTAGCAAAATTGTTGAGGGCTAAAATGACCTTTTCTTTTTATCTTCTGTAGCATTAAGTTGAGGTTTCATGCTTCAAAGCTCACATCAAATAGAGGGAGGGAAAATAAAAAGCAAGGGGCAACCATGAGGAAGGAGAGGGGGATGCGGTGCCGAACAGTCATTAGGCTGTGAAGAAAGCCAGCCCGCTGTCCTGCTGAACAGTTTTGATCTGCACATTTCAATTAAATTTCACATCAGGAAGCCTGCCATCCTTTGGCCTGCACCTGCGCCCTGACCGACCCCGCCAAAAAGCCTTTTGCCCAGGCCTTTCGCCATCGCACGTTCCTCTCATCAAATCGGATGAATAACTCACAGGGCTGGTATACTTTAAGTTGAGCTTGTCAGCCTTGTGTTTCTCATTTGGCAAGCATTTGTACCACCCACAAGTAATTGATGTAATTGTGATAATTGATATTCCTTGTACGTGTCAATTGGGCCGCTCAAAGATGAGCTACTCTGAGTCTGATGCATGTGGAAACGTTTTTAGAACTTTTCTCTGCCGCTCACACTCTGCTTTTTTTTTATACTTCAACTGTGGTTTGTGCGTTTTTCACATTTTTATTTTCTCTTCAATGTCGTCAGTACTCCAAGACTAACTTTTCCACACTAGTGCTACCAGCTTTATCAGTTGGTCGCACCAGCACATGTTTTTATTTAATTTAATTTATTTAGTTTTGTCTTAATCTGTATACCTTAGTTTTGCACTGATGTAAAAAGACTTTAATAACTTTAATCTATCAAATGAAAACCATAAAAAGGTCAAAAAACACCAAGTTTGTTTTTAACGTTTGATTGTATTTGCCTTTGCCTATATATTGCCTTTTTTCTTTTTCCTTTGCTCACTCCCCGTCCGCACCTGTGCTCTCATCATGAGTTGTCTGAGTCCGTATGTTGGCTCGTCTTTTCCTCCAGCATCCTCAACATCCACCCTGTTTTTAACAGAAATCAGCTATTGACTGCCTATATATATCTTTTTTTTAGATGACTTTATTCCAATGGTGTTCTTTTGCGCACTCGCAAATTTAACTCATCCTACTTGACGTTCTACTGAAACCATCTACTACGGGACAATAGCCGATTTGTTGTATTCGATAATACATGACTGATTAGATAAGACCCATTTCACACCGCAAGATGAGCGTCGCGTCACCGTAAATATATAGTCACAGCAGCTGGAACACAACACCTGGAATCCTTTGTACAACGTCACAGCAGAGACTTCACAGCTACCTATAGTAGCTTGTTCTTTACAGAGACAACTAGCCTATACAACTTTTATTTTTTAAGTTGGTCATCTATAAAGCTGCTATTTTTTAAAGTCGCTAAGTTTACAACATTTGCATGTAAATGATAAACAACAAAGACAACCAAGAAAACGGCTTCTGTTATGTTCATTATTTTAAAGCCTATATAGAATAAAATGTCTGTTTATTACATAAGATATTAAAAGAAAGTTTATACATATTTTCTTTAGTTTTTACTTTAGTTTTTTAAATAATACACCGTACTTTCACTAAAAAATAATTAAAAGCAAGTTTAAATGGGTAAATATTCTATCAATATCTTACATCAGTTCTTCTTAAAACACACCAGACATGCATTTTGAGCACTTTTTGTGGGAAATCATGTTTGATGTGTACTTCCACTTTAATTGAGTGTGATCAGGACCACAAAAATAAACTGTCCCAAAACCTCCTGCTTCATTGCTGGTCACATGCTGCCCTTGTTGTGAATGCACTTGTTGGTTAACATGCACAGCCAAAAAAATTTCCGCAGCTAACACTTGCGGACGGCCATAATGCAAATGCAGGTAGGCAGACACTGATTGAGTGTGTGGCCATGCACTCACGCAAATACGACCATGTCAAATTTGAACTAATTCTGGTCACAGTCTGGAACCCTGGGCATATTCAGATCACACCATTGTTTTGGTGTTTATGCTGTACCTTATTTTTGTGTGGAAAAGGGAGCGGTCAAAGCTTGTAAAAACCTTTAAGTAGGAGACTTATCTCTTGTGTTTTCCCATGTCAGACATGGTAGCTTTGGTTGAACCAGCCTTGGTTTTTTAGCTGCTTTTTTTGTGATGTATGTAAATGTAATTCATATACTCAAGTGCAGGCATCCGAAGCAAATCTATATGGTTCAGTAAAATTCACTCAAGCAATAAAATAGCCTATGAATAGTCTGATAGGATTCAAAGTACATGTTTTTCTGCTTGCTGCCAAGAATAGTTTGAAGTGTTTGCCATAAAGCTGTTAATGTGTTGGGGAGAGCAGCATTTTAATGACCAATTTATGTCAAGAAGAACAGCCGAAGCAAAAAGGGAAAGCAATCAATACGCATTAAAGACACCCAAGCCCTATTCAGCCTGAGTTTAACAGACCCTGTCAGACCCCATGTCTGTCCTCTTCACTCACTCTTGCAACATTAACACATTAAACCATGTTAAAAGCTCAGCCGTTGACAGTCCAGTGCAATGTCTTGAAACGAATATATTCAGAATCAGCCAAATGGTTCAGTTGTAAAGAAACCGTAAGGTACAAGAGGAACTACCATAGGAAAAATTCAGAATTGCTTCTCCACCAGACAACGTTTTCAGGGCATGTGTATTATTTTGAGTGTGTCCGGAAAGCGACAGTTAATTTGCGCAGGCCGTCTCAGCAAAGCGTCTTCTGATCCATGATTGCATGTGTTAATGTTTCAGTAGGGTATTGATTTCCTGGCTGGCTTTTGTGCTCAGGATTTATATGCCTTACTCCCTGGCAAGCGCGCCCTCTGAATGTTTGATTAAAGTTCAATTGACTCTTCTAGCGCAGGGGCTTGGAGCCATTTTACTCCCTATTTGTAGCCCCAAAGCTCTCCCTGACATGTTCCTTTGTTTCCATTCAAACGCCTGCCACCCAGGCAGCCACCAATGTACTGATCCTAATATCCCAGCATTCAGAGAGCTTCACTGCCTAATCCTGGGACAGACATGGCCACAGCACAACAAGCCGGCCTGCTGGCAAACCTGGCATGGATTCTTTGTCCAGGGCTCAGTACCTTCTCCCTTCCTTTCTATCTATTATCAAACTAAACTGGTTTCATCAGCCAACTTTGATGTTTTTCATTGCAGCTGCCTTATCAGTTTGACATTTGAGGTCTTTTCATTTGTTTATCAAGACATATTCTCATCCAACCGATCAACAATATTTTTGTATAGTGGTTAAAGAGTTTCTTTGTTCAGTTTCATACACTGAGACTGTGTTTGTAAAAACAGCTGGCACATGAAGTTGTTTTTGTGTTTCTGTCTCACAGGGGGAACTGATCACCTTTTACTATTATTGGAAGAAAACCCCAGAGGCTGCTAGTTGCAGAGCCCACCGCAGGCACCGCAGACAACCCGTCTTCCGCCGGATCAAGACCCGCACTGCATCCACCCCCGTCAACACTCCCTCTCGCCCACCTTCCAGCGAGTTCTGTAAGTGCAATCTGCCTCTCTTTCCCCTAGAGACAGAGAACAGACTCTTGTCACAGCTAAACATGACATCCCTGAAACTCCCAGGACTAATATGGCTTTTCAGAGCACAGATCCCCCTCTGTGATTCTTCAAAGTAAACAGCTGAAATCTCATATCTGATAAGAGACGGGACAGGGAGGTATCGCTCTAATTATGTGTACTATCCTTGTCCCCTGAAAAAAGCCACTGTTAATGTATTAAGTGTAGCAGGCTTCTGTTTTATTGTAAACATAATTTGACAACTACAGTCTCCTATCTTTTATTAACCAGCATGACTCTCTTTTCCAGTGGACTTGAGTTCAGCCAGCGAAGATGACTTTGACAGTGAAGACAGCGAACAGGAACTGAAGGGCTACGCCTGCCGCCACTGTTTCACTACCAGTGAGTGCTTTACTTATCACATTAAGTATATCATATCATATAATATCATGCTGATATTCAGACCAACAGTATGACTGCTAGTGTTATGCTGTTTTTATGCAGCAGTTCAATAAACTTAGTCAGAATTCTTTACATTAATTTATTGTTTTATTTATGTATTATTTTAGATAATCTGATATTTATGTTTACAATTATGCGTTTATTGTTTATAGTATTTATCTTTTATCACAAATTTGGTTTAACATTTGTCGTTGTTTTTTTTCTTCCCATGAAGATAAAGTTTTTTTTTATCTGGGAGCGCTGCTTGTCCAAACTAATTGCATGCCTGGCACTAACTGTTGTATAATTTTGCCCGTATTCTTTGATTTGCCAAGTGACCCACAGTGTGACAAACAACAAAGGAGTTTTCTCAGTCCTTCAATTGTTCCCAAGGTGAAGTGTTGAAAGTATCAACCTAACAGAGTGATACGATGAGACAGGTGAAGACTCTATAAGAGTTCTCCCTTCAGAAGACTTTAATAATCCCCTCTGCAGGCTTGTAATTACTCACAGTTTGAGAGTGCTCTGTTGATCAGCCTCGTCCCTTATCTGGCAGATGGACATCAGAGAGTGTCATTTCTAATTCAACCCAATCTGACAGTTGCTCTCTACCCCCCTCATTAAATCCTCTGACCTGTTGATGCAGTTGGAATTCATATCGCATTCACATCTGATACGAAAACAACTTATTTGACCTTAGCATGTCCATTAAGTGTTTGGCTAGCCTTATTCCTGTTAGTGTAATGATTAATAAGCAGAGCTCAGCCAAACTTAAATTTATGTTTACAGCCTCCAAGGACTGGCACCACGGGGGTCGCGAGAACATCCTGCTGTGCACCGACTGCCGGATCCATTTTAAGAAGTACGGTGAACTACCCCCCATTGAGAAGCCTGTAGACCCTCCACCGTTTATGTTCAAACCTGTCAAAGAGGAAGACGATGGACTCAGTGGGAAGCATAGCATGAGGACTCGACGGAACCGCGGCTCAGTAAGACACCTGACTTTGCTACCTTTTAGCGCCATTTTACTACGTATAATGTGTTTTTAGCGTTATTAGCCATTTGTTACATCAGATGTTCTGTTGTTCAATTCAGATGTCAACGCTACGAAGTGGCCGCAAGAAGCAAACCACCAGCCCAGATGGCAGAGCCTCACCAACCAATGAGGATCTGCGCTCCAGCGGGCGTACCTCACCCAGTGCAGCCAGCACCTCCAGCACTGACAGCAAGACTGACTCGATGAAGAAACCCAGCAAGGTACAACCCATGTGCACAATCATTTGCATCAAAATCGCACATTGTATCACAGGAATTAGTTTTTAGAGGAAACATGTTTTCACTTTGTCAAAACAGAAGACAAAGGAAGAGGCGCCATCGCCAATGAAGAGTGCCAAACGTCAGAGAGAGAAAGGTGCCTCAGACACAGAGGAGTGCGAGAGGGCAAGCGCCAAGAAGTCTAAAACGCAGGTGAGTGAACTCCTACTAATCAAACATCTCAGAAAAAAAGCTTAGTTTGTAGGAAAGGACGTTTTAGAAAGGTAAAAATCTTTATTACATGTTTTTTCTTTTTTTTATGTTGTTTAAACATACATTTTTATAGTCTAGTATAAAATGCAGGTAAGTGAAGTCCTAGTGAACAAGCAAATAAAAGTATTTTGTATACATCTCAAAATGAATATACAAAGAGGTATAAGTATATTAAGTATAGCTCTAAACAGAAACTAGATATTTTTTTCTTTTTAATCTGTGCTTCATAATGTTTATTTATTGTTTATTTCTCAGTTCATGCTGCTGCATTAAAGATTGTAATTTGAGTACAGTAATACCTTGAGATACGAACAAGCCTTTGAAGAAATTTTTGCTTTGAGATACAAGGAAATATTTAAGATACGAACAGCTTACAGATGCCGACGCTCGGTCACGGAGCACTTGGACTCACTCGTTCACTTCACGTGTTCGTGGACAAATAAAATTTGCGAAAATATTCGTGCGTGCATATTGCGTGTAGATGAGATCTCATCCGTGTGAGGGATTAAATTGAGCTTGCGGGCTCACGTTTTTTCAGGTGTAGATCTGTTATCCGCTCGCGGATGTAATTTACGTGCCAGCAAACATTTTGTTTCTTTTGGCATGGATTTTTCCGCCATAGTCGACTTCCGTACGCATCTCCTGCGAGTCTTCCATATTGTATTTGCGTTATCTACGTAATTCCTCCCTCCTCCTCCTCCTCCTCCTCCTCCTCCTCCTCTGCGCATGCCTATATCGTCTGTCTCGAAGGCAAGAACTCATAATTAAAACCACATTTTATTTTATATCACAGGAATCTTTATATACTATAAAAATTAAACTATTATATACTATTAAAAACATGCTTTTTCCATTGTTATTAGCACTAATAAAGGAGTTTTTTAGAGGGCCGTTATTTCCTATGGGAAAAAGTGATTTGAGATACGAGCAACTCGAGTTACGAGCTCAGTCCTGGAACGGATTATGCTCGTATCTCAAGGTATTACTTTACTGCTAAAGATCTGTGATAACGTGGCTAAATTATTGTTAGCATGGAATTGTGGGATGTGTTTGGGAGAAAAACGATCAACTAGAGGTTTTCTTGCTCTCCATTAATCCTAAAGACATTAATACACTTATACTAAAGTTCACTGAAAGTTTCATGGCAGCTACAATGAAGAAACTAGATTTTAGGGTTGTTTATTTTGGCCGTCACCTATGGTAACAATGTGATTGCAGGTTAGAGTGATCTCATATCCTTTAAATGTCATTAGTTCACATTACATCTCAGTGACTGTGATATGATGTGGATAAGTTATTTGTTCTTGATCGTGACTACACCCATTATTCGGTCATCAGTGAACATTGGTATGGACATGATTATTGACCCTTCCATCTCCTGCAGGAACTCCGCCCAGACTCACCCTCAGAGTGTGAGGGAGAGGGCGAGGGTGAGAGCTCAGACGGTCGCAGTGTAAATGACGAGGGCAGCAGTGATCCCAAGGATATTGACCAAGACAACCGCAGCTCCTCTCCCAGCATCCCCAGCCCACGTGACAATGAGAGCGACTCAGACTCCTCAGCGCAGCAGCAGATCCTCCAGGGTCAGCACCCTCCAGTTATCCAGTGCCAGACAGGGGCTTTACCCCTAGCCCCTCCTTCTGCAGCTGCAGTCTCCTCATCACCCACCTCAGGCACACCTTCGCTGTCATCCCCCTCCATCCCCCCTACCTCCATGCCGCCTCAGCAGACAACTCCAGCAGGTCCCATGTCCCTCATCCAGTCAGGAGCACAGAGGCTGCCCTCACCGCATTCCCCGCTACAAGGCATGACTCAGCCTCCTCCACCTTCTCAAATTGGCCCTCAGTCCCTCCAGCCTCCACTACACGGCCCCATGCAGCCCATGGGCCATCCTCTGCAGGCAGGGCCATCACACATGCCTCATCCTCATGCTTTACCTGCTCAGTCCTTCCCAATTGGTCAGTCTCAGGTCCCCCCTTCACCTCTCCCGAGTCAGTCCCAAGCTGCCTCCCTGTCTCAACAACAGCGACCTCACACCCCTCCATCCCAGTCACAATCCTCCTCACAGAGCGGCAGCCAGCCTCCGAGAGAGCAGCCTCTGCCACCAGCACCATTGCCTATGCCCCACATCAAACCTCCACCTACCACCCCTATCCCACAAATGCCAAACCCTCAGTCACACAAGCATCCCAGCCACCCCCCATTCCCACAGATGCCTTCCAACCTGCCCCCGCCACCCGCCTTGAAGCCCCTCAGCTCTCTATCCACGCACCACCCTCCCTCCGCCCATCCGCCGCCCCTTCAGCTCATGCCTCAAAACCAACAACTACAGCCTCCACCAGTGCAACCTCCAGTCCTCACCCAGTCCCAAAACCTTCCAGCAACAGGAAGTCAAGTGCCCCCGCCAGCTCCTCCTCTCCCTTCCTCTTCCTCTGCCTCACACTCGGCACCTTCTCAGCCGCCCTTCCCTCCTCATTCTTTCATGCCAGGCAGCTCGCCCGTCCTGTCACCCTCCACTGTTCCTTCCTCAGTGGCAAGCTCAATGGCTATGCTGCAGCAGCCACCCTCCTCCATATCCATGCCCCTGCCTGCATCGGTCAGTGCGCCCTGCCCAGGACCCTCTACTGTGCCAGTGCCACCTGTACAGATTAAAGAAGAGCCACTGGATGAGGCAGAGGAGCCAGAGAGTCCTCCACCACCACAGAGGAGCCCTTCACCTCCACCCACCATTGTCAACACTCCAAGTCACGCCAGCCAGTCTGCACGGTACATAAAATGTTTTTCATGGTCGATAGTTGTTTTTGTCTATTTTGTTTTAGTCGTTTTTTTAAAGAATAAAAACTACAGAAATTATATTATAATTTCCTTTATAAAAACAACTTTAGTAAATTAAATTATTTTATTACATTTTGTTTGGTATATTAGCTATTCATATTTTAGATAACCTTTTATTTGAATTAAAATGGTATATTAATATTTGTTATAATAAAATAAGCATTTGTTATTTTATTATTATAAAACAAATTGTGGCAGTTTATAATTAAAAGTTACAATAAGTTTAGTACTATTAGTGTAGCATCCTAACTAAACCTGCCTCAGCTTCTCTGCAGTCTTTAGGCATAGACAGGGCACAGATTAATGTCTGCATCATAGCCGTGAAAACCTCCATCAGAACATGAACGTGTCTTTGTAGAGCTGGTATGGCCTTGTCTCACACTCCCTTGCAGTGAATAGCAATAAGCTCACTAATGCACAGAGAGAGCAGCTCATTATGACACTGGAGATTAAAAAGATTGATTGAGTGGCTCTAGTATAGTATAAACGAGTGAACATGCCGCAGGTTATTTATTTGACACAAAGTAATTGCATTTCTTTTAAACTGGCTGCAGCCAGTGGAAATATATCTGCATTTCCACAGCTTATATGCATCACAAAAAAAGAAAGGTTTCACACAGCAAAATGATACTAATAGTTGTAACTTTAAAATAATATTCTGTTTATTCTATCCATCCTTCCAATTTACAGGTTCTATAAGCATCTGGATAGAGGTTATAACACATGTGCCAGAACAGACTTCTATTTCACACCACTGGCTTCATCGAAACTGGCAAAAAAGCGGGAGGAGGCGCTGGAAAAAGCCAAGAGGGAAGCAGAACAGAAAGCACGAGAAGAAAAAGAAAAGGAGAGGGAACGAGAAAAAGAAAGAGAACGGGAACGCGAGAGAGAGAAGGAGGCTGAGAGAGCTGCTGTAAGTTTTAGTCTAATCTATTGCATTAAATGCTATTTTTGACTAATAATTTCTTCTTACATTTTAATTATTGATTTCTTGCTCCTAAATATTTGCTCTGTCTTTACAGAAAGCTTCCAGTTCTTCTCATGAGAGTCGCATGGGTGAACCCCAGATGCCAGGATCGGCTCATATGCGGACCTCTTTTGACCCACCACCCACCACCATTGCCACTGTGCCCCCTTACATCGGCCCTGACACCCCCGCCCTGCGCACGCTGAGCGAATATGCTCGGCCCCACGTCATGTCCCCGACTAACCGCAACCATCCCTTCTTCGTCTCACTCAACCCCGCAGACCCACTACTGGCCTACCATATGCCCGGCCTGTACAACGCAGACCCCGGCATGCGCGAGCGGGAGCTGCGGGAGCGAGAGATGCGGGAGAGGGAGATCCGAGAGAGGGAGCTTAGAATGGAGAGGATGAAGCCTGGCTTCGAGGTCAAACCTCCAGAATTGGACGGCCTGCATCCTTCTGCCAACCCCATGGAGCACTTTGCACGGCACGGGCCTATTGGACTCCCACCCATGGCTGGCCCTCATCCGTTCGCCTCCTTCCACCCAGGCCTGAATCCACTGGAGCGGGAACGGCTGGCACTGGCGGGGCCACAGCTACGCCCAGAGATGACCTACCCTGAACGGCTGGCCGAGAGGCTACATGTTGAGAGAATGGCCAACGACCCCATCGCACGGCTGCAGATGTTCAACGTGACACCACACCACCATCAGCACTCGCACATCCATTCACACCTACACCTGCACCAACAGGACCCTCTGCACCAAGGTGAGAGACCTTTCACAATACTGTTGTGTGCTGGATAGCTGTGTTAGGCCCACATGGAATCTGCATACCCAAACTTATCATTCACAAACTTCTACACATCCGTAGTGTGTTTATGAAGTATGATTTGGTTCGACGGCCAATAAGAATGATTTGAATACATTCCACAGAGTTTCGCCAATGTTCTACTCCAGAAAATTTGAAAAATGTTCACAGATTCCATCTGGGCCATCTTAGTTGTAGAAATGACATGACTTCATTTTTATGTTAAACATTTTTTTTTATATATATATATATATATATATAAATTGAGGATGCTGTTTCTGATGTTAATATTCTGGCCGATAGCGATAAGCCAAAAATTATTTTAATAATATTTCATATAATGTTTGTCTAAATTAAAGGTATAATAAAAACTAAATACTAAATTCAATTGTTTTAAATTTGTGGATTTAGGCAGAACAACATTATAATTCACCGTTTTAAAAATGTATATTAGGATATTCTCTTACAATTATTTAACACGCTAACAAATTATGATTTTATTTTGGAATCTTAAAATTCTGGCCAATACTCATAAGCCGATGATTAGTTTCAAATTGCAGAAAAGCGATATTAAGCCGATATTAAAACTCAAGTAAATTGAAATTAAAATGCTTAACTTTTTTTTTAAATGCAACAAGTGAATTTAGGCATCACAACATTATAATACGTTACAAGATTACATGAACAGAGTTATTAATTATCAGTTTTTAAGTGATGGAGGAATGAAAAGGTCATATACAAATTAGGAATATGTAACATTAGCTAATACCGATGCATTTAAAAAAACATCTCCAATATCGGCCAGTAGCCAATGTAAAACCGATGTATTGTGCATGACTTTTTTGTATGCTTGTCATTTATGCTTGATGTTCATTTTGTTCATATCTGTCAGTAATAAGTGTGTTTCTGTATTATATTGACTATGTACCATTACAAAAAATCTGCTGACACGGAGAAGGTGGTGGTGAATGTCTTGTGTGTCCCCCAGGTTCTGGGGCACATCCGCTTGTAGACCCACTGGCCGGCGGACCACACCTCGCCCGATTCCCCTACCCACCAGGAGCCATCCCCAACCCCCTGCTCGGACAGCCCCCGCATGACCACGAGATGCTCCGGCACCCTGTGTTCGGTAAGACAAACACACAAATAGCATCTCATTCTTTCCAGCTCTTTGTCCAAGCATTAACTCGTGTAATTTGACGTGTAATTCCTAGGTGCTCCATACCCCAGAGATCTCCCAGGTGGGCTTCCACCACCCATGTCAGCGGCACACCAGCTGCAGGCCATGCATGCACAGTCTGCAGAGCTGCAGAGATTGGCCATGGAGCAGCAGTGGTTACACGGTCATCATCACATGCACGGAGGCCCTCTGCCAGGACAGGAGGACTATTATAGGTCAGTCTCCCCGTCAAACCTTTCTCTAGAAAGCATCTGTGCTTCAAACATCTGCGATAATTCTGTACGTGTCTTTCCTCGCTATGTTTCAGCCGGTTGAAGAAGGAAAGCGACAAACAGCTGTGATCGGCCGAGGGCTCCAGAGGATCAGCAGGACACAGGAGGTCACAGCAGAACAGTCACACACAGGAACTTGTGTGTTCTAGGAACGTTTTCCATTCGGCGAAGAGACAAGGATCGTCTGAGGAAACTTCTTTCTGTTGTCAGCTTTCTTCACTTTTCTGGACTTTTTTTTTAAGACACTGACTTTTTTGGGGGGTTATATATCGTTCAAGTAGTGACAGCGTCCTCAAGACTGATTGTGACTTTCCTGCATGAACATACTCTGAGAAGCTTCCCTGACGTCTCTTGTAGGTGCTAGAAAACCAGATACTTTGTCACTGTGCTAACTGGGGGGAAAACAGAGGAACAGAAAAGTCGGGCCATTATATCTGAAAAGTGCTATCTTAAATTCAATGTTTATTTTAATACATTGTAGGAGGTTTTCATAATGTTACGAAAAGCTGCAGCATGGCATTTTTTTGAGTCTGTAAATAGTATATAAATATATATATATATATACATATATAATTATTACTATTATCATAATTATTATTATTAGGTGTGGATTCCTAACAGATAAGTTAGACCTCCGATATAATAATTTTCTGAAGTGTCATCCCTTGTTTCAGAGGGGAAGGAGATGGCACCGTCAGAGCAGGTAACCACGTCAGATGGTTCGGTCTATGTAAACGGGGTTTTCTGGGTAGAACGGTACCGGATTTTAATCCAAACACCTCTAGAGGTCAAAGCTCAGATGACACTTTTTTTTTTTCGGATTTGTATGACAAGTAGTTCGACAGTGTATGACAAACACTCATGACATCATGACCATATTTTTAATTTCATTGCTGAACTCAAACAGAGTTAGACATTCAAAACACTTGAAGGAGGAGGTGCGACGCCTCGTGAGTATTGGGGCAAAGAGCCCATTTGGAAAGAAGAATATTGCACTGATTAACCTCAGTTTTTCTTTTGAAACTATAATTGGCTTTCCTATGGCTTTTTAAGTGCGAGCGAGTGCATTTCGAAAGCTGTTTGCTCTGTTTTCTGTGTACCAAAGTTGAACGGCAACTAGGTTCATATCTTGGCTAGTTCCTCAGTGCTTAGAGATTGCGAAGCCTTTTTTTAAGTAACAATATGACATCCTGATGCACATTTTTTTTACTTTTAGATTTAAACATTGTCAAAGGGTGCTTGAAAAGATAGCATGCCCCCCTCCCTCCTTCCCGGTTTGTCTCCCGACGTCCTCTTACGTGCTACTCGCGCAGTCAGTTTCCCGACCTACTGTACAGATTCATAAAACCATTCTCACTGTGAAGCCAGGGGGAAGATGGCGGCAGAGGAGTGTGTACCTGTGTGTGCATGTGTTCACAGTAGTGGAGATGACGACTGTGCTTGAGCTTCTCTCTGCATTCCTGACACTGCATTAGCTATGATGCATGATGCCTCTTTAGTTGCTCTCCATCATGTTGAGGCTCTTTGATAGCAATCATTGACTGTTACATGCAGAATTTGTTTGTTTGTTTGTTTGTTTTGTCCTTCCAGATCCATTAGATTAATGTTCATTATTTGACGCGACAAATGCTCATTTTACCTCTGGTGAGATTGTGTATGGGCCTTTTTTGAGCTAAAAGTTCAAAGTACAGTAAAAGCTCATAGTACTGTTTTTAATTCTCCCCTTTTGTTTTAAAAAAGCCATTGTGCATCCTTTGAAGAGTATGCATAGAAGCCAGTTTTTAACGGTATACGCCCAAAGCTGAACACTTTCTGCAATTGGACTGTCATATGTATCTTTTAATCTGTCTCAGATGTATACAGCATTTTACTTTTGTTTGAAGCATTTTCTCCTTCTGTCCCTCTTTTGTGTCTTAAACCTTTGATGTTGAGTGTTGTCAATGGTTTAGCTTCTCGTTTCAAAGCGGCAATAGCAGAATGTACATTCTGACTGCTAAGATTTATATATACTGGTATCTTGAAGCTTATTGTATATATTAGTAGTTGCAATGGGATGACACAGTGTAAACAAAAAGTAGAGATAATTAAGGCAGATTGTGAGTCCTGTGTTCTCCCCATTTGAGTATTTTGTAATTTTTTTGACAAATTTGTGGAATTAAAATAAAACTAAGTTACACCATATGGAAACTTGATTTCTAGTTAATATCACTTTTTGTTATATGACATGGAAAAAGTAAATGTTCATGCTGACAAAAATTCTCGGTTAAAGTGTTTGTTTTCTGTCTTTTCCAAGTTCCACGTTAATTCTGATCTACTAAAATGACTGATTTATACTTGAGACTATAAACATGTATGATCATAATAACTGTTGCATCGACCGTATCAATGCAAGCAGTTCTAAAGTAATACTGTTGTCCATCAGTTTACAAGCACACTCATTCTGGGAAATGAGCTCGTAAAATGTATTCTGAGAATGGGTCCCCAAGTAACAATAAATGGCAGACCAAAAAAGGTTTCTTATCCACAAGAATTCTGCCCATTCAGTCACCGAGCACTAAAAACAATTGAGCTTTTACAATACAAACTAAAGCCAGACTGAATCAGAGCATTACTCTGTGTGGTCATTCTAGTTTTTTTTTTTTCCTCAATCCATAAGCATCTTAAATTATACAATTGATTAGATTTTAATTCATGAAATCAATGAGATGCACTAAAAAACTCGTTTTGCACATGCAGGTACAAAAACGATGTGAATTTATCTAGTAAGTAAAGTTAAGGTTGAGTGTATAATGGATGTTGTCTCACAGCTGTAATCTAATACAGTTATAGGGTTATTTAGATGGTCACTCATGCTTCCATTTTTCAGAAACTTAGGACATTAGATATTAAAAGAACCATTTTTATAATGCGTTTGCACTGCATTCTTTCTAGAACACGGGTATTTGCATTAGAAGTATTTGAGTTTTAATTAGTGTCCAAACCAGTTAAAGTTTTACAATCATTGTTTAATCAAGAATCTGGAGAAAAACATGCATGATATGTGAGGAGGAAAAAATAAAAAGAATGGGCACTTATAGATATGCATTTGTGCCTGTATAAAACGTGTACAATTTATAAATATATTGTATTTACAAATTTGGGAGTGTATATACAGTTAAACAATTCATATTTCATTTTATATATATATATATATATATGTGTGTGTGTGTGTGTATATGTGTGTATATATATATATATATATATATATATATATATATATATATATATATATATATATATCTACACACATATACACACGTACACTACAATAAGCGTCCTTGAGTTCTGGAAAGGTGCTATATAAATAAAACTTATTATTATTATTATTAATACAAAATCACCAAATAGGTGGCGATATTTACCATGTAAATCGGCATTAAACAAGAAAATTTAGTATAGCGCACTTTTTCTTAGCTTCAATTTCCATGGTGACTTGTGAATTCGTTACTCTGTTGAGGATGTCTTGTGGGTTATCCGTGAACATACTCTGGGTTGGATGAACTTACTCCCGGATGTGTTTTTGGAATCAATGTACCTTGAGTAAGCAAGGATTGGGTTAATCAACCATGAGTTCAGTGTATGTTTGACAGTAAGATAACTTTGCTTTCTGGAATACCCCACAGGTTATGTTTGGAGAGTAAGTTACTATAGCTACTTGCATACCCTGAAAGTTACCTCTGTTTTTAGAACCAAAAGTTGAGTTATCTGCTTACTCACCCTTAAACATACCCAGGTATGTCACAACCTGCTTTCTGTATTACCCCCCAGGTCTTAAAATTAGGTAAATACAACCTCAGATGAACAACAACACTTGACGTATTACAATATCTTTATTTAACAAACATGAAGCCATGTGTGACACCCTATGATTTAATTGTGGAGGAATTTTGGCTCACTGTTCTTTACAACATTGCTTCAGTTCGTTGAGGTTGCTGAATATTTCTTTATGCACCACTCTCCGAAGGTCCCGCCTCACCATTTCAATCTGGTTGAGGACTTTGACTGGGCCGTTGCAACACCTCGATTCTCCTCTTCAGAGGCCTGTAGAGTTGGTGTAATTCTGTGTTGGGGGTGTTGTTTGTTTCAATTTCTGTGAGCACGGCAAGGTCTCACCATGGGGGGAATTTGCTGGGACATTTGTAAATCTTTTATTTGTAAATATGAATTCATATTTATGAATGCACTGCTCTAAAAAATTGTGGGAACACTTAAACCACACATTGGATCTCAATTAATGAAATATTACATTTGAATTTTTTTTTAAATATAATAATACATTTTATTTGTAGTGTGCCTTTCTACATAGATTTTATAATTTAAGAACAGAAATGTCAACTATCAATGAAAACCCAAATTGACACACTGAGGGTTGGATTTAAAATCATACCAAAAACCAAAAAAGTTACAGGCTGATCCAACTTGAATGAAGTTCATCACAACAATTCGTAATGTAAGTAAGGGAACGATTGGCTAGCAGGAGGTCTGTGCAGCCCTATAAAGATATTCTTCCCCAGACCAAACTGGTCTATCTGGATGTTGCTGCAGACAGCACAACGTTCCCCGCAACATCTCTAGACCCTTTCACGTGTGTCACATGTGCTCAGTGTGAACCTGCTCTCATCCGTGAAGAGAACAGGGCACCAATGGTGGACTTGCCAATTCTAGTGTTCTCCAGCAAATGCCAATCGAGCTGCACAGTGCTGAGCTGTGAGCACTGGTCCCACTAGAGCAGGGGTATTCAATTCAAGTTTCAAGAGGTCTGGTCTCTATATTTCCTTCCCAACGGAGGTCCGGACAATAATTTTTGGAACAGTTATACATTTCTATTGGGCCGCTTTTAGTACTTTGTAAAAGAAAAGAAATATAATCATGATCACTCAAAATATTCATCAAAGATGAGAATCTTGGGCCCAGAGATTCAGTGATAGCAGTGATATCTATGAACTTTTACTAATATGAATGAATAATATTTTACTAATATTATGTATCTAAAAGTTTAGATCAGATGTTTTATCTGGCTATTTTTATGTATTTAGTTTATTTTAATTTTACAATTTTACACCTACCTTTATGGCAGATAACATACTGGGGTGCAGGATTTATGG
This sequence comes from Rhodeus uyekii, assembly GCA_037043235.1. Classification (NCBI taxonomy): domain Eukaryota; kingdom Metazoa; phylum Chordata; class Actinopteri; order Cypriniformes; family Acheilognathidae; genus Rhodeus; species Rhodeus uyekii. The sequence continues at coordinate 3,523,289 of JAWRVZ010000034.1, forward strand.
ACCAATTTTGCATTTTGCTCAAAGTACTAAACTGCTAAAAACAAATAACGTGCATAATCTAATAAGCAAAACAAAATAAAGTTAAGTAGTAATTTCAGATTTTTTGTCTTCCCTTGCTATCTCTGAATAATTTTCCTAATTATAATATTGTTTATTATGAAATGCTCAGATGCACATTAACAATGCTAAATATGGAGGGGAAAAAAGTCTAAAGGTGCCGCACATCAACTAAATTGTCACTGGTTTAGTTAAATGGTCAAAGTCATCTTCATTTTCTGTAACATTTTGGCAAAAGTAGGCTCTATTCTTCTGCGGTTAAAATAAACTTAATTTGCAGATTTCATGTGGCGTTTTATATATTTATTGAGATAAAGCAATATGTACGGAATGGAAACGGCTTGACTGTAAAAATATTAGAGGATGTTGCGCCGGAAGATCATTATCGTAAACAACTCTGAGAGCTTGTGGTGTGAAACGCTCCTTTGTTTTGATGCACTACTCACTTTAAACCGTAGAAATGGTAAAATGACGCAATTGAGTCCTGCAGTCCGGATGGAACTAAGCTGAGGTCCAAAGCCGGACCGCAGTCCCCCATTTGAAAATCACTGCATTAGAGAATGTCAGGCCCTCATGCCACTGTCATAAAGTCAGACAGTTTGGTCAGAAACATGCACACCATTATCCTGCTGGAGGTCATTTTGTAGGCCTCTGGCAGTGCTGCTGTTCATCCTCACACAAAGGAGCAGATACCGATTTTGCTGTTGGGTTGTTGAGCTTATACGTTCCTGTCCAGTTCTCCTCGTGAAACAGCCCGGTCTCCTGGTATCTCCTCCATGCTCTTGAAACTGTGCTGGGTGACACACCAAACTTGCTTGCGAAGTCGCTTTTGGATGTGTCATCCTGGAGGAGAAGGACTGCCAGTGCAACCTGAACCTTAAAGACAAATCAATAAGCAGAGAACAATTGTCTAGGGCAGGGGTGGGCAAACTACGGCCCGTTGGGCTTTTTAATCCGGCCCGCCGAACTTGTATTAAACCTCCTTCATTTTACATTTCCCCGTGATGTCACTCTGTCGCGGCTGCAATCAGCAGTGGTGCTGAAGCTTTGGTGGAGAGTAGTCGTGTGTCGTTTCCTCCCCCCGTCAACATTCGCGTATCGCGCTCACACCCCCCCCCCCCCCCCCCCCCCCCCCCGTCAACAATCGCGAATCGCACTCACCCCCCTTTTTTGCAATCATTAAAAATCATTCCCTTTTTGCCATCATCTTGCTGTTGCCTCTCCAGTGCACCTGTTGTCACTTTCATTTGCACCAAAGCAGGTGAAACTGATTCACAATCACTTATGCTTGATGTTTAAAATTGATATCCCTAAAGTTTAATTGACTTTGTTATACTGTGATGATTGTTCACTTAATTTTTTTGAGCAGTGTTTATTCATAAATTTATGATTTTTGCTTTGTACAGTTATTTAAAGTTTGGCCTTATTCATATATGTGTGTGTGTGTATATATATATATATACACCGTATTTATTCGAGTATATCGCGCACACGTGTATAACGCGCACCCCTAATTTTCGATTAAAAATCGGTATAAAATTTTGTTTCACACCAAGCATTGTAATTGACAAAAAACGTTGTTGAACACGTGCAGCCATGATAAAAAAAACATGTATTTATTGTATAACATATACTTATATAACATATATAACATATATTTATTGACAACATAAACTAATGAACACAATATCGAAAGAGAATTACCGGTAAAAATATTTATTTAAAATCCTTCGACGTCAGATTCCTTATCAGAGACACAAAAGAGTTGCTCCCATTCTTCTGGAGTTAATTTTTCATCAGTGTCATTTTATTGCTGATGCCTGTCTTCTCCGTAACGTGTGGGTGAGGAAATGAAGCGGCGAGGGGACGTTTTTTTTTTCTTCGCCATCACGTACAGTGAGAGGCTGCAGCCTGTGTTACGGGATGTAATGTATCATGCAATCGGCAATCGATTGCTTTGGGCTATCTTGCAGTTGTGCCGCGGTTCATGTTTGAATACAGTTGCTGAATTGCACTCATGAGTCTGCCTTTTATTTTATGCATATATTGCTACTTCGCCGGCGCCCTCAAAGGACCGGCCGTCAAAACAAACCCCACCCCAGCCCTCGTGCATAACGCGCATCCCTAGCTTTGATTTATTTTTTTGGTAGAAAATTTTGCGCGTTATACTCGAATAAATACGGTATATATATATATATATATATACCCCCTATGTAAGGGGCATTTTCCCTTCAGTCTTCAGCAGGTGGAATAATTCTTCAGTCATCCACCACAGTTGTTTCCGTGGTCTTCCGGGTCTTTTGGTGTTGCTGAGCTCACCGGTGCTTTCTTTCTTTTTAAGGATGTTCCAAACAGTTGATTTGGCCACACCTAAAGTTTTTGCTCTTTCTCTGATTGGTTTGTTTTGTTTTTTCAGCCTAATGATGGCTTGCTTCACTGATAGTGACAGCTCTTTGGATCTCATATTGAGAGCTGACAGCAACAGTTTCCAAATGCAAATAGCACACTTGAACTGAACTCTGAACCTTTTATCTGCTCCTTGTAAATGGGATAATGAGGGAATAACACACCTGGCCATAGAACAGCTGAGCAGTCAATTGTCCCATTACTTTTGGTCCCTTAAAAAGTGGGAGGCTATAAACTGTTGTAATTCCTAGACTGTTCACCTGAATTGGATGTAAATACCCTCAAATTAAAGCTAAAAGTCTGCCGTTAACGCGCACATTGTTTTTTTTTATTTCAAATCCATTGTGGTGCTGTATAGAGAGAGGTGCTGTATAAAGATTAGAATTGTGTCGATGTCCCAATATTTATGGACCTGACTGTATATATATATATATATATATATATATATATATGAAGGCAAATGCAACATGAAAATATTGTGTGCCTACATTTTACAGTACACTTGCAATTGGCAATCACACAGCGCAGTGCAAAAAGCATCCTCTTTCAGTGAACCTGAAGGTCTTGCAGCAGTCTGGATTGCTTGAAGGGATTAATGTTTCAGTGTGAAGAGAAAACTTGGAAGTGCCTCCTCTTCAAATAGACAGACACACGGTAATGATTTCTGTCCTCTGCCTGTGATTGGCTGGTGCTTTTATGTGCAGTCAGTCAGTGAGTATTATTAGGCAGCTGTTGTTGTTGCGCGTCCCTGTGGTGTGTGGACGACAGAGCTGCTCCCCCCACTTAATGATATCCCACTCTCACATTCCTGTCATAGCAGATCTCAATTCCCTCATGCGCTCTGCGGGACTAGATTCACATTTGGCCAGTCCTATGCATTCCACACCCACCCTACACCAGCCGTGTGCTCTCTCTCTCTCTCTCTCTCTCTTTATCTGATCATCCTTTTTTCTGTCAATGATGCCATATATCTTTTCTGAATAACATTGTTATCCTCTGAGATATATAAAATCTCCATTTCACACTTATCCTCTGTGGCAGCTGTCCAGGCTCTGAAACATTTGCTTTGTGATAGTGTCAGTGATAACTTAAGCCTCTTTGGGCCACCTGCAGCCTCTCATATGTACCGTACATTATGAACATTGTGATACTGTGAACAAACATTTGTAAAATGATTTGTATATCTGTTACATTAGGAGCAAATCATTACTTTAATATCAATACTTTTTTACATAGAAGTAATAATTTATAATCCCCCCCCCCACCCCCCTCTTCCCCAAAGTCCACTTCTCTTCTTTTCAATCCTCATTGCATTGAGAGGATCACAATGCAATTAACACTGAATTGGGCTACACAAACTGATTAGACTTAAAAATACATGAAACTCTTTAGATCAGCTGATTGTTTCTCTTAAAGGTGGCTATTCTGACCAATAGATATTTTTGTTGCATTTGCAAAAGCTATTTATTTCCATCCTAAACCAGCTTAACTCAGTGCCGTACGGCTTTTCCTAGCCATCCACCTCCCCCAGCACCACCTGCTTAAATCTGCTTGAGAATTCTACTTTCTTTCCATTCAGCATCTCATTCTATTTGCTGTATTTTAATGTTTAACCCCCCCCCCCCCCCCCCAAAAAAAAAAAAAAAAACGATGCTTTCACTTATCTTTACTCCCTCCCTTTCCTGGCTTATACTACTCCAAGCAATGTATGAAACTTTGTATTGTGAGCACGTCTTGTGTCCTTTTCCTCTTCACGACAAATCGCTTTCTGTATTCCTGTTGTAAGTCGCTTTGGATAAATGTGTCTGCTTAATGAATGAATGTAGATGTAAAATGTATTTATGTGCGCGTTTTGGCAGTAGCCTTCACTCAGGCAGCTGCAGCAGATCTCGCCCGCCAAGACTAAGCCTATGTACATTCCATTCTTATCAATGCAATGCAGTTTAATTCTATTCCGAGAGTTGTTTTTTCGACTTCAATACTTGATGCCACTATAACCGACTTTGAAGAATAATTGTTCACCATCGTTACTACTTCACCACGACTAAGCCAAGTATCTAAACACCAAACAGGCATGGCTGCATATAAATGCGATGATGTCTTACGTTTTTACAGCTTTTGCACCTTATATGGTACATGTTCTACTTGTACCAAGGAGGGGATTCTGAAAGTTTGAGGAAGTATGGATGCGTTTCTTTCTTCAAATTTTCTTGACGAAACCATAATCTTGCTAAAAGCCTGTCTGAATTAGTTCTGGGTCATTATTTAAGCTTGAGAGATACAGTGTTTATCTGCTTCCAACAGAACTGATTGCTCTAAGGCATGGGTGTCAAACTCAATTGCACAGGGGGCCAAAATCCCAAAACACTTTAGGTCGCGGGCCGAACAGGATAAACGTTTATTGAAAACACTAAAACTAAACTTTTAAAACTTACCTTTTTTGAACTTAGATGTGAATAAAAACAGACAGAAATGTTATTCTGGAATAAATCAACTTATACCTTAAATAACTTAAAAATATAAAAATATTTAAAAATACTTAAAAAAAAGTTTTTTTTTCCTGTCTAAATTAAACAAGTTAGAAATAAAGTAAACAAGTAAGTAAAGTAAAAGTAAGTAAAAGTCAAAAGAACAAACATTCAAATTTCTTTACTCTTATGTCATTTTATATAAAACTTAAAAAGATTTATATATAAAAGATTTTGCTCTCCATAAAAATATATCCTGTCAATATTATAAAACTTCATGCTGCATTACAAAACCTGGAAATCTAAATAAATTTTTTGCTTTTCAGCAATAACAAATCAAATCATTCAGTTGAATTTGCTCTTATGTCATTTGTCTTATAGTGCCGTCTTAAATTATTTAATTACTGACACATTAGCTCCGCAAATGAGACACACGGGTATACCGGCAGTATGTCAGTAAACATATACCGTATTATCCCGCATATAACCCATGGGTTAAAGCAGATTTTACAAACTATATCACAATTTTTTTTTACACGTAATAATATTTCAATATATTTGTTACGTCCCTTATTTTTTGCGCTGTATTTTCTTTCTGCCGCTTGCACTATCACTCTGACAGCTGGCGTTGATATGCTGTCTGACCTGTCAATCATGCAAGAAGACGTGATTGGCTGTTCTGCCATGAGGGCGGGCTCTTCTCATCCGATGATCAACACCTGCATTTCGCGCACAAGCACTGTGTACCGAGCCTGAACGGTTATGTATAATTAACAATAACAATCGCGCGGTACTAGCGCGAGCGCGAAGCATCATTAGCCACTTCCTGTTTAACACAGGAAGGGTTCGGCGAGTCAGCTGGAGCGCGGGACATCTCGCGGGCCATTAATAAAATGCTCTCGCGGGCCGGACATAATTACACACCGGGCCGGATGTGGCCCGCGGGCCTTGAGTTTGACACCTATGCTCTAAGGTGTGCTGAACATGTTGAGATGCACAGCGGCACAGCTTGAATATGAATACGTAAGCTCTACATGTTCATCATGCCCCTAATGAAAGCACACTCAGATGTTAAACCCATTCTGTTAAGATGTTGGCCTGTGGTTGCCCAGAGGGCTTCAGGTGAAACCACATGCAGGAACTAGATGTTCTCTGGGGCCAAAAAGACAGGGAACACCCTGACCTTGTGTGTAATGAGCGTCCTGTGATAGATCGCCGTGCCAATGCGCTCACTCGCCTCTCTGCGGGGCTGTCCGATTTCCCAGACACAGATAGATTGTTCTTTGTTTTTCTTCACACCTCCACAGTGCAATTAATCTTCTCCGAGTCCATCTCCATGTCTGACTCCAGCATAGCAGACACCTCTTGAGCCGGTAGGTGATAAACTCACACATGCCAGGGGTAAATGCACCTCGGCCTGCTGAAATATCAGAAAGAAGGCTTTGTTGGCTTTTATTCACCTTGTATTTTGGAAAAAGCGCAGGGTATTATTTAACTTTGCTCAATTGAGAAAGGTTCATTTTGGTTTCAACATATTTCAAAACTTGAATTTCAACAACAATCTTGCATCATTACATAACCAATATCTGCTGAATTGCCAATTGCATGTTTTGCATTAACAATGGCAACATACTGTGGAACGTAATGCATGGTTTCTTGCTCATTTTAACCCATTGTAAACATAAAGCAGTATTTAAACCATAGTGATTCATAAGGCAAGCTTCATAAAATCAGAAAGCAAGTTCCATAAATATTAGGGGTTTTAAATCAGTACATGTTCACAGCACTTTTTTATTTTTATTTTACTTTTTAAAGGAAATACAATTTAAAGTCTTCATAAAAATGTAACATTTGGTTTGCAAAGAGCAAACCTCTTTTTATGTTAAATAAATTGCCTAATGCATTATTCAAAAATTTCATTATGAAAAAAGCAAATCAAAGACTTTTTTTCAATACAAAACCAAATTTAAATATTTATTTTAATTTTAAAAACATATAATTCACAGGACTTTTCTTGACAATGAAAATGGCTGCGGTGCGGGGTATGCTCTGAACTGTTTTGTTGGGGAAAAAATCAAGCCTATAATGCTGTAAAATGTATCACACTTGTCACAGAATGGTTGTGACTTCTATTTTAAACTGTTTAAAAAGAAAATCATTATTATTATTGATCGCAAACTCTACATAAGACTCGCTCCGAACAGGTCACTTTCACTCAAACAAAACCACTTCTTTTTTAAATAGGTATAAACATGACATGGGCATAAGGAATAAAACATTCAATTACACACTATTAAAGTACAAAAACCTTTTATAAGTAGCCTACGGTATATTTTTGGGATCCTGTCGCGATTTTAGCATACCTTGGAGACCTAAATAGTAAGGCTAAACATCAGTTTTCAGGATATCTTAAATGCGTTAACATAAGTGCAGACAAACTTTTCCAGTCAAAAATGTTGGTAAAATCTAAATTACTGATGGATCTCAATCAATAAATTGAGTGGTTAATGACATTTCATTACACACAGGTGAGTAGATGTTATTGAATGAGGCAAAAAAAATTGGTCATACTTTGAATTTGAATTACAAGGATATTTACAATATTTAAAGTTATTCAGCCTATTTTGCCGATTCAACTGTAAATAATCAAAACAGGTTTACAGAAGCGTGTAAACTTTGCGGCTCTGTTTATTTGACCATCATGTCAACTTCCACCTTAACCAATCACTAGATTTTGGGGTAGAGCTCATGTTTGTCAAGTAGTGGTTGATGGGGAGTATTTATTTGTAGCTGCACAAAAGTGAATATTATTTTAATATGCACATTGAATAAAGCAGAAATTAGTGATGCCAAATAAATAAACCGACTTGTGATATGTTTTTGTTCAATCTTGAGAAAAGGTTGTGAAGGCAACACTACCAAGAAATTGGTAGAAAATATGTGTTGACCTTGGGGTCTGGATTTCTGCCCGTACAAAAAGAAGGCTACAGATGTTTTGCAATACAATAGAGCTCAAGGACATGTTGTTTGCTTTCCACAAACTGCCTTAAACTAAACTCTTAAATCTTTCAAAGACCATTGCCATATCCCTTTTAATAAACACAAAAAAGCCTTCTTCAGAAGCACTAGCTGTAACAGCCTATACCGAAACAACAACTATGTTGCTCAGCAATACAAATATGAGTGGGTCTCTTGTCTTTTGTGTGCATGTACTGCATGTCAGATGATATTTGTTTGTATGACACAGTTACTATTTTAATTAATATTCTCATTAGTTTTTTTTTTGTCTATGTTTGTAAAAAGATGATATCGATATCTTAAAATGTACACTACAGTTCAAATGTTTGGCTTGTTTTAAATGAGTTTCCCTTTCAAGGGTACTCGCACCGTGCCAAACACTAGGGGGCAATATATTGACGATAGTCTTGTGGAGCACTTATGTAAACGATCGACTGAGTGTGAGTGACGGTCGCAAGTCGGTGACGTCATGAACCAGGGTGATAAAGATGCGCCGGAAACCGGTGACGGCAACTTAGAGTGTCTAAGTCTAAGTCAGCATGTCAGGATCCTGCCCTGACAGTCTTGTCTGTTTTATCTTTGTTTAATGTTTGCCTCTTTGTGTTGTGCTTGAGCACATGGCTCTGTCTTTGTTCATGTGTTCCTCTTGTTCCACCTCCTCATTTCCAGTTACCTCACCCCCTTGGTTCGTTTTGTGTATGTTGTGGTATATGGTCCTGTTTTGTTCTAGAATCTTTATGGTAGCTTAGTCGCTTATTCTAGTTGTGAATAGTTCCAGCTCTTTGTTCTAGTCTATTCCTTATAGTATTTTGATGTTCTTTCAAGTATTGTTCTAGTTAGTTCTTGCCCCTTTGTTTTCCCAGTTTTGTTTTCTCTTTTGAGTTTTAAGTTAACTTCTACTTATAATCTTCTCCCTGCAAATTTGTTTTTGTAGTCATAGTTTAATTCTCTAGTTCTGTTTTCTCTTTCATTATTGCGCTCATTGGTTTTGTTGCTTTGTTTCATTTAATCATTCTCTCGTCTTGCATTTTTGTCTTGTCTGTTGTGAGTTGCGTCGGTTCCTGCCCTGAGAGTTCCTGACCACTGTCTCATCCACCTGGCAGCGAGTCTGGGGCCTAGTCTGAGATCTCCTACAAGTTTGTGGTCTGGCGAGCTCCTGCTTGGTCTCTCTGTTGGTGCTTCCTCTTCCAAACTCCTCAGTCTGCTGTCATTCCGGACTGGTCTCAGTGGTCATCATCCCTTGCCTGTCTCTGTTGTCAACCCTGCCCTGCCTGTTGAACTCTCATACCTCACTTCCCCTATTGTGCCTTGTCTTCAGTTGTTCAATAAAACCCCATCACTTCATTCTGCGTTTGGGTCCTCTCTCTGCAAAACCCTGACACAGCAAGCACTGTGTGTGAGTGTTTGTTGTGTCGCGCTGGTTTTTGAGATATCCCTAGCTAGTTTAAAAAGTACAGGGCTCTCCAATAATTTGTCGAATCAGACATTTCTGCTCTGCCTTCATTATCTCTCAGGTGGGGACATGCACTCACTTTGTGTGGTCTGTTTGGGAGGGGAGCTCGGTCATGCCCACCTGGTGGTCTTTGATTCTGAGTCCGCTCCGAGTCCACATCTGAGGCTCTGTGGCGATCTAGGTCCTGGGGTCCTAGTCCTCAGTCATGAGACTCAAGTTCAAGATGTTGACTTTAAAGCAGATTGTAACGCAGATCAGGTTCGTGGACTGGTTTGTCACCATCGATCTGAAGGATGCTTATTTTCACATTTCCATCCTTCCACAACACAGGAAGTACCTCAGGTTCGCCTTTGGGGGGAAGGCTTACCAATATTGAGTACTTCTGTTCAGCTTAGCTTTGTCACCTCGCACGTTCACAAAATGCATGGACGCAGTGTTAACCCCACTGCACCTCCAGGGCATCAGAGCTCTAAATGGGGAGCGCAAGCGCAGGCGAGACTGTTCAAACATCTCCATAGTCACATCGCCACAGCCGCTTGCAGCAGCTCACGGACCGGTCCGCGAATGTGCTCTGCGGCCCGGTACCATTTCAACGACGGACCGGTCCGCGAAATTGCTCCGCGGCCCGGTGGCACTTCGGACTGGGGGTTGGGGACCACTGCCTTACAGGCTGGGGAGTGGTCTTGAGGGACTGCTCCACCCAAGGTCTGTGGCACGAGCACCAATTGTCCTGCACATAAATCATCAGGGGGATCTGCTCTCTCTACGGGCAGTTCACATCCCTGGGTCCCAGAATGTGAGAGTAGACTTCCTGTCAAGGCAGGGGCCGAGGCCCGAGGTGGTGGAGCAGATTTGATTGAAATACAGCTGGGCACAAGTAGACCTGTTTGTGTCTGTAGAAACGACTCACTGCCCTTAGTGGAATTTCCTTTCTCCCGATTACTCTGCTCCCGGTAGTTCTGGAGAGAGTTTCTCTTTCTGAAGATTATCTTTCTGCTAGCCATCACATCGCTGAAGAGAATTGGGGACCTGTAGCTCCCTCTTTTTTTGAGCTTGTGCCTAGGATGGCCAAGACTTTCCTCCATCCCAGGCCAGGCTATGTACTTAAAGTGCCCACCCACGTGGCTCTGTCTATCATGCTGCAGGCCTTCTGCCCACCCCCCCTTCAGTGACCAGGACCAGGAGTTTAAGAATAAGGTAAAACAGTAATATTGTCAAATATTATTACAGTTTTAAATAACTGTTATATTTTAAAAATGCAATTAATTCCTGTGATGGCAAAGTTGAATTTTCAGCACCATTACTCCAATCTTCAGTGTCACATGATCCAGAAATCATTATAATATTGTATTAAGAAACATTTATTATTATTTTCAATGTTGAAAACAGTTGAGCTGCTTCATATATTTTTTTATTTCCTTTTTTTCATGGTTCTTTGATAAATAGAAAGTTCAATGAACAGCATTATTTTGAAATATTTGTTTTAGTAACACTGTACATTTCTTTGTCACTTTTGATCAGTTACACAGATAAATATTAATTTCTTTAATAAACTCTTACTGACCTCAAACCTTTGACGATAGCCTATATTTTTGTTTTTTAATCCTAGTCAAGTGTCTTTTCTTGCATGAGCAACAGCACTGCTGTTTGCAGTGTATACTTTTTTCTGGTTAGCATGGTCTGGTTAGCCCTTCTCTTTGATATCATGAATGCATCATCTTCATTAAGTGACACACATTGAAAAAAAAGCTATGTGTCCTTTCAAATTAAAATGATTAGGAAGCACATTGTTTACATTGTTCTTTTGCTCTAGAGTGATTAATTACACAGCATTTGTAGCTCAGGTGATCACCTGCAAAACTGAGCATCCATGAACAAAGAAAATTGGTTCTGTGCTAGCACAGTAGCTGAATTTGAGACGCATGGGTATTCTAACATAACTTTTATATGTATTATAGACCTCCTGGGTCACAGATGTGTATCAGTCCATCAGTGATGATCTGGTAGATTGATCCAAAGGCTACCAGCTGTATTCAAGTAAAATCGAAACAGGAGCTGAGAATGCTGTAGTATGATGGAAATATTTATAGATATGTGTTCACATAGTTAAGCTCAGAGGAGTGCTTCATTTCATTTCAGAGTTGGTGGCTTTGGCATAATCTCACTCTTTCAGTAATATTATTATATGATATCAACTAACAACACTTAATAGCCTGCAAGCTCTCTCTAATGCAAGACAGTTTTACAATTTAATAACTACATCCTTGGATTAGAGATGACAGTGTTGTAGTGATCAGATGTGATGTTTAATCCTTAAGATGAGGGTTTTTTTCACAGCCTCAGTGTAGCAGATCAGTGGCCGTACCACATTGAAAACCCCAGAAGACAAGTGAGTCAAATCTCCACAGCTTTCCTTTCTCTGTGTGCAGAGAGAGAGAGAGCCACAGTGAGAAAACGTCTGCTTTTCGCATGAACGCAGAGCTCTGTACAGCCTGCAGAGAATATCATTTCTGACTGAGATGATTCTGATGAAATCCACTCAAGAGCAGATTTCCTGTCACTGAGAGACGAGTGATTAGATAACTGAAAGGCCACAATAATCACTAATCAGAATAATCTGCAGTGTAGCTCTCCAACCCTTTTCCATTCACTAGGGTTCCACTACAGCAGCCATTACTGTGAAACACATTTGTTTTCAATAGTTTCCGTTTTAGTTAACGAGATTAGGCTACCTATATCCGTCAAAAATATCTTTATCTTAATAGTTTTTTTTTCCATACTGTGAAAATGAATGGTAACGGGTATTCTTTCTGCCTGACATATATTTTTGTGTTCAAATGAAGACATGAACAATGTAAATTTAATTTTTGTGTAAACTCTTTCCAGTCGATGTCTGGCGAGTCACAGCTTTGGTGTTCAAACCACAGAATCCGAGTATTTATTTCAGCGCCCTCTGGAGGAGGACTGATGTCACGTGTTAAAATTGATATCTTCCTGTTTAATGCGCTTAACGACTGTGAGGAATGCGAACAGACACTTCTTTTGTCTGCCGAAATATGAGCCTACCACACAATATCCCTCACAGAAAACCTAACACAACATAGTAGCAGCACTCATTTAATCTACAAAGTGGCATAAATGCCGCCATTTGGTTTATGCTCCCCTTTTTAAAGGTAAGAATAAAGAGTCTCCTGTAATGTGTGTAACGTGATACGATCCCATTCTTTCAGAGACGTCACGTGACTGCATTGAAATTGGGCTGAGCGCGCTCTCTAGTGGATAACTGCCATTGAGATTATTATGTTTCCTGGTTTTATTTTAACTGGTCTCCCAATACAATAGCATTTTATTTCATGTAAACTTTTTAAATTATTAATTTGACTATTTTTATTTTATTTTTATTATTTATTTAAATTTTACTGTATTTAATTATTTATTGTATTTCTATTTTTTATTGCACAGCAGGGATGGTGTAAAGCACCTTTATACATGTGTTTTTGAAAGGACCTGATACAGAATGTGCCTCTAAAGATTTTGTGTGGATGTTAGCACTGTGTAAACCGTGTTAATCCAACTCACATCACATCCAACCAGTTGAAGGTTTGAAGGCAGGTGTGTCAATATTGAATGAACAGAGAGCTGCAGAGGAATGTGCTTTAGCTGTTTTCTCCCTGTATTTTTAACAATAAGTATCACAGGAACTGCAGGCAATAGATTTCCACTCAAAAGAATACCAAATTGTTTTCTGTAGTACTGCAACAAACATTTGGAAACGAAAATCCTTTACAGAAACATGATAGATTAAGCTTGTGTTGCTGAATCAGACCGTTTAAAGCTGCTTGTGTAAACACTGATAATGGCTTCTCGGTTGACTAGACTTTGAGTAAGCAGAGTGGAGATGTGTGTACTCTGTGGTCAGTCACATTTACATCAGCAAATCTCTATGTGGGAGGTTAACAGACACAGTCCTCCATTTTGAAATCACGTTGGTCTTAATGTCTGCAATAAGATGCACATTTACTCGCGTTCCATATGGTTTAATATATTTATCTTTGTGTTAAACTGTATATGCGGTATGGTTTTGTTCATGTGCATGGTTTTGTCTCTCTGCCACTGTGTGTTTACATTGAGTCTCAGCCAGTGAAAAGAAGACAGGACGTGCTTCACATGCTATATGCGGCCGTGTGTGTGTGTGTGTGTGTGTCAGTGGGAGTGTGTGAATGTGTGACGTGAGTGTGTTTTTGCTGGGTTATTTCCCTGGCTGATTTGATTTGATATTGGAGGGTTTGTGCTGTGTGAGCAGAGTGCTTGGGGGAGGATAGGGTTTGTAATGAGAAAGTGGTATGGGTCGGCTCTGTAAAACTGCTCCTGATGGGTCTCTTCAGCACATTTAATGAGGCCTGGGCTCCCTGCGTTCCCTAGACGACACGACTCCCTGCAAAACCTGGAGAGGAACCAGGTCCTGCTGTTTCACAAACCCTCCTGCTTCAGCCTTTCCATGGACATTACAGCCTGTTCATCCAAATGTGCTGCAATGACCCTAACTGTGGAAGGACATGGGGTGTATGCTTTTATGGTCGACATACAAGGATGTTTCATTTAGATATGCTGTGATATATACTGGACGAGGTTCTGCTTGACTGTTTTCTTTGTGTAAACTGAATCAGTGAGGTTTTGGGGCCTTTGGCTGAAGTAATTTAAATTCTTTTCAAACTTTTTAATGTCACAAACCCTCAAAAATGATCTCCTGTACGACAATATGAAAGAAAATGTGTGGGTGTATGTATATAATAATAATTATCAGGATATTTTTATAATTAGCCTATTTTTAAAGGTTTTTTTCTTTGCCCTGATTCATTATGACAAGCCTATTATACCACTATTGTTCATACTATTAGTGGTTTTTGTGAGAAATTCCGTACATATCCAAAACCACTAAATATGCTTCAGTTGCCGTGTGTTTCTCATCATATCTGTTAACTGAGAAAATAACGTATAACGATGCCGTATAACGATGCCTTCACGTGCTATCGGTATTATCGTAAATACTAGTTTCCTAGTTAGAAAATTGAACTTCAACACCCTCTCTTGGTCAAAATTTGAATGCGATGAGCTCGTAATCATAACTTTTGAAATGTCAGATTCTCTGAACTCATGAAGGCAGTGTAAGTCATAGGTTAATGGTCACAATGAGTGAGAAAGTTTGACGTTAAGGAGCAAAATGAACAAAAGAGAGTCTGTTGGCAGAAAGAGAAATTGACAGTCACAGCGCGCAAAATAAAACGAGAATCAACATTGGCTGAGGTGGCGAGAACTGAGGGATCTACATTGTTGTAAAGGCTGCAAGGACATGACGTTTTTATCACCTAATTAGAATAATTTTCATTATGTTGGCTTGACACGGCCTCTATTGGTACGACACTGGTCTACTATTTAAACGTATTCTTAGTCAAAATCTTAACAAAATTTGTTGATTCATGCTGATAACATGCTAATTCATGTTAGCAATGTGTTATAACATGTTATAAACATGTTGGTTAAATTTAACAACATGTTAAAACATGCTAGCATCATGTTAAATTATGTTAGCAACATGTTAACAACATATTCAATCATGTTATCGATGTGTTAATGTTAACAACATGTTAAAACATGCAAGTAGTATGTTAAATCATGTTAGCAAACATGTCAGTTAATGCTAACAACATGTTTACAACATGTTCAATCATGTTAGTGGCATGTTAATTAATGTTAACATGAGAACATGCTATCAGTATGTTAAATCATGTGAGCAAACATGTTAATTAATTCTAACATGTTCAATCATGTTAGTAATAAGTTTGTCATGTTAGAATCGTTAAAATATACAACATGTTAATTAATGTCAGGAACATACTATTTCATGTTAGCAACATGTTTAAACAAGATAGCAAACAAGATTCATTTTAGAAACCTGTTAAACATGTTAATTCACAACAACGTGTTAATTAATGCTAGCAACATGCCAACAACCTCTTCAATCATGTTAATGACAAGTCAATTCATGATTGCAATGTGTTAAAACATGTTAGCAACATGCTAAGTCATGTAAGCATTGTTAAAACATATGAACAACATGCTAATTCATGTTAGCAATCTGTTAAAACATGCTAATTCAGTCTAACAATCTCATACGTTAAATCATATATGTTAAATCATGTTAAATCAATGTCTTGCTAGCAATGTTTCTTTTTCGTTCTACTTCACAAAAGTTAAAGCTTATGAAACTTTCAAACTTTCATACAGCTTTGTCAAGCCAACGTCAAAGTTTTTCCCAATGAACTTGACTCATCTAGTTTTGGGAATTTATTTTGATTTGCATGTTTTATGAGTAGTAGGATAATCTCTCTCCTTATTGTAGTTATGAGAAAGAACCATATTCATCCAAAGAGTCTAAGCACACACAAAACAATGTTCTTCCACAAAATGCATGCAGTTTTGTTTTTAACCTATAGGGGGCCAAAAGTTATGAAGTGTACCTTCAAAGATACATTATTATTGCTGTTGATATTTATATAATTATTATTGTTAATAATTATAATAATTATAACTTTTATAACAATATTTTTTTTAATGGAACATTGTTGCTGTACTGTAAAGCTAAAACAACTTAAAATATTGTCTGGAAGACATTTACTTCATAATGAGAGTTTTTTTTTGTAGTGTTTTCCTTAAAAAAAAAAAGTAAAATTTAAAATAACTTAATGAAAAAGTATTAAGGATCAAATATAGTAAATTGTTAAACCATCACAGTTTGTTAACCGATGAATTACACAAAGTCGCATTATACAGTGGTGTTTCTTTTGAAACCTGATTTATTTTTCTTATTTTTTTAACCTGTTTGTCACTGTTGAATGTGACAAACAAGGCCACCTCTAAATGGCTGAAGAAAAACAAAATTAAGACTTTGGAGAGGGCTAGTCAAAGTTCTAACCTGAATCCTATTGAGATGCACTGGCATGACCTTAAAAAGGCAGTTCATGCTCAAAAACTCTCCGATTTGGCTGAATTATAACAATTCTATTCTGCAAAGATGAGTGAGTGGAGCGTGTTTGTGTTTTAATTTGTATACCAATATGGTACTGTTTATAGTATGAAAAAAAGGTTTCTTCTTTTCATAGGAATTAATTTTTTTTATCTCATAAACTCGTTATTGCTGATTTTGCATGTTATGTAGGAGCTGGTTTTGTTTTTCTGTAATGCACTAGTACGACCACCAGAAGGCATCATATCCAAAGACTAGCAGAGGAAAGATGTTTACCTCACCTCACCTATACACCAACACAGCAGACAGCTTCAGTTCACCACAAATGTGCTGATGTCCTCATCTGCACTCTGACCTGAACTCTCTCTCCACTTCCTCTTGCTTCGCTTACCAAGTGCATTTGGTGTTCAATGTTATCCCAGTACTTATTACTAATTATTATTATTACTTTATTTTATTAAAGATTTCTTTTTATGTGACCATTCAGGACAGTTATCTTTATTCTCAATTTATTTTTTCATTTTTTTCAATCACAAACATGATTTTATGTTTTTAATGCTACATAATTGTTTTAAAAGAAATGTGCACTTTTTTATGTCTGTGTAAAGATTTGTTGTTCTGTCAAAGACAACAAAATTATGTTCTAAGGTGGCCTTTCTTAGTCATAAGATATCCAAACTTTCATCGCTAGGTGGTGCTAAAGATGCATGCACTGTCTGCCAGTCTACAATGAACTTCATCAATGTGACATCATTATGAATGACACACATCAGAGTCTAAATGATGCTGGCTCTCATTTCTCTGATTACAACACTTACTGTTCATTTAACTCATTACAGCTGACAATTTGCCAGACGTCAGTACAGTCATTACGGTTCTTGCCATTAATTAAGTTCAAGCCGGAAACGGTTCTAGTAGTGCTGAGGTGAGGACTTCGTAAATCGTGTTTTCTGGGCTAAACAATGTCCAACAGGTTCAGTCCCTGACCATATATATACAATATTACCAGTTTGGTTCTGAAAGATAATAGGGAACATCTTTACCTACAACAGTTCAATCCAAATGGATTCCTCCAATATACTGTCTCTCAACCTGGGGTCTAGAAAATTCCTGAATTTTGTGATGGTACAATGATACCAATTATTGTTACCAATGTTAACTGTAAGTCAATAATACAAGTATGAAGTTTATTAGGAAATATACAAAAACTAGTTGAAAAGTCTACTTCTACATTTATTTTAAAACTGCGGGAGACCAACTCTGTTTTTATGGTCAGGATTCTTCAAGATTATGAGTGGTGTAGTATCCATCCATCCATCCATCTATCAATCATCTTAATTAAAATTAATTTTTACTTGTATATTTAGAATAATATTATTCAATTAAACGATGAATAGATATTGTAATTTTTCAATTTACAATAAAATGCTACACTTCCCATAATCATATATTTTTATTAAACCATGAGCTCAAAGGTTAATTGATTCAGTTTTAATAAATTAATATTTTTTACTATTTTGGACCACCTTTTAAAGCTTGACATTTTATTAATCCCTTGTTTGCGTTGATATGTCCAATGTATTTTTTTGGAGCCTTTCCTTTCATTTTGGGTGTTATCATGAAAGGAGTCTTTGGCTCCAAAAACTTTAAGTTGATGTTTATGAACCTGGTCAGCTCTGCAGATGATCAGTTTTGAGTTAAAGGCCTGATGAAGATGAGTAAAAAAACACAGGAAGGGAGGACAGAGCATGGAAAATGAACGAGTGTTTTGGTTGGTGGGTGCATGTGGGAAGGCTGGATAAATGAGGGCTGGAACACAGGTGTGGGGGTGTGATTAGGCTCTCAGGGCAGATTGTCTCTCTATCTCTCTCTCTCTCTCTCTCTCTCTCTCTCCAACGGCCTCGTGTTGTTGTTCTTTTTGCTTGTGTGGAAGTTGTGAGGGCACCCTCTGGATTGCCTCACTGCCGGAGCATGCCGGACCCTGTTATCCGGCTATCCATCTGTGCTATTGATTTTTCTTTTTTTCATCTTTCCCCTCCCTGGGCTGGTGTTTGAGCGTCGAGATAGGGAGCTGGAGAAGGCGGGGGGAGATCTGAACATGTTTGCAGGGGATCAGGGGGGCTGAGGCTGGCAAGGTCTACCTAGCCTGGACCAATCTCTCAGAGCAAGTGTGTGTGTGTGTGTGTGTGTGTGTGTGTGTGTGTGTGTGTGTGTGTGTGTGTGTGTGTGTGTGTGTGTGTGTGTGTGTGTGTGTGTGTGTGTGTGTGTATGTATGTGTGTATGTGTGTGTGCGTGTCTGTGTCTGTATGTGCGTACAGGCCTATGTATGTATCTATTCTCTTTCTCTGTTTCTTACTCCCTCTCCCTCAAGGGATCGCTTCCCCCCTCGCCTTTCAGAGGCGCCCACACCGCACACGCTCCTGGCGGCGCTTCCCTCCTCCCCCTCACCCCTCGCTCTCTCTCGCCCGCCTGCCTGCCGTCTCCTCTCCCGGGGGGCATCAACAGCGCTGCCGGCTCGCCCCGTGATTTGCAGAGATTTGTCTAAGTGAGAAGCAATTAGTGTGGAAGGCCATTAATGTATGTGCACTCTGGCCGACCGCCGGCTGGCTTGAGGAGAACTGGGGTGGCGTGACCGCAGGGCTCAACGATACTCTCCCCTTCGTTTTGTTGGCAGGAACATACAGAGGCACCGACGTTCCCCACTACCACCTGACCGATTTGATTTCTATTAATGAGATAAACGCAGAGTCTCGTGCTCTAAACTCATGTTTCTTTACGCGCTTGCATGAGTCTTTTTGTTTAAGTGTTGACTAATCGCTTTGTGCAGTTTTTAGAGTGTGCGTTTTAGGTTTAGACTACCTGGCACAGTAGTTGAAGGGTTTCCTGCATGCCCCCACACACTTTCCATTTCAGATGATTATCAGCAGTTAGCAAAAGCATGGAAAATCAGTAGGTGTGGACTGTGTATGGGCCGTGGGAGGGTTCCCTCTGAGATTTACCGTGGTGGGTTTGGGCCAGGGGCATTTTCTCAGAGGAGGCAGTGCTTACTTCAATACAGTAGAATGAGGAAGTCATCGACCGTGCAAAAATATAACAAAAACAAATACTACACAATGTGAGATCAAATATTTTTTCCTGAAAAAGGTCCAATAGTGAAACTAGGAGATAAAACTTCAAAGGGAGTCGTCATTCCCACATTGAGCTCATTGTTTTCTAATTGAGGTTTGAATGTGTGGCATGTGAAGGTGGTCAAATAAATAATGGTGAAGTTGCATTAAAGGACACATTGCCTCCACATCACTGTGATTGGCTTATTAAAGTGAAGTTTTCATTTAGCTGGAAACCAAAACTGAATATGAAGTTTTTTAAATTGAATTTGGGCAACTAAACTCTGTTTAGCATGCTAGCATATCACCGCTAACATGTTTACCTGTTTTAGCACATCCATGTTGTGTGCACTAAATCAATGCATAAATTATAGAATATTATGCAAATATTTTCGATTTGTCTGCATTTTTATTGTATCACTAACTTCCAATATTCTTGAAAAAAACATCTTTTGTGTTCTGAAGAAAGTCATATGGGTTTGGAGCGACATGAGCGCGATCCTTTTGGTGAAATAAAAGGGTTTTTACTAACCACTCATGGTTAAATTGAAATATTACCTTTATATCTGAGATTATTGTAGTTATTATATTTGAAGCAATTTAAAATAATGAATTTGTTTTTAGTTAGTTTGCAATGAACAACAGACAAAAAAATGCAGAGCTTTTCCTCTTCAATTCAGAAGTCCAGTTAGTTCTGGTCTTGGTAATCTACCTTAGCAGAATTAGAGGCCTGGATAAATACAGAAATAGCACACTTTCTGTTATATCAGGTGAATTGGAGGCCTCCTCCTGAAGTCAGGCACTGTATCTGTGAGGCGCCGGCAGCTCCTGGGTGGCTGGGCTGACGTGTTGGTTAATTAAAGATAGGGTAATTAGAGACAGTTCTTACAGCAGCTTTTAGGAGCTTGATAAGAGGCTAATCCTCTGAAGTAAGGCTGAGATCGAACTGGTCCCTGGTGAGGCTGTTCTCCATACGCTCAGCTGGAAGTACAATCTCTCCCCCAAAACAGCAGGAATTAGAGAAATGGTACAGAGGCAGTTTTTACCAAACTGGGAAAATATGAAAGAAAGGTTTACTCTGTTACTCTTATTCCAGTTTCTAGAAGTGGAAATAAAACATTCTTGTATTAGTCAGTATTTTGGGCCATCTTTTAAGTATCCACCTTAATGGGAAATTCTTTCTGTGACCATTTTCTCACCCTCATGTCATTCCAAACCTGTTTGACTAACTTTCTTCTGTGTCTATACATTGAAAGTCAAGTGTGTTGTTGCACAAAATCAACTGAAAGATTCTTTAAAATGTATTGGGGTTCTTCAAAAGAAAAAGACATAAAGGTTTGGAATGACATGAGGATAAGGAAATAATGACAGAATGTTTTATTTTAGAGTGAATTAAAATAAACCATCTTTAATTGTAAGAGTTTCGTTTTGTGTGTTTTGATTCACCCTTTTTCAGAATAAATCCTTAATCAGAATTTGGACCTCCTTTAGAAAATGATTCAGTTAATGCCATAACAAGAAGCATTTTGTACCTCTAACACATGAGAGTCTGTATCCATATGTTTGACTTAGGCCGATCTATAATTCAGTAGTGGCAGATGTCTCTGTTAATCATTCATAACGTGTTATGTGCCAGTCTTTGTCACCAATTGTTGTTTTTCTGTCACTCACCTGCGGGGGCGCTCATTTTTCCGTGACCCCAACTTTGACTGTGCATCAAATGTAATTTGACTGTACACAGAGTAGGCTACTACAAAATCTGTACTAATAATGACTGTTAACGTGAATTTAATAGTAATTTTGTGTCCTAATTGGACATTTTAAAACAACTTATTTTCAACAAAAAGGAAAATTTTGTTCGTAAAAATCTGGGGCGAGGCTGCTTTAACTCAAACACATAAGCAGTAGTGTCTCTCTTTCTCTCTCTCTCTTAATTGCCCTAGAGGTGTGTATCGCAGGTGGTTCTGCTCCTCGCTGGGGTTTTAAATGCTGCTGTACCTGAAGTTGCTGGGAATGGTGGGGGACGAGACATTCCTCAGCATGCGGATAAGGCCGCCACTCCTCCCCACCGTCGGCTCCGGCACCGGCTATAAAGCAGCCGCTGCAACATGACACCTTCCGCTGCAAGAGGGATTTAATATAGTCCGCCACACACACACACACACACATACACAGGAGAAACCAGAGATAGAAGTATATGCTGCCAGCGTCTCGCAGTTGAGGGATCTGTGCATGCCGTGCCTCTACATGTTCACCCTTACACGTGTCATTTAACCCTAAGACAAAGACATCACTACAGCACCATATACACTACCGTTCAGACATTTAGGGTATGTGCGATTCTTCAAAGAAGACCAAGGCTGCATTTATTTATTTATTATACAGTAATATTGTGAAATATTACAATTTAAGCTGTTTTTTATTTTAATGTATTTTAAAATGTAATTTAGTCCTGTGATTTCAAAGCTGAACTTTCAGCATCATTATTCTAGTCTTTGGTGTCGCATGATCCTTCAGAAATCAATCTAATATACTGATTTTGATACTTAAGAAACATTTCTTATTATTATCACTGTTGAAAGTATTTGTGCTGCTTAATATTTTTGTGGGGAAAATCATTTAATTTAATTTAAAATAAGTTTCTTTGCATTCGTCTCGTAAATATTTGGTGTTATATCTAGTAAACCAACAATAGGACTGCTGTTTGTGGAATATGCTTTACTAATCGGGAATAAAAAGAGAGCAAATTGCTCTGTTAGCTGCAGATTACTCGTCAAGTACACATAAAACCACGTAAGATTAGATTTGAACCTGTTTATTAAAAACAGCTTTATTCAGCATCTGGAAACCAAAGGAAGAAATGTATTTATTAAAATATTTATATTTTGTTTACCTTCATTCAATACAAATTCTGGCATTCATTATGGCATGCATGGCAGTCATAAACAGTGTTGGAGTACGTAATTAGATTACTTTTTTATGTAACTAGTACAGTAACGCATTACTTTTACATTTACAACAGCATATATGAGTTACTTTTTCAAGTTATTTAGTTTTCCCATTTATTGACTGATCCTCATGATGAGAGAAATTGGGAGTTGCTGTCATTGTAGTTCTAGACATTTACTAATCTCACTTAAGCAAAAACAGATTAATTATTTTTCAAAATGAGTAAAATCATTGAAATGCAAAATCAGAATACTACACAAACATCCATTATTTAAACACGTTAAATAAAACATATTTGGATGCATTTAATCTCACTTTGTTGATGTACTCCCTGCTGACCTTTGATTATTCAGTTAAACCAGAATCAAAAATGACTTTAGATTTTTTTGTTTTTATTGGTGAAGTAAGTGTTAAACTGTCTTCTTCTGTGATCCAGAATGGCAGCAGCTGAAAGATTTGTTTGAACTTTACTGTACACATGTAAATTTGCATTTCCTTCAGCCTTATTTAAATATTGGTGTGAAAGAGCCTTTACATTTGCCCAAAAATAGAACTTTTTTTGTTGTTAAAAAAACAATCAAACAAACAAGCCCAGCCCAGATAAGAGAAAAAATTACGCCAATTATTGTAACACATCACTTTTCTTAAAAAGTAACTAAGTAACGGAATTAGTTACTTTTTAAGGGAGTAACGCAATACTGCATTACTTTTCAAAGTAACTTTCCCCAACACTGGTCATAAATCATTACAATTCAATTCTAATTCATTTGTTGAAACCTGGAAGCCATAGAGTTAATACATCATCATTTTATTTATTTTTTCACAAAACAACAATGTATACAATATAATTAAATTATACATTTTATTTTTATTAATTCCAACGCATTATATAACTATCATAGCGCATGGCAGTCATAGTCATTCAAGTCTTATTATAATTGGTAACACCTAAAAGGCAAACAAAGATTTTGTTTGTTTTCTTTGGATAATATACAAAATAAATATCATACAACGAAATTGAATACTACTAAACATTTGCTGGTGGTAATGCCGTAAATGAGTCCCACCTGTCGCGACATTCCCTACTCTGTCTTCTCTTAAAAAATACAATTTTATTGAGGTAAAATCCCAACTAAAGTAGTGTTTAGTGTAAAATGTTAGCAAACAAGCTGTCTATTCATTAAATAAGCTGTTTATTCAGCGTAATGGAACCTCTCCTCCATTGAATCTTTTAAAAACAGCCATTTGTGTCCCAGGCTTCAATGTAAATGTTTAAATTTACTGCTTTTAACGTCTATAACATAATATAATGTAATTAAAAAATAAATATAATAATCATTTCCAGGATTTAGATATAGGCACCAAATTGAGTACCTATTACAGAAAAAGGATGTTGAGTCGATGGATTTACTGAGGGGTCCAATGGGAAAAGAATATTGTATGACAAATGACCTTGCTTGGTGAATATCTGATCAATTCACCTGTGCAGATACTTTCTAAAAATGCAAATGTTTCTCTTGAATTGGCAAGGGCTGGAAATGTTTGTAAAAATTCGATAAGTGTTTTTTAATAACAAATTAATTTAAAATGGATTAAATATTGTGTTGTATCAAACCTGACGACACACACCAAAGAAAAAAAAAGAAAAAAAGAGGCTGGCCAAGGCAAGACTTATGACTTCATTCCCATAGCTTCCGTGTGTGGAAGTAGGCTATTTCTTGATTTAGTTTTTGAATGGGCTGTTTCGTCCACACATGGTCTCTGACTTTGCATGACGTATTATCAGATCATGACTTGGCTTAATAAACACTATTAAATGCATTCTAATTAATATGTATTCAGAGAATGCAATAACACGTGTCTGTCATACTGTGCTGAAGGTCATGTGCGTGTGGAGCAGGATCTGCAGCGCTGTCCCAGCCAGCGAGGAGGTTAACTGATCCGCTGAGGGGAGGAGAGCCGCCCTGCCACACCGCACGATATTGACAGGTTACAACCCGAGGGCTCCTGCAGGATATGAACATCGCTGGAGGGGGGTTACTACCTTGCGCCATTTCTGCGTGTGTGCGTCTGCGCTCCGTGCATGGGTATATGTCTGAGGAAGAAGAGATGGAGAGGCAGCACAGAGGAAAGTAAGGCTTGTGCTGTTAACTTGATGGCTGACACATTATATATAGGTTACTCGATGTTAATTTGTTGGAACAGAATGCGTGGCAGAGAGCAGTGGTACTACAGGTGGAGATCAGACAGAGCGCCGTAAGGCTGCAGGTTGGGTGCAGATTGGCACTACGGAGCTGCTTGCAGCATTCTGCTTGTTGATGTTCAGATGGGGTTGCTGACCTTTCCCTGACTACACCCACCAATCAATAACACCAGTTTAAATTTTCATGGGTCCCTGTTTGGCTATTTTTTGCCTTTTTTCTGGAGAAGGAGGAAAGAAAAAGAGCAGAAAAGCTTGATTAAACATAAACAAATAGTTGAAATATTTGTTGATACTGGCACATCTGCTGTACAACAAAAATATTTTTGAAACAGTCATTTGTTGCACTGGCACGTAATATTAGTGTGAAGCATTCTGATACCTGTGTATCTCAAATCTATCTATCTATCTATCTATCTATCTATCTATCTATCTATCTATCTATCTATCTATCTATCTATATACAGTGGAATACGGTTTTGTCGACGGCCTCGGGGTTTGCAAAAAAGCGCTGAGATAACCGATGATCGAGATAACCAACAGCCAATATGGTGATTTATTTGATGAAGCGATCGGCATGCTATAAAAATGTACATACACTGAATATGTTTGCTAACAACAAAAGGCATATGTGCACCAACTAACAGCAGAGATTTACCAGTATACAATAAAAACACCTTCGATTCTCGATACAAACCTTTAATTATATTCTCCAACATTGCAAACACAATCATATAAAACATATAACAGTCATAACATATTCGTGAGGTCATCACGCTGTACTAGATTGCATACTTTCTTGCGTTCTGCCTGTCTAATGTGCTTTCTCAACAAATTCGGCTTCGTCCCGTCTTTTAACAACCGGGTTCTGTGCTTTCACTTCAGAGAGTGCTGTGAGTGAAGCGTCACTGACAGAGCGACCATATGGACCACGATCCACGTGCAACGCAAACTTAGCGCATGCGCAGTGAACTCAGGTACTATCTTCAGTCACGAGATAACCATGTGAAGTGGCAAATTTTTCCCTCTTTTGTGCTCGAGATATTAGTTTCGACATTACCGAAAAGAAAATGCTAGGACAAATAGGGAGTTTGGCGGTTCCACTTCAAAAACATCGGCATAATAGGATTGGCGAGTTAACCGTGACTCGAGATGAGTGAACTCCACTGTGTATATATATATATATATATATATATATATATATATATATACATACACATTTTCTTCCCTATTGTGACACACATCTAAGTGAAATGTCTACTCGAACAAGAAGAAATGCAGGATGGGGCTTGATTTTTTAGAAATTTTGGGGGCTTTTGAATATTGATTTTTTTGGGGCTTTATTCATTGGAAATTGATTGGGTCATTGTGCTTTGCTATTGCTGTGATCTCAAAATGATTAAGTTATGCTATGCTTCTTTTAAAAATGGTAAGAAGACATAAAAAGACTTGAGGGTCACATGCAGCCCACGGAGGGCCTTTTGAATAGCGGTCTATAGCAAACAAAATGAAAAATATTGATTGTGGAAATTATGTGGATCTGTGGGAGGAGTGGACTGTGTGGCCATTGAGTCATTTCTGACTGTTTGTATTCTTTGTTTTGTCCTTTACGATGTAGGTGTGGGTTGCAACCCGATTTTCCATGCACCGATGAAGATCTCTGTGTGTATGATAAAACGACTCCTCGCTTCAGCAGCAGGCCTCAGTTGAGCTGTGAGGCAGAAAACTGGCTCCTAAGCGATCAAAGCCGAGTGAAGCACATACGTGGGGGCGTTTAACGTCGCCACCGACGCAGGCAAGCCCTTCTGTGGTCGGCTCATGTTCTATATCTACACTCCTGACATTTTCACTTTTACGCTCATCGCTCCTCCTCATTCTCACTTTCGTTACCCACAAGCCCCAGTCATGGTGCATGCAAGTCTGTGTTTTTTTTGTATGCATGTTTTTGTCTCTGAGCGCACCCACTGACTGTAGGGTTTCCCTCCAGAGTGTGTGTAGGTGCAGTGCACATTTTGCATTCCACGCCCCACGTTCTCGAGGGTCACACTTTTCCATCGCTTATCGCGGTACCTCTTTGCACTGAAGCATGATTGCTCAATGACGACAACTGTTGTTGCAACATCCACAGTGCAAATGCACTTACGAATGCGTTCAGGTTAGAAGAGGGATATGGAAAGTAGCTTCACAATCACTACTATTATAACATGTATAATAAAAGCCATTTTACCTCAGTAGAAAACATTTTAAATGCTCACGGTATGTAAAATGTCATGCCATAACACAAACTAACTGCAGCATTATAAATTATAATATTGTTAACACTTTAAATGAGAATTAATAAGAAGAATCTTCACAGGTGGTTCAGGATTTCCACACATGCAGATAATATTGGAGTAGCTGTGTGTCTGTTTTTCTCCTCAATCTTCAGTGTGGCGTTTGACTTGTGAACCGTGGCCCAGGCGGGCAGGAAACGCGTCATGGTGCTAACTGGAACCAGATGTCAGAGGCTGCTGGGGATTCTCACAATGGAACATGCTCGTCAAAAGGAAACTTTTCTCTCCTCCTCTCTCTCACTCTCTATTTCTTTTTCTTTTTTTTCTCTGCAAGCATCAAAGACCCTGCTTGTTTGGGTGCTGATTGATCACTAGAAGATGACAGACACCACCACATCTAGATTCTATAACATCTAGGGGAGGTGGGGGTGGAGTGCCTGGTTCCTTATGGACCATGAGCACCAAGCACCTGACACTTGATTTTAATTATTTACTTGTGTAATTTGTTGACACACTTCCAGGCAGGAGAAGGTGAGAGGGGACAACAGGAGAAATACGTCACATGATTTATTTTTTTATTTTTTATCGGATACAGAGCAATCCTTCAGCAACTCATATCTGTACAAGTTTATCCCCTCACATTTTTAAGCATTAATCATTATATTTAATAAGTATTTTTGTGAGGGAGTGTACATTTTGAGGAAACTAAATGTAGTCGGCTGTGGCAAGCAACATTTTTCAGACCAAACAGAAACTTTTTCCAACCTGTCAATAGAATTAAGTTGATATAATTTGAAACCTTATTAACCTGGCTTACGAATATTAATCATGGGTCTTAGAGTTTGTGTAATCGACAAACAGTAATCCTAAAATGGCTACACCCACTTACCGACGAATGCTTTTGGGTTCTAATTAATATTCAAGACATGTACTGATAAGGTTTTTAATGTGTCCCTCCCCCAATTTTTTCAGAGTGTTTATAATTTTTAATGATAATTCAGTTTGCTAAACAATGCCATTTCCCTTTCCGTCATTTTTGGATGTTTCAACATATTCTTCGAATTTTAATTTCTCTATCGCTTTCTCTCTCTGTGGGCCTGGCTAGTTGAGCAGTGAATTGGCCTCTTCTCAATGCCCCAAGGCATGGCCTGCCTCCACTTCGCCTGACTGCATACACAGCCGAGCACAGGCATGCTGCCAACTATGTCCTTGGTTTCAGCCTCTCCATGCTGCCAACCTCCCTTAGCTTCTCTAATGTCCTGCAATGCAGTTTTTCAGAATTAAGGCCACCAGGAAGTTTTGCATTTATGCACAGCCATGATTAAATGTTGAGGCAATACGTGAAATTCTACTTTATACAAGAGGCAAGTTTTAATACAATATTATTATAAAATCTTAAACTAATCTAATTCTTCAAGAATTTACTGTGGTCAACACTATCAACAAGATAGTGTAGTTACTACATTTTGTCAAAACATGGCTGTGATATAAAAATAGAAAAAGGCTTTCATATTATGTTTTAATTTTGCCACCATTTTTTTATATTATTGAAGGAAATCCAATTTTATCTTTAATAGAAACTGCAGTTATTATTTTTATATTATATTGTAGAATGTGTTAATTATGTGTATTATATTTACTTAAAGTATATATATATATATATATATATATATATATATATATATATATATATATAATTCAATATATATAAAAAAAAATTCTAATGATATTCCGAAAGAGTTACCCACCATTAAAAAACATTTTTATAAACAGCAGTAACTATTTTTTATTTTGGTGTAATATTGTACTGTATTTTTTGTTTATTTAATTATAAAACATTTATTTCAATATTTTCCTTCTTTTAATGGGAATTTCTAGAGACTCCTCTGTCATTACTGTAATAATTATACTGACATTTGTGCATTGTGTAAAGCTTTACTGTACACTAGTTTGTGTATAGTATAATTTTGGTCAGCGAGTGGCTAACCCTATAGAGTTTCTTGGTGTTAAAAGTTCAGTACATATGAACTGCTCATTCTAGCCCATGACCTCTAATTCCTCTGCCCAAGGCTGATCTGTGGGCCGCCTACCCTGTGAACAGTCCCTGGTCCCTAGATCGATATTCATCTGCCTACCATGAGCTATGCTTGACCTGTAGATGACCTTACCATGTGTTGAAGCTGTATCTATTACACGGATGGCGCAGAACAGTATTTGTTGACTGAGGTCAGAGTAAAAATACATGTTTGTGTGGGTAAAAGTGCACTAATTCTGACTGGTGGAGCATGGTGAGTGTGCTTGCCCACAGAACGCTGCATGTTATGGTGCTAAGCCGAACAATTGGGAAAAAAATCAGCATTTTTCTGGCAGTTCAAGGACAGATAGGACTGAGCACCAATGATGTGAGCAGATGAGGGTTTTGTCATGTTTGCGTGTCTGCAGTAGGCCTCTAGTGGGGTGTGGTGATTTGGACTCGCCCTGATTCCTGCTACAGGCTCATGGTGCGAGCTGCTGTCACCGCTAATTGAACCCCATAGGTGAAGTAAGGATGGAGGGAGGTAGTCGAAGGAAAGAAAAAGAGGGGGGAAAAGCTCGGTGAGGCTGTAGTGCCCCTGGGGTTTTGGTCCCTGCAAGCCAGTTTCCCTTGGTCTAAATATCTGGCTTGACGCTCTGGGGCTTCCCTCCATCTTATCTGCTGATAATTGGGTACTGTAGCTACACAGCACACTTATGAAATATAGATTTCTTCTATATCTGTGCAGAAAGTGCACATGAAAACCTGCCGGATCTATTAGTCTGAGGTTTACGTTAGAAACCAAGCATTATGCACTTTGCCTGCTAAACAAAAGGGAAATACTGCAAAACAGAAACAATACAGACTTTATTGTAAAGTAGCATCAGGGTTGTAAAGTGGTACAATTAGATCGTAGCTGATGCCACATTGTGTTCAGCTGTGTGTTCTTCCTGCACGGCCCCTTCAGCCGAGATATTTCTTAGAGCCTCTCCGTAGACCTGGGAACTGAATCGCCACTGGCTCTGTTCAAATTACAGTATGCCAATGTAAAGTGCTGGTAAAGCAAACCATCCAGAAGCCAATGTGGTTTGGCTACAAAGGCTCCTGCAGGATGCAAAACACTCTTTATGTTAGTACAGTCATTAAGGAGAGGGGTTTCTTTTTTTGTTTCTTTTTTTAAATTCTGAAATCTTGACCATTGATCATAAAAAGTACAAATTATACACATAAATTGAAAGTGAAAGTTTCCTATATTTTTTTTCTGCTAAACTTTATATGCATATGTTAAAGCAGTGGTCGCCAACCCGTCGATCGCGATCGACTGGTCGATCTTTGGTCGTCATCCGGTCGATCGCGATCGATTGGTCGTCCTTTATCACCATCCCGGAAGCTCCCGAAAACGAGCTTTCAGTTGAACGTTCAGTTGCCAAATTAGCGAGTCTGCAAGCTCCGATAGGACGACAACGCGCGCAACCCCCCCTCCCCCCGTCAACAAGACGACCGCTCAAATTTCAAATTTAAAGCACCTCTGTTATGCTTGTTCAGATATTACCTTTCATGTAGTGTGTTATAAAGCTATAAAGCTAAAACAATATCTGCCAAGTTTCAAAGATAAAAATTTATGGTAAATGTTATTGTCTCCCAAAAGAAAAAGAAAAAAACTGTTATTAATTATGAACTGTTTAAAAAAAGTTCACAACAATTCCAGTATTACTACCTGCTCAAACCGACATTTAACAAATTAGCATAATGCCAGTCTATGGTTTTCATTGGCTGCCTGCAACAATGTCTGCTTTGACCTGCTCTCAAACACTGTGCTTGTAGCTGAGGTCTGAATGAGTTTGGTTCATGTTTTCGGCAGGTCAAGAAGATTTTGTTTTCTGCACTGTGAGAGCAAATCCACTTTGCGTGAACTTCCAAAGGATTAGGACTCGAAATGATGTGCAAAAAGCGATGGCATCATTACTGTTCGTATTGAGATTGAAACGTTTCAAAAACTGTGAGACTTGATGAAAAAAAGACAAAAAGACTTGATGTTGCAAGAATTTGTGTTTTTGACCTTGCATGGAAACATATTCTCGGAGACATCCAAAACAATGATAAACCTATAAAATAGGTTAAAAAATAGGTTTATAGATTTATTAAATAGGAGCACTTGCAAATGTCAACATTTCAAAATTATATAAAAAGTATTTAATTAGTCTTAGCAAACCATGTTTAAAGCTATTAGACTAACGTTGAAAAGGTTTGGGTCAGATTTCCACAAAATATTAAGCAGCACGTTTTCAATATTGATGATAAGAATGTTTCTTTAGTACTAAATCAAAATAAAATGATTTCTGAAGGATCATTTGACACTGGAGGCTGGCTACTTTCCTTTCACAGCAATAAATTACTATTTAAAATGTTAAAATAAAAAGCAGTTATTTAGAATTATATTTGACAATGTTGCTGTTATCCCTTACAAAAATAACCTACAGGAATCCTGCAGGATTTTCATTTTTTCTGCAGGTATCCTGCAGGAATTATAAAATCCTGCAGGATTTTTCACTTGTACTGCACAGCAGTCCTGCAGGAATTATAAAATCCTGCAGGATTTTTTAAAAAATCTGCAGGAATTATAAAGTCCTGCAGGATTTTTCACTTGTACTGCACAGCAGTCCTGCAGGATTTTTTACTTGTGTTGCATGTTTCTGTTGTACTGAAGGGTTCATTCTAGAACATGTAGGAATGTCCTACACATACTGCTGCACATACTGCGCTGTACAGCACAAGTGAAAAATCATACAGGAATTTTAAAAAAATCCTGCAGGACTGCCGCGCACCTCACGCAGAAACAAAATGTTTGCTTACAGGAGTTTTCCCTGTAAATGAAAAATAAATAAGTCAAAAAATATATATAAAAAAACCCTACAGGTTTTGGATTCAGGATAGGTTATGTCTAGACTAGAGAATAAAACTCTGATAGTTGCTGTAGTTTTATTCATACATTTTTTATTAAATTAGATTCAAGTACATTTCATGGAACTATTTTGGATATATTATGCTCTGGCTGTTGGCAGCAATGAGACAAAACAATGAGTCTTAACAAGTAAATTAAAAAAATTAAGAGTAAGAATAAATAGGCAATTATAAAAAATAAAAAAAACATTTCTCGAAATCATTTCAAAATTATACATTTCTGCAAGCATCCACGACATGTCAAAATTCAAGAGATTTGAGTCTGTATACTGTACATTTTTACCTTTTATAACATGAAGATGCAGCTATTTTGTTTTTAATCCAACTCCCATCTATTTGGTTGGATGCAAAAAAAATTATTTGCAAGACCTGGTAGGTCCTTGAGGTAGACACAGGTTGAATGTATGTCTGTGCATTTGATAAGTTCAACTGAGTCAATCCCTCTTTCTTTTAAAATGCTTTTTGCCGTTATCCCTGATTCTCTGTCTTTGCTGATGTCATTACTTGTTGTTTTCATAACATCAATGAAGGCATGACCCTCTCCTTGCGCATTGCCTACGTCTATAAATGATCGTACTAATGCTATAGACCCATGTTTGGTTTGAACTGCATGGTTGATTCTTTTAGATAAAGATTTAGCTCCTTTTGAATGAATTCGCTTGCCATTAACCACAGCCCTAGAATAAAAACTGAAAGCTTTATTTGCACTAAAACCTGACTCTTGAAGGATATGAGACTCTCTTGGGGTTGGCTGTCGTACATGTGGGCATCCAAGAAACATCACGCTAGAACTACCAATACACTTTGTTACAATATTGGTGCCTCCCAACATTTTTTCAACAAAGCTTTTGCTTTGCCGTGTTTGTTCATCATTGAATACAGCAGCAATGAGTCATGGAACATGTTGGTAAAGGTTAAACATGTTAACAATTTGTTCTGCTACAGCTTGTGTGCCATGAAAGAGTTTCTGAAGGTGTCCATTCTGGGACTCATATAAGAATGCACTGTGACTCCATAAAGGACCCCAATTTTTCACAGATGCTGCTGCATGTACAAGTATGTGGACATTATAAGACACATGACACTTTCCATACTGAGACTCAAAATGGCCCACAAATGCTTTTAAAAGGCCATCAGCTTTGTCAATGTCGTGGGGGGAAATTGAATCTTGAAGGAGAATGTATGTAGCCTGTACTAGAAGTAGTAAATGGTCAAGATATTGTCTGGGTAAAATGCCGAACAAACAGGGAAGGCTGTAAAATAAGAGAAAGTGTCTGTATTCCGAAGCTTTCCAATATTTACGCAAAGAAATTGAACGGGGTGATCTTGTTATACTTGTAGGTGGTTTAATGGCAAGTAACCTTCTTTCAATCTGCTCGTTTTCTCTTCCAATGTACCAAGGCTCTGTATGGTATTTGGAGTCAAACCATAGGGTAGTCAGCTGGCGACAAACACCAAGTAATATGCCATGCATGTAATCATATGCAAATCCAGAAACCATATTAAAAAACATCAACAGCATTAGAGGAGATGGACCTTTTACGCCATTTATGCATGTTCCAGAACCAACAGCTTGCTGAGCATCTTCAGTGTGTTTTCTGTGCGATCTCAGCTCCGGCCCTGTTGACTGCAAAGGATACACCCTAGTAAACCCATTACCCTTTTCTACAACTTCACCCTTTTGATAACACCAGTTACAACCATGCTCTCCATTAAATTGTTTGACATTCTGTACAGCACAACGAGCCACTGAATCACAAATGCAAAGCAAACTGTATACATGGACTACTGTTTTTTCACCTTTCCACTGACAAGGTAACCCTTGGTTTTCAAGACTACGCAATTCATCAACAAATGATTGCAGAAACGAGTTCATTTCTGGCTTTTTTGGCCCAAACCACAAACCGCCAAGAATGACATGCTTTGCCCTCAGATTAGGGGGGAGCTCGTTGATTGTGACTTGAAGAGGCCAGATATGAAAAGGAGAAGATTTGAAAATTGGAACACCATCAACATTCCAGGACACTGAAATATTCAACAATTTTGGGTCATTTGGTGCATCAATCGATTTGTACATAGTGCCATCAAATATGTCTTCAACATTTTGTGAGTTGCGCTTAGTCCTTGACCATTTGTAATTCAAAGACTGACAAAAATCTGTATCTTGAAATTTACCTCTTAATTGATCTGAAATAGATAACTTGATAAAGACAGAGCCAGATTTGATTAAGTTTTCCATGTCCCCTGGGGTACCATTGCATGAAGCACAATGGGTGGGGATTTCACTACCAAAGAAATGTTGGCAGGATGGGCAAATATACTGGACTTCAAAAGTGTCACAGTGAAAAGATTTCATGAACTTGTATAAGCTATCTGGAACACCATTGGTTGAATCAGGACAGTGGAGATTGATAAGATCTAACAAGTCACTCAAAGCCACTTTGGATGTTGTATGCCTGAGGCTGTAGGCAAGTATGCACAGCAGAGATTCTTCATTAGTGATTTTGGCATTTGGATATATTTTTTCCTCATTGGCACACTCCTCTCTTTCTTCTGTGCTTCCCTCACAAACTGCACTGTGGTTTCTGACAATCTAGAAAGTAAATATTGCACTAATTACAAGCTGACACATAAAGAAGTATGAGCTTTAAAAAAAAGCATGAGGCTATAGACTAGATACATATTCTAAACTTTATTCTCACATGAGTCTGTGGAAAGTTCTCATCAGCTGTGCTAAAAACATCACCCTCGTCATCAGCAGAAAAGCCTTCCTGTCAGAAATTGTGCATTTATTGCACATTAAAACAAAATCCATATGAACACCGATATTTACAAATGTATGCAAAAAGCATTGGATTAAAAACAATATCAGAAATCCATTCTCACATCAGCATCTGAAAAGTTTCCATCAGCATCGCTGACGACCTCATTCTCTTCATCAGTAGAAAAGTTTCCCTGTGAGACATGTACAGGTACTTGGACCACTAGTTTTATGCATGTACTTAAATTTTGTAAATGTTCTGGCTGATAAAGGATCAAAGAATTGCCAACCTTATGACAACAAGGAAGCACAATTCTAAAGAAGATTAACTTTGAAAAATAAAAAAAATAAAAAGCCTATTCTCACATGAGCATCAGGGCAGTTCCTGTCAGATTTGCTGATATTGTCACCACTGTTATCATTGGAAATGTTTTCCTATAAGTATGAAATTATAAACATACAGGAGCATGTTAGACATGGTTTCTTGACTACAACAAATGGCCATGAATTTATCACTGAAAATGTTTTTTAGGCCAACATTAAAACCTGAAATACTTCAACTATATCTGGAATAAGCCATGTCTTGTATGATCTTCTCTTTTTTGCTCCTGAAGAAGAAAAAAGAGCAGATTTCTTGCTTATTTGATTAGTCAATATGCAATTGTACAATAAGAAACAAATAGCCTAAAATACAGTTATTTGCATTCAGCAACCTATTATATTCTGTGTCCATCGCCTTTTTGTAGCTGCGGGAACAGGTGCCTCTTCATTTAAGTACACTTTATACTCCATATCCTTCAAAAAGAAACACGTTAGTGTTATTTCTTTGTAAATATAATAAAGAATATATTTTTTGCAGTACCCGAATAGCTTAATCCAAATGAGAACATTTCCTAAAAATGACTACAATAACGAATCTGGGTATTGATGAAATTGACTTAGTTAATTGGAAGACATATTTTATTTTAGAAGGATATTTTTTTAAAGAAAATAAAAGTTTGGTCGTAATAGTCTAAGTGTTGTCTTTCACCCTGAAAAAGAAGCTCGTGTAATTTACATAAAGAACCGGTAAATTTATCTTTTCACTGAGGTGACGTGTTTCATTGACGCTCACTTGCTTCGCGCAGCCGATTCACGTGACATCATTGCACGTCATTCATCAACTGTCACTTTGCATCGTGAAGGTAAGTCCGCCTTTTATTATATAATTATATCGTTATAATGCTTTAAATTACTGTTTTGTTATACATTTCTAAAATAATGTGTATTTGTAACACTAAAACATATGAAGATGTTTTTCTTTTTTTGCTGTCAAGACATTATAGGCCAGTATTATGTTATAGCCTATAACTACCATATACCGCCTACATCAAAACTTTTTTTAATAAATGACTATAAAAAGTAAGCCGTAACTACTGCTAACAAAAAACATATATTTTTTTTTTTGCTAATAATTGATATCATTGTACCTTTTTGTTACCTTAGATTAGAAATTATCTGCACCGGACGAGACCGTGAGTCGCTGGCTGGCCTGGTAGGTAACACTGTTGTCATGGATACAATCAGCTGAAGGCAACAGATGAATGTGAATGTGAATGAGATGAAAGGAGACTTTTTAGAGTTTTGTACACCTTTGGATTAATAATTATATATATATATATATATATATATATATATATATATATATATATATATATATATATTATTATTATTATTAATGAATAAATGTATTCATGTTCGTTCAATTGTATGTATGTAAATATGTATGCATTTAATTATTTATTTATTTAGAAAATGAGCAAAACATGGGTTCTGGTGGAATGGAGGGAGGAGCCTCCCACCTATGATATTGTCCCTAAAAAGGACATACTAAAAAAAAAGTTTGAACCTGGAGATGTTGTGGATGTGGCTTATGAAGAGGAAAGTTCCCCAGCCACAGTTATAGATATTGATGGTAAAAGTTCAGCAAACAAGACTTAATCATGATATAGAAGATATGTATTTCCTAATTTATTTTTGTCCCTTCAGAGAGCAAAGATACCCTCAGGAGGAGGATGTTTAGGCTAGAGGGGAAAAGAAAAAATCAGCCATGTTTGCAAAATGATGCAAAAAGAGTAGCAAAGAAAAAAAAAACGTACACTCCAACTCAGTCCCCATCTCACTCCAAAACGTCCTCATCTGATCAAGAGCCTCCAGTCAAACATCAAGTAATACCTACATCTTTTAAATGGCTACTCTTATTTTTCATTATGCTTATTTAAATAACAAATATTAATGACACCGATATGACACTAATATTGTGTGTCCATCTTTAGCTCATCCACCGAAAGGACAGTATGTTAATGCAAGAGATTAACAGCATGGAGAGTCAAGCTGAAGAGCATTCAAGCCGAGAAACTCAACTTGAGAGAGAAATTCTCAAATTAAAAAAAGAAAATGAGAATCTAAGAGCACTTAATATAGCTCTGCAACAAGGTATTATTTTTTTCTTCATGTATTTCTGTCTATTCATCTATATAGTAATTTATCAGTCAGTGTGGTTGTCTGTTAGTAATCATTTATTTTGTATTTTTTTTAAGAAATTCTTCCAATGCTCAAGTGCAGCATGAACCAGGACACTCGTCTTGTTGCTCAACAACCACAAGATTCAAGTCAGAAGAATCCCCCTGAAAAGGTGAATACAAATATATTAGTTATATTCACGTAAAGTGTTGTGCAGAAGTTGTAGAAGGCATGTTAACTTCTTCATGTTTCATTTTACTTTTGTAACAAAATACACATTTGATATGATCACCCCCTTGACTATAAAACAGCTGGCACACTAAACCAAAATATATCACTTTTTTGTTGAAGAATCTAACAAGCCTAACACTTTTGCACAGTATGTAGTCAAAGTTATATGCTTTTAGATACAGTGTCCCTAACTTTTTTTCTTGACAGACACAGGGGCTAGGAATTAGTTCAGCTGTACTGACAAGTTGTGGACGGGGGGGCACATCATGTTCTGCCATGGTGAAAGATCTGGCAGTGGCAGTGTTTGGGAGAGAGACACTGGCCACACATGGGCTGTCTGGAAGGGCTGGCAATGCTAACACAGGCACTTTGGCAAAGCCAGCTCTTGACCAGGACAAAGTTATAATGATCCTAGGTGAGAAAAATGTCCTGCTTTTTTCTTTACGCAAACATGATGTTGCAGTTATAGTGCAAAATTGTAATAATGTTATCACATATGATAA
This sequence comes from Rhodeus uyekii, assembly GCA_037043235.1. NCBI lineage: Eukaryota > Metazoa > Chordata > Actinopteri > Cypriniformes > Acheilognathidae > Rhodeus > Rhodeus uyekii. The sequence continues at coordinate 3,561,216 of JAWRVZ010000034.1, forward strand.
GTGGAATTGCATTTACAGACACAGTACAAAAAAAGTTCCCAGATGTTCCAAAAAAGTTCATCAGGGCAGCACTAAGAGAAAAGTTAAATGATGAGCACAAGTTACGAATAAGGTAATAATACACACAACACACTCTCTCTCTCTCTCTCTCTCTCCTCACACACCCTCATGCTCTCTCACACACACACACACACACACACACACACACACACACACACACACACACACACACACACACACACACACACACACACACACACACACACACACACACACACACACACACACACACACACATACACACACACACACACACTCATGCTCTCCCTCTCTCTCTCTCTCACACACACACACACACACACACACACACACACACACACACACACACACACACACACACACACGCTCATGCTCTCTCTCTCTCTCACACACACACACACACACACACACACGCTCATGCTCTCTCTCTCTCACACACACACACACACACACACACACACACACACACACACACACACACACACACACAGACACACACACATGCTCATGCTCTCTCTCTCACACACACACACACACACACAAACATGCTCATGCTCTCTCTCTCACACACACACAAACAAATTTTTAAATTTCTCTTTTTTTCTTGTTTTTCAGGAAAACAGTGTAGAGGCTTCATTTGAATGTCGTTTCACATGGCTGTGAATTGGTCTCTGCTTCGCTCTACTCTTAGTTTCAATAAATACAATAAATAATTTGTGAAAATGCATTGTTTGTTGTGAAGTTATTCCCCCTGCATTAATCCTACAGAAGACATAAGAAGACCTGTATAATTGCATATATATCCACAACAGTCCTGCAGGAACTTTGAATATTATATTTTAAAACCCTGCAGGGATATAATTCCTGCAGGTATTCCTTCATAAAATTCCTGCAGGTATTCCTTCAGGAAAATGAGCTGAAAATCCTGTAGGAAATCCTGTAGGAAATCTGCATAATATTCCTGCAGGATTCCTGTAGGTTATTTTTGTAAGGGATTACTGTACTTTGGATCAAATAAATGCAACCTTGGTGGTGAGCAAACAGGTAAGATTTATTTTGTTTATTTCAAAAACATTAATAAACATCCAACATTTGAACTGTTTGTTTTTTGTATTTTGTAAAAATATGTAGCTTTCATTTGATAATACTTTTTCTTACTTTCTATTCCAAGGAGGTCACACAAAACAGCTCAGTAGTATTTTTCATTGACATCACCTTCAAGTTAATTTTAGTGTGGCTCTTTTCTCATAAATCTACAACAATAGCCACCCATGGGCATGCGATGGCTCAGGATCTAACACGGATTCTGGGTTTAGCTTTTCTCCCTCATCTTATTGGCCTACAGTGATTGTGTCATACAGTGATGTATAGATCGTACAGTGGATACTCTGAATACATTTTCTCAATTTCATTTTCTATGGACCACCAGGGCTTTGGTCAATATCAATTGCAATGCCTAGCTCCAGGCAGACAAATTCATTTCAATTACAATTACCATCGTCGTGACGTTGATTTATAGCGTTGTTTTCTTTCCAGCGCCTTCCCGCTCCCATTAATCACCACTTGCCGGCCCGTATGATCTGCAGTTCATCTACCTGCCAAGCGGGATTGCTCCGCCGAGCATTCCTCCGCCTCAACCCCCGCCAGAGACCGCAGGGAATATTAGTGTCCTTAATTCACACTCCATCTTTCCACATTTACTCTCAACAATGCTAACTTACGGGAATGCTAACGTGACGTGTTTCTTTGCTTCTCGTTAATCAGTAGATCTTTCTGAACTCATTCATATCAATGAGTTAATGACATATAAGATGATAAAGAAAAATAATCTTTTAAAAATCTAGTTTGAAAGATGTCAAGTTCTTAGTATGTACTTTGTTTTCATGAAAAACTGTTATATTGTCTAATTATTCTATAATTATTGGCAAATTACATTTTACCACTGAATCTTATCTTGTCTTTGAGAGCCTTTTTGACCTTGACACAGTCATGAGGATCTGCTAGTGTCCTTTCTATGGTATACATTTTTTGTTAAATGTCTTTTAAACATGTTAATACGTAAATAGGTCCAAAACAAAATGCATTGCTTCAAATGGTTGGTTATGCTACATGTACATTCATTGTTACTATTCATTCACAAATGTCTTATTTCATGAGAGACACATAAAATTCCCATTTCCCAGCTCAACAGCCAGCCAGTAAAAAATCTCATTACATATTTATGAGGTTTGGCCATTTTTTTTGCCTCATAAATACTGTATGGATCATGTTATTTTACAGACACAAGACTGAAACTGTTCTGTGAAGCGCTACCTTCTCTCAATTCACCTTTTGGCTACAATCAGTCTGGTAAAAGCTGTATCTATTTTGGATTGTCTGGAAATGTTAATGATGCCGTCTCTTGTTTTGTCAGTGCTTCCTCCTCCGTATTTCAGGGTGAGTCAGAGGCTCAGACATTGTCTAAATATGTGAATGGGTGCCATTCCAGGTCAAGCGTAGCTGGGCTACCGCTGACACAAGACTGTGTTCGTAGAGTTCAAATTTGTCCTCACGGTTTGGCTGCTGCCGCCGTATCCTGCCGTGCTCTCCCGCGGTCATCCTGTCTCAGACGTCATGAGAAGAGTGGAAACTGCATACACATTTGCCGGCACCCCGACAGTTTCCAGAAAAGGCTGTGATTCAGGCCTCCAATATAACGAAATGCTGTGGTTCAGCCTGGACAGATTGAAAGTCTGTTTGGACAACATTTTGATTATCCTGTTTTGGGTGTTGTGGGAAACTGATTGGGTTTCAACCAACACTGGAAACCAAAAATTAAAAGCGTAACCGGAGTAATTTGTCACAGGACAGATTTACTCCGGACAAAGTTATGAGAGTCCTTAAAGGTTAATTCTAGCGTGCTAACGTTTGTCTATTCAGAGGCAGGAGAAAGAGAGGCTCATTCAATTTATGGTTACAAAGACCTTGGATCATCTTCCAAAATTAAATGAAATGGTAAATACTCAAAAGAATTTCTTCCTGGAAGGAACTGTTAACTAACTTGCCAAACTGCCTCTTCTTTTCCGATACATTATTTCCTTGTCATCTTAAATCATCAAAATAGATTCCAGTGAACTTTTAGCTGTGGACACCTGGTTTTTCCTACTTTGGCTAAAGATGATGAAAAATATACAGTTGTCACCGGAGTAAGGGGCTTAGAAGAATAAGAATAAGATATGTCTAAATCAGAGCTGAACTTCTTTATGTTATATGGTAAAGATTGTCATCCAGTATTTTAGGATGTTATGATCATGCCTCTTTGTCCTTGATGATGGTTTCTCTCAGACTCATGTGCAGTTTTGCACATGATGCTTTATGTGTTTTTCACAACACACAGGCATTAAATGATGCCTTATTTATTTATTTACAGTGGAGTTCACTTATCTCCACTCATGGTTAACTCGCCAATACTATTATGTCGACGTTTTTGAAGTGGAACCGCCAAACTCCCTATTTGTCTTAGCATTTTCTTGTGGGTTATGTCGATTATTTTACATCGCCGAAATCTAATATCTCGAGCACAAAAGAGGGACAAATACGCCACATCACATGGTTATCTCGTGACTGAGAGTTCACTGCACCTGCGCTGAGTTCGCGTTGCACGTGGATCGCGGTTAGTGTTGCCAACTTAGCGCCTTTGTCGCTATATTTAGCGAATTTTCAGACCACTCTAGCACAAATTTTAAAAAAAGTGACTAGCGACAAATCTAACGACTTTATCTGGAGTTATTGGAGACTATTGGAGACTCTCTGAAGTGAAAGCACATATCGTTCTTACTCTTATCAAGGAGCAGCGAGTGCTCCCGCATCCCCATCCCAAAGCACTCAGAGGTGGCCCGGTCGTCCCAGATGCAGGCAGAGCAGGAGATGTTCACTCCTCCACGTGCAAATGAATCGCACATGTGCGGGAAGCCGCCGCTGGCTGATACTTGGCTGATACTCGGGCATACTTGTTGAGAAAGCACATTAGGCAGAACGCAAGAAAGTATGCAATCTAGTACAGCGTGATGACCTCACGAATATGCTAATTTACGCATGACGTCACCTAGCGACATTTAGCGACTTTTTGGCCAATGAGGCTTAGATGAACACACACACAAACACATCCCTGCTTCTGTTTCGACACGCAGTCTGCTCAGCGCCGCTGCGGATTGAAGAGCCGGCGTTAAAAGACGGGACGAAGCCGAATTTGTTGAGAAAGCATATTAGACAGGCAGAACGCAGGAAAGTATGCAATCTAGTACAGCGTGATGACCTCACGAATATGTTATGAGTGTTTACGCTGTGAGCAAAATTGTGTTTGCAATTTTTGAGAATATAATTAAAGGTTTGTGTTGAGAATCGAAGGTGTTTTTTATTGTATACTGGTAAATCTCTGCTGTCAGTTGGTGCACATATGCCTTTTGTTGTTAGCAAACATATACAGTGTATGTACATTTTTATAGATTGCTTCATCAAATAAATCGCCATATTGGCTGTTGGTTATCTCGATAAACGGTTATCTCAACACTTTTTCGCAACCCCCGAGGCCGTCGACATAACAGTATTCCACTGTATATTCATGTTATACCTGTTTTATAGTGTATGTCAGCAACAGAAGACAGCACAAAGGCAACTTCCACAAAGGTTTATTTTTAGGCAAGATATTGAAACTATATATAGAAACTACTGATATATAAACAGTTGTGAATAACAGTTCTTTTCTTAGTAGGTGCTGAATAATCCAGGCAGGGAACTGAAGACTGAAGATGACCAAAGGGAGGATCATAACAGGTAGCTCAGCTAGATGGTTGGGTAAGTATCTTGGTATGGAACAAGAAGACCAGTCACTAGTGAACTGTGGAGTGCCTGCTTAAATAGTGCGTCCTGATTAGCTGGTGCAAGTGTTGCTGTCAATGGAAACCAAAATCATCATCACACTGTATTAGCACATGTTTTACTGTACACGTTTATTCCCTTAGTGTGTAGTGGAACAAAACAAAATTATTTGACATAATTTCACACAAAACTCCCAAAAGGGGCTGGACAAAATTATCAGCACCCTTTCAAAATTGTGGATAAATTAGATTGTTTCAAGCATGTGATGCTCCTTTTAAACTCACCTGGGGATAGTAACAGGTGTGGGAAATATAAAAATCACACCTGAAAGCAGATAAAAAGGAGAGAAGTTGACTTAGTCTTTGCATTGAAGTTCAAGAAGATTGCAACCCTTGCCACTGTAGCTAATCTCCCTAGACGTGGATGAAAGAGAAAAAATTATGAAAGGTTGCAATGCAGGATAGTCCGAATGGTGGATAAGCAGCAGAAAATAAGTTCCAAAGAAATTCAAGCTGTCCTGCAGGCTCCGGGTGTGTCAATGTCAGTGTGATCTATCCATTGACATTTGAATGAAATGAAACGCTATGGCAGGGGACCCAGGATGACCCCACTACTGACACAGAGACATAAAAAAACAAGACTACAGTTTGCCTAAATGTACTTGAGTAAGCCAAAATCCTTCTGGGAAAACATCTTGTGGACAGATGAGACCAAGATCATTGAGGCCTACAGAGAAAAGACCACAGTACCTACAGTCAAATATGGTGGAGGTTCAAATATGTTTTGGGGTTGTTTTGCTGCCTCGGGCACTGGGTGCCTTGACTGTGTGCAAGGCATTATGAAATCTGAGAAATATTATAAATAAAATGATGAAATATTTCCATTATATTTGACTGTAGGTACTGTGCTCTTTTCATTCCATTTTCAGTAAATAGTAGAATGATGTGCTTAAACGTGTCAATGCAATACTTTTTTTTTTTCTGTGAGCAATACTTGATTTTCTGGAAGATTTCAGGGGTGCCAACAATTTTGGCCATGACTGTATGTATATATAGTATGTATGTGCATATCCTTGTGTAATGACCTGCTTCCTGATGTCTTCTCCGTGCTCTTGAAACATAACATACGATGGCACGTATGTTATGTGCTATCCTGGAGGAGCATAGCTCCTGATTGGGTTGCAGCGAATGTCTCATGCTACAGACAGTGACAAGGAGCCTAACAAAACACAAAACTTAAGATAAATCAGTCAGGAAGAATAAGGAGAGAACAATTGTCTATGGGCACCACTTGTGTATGTTTATATATGTCAAGGTACAGTGAGTAAGAAGCATGATGACGAAGGGGATAACAAATACAGTCTTTTAAGTAACAAACTCAGATGATGATGAGGAAGAAATAAGAACATAATACCCATATCTTATACACCACACTAACACTACATAGATGTTCAAATTGATGATACTGACCAGAACAGACCAAACACAGGGTATATATACTGGGACTAATTACATAAACAAGACACAGCTGACAAGACTAACAAGGTTATTAATGACACGACAGGTGGCTAGGATAACAGCAACATAGCACAAGGGGAACCAAGAAGAAAACAAACAGACATGACCGTTCTGTGACTATATATATACATGTGTGTATATATATATATATATATATATATATATATATATATATTCAAATTATATAACTATTTGTCCAAATACGTTAAAAATAAAGTCACAAGAAACTAAAATCAATCATAAAATGGATTTATGCATCACAACATTATAATGTAAAGTATAAAAAGTGGATATTCAATATGAGCTTTTAAATATTTATGTTATCAAATTATTAGTGTTTAAAGATGACCATTTAAAAAATATAAAATGTGCATGCATGATGAAATATATTTGTGGCACTGCTCTCTCTCCCGTATTTTGTGTGAGTGCGCGTTATGTTTGTGCGCGCTCTCAGGTCCTCGTGTCTGCTTGTTGTCCTTGTCACGCGCAGTGGGTGTGTTCACCCGTTGCGCGTCGTCTCATCACTCTGTGAACTCGCGGCGATGCGTTCTCGCATTGGCTGCGTGTTTGTGTCTCGTTAGCGTCTGCCCCGCCTCCTTGTTTCCTGTAATCATTCCCGGCTGTCTCTCATCACTACCTTCCCTCATGTGTCCTATAAATATCCCTCAGTGTTTGATGCCCGGTGTCGCTCCTTGTCACTCCTTGTCTATTCCCTGTGATTGTTTCCCTGGTCCTGGTTCTCGGTCCTCTCGGTTTGTCAGTTTATGTTCTAGTTGATTCTAGTTGATGTTTTTCATGGGTTTTTTCTTTGTATGTTTGTTTATTTACTTTTTGTTAATAAATCACCTTACACCTGCATCCTGAGTCCTCCACGTTTATGTAACGTGACAATATTATTATAGGTTGATGTCGATATTAAAGTAATCTAATATCAGCCGATAACCAATATAGTGCAAATCAATTGTGTTATCGGTTATGCTTACGTTGGGCTGTACTTGAGACAGTAGAAATGTGCTTTATAAATCAAATAAACTAAACTAAACTTAATCTCTCAGTGGTTTCTGCAGATTCTCCAACACCTGGAACTGTCCTTTTCACGCAGGCAACTCAAGTTCAAGTAAGTGGCATTTCCTCATTTTGTGTCATTTGCTATCTGTATCTATTAAAGCAGCCAAAAAAGCAGACTGCCTCTAATGAGTGAAGTGTTGCGGGCAGTCAGCCTGTCTGTGAGAGAACCGTATCCAGCTCACTCAAGGCTGGACTGGTGTTTCTCCAGGAAGTGCAGCTTCTCCACAATGCTGGTTCGATGAAAGCAGAAGAGCGCTATCGATCGGGTTCTTGGAGGGGGGGATGGCCTGCGGTGAAAGTGAGGTAGAGCTGCTGAAGAGTGAGAGGAGTACTGGAGGGGTTCTTAGGACCTCTAAGGGCAGATGAGAAGGGATCTGGGGGGGCATCACCCCCTCTTCTCTCTATCACTCTAGTCTACTTCCACAGGGCTTCAGAGTGTTCAGTGTAGTGTTGCTGATGTGAACTGCTGGAGCGGAGCTCAGCGGCTGAAGGTCAGAGAAATGGCTGACTTTAGAGATGCTGTGCCCACATTCTCAAAACAAACTCTAGCAAGAAGTTGAGTAAAAGTCTTGAAATATTACTCTCTTTTTTTTTTCTTTTTTTTATGTTGACAAGAGTTGTTAAATGGTCCAAAATATGTGATGGACCATTGAGCAAAAGTTCAAGCTATTGGGCTAATGTTTGTTTTGTAGAAATTCACCTCTCTTCATAGGTCAATGATACTGAGTGAATTGTAACAAATTAATGAATTCCCCATTCAAAAACATAACATATTTTATCATGTTTTTTAACTTTAGATGAGTCTTTAAAGTTAGTATTAATGATCATTTGTTTTTAAGGCTACAAAGCACTCACAATCTATCTTGTACAATTAAGATCAAATACAAAATGTATCTTTAAATGCCACAGGTGAATTTAATCATTACAACATTATAACGTTCAGTATGAAATATGTATATTAATTTTGAGAGCTAAAGGTTGCATTCATTTAACAGTGTTATTACATGATTTGTGTTTTTTAAACTTAATTGAGCATTGGATGTTGCCAATCTTAACGGAAAAAAACAATTAATGGAAGAGCATGTACAATTAAATGCTGATTCACTGTAAAGCTGCTTTGAAGTAACTTGACTTGACTGATCAAAACTGCAATTCAGTACTGATTGAGACCAACAAATTAAAAATAAATCTAACATCGTCCAGTGACCGATATACTACTATTATATTGTGATTTCCTTAGTTTGTGCAGATGCTCTAACACATTGGGAATTGCATTAATATGATAGATATGCAGTTATGAAGTCACTGTGTGTGATAGACCTTATGTCCAGACTTTGCAGACCTCACATGTCTGTATTGCGGAGTCTGCTATTCCTCCATTAGCCTCTTCAGCAATTTAATTAAAGAGGGAGAAGTGATTGAGTTGACTAGAAACCGAATTAGCTCACTGTCATCCGTGTGGCAAGACCAAAACATCTCGCACACATTGTGAGTTAATGCAGAGATTTACCTGCATTGCCCTTTGCGATATTTCCCAATATCATGTAACCCTATGGAACATCTCTCATGGCGTGACCAGCCTGTGGAGCCAATGTGCCCCGGGGGACAAATCGGCCCGGGCGGCACGCTAATTGAAACGTGTCGGCGACTCATTGACGTCTTGGCTCTTGTTTCAGGGCTATTTCAAACCACAATGCTGATTGCTGGTTTCAGATCATGGAGGGAAAAATCAATATGGCCTGAGAGATCAGGAACTACTCTTTGCAGGTTTAACTCTTGCTGTATACAGCATACAGATAGGCCAACCAGCACAGTAATAGTCCTGTTTGAACAACACAGGGACTTTTTAAGGAATGTTCTGCAGTATATAAATATTAAATATCATTATAAATTATAAAAGTAAATATTATTCCTGATCTAAAATGGAGTGAATTTTTGTTATATTAAACAACTCTCATGTGTATATGTTTTGAAAAACATTTTCATGAAATGATTTTTTTTTTTTTTTTACCCCTAAATGTTAATATTGTTTAGCACACGATCAAGTTTCTTGTCTGATGATTTCAAGTCAAAACAATCCAAAAAGATTCTGTTGGATGGCCTAAATAACCCACAAATGCAGTTTTGTAGAGGGCTAACTGTAAGCTTTCTTTGATGCCCAACACATATTCTTGGATCTTTTGTAAAATGGATTGCAGATGAGATAAGGATGTACAAATGTAGTATTACACTGTGTTCAATAACGCAAACTTTCTTTCTATATTCTTTCTATTCTTTCTTTATTTACAGCATGATTATCATGGCCAAGGATATATATTTATTCAAGCTACAGGCAGATTTTTGGGTATCACTGACCTACTAGCTTTGTAATCACATTATCTGTGAGTATTTTCAGTTTAAATAAGTCACAAGTACAGACTGTGTGCATAACGTGATGTCAATGTCTAGGTCTACATTAATGGTAGAATTAAACATTAATAGTTCCAGCATCCTTGAAAACAAAGCTGGCATTTTGAATGCATGTACTAAACTGTTCAGAAGTCAGTAAGATATTTTATTTATATTTTCATTTCAGCAAGGATGCATTAAATGTAACAGTAAAGACATTTACAATGCTATAAAAGATGTGTATTTAAAATTAATATACAGGATTCTAAGTTCAAAGGATTAGTATTTAATCACGATTTCCACCAAAATATTAAGGAGCACAACTGTTTTCAACATTAATAATAATAATCAATGTTTTTTTTAAGCATCAAATGATTATATTAGAATGATTTCTGAAGGATCATACTAAGTGATACTGAAAACTGGAATGAAGAACAAATTTCATTTTAAAATGGTTGTTTTAAATTTTAATAAAATGTTCTATGTTACCGTTTTAACTGTATTTTTGGATAAAAATAAATGCAGCATTGGTGCATATATAGACTTCTTTCCAAAACATTTTTTAAATCCTTTTAACTGTTGTGTATGGATACTTATAGACATTAGGAATGACAAAGTAAAGCGTATAGGGAAGGGAAAGGGAAGAGGTTTCGCTGCTTCTGATGGTGTTGACAGCTTCAGACACTGGGCTAAATCAGTATCCTCCCTGGCCGCCCAACCGTCCAGCCAGGAAATAAATCCCATGTGGTAGCTTGGGCTGCCGGTTGGGATCACAGACTGCCTCCATGGCCTCTAGATCTCCAGAGAGCAGCGGAGGGCGCCGACACGACAGCACAAACCTGAGGAGACGCGCAGGGTTTTACATTACACAGCATCACTTTACCGGCGCTGCATGAGCTGGCAACTGTGATCCCGAAAGTCCCTCTGGAGAGCCCATTTAAAATCCAGTCGAAGTTTTCTTTTATGAGAACCCGTAGAAAATGCAGATGAAGGAAAAAGGCTATATTAGTTGACAATATATACTATTTTGACAGACTATGATATAGCTTGGTGAAATAATTTATGTAAAATGTGTATAAGTAATAAAATAAGCAATTAATTCATTATTATAAATTAGGTTTCACGTTTTGCTCTCTTTTTGGACTCAATAGTACCAGTTGTTTCAAACTTTATCCTGACACCTGTTGGCCTAGATGCATGAAATGTATTTAGTAACTGCTGTGGCTTCACAACAGTTCCCCCCCCATTTTCATTTTCTCATCTCATCTCTTTCTCTCTTTCTTTGTATTAGCTCAGTTGCAAGGTACAGTCATGTGATGCTGCAATATATAAGTCATGTGATGCAATATGGTGGCGTCCATGAGTATTTAGTCTTCATCTTATGTAAATGTACATCATTTAATGATATTTCTCAAAAGCACTGTTATTTCTCTATTTGTAAAACACTTTTTAATGAGAATTACATTACTGAGTATTTAATTAGGCCTACTCTCACAGCATTTTTCACTGGTTTGATGGTAATGGGGGAGAGAGACACGGTTCTTTTTCCAATATGGGCAGGCCTATATATTTTTCTGCTCATGTCTGAAAGGCTGGCTCCAAGCATTAGGGGTGGGCTCTTGCTCTCTGATGGTTTTCCAGTGAGTATTTGTCAGGTCAGACTGTGCACCGCCCGGCGGTCTCCGCTCCTCTCCCCGGGTTATTTATTACCTCTCTCCCCCGCCGGCAGCGCTGTGGCTCCGGGGCCGCTGCCAACAACGGCGCGGAGGCGGGGACGACTGCAAGGGGGTTCTCTACATCCGACAGGACTGTGGGCATCGACCTACACTGAGAAAATATGGTGAAAACAAAGTCATTGACGTGTATTAAACTGAGGAATCAGTTTAATAATAGGCAGACCAACAGATTTTAGAATTTCACAAGTACCTGCTCTTTTTTTTGTTCATGTACCAAACATCTAGATATACTTCAGTTTCAAATAATGATTAGGTCAGACCTGCATTAAAGATGGACCTACTGTAAGTATATGTTGTCATTTGTGAAATGATAGCAATAATAAGTCTAATAGCAATAATAAGGCCTCCTAAATAATACTTGGAGTTTATAGTCTGAACATCTTTGGATAGCAATGAATAGAAAGAAGACAGAATAGAAAAGTTATTAATTAGTTATATTGAAATATTAATTGAATAAACAACTCACTCCTGCGGTGTTATAGACATTCATAATTATAGCTGCTTTTGAGCATTGTTTACATATCACTATGTGCATAAACCAGAACAAAATATTGTCAAAATGATTATTAGATAATTTGTTGTTGAATATGTAAGTATTAATGTTCAGCATTTACTTTTTTATCAGCTTGTACATTTTATTTATTTATCTTTTTGGTTATATGCATGTGAGAGATTTTATATGAACTTTATAGAAAAAAAACTTTGCTTGATGTGTGTTGTGAAAGGTGAAACCATTTCATGCGCTGTGTGAGTGGGTGGCACTTTCATTTTGATGAGCAAGAGCAGGATGCCAGTTCTGCTGAACTGTTGTAATGTGGGGGCTGAAAGTTCAGGGGAAGCCGTCCTGAACCTAAACTGTGGGCTGATTGCTACGTTGTCATTTGTAAATTTAGGGGAACCCCTCCTTCATAAATAGTGCACTTTGAGCCCCACATGAGTCACCAGTGGTTATAATGAAGAAGAGAGTGAGTAGGGGTGAGGGGGCAGGGTATCCCCGTGGGGGATCCTCACACTTGGGGTTTCAGGGATCTCCTGAGGTCTCTGAGAACCTTTGACCTTTAGATTGTTTCCATTTTTCTTGTGATATGTCTTTGTGGGGGCAATTTTGATTTCTAGATCTAAATGTTTCACAGAAAATTTTACAGACTACCGGTATTTGTTTTCAAAAAGACTGAGCAGATTTATCAACAATAACAGTAATGATGATCTTTCCCTTAAAATATTTAGTTTAAAGTATATGGTTTTATTATTCTTTACTAGTTTCACCGAAACCATTATCTGCTTGTGCATCTCCGGACTGGAGTGTACAGTATTCAACAGCATAAAAAAAAAGATTTGATTAATAGACTTGTGTATATTTAGACTACTACTTATAACAATTAGGCCAAAATCTAATTAAATTGAGGATAAAAACCATTAAAGAAAAACAATTGAAATTAAAGTGCTATAAATGTATAAATAAATGTGAATGTTGTATGTAAATAGCGAATAACTGTAAGATTCGTCTTTGATTTGTGTGTGTGTGTGTATACACACACACACACACACACACACACACACACACACACAAATCAAAGACGAATCTTACAGTTCAGCTTCCAGTGGCAGTTTATTTTTTTTGTTACATTTATTTTAGCATAAAAATATGATATGTCACCCGACAGCCACCCTGTTACTTTTGGAATTTTTTTGCAACAAGACCTGATGACTTAAAGTTCAAGATTATATAAAATGAAAGACTTAAAAGGGGCATTTTTCAGCACCAATACAAATAAATAGTCACCCAGCGAAAAAGAGTTAACACACAAGCAGTCTTAATAAGTAATATAAATAATATGCAGCATGCACCACTGTAAAAATGCAACAAGCCCTTCATTGTATAAAACTGACAACAAAAATAAGAAATGTATTTTAAAGTGACTTTTACCGAATACTGCATGTTAGATAACTTCTGTTGCATAACATTCTTTTTCCGGTATCTTGTAGGCTATATGTAGAGCCAACAAATCTTCTTTTGATTAAAGATAAAATTCACCGTAACCAATGAAAGGTAACTGTGTGACAATGGAAAATAAAACATAAATCAAATGATTTCTGTGAACTTTATGCTGTGACTGGAAATCGTGATGCAACCGCGGCCGTCGCGGACCCCCTTCACGCGCTCGCGCTCGCGCTGCCTCCGCTGTTTAAATGGGCCAAGTTTGAGAAGCGGCGGAGAGTGCAAATCTTGTTTGGTCTGGGTCTGTGAACTAAAGCGTGACTTCAGCGACGTATTAGGGGTTAAAAGAAAGAACGAGGTAGAGAGAAAAAAACAAACAAAACAAAACAAAACAAAAACAAAGTCTCATTAGCGCCAGGCATCATTTGCAATCGAAAAAGGGCATATAGACAGCATATTTTTTCTATCCTCGTCAGATATGAAAATGCTCCGAACCAGTCTGGCTCACTACCCAATGTGCATGTACTACTGAACTTTTACGTGATGTAAACTACATACACGCGGATTCTTACGCGTAAAAACATCCTAGTTGTATGGTGTCCTCATTACTTTCTGGACAAATAAACTTAGCACTGGAGTTGAAGCGGGAAATAAACACGGCGAAGTTGCCATAGTGCATATTTTAAAGGAAACGTGGGATAAACGATCATTAAGCATCGAGCGCGCTCAGCGTTAATATCTGGCGGAGATGTCAGGCATTAGTCCGATTAGATGTGGTGGGCAGGAGCGCGGGGAGACCCGTCATGCGAGCAGTGCACTGAGGAGAAGAGTGAAGTGGTGAATGGCTGAACTTAAGCGCTCTGCTGTCAGCCAGCGACGCGGGAGTCGTGCGTAAACACACCGGTGCGCCTGGAACTCCGCGAAGACGGACACAAGTTGGGACGCATGAACTGCTAATCACACGTTACCGGCGCTCCGCTTCGGGTAACATGCCTGCCATCAAAAAGGAGAGACTGGATGGAGAAGATATGGCATTAGCTGCCTTCAACCAGCCCGAATACCTGGCCCCTTTAAATGCCACCGCTATCCCCGTGGTGACCCCTCATCCGCCGCCGTACGATCATATTTTCGCCCATCATCAGCGCGCGTACTTGGGCTTTCGCGACGCCGCGCTGCATCAGCAGCACCTTCACCACCACCCGGACGACTTCATGCTGGAGAGCTTCTCGTCTATCCCGGACTTTCAGCCGTTTTTCGATAACGGGGAGCCTTGTATCGAAGTGGAATGCGGGGAAAACAAAGCACTACTGTACATTAACAAACTGTGCCAGGGCAGCAAAGGGCCCTCCATCAAATACCGGGCTGAGTGGCTCACCCCAAACGAGTTCCAGTTCGTGAGTGGAAGAGAGACAGCCAAAGACTGGAAACGGAGTATTAGGCACAAAGGTGAGTCAACGGCGTGTGCAGGCGAATGGAAGTAAGGGTTCATTTAGCCTCCATCGTGTTCTTCAATGAACAGAACTGCTTTTTGGGATGTAAAAATAGGGTTTAGCCCACTTAAGAGTTACTATTTTGCGTTGAGCAGAGTCGAAAGGTTTTGATTTCGCACTGTTGCGGAAAAAAGAAGGAGAAAAGTCGTTTTTTACGTTCGTGGACTATACAGGTATCGAAGGAATATATTTCCAAACTTTCCAAACTGAAGTGCATGTCTACATAAAGTTGTTTTTGTAATGAAGTAGAGTAGATCGGGATTATGACACATTATCAAACAGTTATGTATTAAACAATTTGTGTTTACTAAGATTTTAACCTGACTTTTCTGAGGTCTAACTTGATGTTATGCTATTTTTATGCTTAGTCAATCTACACTTATATACACGATCATCTAAAGGGCATTGGTGTTGGTGTTCTCTCTCACTGTGTCGTAATAACATGTTTATTTGCATCCAGTCGGTTTGTCACGATCATTTGTCATTTCTATTTAATTTGACGTTTCAGCGGTTCAACTAAATTTCTCTTTATCAGTCAGTGGTCGAAAAGTGCAATGAACTTGTCTCGGTAGGTTATCACTGATTTTTTACTTTACTACTTTTAATGCTGAAATGAGAAATGAAGCTTTTCAGTTTTAGTGAGTTGCTCTAGACTATTATTGTTTTTTATTTTAGAAATATAGCTGATATATTGATCAGGTAATGAAGTATATGTTATCTATATTGTGTTGTTTTTGTTAGAAAGTGTAGGGTTAGGACAGCGGTATATTATCATTTGAAGCAGTTTATGTTTTCAAGGATATTTTGGTATGTTACAGTATTTTATAGGGTTACTTGAGTTTATTTTCAGAGGTTTCAGGTCTCCTTTTGGACAAGTTTATTTTTGTTAACAGACTAATTTTATACATGTGCTTTCTGGGAATCACTCTCGGTCACTTACTGTACATAAAATGAATGTCATTTTAAGACATGTTTGGTGCACTGCGATAGTGTGTCGCAGATGAGTTTGACAGATGGATGTTTGTGAGAGCTATTAAAGTACCGTAGTCAGTAAAGGGTTGCATTTGATACAGTTTGTTTGAGTGATAAGAAACAGGTTCATTTCTGAATGACTGATTTTGTTGAATGAATGAGTGAGTGAATTGTTTTGTACTTGAGGCATGCATATGCATTTACAGGGATCTAAAAGGTTACTGATTGTTTTTTATTTTTAGGGAAAAGTCTGAAGACTCTTATGTCCAAAGGAATCTTACAGGTACATCCTCCAATCTGTGACTGCCCTGGCTGTAGAATTTCATCTCCTGTGGTAAGTGTGCAATTCAGTTTGGTCAATTTTTTCAGTTTTCAACCTATTTATAACTTGTTCTTTAATGTATCACTTTAAATGTATAGTTCCCTCAGAAATTTGGTCATTCATTCAATGTCATGTTGTTCCAAATCTCTATGCCGTTCTCTTTCAAAAGGAGATTAGTTAGCAGCTCAGTCACCATTCACTTTCATTACTTCATTTTTCCATACAGTGAAAGGTATTGGTGACCGAGACTGTGCAGAAGATCTAACAAGAGAGATTAAATGATATTAAGATTGTCACTTTTGAATGAACTATCCCTTTAAAGTTTTCATTAACATTGCTGGAAGACCTAAGTTTGTATGTTATTAGAAACTGTCAAACCATAAGCATATTTTATGACGCTGCTGAATTAAACGTTTGATGCATTTTTCTCTGAATTGCATTAGAAATGTTAAGAAGGACTGTAACTTGCTGTTAGTGCGGTCACAGTTGTTTCTCAGAAAGTAAATAAAGACCAAGTACAAGGAAATGTGAAATGGTTGGAATTGATTGTTTTGGGTTGTTGGACTCCGAGCGGCAATGTAAGGTCACAGATCGTCTATAGCAGATGTTCGAGCAAAATATGCCACACGCTCCTTATTTTCACTTTTTCAGGATGCTTCATCGATCACGTAGACGACAAAACTAGTTCAGTGTTCATGAAGGTCAGGAAGAAATTGGGAGCCGTTGAAAGATTCATCTCTCTAGAAGGCATTTTTACAGATGTTTTGCTCTGTTTCTGTGACACAGCAATGTCACGGACAGGGATCATATCTTGAAGTTAATCAGTAATATTAATAGCTTATGTATGGACCTTCATATCTCTTTATTCTCACCCTGTGATATCTCCCACCTCTGTTAGAACAATCAGCTTTTTGCATTGTCTGTGTGAGCGTGTATGTGCATGCACCAAGCTGGCTAGTGGTTGGCTGCTTCCAGTATATGTCCACACAGGTGCTGTGTTTTATCTGAAGTGAGCACGTCTGTTGCCGCCTCTAACGGTTAATCTGGAGGGGAAGGGCATAAGAAGCTTACTGAGCTACTGAACGTAGCTACCGGTGATTACTGAGGCAGCGGCACGCATAGCGAAGGCGCTTCAGATAAGCTGGAGGTGTTTGAGTGATGCAGGTAAACTACTGAGGAGGGCCTGAGCCAGAGCCAGAGCCAGAGGAGATAAAAACTTAATGGCTTAGTTGTTTGGGGCCCTTATATTACATCTCACTGAGGGCGTTAGAATCTCATGGAGGCTGATTTTGAAGATGGAGTCGAGTAGGCTTGTCACTGGCTCGGTCTGATTGTTGTCTTATCATTCCCTGTGGTGACGTATCATCTGATAGTGTTCGGATGAATCAAACCCTGACTGAAATTGTCTTGCTTTAATTGGTTTAACCAGCTTCCATCTGATTATTTTGAATCACATGTATATTTCTTTTGAAGTTTGAGCATTTACTTTGAAACATTTACATTTTCCTATAACTGCTGTGACTTCATCTGCATCTTTTCTGATTTGACTACTTGGAAGATGATTGTTGTAATTGATCTTTGGTGTGCACTATGTACTCAACCTTTTTTGATACACCATGTATGTAAAGAAGAACTGTCACAGTTATCTTACAATCTTGTGGCCCACTTTTAAATTGAGTTTTGAGTAATATCCGGGTGTTTGCAGTTCATTCATTCATTTATAGTTGAAGCTGTTAAAATGTTCTATGACAATTAATTCACCTTTTTGCTGCTGTATGCTACTGCTTTTTGAAGGTCTAGTGCAGGGTTCTGCAACCTTCAAAATCAAAAGAGCCATTTTTGCCTCTTTACTACCGAATTAATTTAACACTGCATAGGAAGAGGGCCAGAGCATATTACAGTGACTGACATCATACTTGCGAGTTCACACACCTCTTTAATCTTAATTTTAGTGATCTCCGACTGGCGAAGTCGGACATCATTAGCGGCGACGTGAATAACAATCTCCAATCTGGTTCATATCCAGTTTGCAATACATAAAATAACTAAAGTGTGTAGAATTTATGAAATTACAGAACTACAAAAATAAAACTAATGACATTTTATTGCTGTTTGTAACAATGGAAAACATCAAAATATTGAAGAAAAAAAATGATGTAACAAGATTACTTCGATCTTGAAATTTAAAAGGTATACCATTAAAAAAATTAATTAATAAAATAGCTTATTTATTGATTCCCATATATATTTTTCAAAGCTTGGGGAGCCTCTGCACAGCAATGAAAGAGCCGCATGTGGCTCTGGAGCCACAGGTTGCAGACCCCTGGTCTAGTGTCTATGGCCTCCCTTCTGTTTTTCCTTTAAGTTTAGTGTAGCTAGTGTCACCAAACAGAATTGAAAAGTTCTGTTTAGCAGCACCAAATTCGGTTTGCTGCCATTAGTGGTGCAAAAATTTAATTCAGCTTTAACAAAAACAGTAATGTTTATAAACCGCTCTCCAAAAGCACTAATCGTCTGCTATTGGTCCGCCATTAGAACTTACCCCACTGAGTTTCGCTTAAATAAACAGAACAACATTAAAAGAACCACACTATTTACACTCTTCAAGGGAATCAAACTACAGACGGCATAGTAGTTGGGATATGAGAAAGTATTCAGGACAACTCCTTCACTCTGCAACCAGTCAAAGAGTGACTTACACAGTTTATCATAAAACACTCACTTTCACATATGATATGAATCTTCACACATTTTAATGCTAACATATAAAAAACAAAGAGAATATAGTTAACACCTCTTGTTCACTATCGCTTTTGAATATACACACACTTTCCCTTTTGCTGCACACAAACACTGTCAATAACTTGCTTTCTAACAACAGTTGGAATAGTTCTAAAATGCTTTCAAATGGTTGACCTGCACCTTATATAAGTTTATATTATAGCTTATATTTTTTTAAATTTCAACTAGGGATGTGATGGTGAGGAAATGTTCCCACTGGTTAATCGGCATGTGAATACTTTTGCGAATTGGCGGCAGTTCAGGGGCGGAAATAGCTTGAATGGTGGTTTCATTACTCTTAATGAAAAACACAACAACAAAACAGTACAATGACAAACTCGCTTATGTTAAAGATAGAACTTTTATGAACATAATGAATAAGCACGGCAGCCTCATTCTTGTGCTGTGCATGAAGGTTTGTGAAGTGTAATGGATCTCCTGATGCTGGTACCTTCATCAGGCAAAGTTTACAGGTTGGTTTATATGGACTAAATGTTTGCAGGTTCACTATTAGAATTGGGTTTAAATACAAAATAATGGCAAATAGGTGCTTTTAGATTTGGCTTTGTATCCAAATCTTCCTCTATCGTCTTGTCAGTCAGCTCGCCTCACTCTCGTCACTTGATAAATTAAACCTAACTCCTGCTACTGATCTGTGCTGCGACTGAATTGAGCAGAAGCGTTCAGGTTTTGAATTTTAGGGCATTTTTACACTATTTGCTACCGTCCGAGTCTGAGCGATGTGGTCTGGTTTTAAACTCAACTTGATTCTGTTGAACCCTGATGAATTTGCATTCATCTTACATCATCACAAACATGCACGGCGCATGATAGAAAACCGAACGCTGGTCAATATATTGCGTTTTTATTAATTTGGTCAAGCAATAAACAATACTTGGGTTTACTTTGGGTGGCTTTCTTCTGTTTGCAAACAGACACTTTTCCATTCGTGGTGCCGCAGTGGGCAAGGGATGTAATCATTGCGCCAATACCGTGTAACACCTGTAACAGATTATCTCAGCAATCCTAATTTCAACAAATTAGTACAATAATACATTTGTTTGCAGGAAGAGCTACAGGAAGAGAGTGAACATCTATATATGCTAACATGGTTGAGAGAAAAAAAAGTCTTGTTAAACACATGCCTCATATCATACATATATCAATGACGGATGACATGGCTGTTGTTGAACGCATCAACCAAATTCGCTCTCCATAACTTTGGTTATAGAATGCAGCCACTTCCATAGCTGAACTGTGTATGAACTGTATTTAGCACGTAAGTGCTTCTGTTTGAAAGAAGCTTTTGTGAAGTGTTGTCCACAGCTCACGCACGATTAAATGTAAAGACAAGAACATGTACAAAACAACAGGTCCTGTCACGCTCTATGCAAATGAATATGTGCTCTGTGCTGGTGCTCGTGGTCTTTGAGGGGATGACAGTTTTACATTGTTTTATGAGCAATCTAGATTTTGAATCAGGCGGGAGTCATCCTAAACAGCTCAGTTCCGTTCATCACTTTAATAACTCCGTAACCACATCTTTAACCTTTTTTTTATACCCTCAGCGGCCATATCAGAAGCAAGACCTGCGCTATGGTGAAAGGTTTTCTCTTCAGGTTCATAAGTTCATCATAACAGTTAGCTTAGGTGCAATATGTAGGTCGTAGACCTTTGGGCTTTTGTGGTTAATTGTCCTTTTGCTAATAAATCATATGTGCATTTTTCCCAATGTAGTGTGCTCGATGACATAGAACCATTGTTTGCATGTTTTTGTGCAGACGGATGAATGATCACGCGCTGTTGTTCCTTTAAGAGTCAGAGTCATTCAGTTGGCCTGCCTGTTGTCTCCCATGAGAAATGTGCTTCCTTTCCCCTGTTTTTTCAGCGGAACTAGTGGATGCTGGCAGGAAATTACACTCCGCTCCATCTCGTAAATATCTATTAGAATCTGGGCTTCTCCCCGCTGAGTCCCGGGTCAAGAAAAAGTTGTCAGGGGGGGTGGGAACAAGGCTGGTTAAAAAAACATGGAGGATGGTGATGTCGCAGTCTAAACATTTCAGAGTTGGTCCTTCAAAGAGCACAGTCTCAGCAGTTGTTGATGTATTCATTACACTCCTAGTACACAGCCTTCTGTGGCAAGAAGTAACTGAACGTGAAAGGAATGGATCATCCAAAAATGAAAAGGCTGTTATTATTAAATTAATTATTTTGTTTCAAACCTGCATGCTGTTATTTTTTTGTGTAGAAAGCAAAAGAAGGCATTTTGGAAGATCTTGCAGCTCTTTCATTGCAATGATAGTGACCACATTCAGCAAAAAAAGAAATGAAAAGTACCATAAAAGTGTTAGAAACGTGGTAAATGTGTTCTTTTACTTTTATGTGACACTGAACAGGCTGAAATTTAAGTTCCTGTCTGATGAAGGGTGTGTATTAACCTTTTCAGAGTGTTGTACTGAAAAAGCTGCTTAAAAACAATGAAATGAAAGTATTGACAGACCTTTTCTTCTGTATTGCATTTACATTTACTCATTTAGCAGACGCTTTTATCCAAAGCGACTTACAATTTGAGGAGTATAGAAGCTATTTGTCCAAAGGATACAAAAATACATAAGAGCATTGTGACATGAAGCTCTGAGAATGTTAGATGTTGACGTTGTACTCAAACATAGATGCAAGCTTGCAGTCTCTTGTAGTCTTTCCTGTAGAACATTGGTGTTTACAACACCAAGGTCATGGGTTTGATCCCAGGGAAAGCAATAACTGATTCAATGTGTTCCTTGAATGCAATGTAAGTCGCTTTGGATAAAAGCGTCTGCCAAATGCATAAAAATGTAAAATGTTGATAATCGAGCGACAGCGTTTAAGTGTACTAAATGGAAAAGTTTGGCATCTGTGTTTAAAAGGATAGTACACTCAAAAAATTAATTTGTCACCATTTACTCATCGTCATATTGTTTCAAATGAGTATGACGCACTATCTTCTGCGAACCACTATAGATGAAGATTTGAAGAATGTTGATTACCAAACAGCTTTGGTTATCATTGAGTTCCATTGTATATTCTTTTGTGTTTCACAGAAAGAAAAGTCAGACAGGTTTCGAACAACATGAGAATGTGTAAATAATGACAAAATTGTCCATTTTAAGCGAATTAACCCTTTGTTGAAGTATTCCAGACGTTCCACTCTGCTATTGGATGACGTGGTTAAAATGGCTTGTTTACGCAAGCAATTCAGGTGTCGACTGTGCGATTTAAATTCACTAGAGCTGCGTTAACAGCAGCATAATTAGACAGTGATATTTTTGCCGTGAAGCGTGCGGGATTAGGTGAGGTTTTTTAGCGTTAGCCAGCGCTCATTTGGCAGAGCGTTGCTGGAGGGCTGGGTACAGGCAGGAATGGGGGCTGACGCCACACAGTCTCACAACAGCTCCCTCGCTGTGGGGGGTTAGACTCGATGTGGGTGTGTGTCTGTGTGCCGTACGAGGGTTTGTGTAACGGTGTGTTTGTATCCCTCACATGGAGCCGAGGCTATGCTGCTATGGCAACGGCAGGATCCCTCCTCAGGACAGCAGTGAGCAGCCAGGCAGTCTCTGCAGTGTTGCATTCATGAATTAAAGCAAATTAGAGCCCACTAGTAAACCGTACCAAACTCACAACAGGCTTTTTCCATTGATTTTTATTAGCTATTTTTGCTTGAAATCGTGATTGTGCTGCCGCAGAGATGAATGTTTTGAAGAGCACTAACCTCTTCCCCTGGTGACAGAACAGGTGAGACTTTAGTTTCAACTAATTTAGTTCATGCACATCTCAAACTGTCGCTTATTTTTCAGATAATTTGGAGATATTATTCAGGAAATGTTGTCATTGAACTTGGAGGAGTCAGAATAGAAAACAGGTGGGGGACGACTGACTGCATGTACTGGTATAACAGTCAGCTGGGCGTATCTATATGGGTGTTGGTGGGAAAGGTACTGGGCTTATCAGCTCATGCAGCTGATCATTACAAAGCCACTGCGGCTACATATGGACAGAGTCCTCCAAATGTCAGTTTTTACATACGGCTGACCCAGTTCTTCTCTCAACTGTTCAAATACAGTTTGATACATGGTTTTCCAACATGGTTTTCATTGAAATTGCAGTGTCATGCTGTACTTCATCTAAAAGTATAGTAACAGTTTTTAAAATTGTAAATAATATAAATAAATAAATGCATGTTATTTCATTATTATAACTTCATTTTACGCAACATTTGGTTTTGGTCTTCAAATCTGAATGCTGAGCAGCATTACAAGAGTGCTGTTATTGTGTCCAACAGCACAGGGGCTTTTCACTCTTTACGTTGCTGTGTTTGTGGCATTCTGGAACAATTTTCGGTGAGTTTTAGTCAGAATTCGTCTAAAATGTAAGATACTCAATATTTACTTTCAATGCATTAACTTTCCACTGCAGTGAATTACTACAAAATGATGTTACACAAATATGTCTTCTATCAATGTTGTTCTTTGAACTTTCTATTCGTTTTCTATTACTGTTTACACAAAAGTACACAATTGTAAATTTACACAACTATTCTCAACATCGATGATAATAAGAAGTGTTACTTGAGCAGCAAATTGGCATATTAGAAGATCATGTGACACTGAAGACTGAAGTAATGATGCTGAAAATTCAGCTTTGCGTCACAGGAATAAATTACATAGTAAAGTTTACAAATTCAGTTTATATTGTAATCTTTGGTACCGTAATCTTGCTTCATCATAAATGTGGCCCATAGATTTCTCTTCTCTACTTTTCAGTCATACATTCTCAGTTCCAGCTTCCAGCTTCTTCATTTTGGTCTCTTGGGAATCAGTACCTATCCATAAAGGTCTCCTGTGGCTGTCTTTTTTGAAGGGAGGGGGGATCCAAACGCAAGCAGAGAAATCTTGGCACGCATGGCTGGACTGCCACTGACCTCCCTGTGCCGGGGAACGCTTCACTGGGCTGACACAGCCTGTTCACCCTATGGGTCGGGGGGAGGTTTGCGGGAAGAGGGGGGTGTGGGTGGAGTTGTTCTGGGTGAGGATGGGAAGTACAGTGCCCTTCAACACTCTTACGTACCATATATACTTACTCCCATATATAAGCTATATTGTAACACTGGCAACAAAGTAAACTGCTATGTAAATTACACTAAGGTCTGATTATATACATATATATATATATATATATAGGTAAATTCATTAACTAACACAAACTGACAATGAACAATATATTTTTTCAAGCCTTTCTTAATCTTTGGTAATGTTAGTAAAAATATAATTGTTCACTGTTTTATCATGTTAGTTCACAATGCACTAACTTTGTAGTAAAATGTAAGAAATGTTGACTAATATTAATAAATACTATAGAAATATTGTACATGGTATGTTAGCTAATGTTAACAAATGAAACCTTATTTGGGTTGGTCAAAGGAAGTTGTTTGTGTATGTGATGAAAGTTGATTAGATATTGTCATGTGAATGTAACAAAAAACAAAAGTGTGCATGTCAAGTCTTTAGCGTTCCTTTCTTTGTGTTATCGAATGTGCCAATAGATTTAAGTAGGCACATTAAACCCCGCCACACCGACCCATATGCCCCCACCCTCAGCTTGTGCCAAGTCTGCCCAGTGTCCCGCCTCCACACTTACGCTCAGCGTGGTTGCGGTGCACACACAGAGAGAGAGAGAGACACACACACACACACACACACACACACACACACACACACACACACACACACACACACACACACACACACACACACACACAGAGAGGTTAGAGCAGACAGACGCGTGACTCATTAGGCATTCGTCCCCTGGGGACAGTGCTGGGGGAGCGCGCCACAGCTGCAGGAATGTCATGAGCTTCTACTGCTGTGTGTAAATGTGTGTGTGTGTTTGTGTGCATACTATAGCAGAAGGCCAGCGCACCTTTAAGGAAATACAGCGCCAAGAAAACGTCTCTCTGCTTTTCCATTTCATCCTCACTGTCTGAGCCAACAATAAAAAGATGTGAGGATGCCTTCAGAACTCAGAAGTAGACTGAAACACATTATACTACAGATTATACACCAGATAGATCTGGCCCTGCCTGCTTATTAGTCACTACAGCGTTCTGGTTTAAAATGCATGATATGGTAACGGCTAAGGCGTGAAACACCTGTTCACCATATAGCTCTTCACTGTAGAGACCAGCTTTTAAACTTAGTGTACTTCATAGGGACTGTCTTCTAGCAGATATGACATTAGTTAAGAAAATAATGTTTAATGTAAATTTGTTTCTTTTATACTTATATTATTTAGTAGCTCTCGAACCTTATTACATATTAGACTTTGAGCATGTAAAATTGGATGCAAACAAGTTAAGATGTCTCACTCTTGGCTTATGTTTTCGTAATATAATGTAATTTGTAAGCGTCTACTGAATTTGCCAATAATATCTGAATTCAGACAGGAGGTCAATCTGTGACGTTTACAAATCCAGTTTACTAGTCAACAAAATTTTGTACTGAACTTTTATATAGCGGAACACAAAATTTCTTGAGCTGGTGTTTCCTTTCTTCCATATTCAAATGGATATGAATAAAAGTCATTGGAGCTCCAAGTCTAGTGTGAGACTGCGGTTCTACTGTACATCCGTTCAAAAGTTTGGGGTCGGTAAGAGTTTGTGTTTTGAAAGAAATCTCTTATGCTCACCAAGGTTGCATATATTTGATCGAAAATGTAGTAAAAAAATAAAATAATGTAAAATATTATTACAATTTAAAATAACTGTTTGAAATATATTTTATTTTTTAATATATTATGATATTTTAAAAATACATTAATTTTCAGCAGCCGTTACGCCAATCTTGTGTCACGTGATCATTCAGAAGTCATTCTACTGGTAATATGCTCAACTTTCTTAATATGCTCAATGTTGAAAATAGTTTAGTTTAGTGCTGCTAAATATTTTTGGTTGAAACTGTTTTATACTTTTTTTCAGGGCTCTCTGATGAATAGAAAGCAAATGAATATAAATGTCTTTACTGTCATTTTTGATCAATTCAATGCATCCTTGCTGTATAAAATTATTAATATCATTCCAATGAAAAAAACAATCTTTGCATCCTCAGTGCATTGCGGATTTTTCAAAAATATTTATAGAAAAATAAAAATTCAAAATACCGCCATATCGGCAGCCGTATTGCAGAAAGCAGAGTCGTTTTATCGTGATGCGCGAGAGAAACAGAAACAGAGAAACTCAAACAAGGCACGTGATTGGTTCCCAGCGCAAGATCGACGAATGAGAGCACGAGTGGATGTATCCCGTGAGCTGATTGGCTGATCTTACTTTGTGGATTTTCACCTATCGCGCGCGGGGGGGGGGGTTCCGGTCTACATTAACCGCGATAAACGAGGGATCACTCTATAGCCATCATCTTCAATCAGAGGTCATAGAGTGTGTGTGTGCGCATGTGTGTTAAAGACAATCTTTGCTTGTTACAACCCAGCATAACTTTTTTGAAAAGTTTTAGTTTGGCTTGTTATGGCTTACTGCTTTGCTGTAATTCTGCTGTCTTCTTTCTCCCTCTTGTGAGGTCTTTTCCATGAGGACACAGTGAGAACTTCCATCACATGTTGGAAACATCTCAGCTCAAGAGTTTTATGGGACTTAAAACAGATACACCAACCGAGCTGATTACTCCCTTTGAGTTTACATGTATGGCTTTATATTTATTTGTATGTGTATTTTGTACAAATGTATATATAGCTTGTCTCATTGAAGGGCAGACATCGAGTGTGGGAGGGCTTATTCATAGAAATGCTGCTTAGAGGAAATTCATATTCAATATTTTTTCCATGCCTGAGTGACAGTGTGTGTGTGAGGGTGTGAATGTGTGTGTATGTTATGTAGGCGGGAATTGAAGCCCAGTTTTTTTTATGTTTTTGTTTTGAAGCACTCTCTCACTCCCTGTGCGGAAGTGTTACCGGAAATAGAGTGCAGCCGCCCCCGGTTCTGCGTCAGTTACGCCGAATAAAGCGAGGGGGCTGGACGGGGGCTTTCCGGGAGGACGTTGAGAAGGGTGGGGGTTGGAGAGGAGGAATGGGGGCAGGGAAGTGTGTTTGTGTTTGTGTGTGCGTAAGCGGAGGCCTGTCTCCGCTGAGGCCATGTGGGTAACAGCCGTCTCTCAACACTAACTTTATCAGATAAAGCATCACTAGTGCTGCCGCACTTCATATGCAGCTTCCAGTGGCTGTTAACAGCTTCAAAACACACTTGCCGCACGAATAGAATTTCACAAAAAAGCAGTGTTTGTTTGTGTGTTCTTGTGTTAATATCAGTTTATACAAGATTCGTCTCAGTTAAAATAACTTGTATGTTTAAATAAATCCATCACTTGATGTTGTGCTCAAACTAAATAGATCATATGTTCTGTTAAAATAGAAAACATATAGACAAAAATCTGCTTCCTCTGCAAAAAGAGAAAAAAAAGAAAAGACAGTCGCACTGGAAAAAAGTGTGTTCAGCTTGCCCATCCTCAGGGATGTTTTCATCTTTTTCGGCTTTTCCCCCCTCTTCTTTTTAATGTATGCCACTTGAGAGATTCCAGAGGGGCTGCACCTGTTTGCCTCTTGGCTAGTCTCTCCACCTCCTGCCCCGGCCTGCCACTCACGCCTCGGCCCCTGTGGGATGCTGTGCATATGTGTATGTGCGCATGCAAGCTTTGGGTGTGGAGGAAGGATAGCTGCAGGGCTCTGCAAAGTTTGACAGAGCCCAGGATGCAAGCATGCTCACACACACACACACACACACACACACACACACACACACACACACACCACACACACACACACACATACACACACATACACACACCACCACCACCCATTCACACAAAAATATATTTCAGTTGAAGTTTTTCAAAGCCGTTTTTTTTTTCTGGATCTCTGAACACTCCTGGCTGATTGGGGTAAGCTGTGCCATGCTATTAACTGAAATGAGAAGAAAGTGTCTATAAGATATAGCTAAATAAATATGATTTCTGATAAAAAGGGGGGTCCAGTGTCACAAATTGCTGTGTCATGTCAAGAAGTAAATTGTAATGATGCACAAGATTATGCATAAAATAATTTTCATAAACCAAACCAAAGGTTTATTATTTGCAATAGCTTAATGCTGAATTTTTAACATCTTCTAGTCATGTTCATAATAGTATTATCTGCAATTGGATACATAACTTACACACACTGTTAATTGAGAAACTAACACAGCTTACCTCAACACATCTGGCAAACTGACACCCTATAGCTTTAATTTTGGGAGACGTGGGGTATATAGGGTATAAATATAGAAATGGAATCTATATAGGCTTAGACGAGATCTGTTGCTGCTGCGTGAGTGAAAGCTACTGCCAAAACATGCACATAAATACAGTTAATAGAATGAGATCCTGCAAGGAAAGAAAGGAGAATTCCTTATCAGATCTAGGCATGTGGTGCTGGGGAAGGTGGAGAGCTAGGAAAAGTCTCATACCACACTGCACCGAGTTAATCCAGTTTGAGATGGAAATAAAATATGCTTTTTCATAAGTTTTATGTCAGTTTTTAACAATTTTCCCACATGGACCTCTCAAAAAGGTCACAAGCTGCATGATGGGCGTTGAATAAATATATGGTCACATGGCAAAGTGTATGTACTTTTACTTAGGTTATTGGGAGACATATTTACCCCACTCTTCCATATAGTTTTTGCAACCAGTTTTCCTTGTTTTTCCTCTTTCTTCTTCTTCAAATCCTCTCTCTCCATTTCTGTTCACTCATGGATAGAGATAGAGGCACAGAAATCTGCACTGACCCCTTCAGGTCACATTAAAGGTCGCCTAGCTTCACACACTAAACCCTGAGGGCCTCGCATCCCCTTCATCCTTCGCTGTCTTTAGATGTCTGATGCGGATAGAGGGAAAGGGAAGAGAAGGAATCACTATCACGTCCCATTCACTCACCCATCCTCCAACACTAGTCTCGCGGATCAATGTTCTCTTCCTCTGCATGAATCTTTCTGAGGTTTTTTTGTGCATTTTGAGCTTGTTGTGCATTTCCACCCATCATTCTTCATGATTCGTGACAACTTTAGATCTTGTCATTCTTTACAACTACAGAATATATGAAGGTATTAATGTCAGGAGTGGTGCTTAGATAAATTACTAATGAACCTAAAGGTCATAAATTAATTTATTCCAGATAAAAGTGTCAGCTAAATCAGGGGTTTTAAAACTTTTTGATGCCATGGATTCTGGATCCTTTAAATGTGTCGATCCCCATTATTGAGTTAGAATATTATGATTTAAGATTAAACATTTAGTAATTTGGTCCTATTTATTTATTTATAGTTTATTTATTTACTTTTGAACCCCTGTGCTAAATGCCGAAATAGAGTAGAGTATCTGCTTGGGAAAGTTATAAATTCACATTGCATTCAAGTCTATCAAAAACTCTAGCCTTTTCCTGAAACTGATTCATACTGCAAATGCAAAAAACATGATGAGTGCAACTGTAATACATTCAGAATGTGTTTTATCAGCCTAAAGAGAATTGAAAGTGTGACGGATCAGAAACAGAAATTAGCCATTTCTCTGTACCGCAGCTCAAGCCAGCAAAATCAGAGTAGGCTGTTCCCAGAGTCTCAGTCTGTCTGTCCCCTCTGTGCTCCTGCAGAACCGTGGGCGACTGGCAGAGAAACGCACCATCCCCTTGCCGCCAACACGCGTGCCCAAAAAGGAGTTGGCCTCCGTTTTCAGCAGTGACGACAGCGAGGGCAGTGAGCGGGCCAGTGGAGATCATGCAGACATCAAACAGGAAGAGCTGCATTACTCTATCATGAGAAAGAGGTGAGAATTTGTGTGTGTATTTGTGTGAGGGCATAGGTGGGCAAAAAGTAGAGTGCCAATCCCAGTGCCAGGGATTGATACATCAACCATGATCTCCCGGAAAGGGGTTAGGCATATCAGACATCAGTGTACCCTCTCATACACCCATTTACTCTTTTGGCAAACACTACAGACTCACACAGGACATGCCAAGTGTAAATATCCATGCTTGGGAGCCCACAGGATACATACACAGAAATAAACATTAGGTCGTCTCATGAACCATATGAAAAGTGATATTGTTGATGGGGTATTTGCAGTCATGTGGTAATTTCCTTGATGCCATAGTTCTTAGAATGGTTTGAGAGTTTTCACCTGATGCGTTTCTTGATGCGTGTTAAAGTTAAATTTCACACCTTTAATATTTCAGTATGTGCCTTAACCACATGCATAATTCTATTTTTGTCATAGCGCTTGCTAAAGAATGTGGGGAGTAAAGAGAGGACTTGGTCAGCAATGGCTCAAGGACACTAACTGAAACTATAAAATTTTAATAATTGTTATAATTGTATGAGAATAGTACAATCAACACAGCAGCTATAACAGTAACAACAGAGGAACAATATCATTGGAATCATTTTCAGAATGATTTTCTATAGCTGATGAATAAGCATTGACAGCCAATCTACTCGAGCAAGAGTAGGAGCATTTAAAGGGGCAGATGGCAAAACTGCCACGCGTGCTCATGCTCTTTGGTTTGGACCCTAATATAGTTATTGCTATAGTTATCTTTATACTGTAGTCAGTGTTCTTGGTTGATATGACCATGATATTTAAATTAGTTTGCCATGTACCATGACATTTTATAACATTTTATGTACTATTGTGGGACTATGGTAGTTCTATGAAAGTATCATGTAAATGTTGTAGTGATCATTAAGTACCATGGAATGTCAAAGTACCTGTACTTTTTTGCTTGTGATTATTATTATTATTATTTTTAATTCATAGATTTTTTTATTACACTAGGCATATTTATTGATACTTTTGAGTGTTACGTTTAAAACAATTTTTTTTGTATTGATGCCATTGCGATGGATTCGGGGTTTGGGGTCTGAAGTAAATATGCAATGTTGCCTTAAAATTTGGCCTAAATTAGCTTTTGGATGTCATAATTTCTGCTTTCCACAAAAAAATGAAATTCATCCAGTGATGTGCTACAAGTTCCACATCTCCGCCTTCAATCAGTGTGAGGGAATTCAGTGTTCATTAAATCTTCATGAGCTTTGTTTGGCCTCCCTCCTCTCTGGCACACAAGCCTGAAGAAGCTTAGGAGCCTGCGGTCAGTGCAGCAGTGAGCTAAGAGCAGTGGCTAAAGCGAACGGTTTTTCCGCCAGTGTTTTCACTCTGCCTAAATGCATTACAGGTGATAACTAGCCAGCAGATGTCAGCCCTGGCAGGTGAGTCTGGGGAACCACATTTTTGTCAGACCATCTCCGCTAGTACTAAAGAACTTGTTGAAAAGCCCGGCCTTGAGTTTCTGATCTATTATTAAGTTTCCTTTAATCACTAGAGCCTTTCAAAGCTAGCTGTTGCTTTGAGACTGCAGGCTTTCTGGCTTTCGAGGGTCTTTAGGTGATTTTTCACTCACGTTTTTGAATGGAAGTGTCAGCAGCAGTTTCGATGGTGTTTGCAGTGAGAGTTTGTGTTGGCGGTGTCTGCGCTATGCTGGATAGTTAAATCTCCAGGAAGCTTCAGTGCTTCTAATGAGAGGAGTAAGAGAAGAAAATATTCTCTTTTTCTCATTAGCCACTCGGCTCTTGCTAAAAATGTCTTGGTTAGCCCTAGCTCCTGTCAGGTTTTCTTAGAGCAACCGCCAATGCGTATAGTGATAATTTGACTTATTTAGTTGGCCGTAATAGTCGTGGTATTTTTTTGCTGCAGTAAATGGCGAATGAATTCCAATGGTTGAGTCAGTTGAGTGTAAGAGGCTTGGGTTTATGCCCACTGGTGTTAAGCGGTACATTTGGGTCATTACACAGCACTGTTAGGATATCATTCTCAAGGCAGCCTATACATATGTATGAGGACATGCCCTCTTCCAGCATAGGCAGGTCATAGCTGGATCAGTCCTTTTTGTTGAGCCCTACAAGTTAACACAGGATGCTAGCTAGCTGTCATATTCGTTAAAGACATCACTGGCCAAAAATGAGTGATGTGTGGGTGTTTATATTGTGCTGTGCATTGAAAACACCACATGTTCAAGCGTAACTTAATTTTTATTATGTTGTGGAGTAAAGAAGGGCTCTGAGTTCTTACCTTAGAGCGGATCAGCCCTGAATGCCCAGGTACAAATATAAGCCCTCATCTGCAAGACTTTCTTGGTCACTTCCTTCACTCAACCCCGAGCCGCTGGCTCCTAGCAGCCACTTACCCAGTGACATCGAGGACGGCACAGGAACCAGAACCGGACAGCTAAACTTATTACAGTGATCTCCCCCCAACACTTCAGACGCCCGTGTGTGAAGATGCTAATGAATTTAAAGAACACTTATGACTAATATCTAGGGCTTTTACCCTGTTAAAGGCGGCGGACTGCAAGGAGCCACGTCTCTCCTCTGTTCCGGGGCCGCTCACCTCACCCCTACTTTACTCAGATGAGGATCTGACCGAAAGAGATAATGGGATGTTCAATCTATGAAATTCAATTTCCATTGAGCTGGACTGGGTAAGTGAGTTGTGGAGGGGTCTTAACAAATTGGATTTAGTCAATGGATGGTGAAGGATGGGGAATTCTTTCTTGCGTTTGATCGTATTTACGCCTCATCATTTGCAGTTTATATTAGTGTTGTGGTAGAGGGTGCATAGCGTTTCTTCAGTCCGAGCTAAAGCGCTACCCACTATATATATAAACATGAGACAGCTTCTCTTTTACATTTTTGTAATTTAAAGAACTGTAGTATCAGCTCAACATTTTGAATGAAAATTAGCATTTAACTGAATTTCAGAATGTCTTTGTGTTTGTTTTTCTCTTTTGCTTTAACGACTGAAGCACTTTAGATGCATGCAATGCACAAGTTCGTCAATCCTGATGATTTTGTTCTCCGGCATGATTTGAAATGAGCTTCAAATCTTGAGTCAGATCTCACCATCTGTACAAAGTAGTTCACGTAATCAGTGCCACAACTTTACTTGGATTGGTTTACGTGGAATTAGGGAGGAATCTGAAATATCTAGTATTCAATTTATGCCTGTGTTTCTTTGTTTTAAAATCCTAAAACTTTCTGTTTATTTCCAGGTTTAAATAAGAGTTTTCCAGATTTTCTATGTGGACTCAGACTTTTGGACCCCACTGTACTTTAACATTCTGCCTAAAGGTATTTTAAACCAAAATGTTTGCAATTTCACAAGGCTGGCAAATATACCTTTCCGCAAGAGCGCGCATTCAGTTTACAAGGGATTTCCCACCACTGCCGTGAGAAAAGCTGGTACACTTTGACACCTTAAAGAATACTCCCTATATCTTTTAACCAGATTAATGTTAATGGCCAGCAGGTTTATGGGTGATTAGTCCTCCTGTATCCTGCAGGGATACAGACCTTTCGTTCTTTGAAAACAAGCAGAGCTTAGGGTGAAGCGTAGCACCTTCGCTTGGTCTTATATTCCTTTTGTCTTAGCAATTTCGCATGTCGAGGTTGAGGGTCTTCGGGTCATGATGAACTAGAATAACAGTAAGTCAAATCAGTTAATAAAGGCGACGCCATGTATCAGCTTTCATCCTAGCTGGAAACGATCACTTTCGCGATATGCTTTAGCAATAAAATTTGCAGGTATGAGATGTTTGTCATAGTATTAGTCTTCAAGGTCATGCCAATCATTTCCCGAAGCCTACCTGTGCACAGTCAGGTGTGTCAACACCAGAGCTTTGAGAAGTGCTGACTGCTTGTCTGGGTCATTACTGAGTAACCATCATGGATTATATAAGATAGTATACTTACTCAGAGGACAACCTGCTAAGAAAAGCCTCCAAAAAATTGTCCATCCTATATTATCCATTATAATGATGCTAATGTAATTATAAAGCCAATTTCATCTCTTGTGTAAACCTACCTAGCATATAACTGCTGATTTACTTAGATACACTCATGATTTTTGTTGATTTGTTTTATTTTTTATTTACAGCCTATGGAAAAAACTAAGTGCAGAAACATAAGTGGATTAGGTGAAGGAAGGGGGGGGAGGAGGCAGGTTGATTCCAGAATGGTGGACCCTCCCCTTGAGCACGAGGGACAGGGAAAGGAAATAAATCAGACAACTGTTGCACCTGTCTGGATAGAAATACTGTCTGTCTTCCCCCGGGTTTCTGCGGCCTCTTCAGAGAAGGGCCGGACCTGTCTGTGTTTAGCATTAGAAGCGTTTGTCCAGCAAGGCTTGCCGTCCTCTTCCCTGGTGGCTGTCTGGACCTGAATGTAAGCACTCGGCTAGCCAGAAGTGGAAATCAGCTGGTCCAAACCTCAGGACTGAAGCCAGCCCAAACCGCCGTCTTTAGTGCACTGTAACTGGCCAGGCTCTTAAAATGCTGGTATGTACAGTCAAGGGCATTTTCATCTGACGCTTAACCTGTTTTTTTTAATTATAGGCGATATATTTTAGTGTCTCGATACCAGTGTTTTAGTATTTTTGGAAATTTTATTTTGATGTACAGCAGACAGCAGCAAAATACTATACCCACATGTTATACGTTTACAAGGAATGGCTAGTAGCCTGGTTGTGAATAATTTTCCTTTTTTATGTTTTCGAACTCACATAGACATTCGTGTATGTGTTCATGCGTTTATTACTTTACGCGTTATGTATAATTTTTTTTTCAATTTTTTGGGTTGCTTGGCTTTAACATGGTCACACAGGTTTAGTAGAATCATTCATATTCAGTCATTTGTGTGGTCCACTGGAGGAAATGATGTGTGCTCAAAAGTTTACTTTAAATGATGTGACCATGTGCTCCATTCATTCATCTGTTTTGTTAAGGCATTTCGCTGTACAGTTCTGGAGCGTTGCACGACACACTGCTGGGAAGGGGACGTGATGCTGTCGGATTCCTGGAAAGAACCGTCTCTTAAGGCAATAATTAGTGGTTGGGTTCCAGTTCTGGAATTTTTAGAATGTCCAGGGCTCTTCCTCAAGGAACAGCTGTAGACTTAACGTTCTACAGTTTGCTATTTACAGGAAAACTAGTGTTGTTTGAAACCCTGTTGTTAGGAATGGACAACTGTATCCCGCTACATGTGGTACAGCTGTTTTGTTGATTTATAGCTGCAACTTCTAAATTCATTTGGCAAATCCAAATTTTTAGCACAAAAACAGTTATGTCTTAATAAATGTCTCTGTGAACTCGTTTACACAAATTTTAATTTTTGAAGCTATAAAAAAAACAACAACTTGCTATCATTAAAGTATCATTATTGAATAATTGAGAGATTTCACATATTCTTTTCCCTCAGACTTTGAATACTTTCGCTGTAAAAGATATTTTGTACTTTCATTTTGTGTCTTTGGCAGAGTTTGGTTGAACCAAGCTTTTGTTTGCAGTTCCTTTAATTCGGCAAAGGTTTTCTTTCAAACAGGTCATTGTAGGACATGAAAATAATAAAACTGCTTGGATTGTAAGACTGCTTGTAAATCGCTTTAAAGCAATGCGATACATTGACGTTCTTAGGAAATGAACACGCATCCCAACTCACTATTTTTTCGTGAGAGCAAGTGTAGTTAAAGCAGCAAAGATGTTTTAATCAGGTGTTCTTTTCCTGTTAGCATCTACTTTGATTGGTTTTGCTTCAGCCACATGAGTTAATCAATGTCATTAATGTCACATCTTCAGAGGATAGATAGCTGTCTTTAGAAAGACATTCTCGGAGCTCTAAGGCTTTTTCTGCTGTTCACGTTTCAAATTATCCAACGCAACGTTCAATGTGGCGAAAATGATGTTTCGTTCCACTTCCACTTTTCTGGGTTCCCTCATGCTTATCGACCTCCCATCTGCTTTTATAAGGGAGGAACAACAGGAAAGCTCAGGAGAACGCACTGCACTCTCATTTATTTATGTATCTGTTTCGATATTTATTTATTGCTCTCCTCGCTAGCTGAGGCTTGGCTGCTTGGTGTGAATGTGAGCAGAATAACAACTGAATTTTTATTGTTGAAAAAAAAAACAGAGAGAAGTATTGATCCACCCCCCCCCAAAAGTTTTGATTTTTCATGCTGTTCTAGCAATTTTTATTTATTTATTAATTTTGATTTTTAACCGTATGTAGACATGAAATGAGTTTTCAGAACAATTGTTTCGTAAAAGTACCCGAAATGTTCGGTTTTGTAGCGTTTGGCCTTTTTTTACAGTGCTAGTTTATAGTCTGTCACTTTCTGTAAAAAGGAGGGATCCTCTCCACATGCCTTGCCACTTTCTGCTTGGCACCGCTTTGTGTGTGTGTGTGTGTCAGGCTGAGACTATCAGTGCTGTGTTCAGTAATGGTGTAAGTCCTGGCGTCAGGATGCCCAGTCTGCCAATTCTCTGTGTGACCTCTATATCTGGCGCCAGCTCTCGTCTCTCGTGTCACTGCAGGGGCACTTGTGCTGGCACTATTTCCCTCCCTGACGCTCCTGCTGTCTTGAGGAACACCAGGTCTGTCCAATGGCCTTCTGCGCTGCCTTAAACTCAAGTCAGTTCTTGAATTCATCAGATGCCTTTCATCCACATGTTGCCCCTGTCATATTTCAATACCCAGCCATTTGTGAACAAACAAGCGTTTTCTTAGAAGAACAGTTCACTCAAAAATGAAAAATGGGTCATAATTAACTCACCGTCACCGTATGACTTCCTTGAAACAATTTTAATGAATTATTTTTACTTTTCAATTGCATTTACAATAAATGCAGATTAGAGCTTTCAAGCTTCAAGAAAAAATATGTAGTACACTTGATGCATCTAAACATGCACTAAACATCCTTAGTCTCTATGACCGATTAGTGAACAAATCATAATTTGGAGATGCATCTGTTCAATTAATCTGTTCAGTTCACTAAATAAATGTTAATGATTCATTCACTGATCCTGTTCATGAGTGATTCGGTTGGAGCGAGTCTTGAGCAGAGCTCACTGGAGGGGAAGATTATAAGTGCACAATTTCCGTTTTTGGGTGAACTGTTCCTTTAAACCCCTTTGCACAGCTACCTATAGCAGGAATTTATCCTTTTAGCAGCATTTGAATCTCAGTTCAGAGTTAAGCAAAGCTTTGTGCAGGTGTGTAGCTGGTTTTCTCCACATTCAACCGCAAACCCTACTCCTAGGCCTTGTGCTTCTATATCAGACGCACGTCAAGAACAGATGGAAGTGCTTTCAGCTCTGCATGAGAGTGCTGTGGTGAGGAAATGTGTCTGCTACCAGCAACAACCCAGTTGATGCAAAAACCCATATCTCTCTGGCATCGGAAAGATGTTTTGCTGTTCGTTGCGGTGTCATGGATTTTCATTTTGTTGTAAGCACTGACTCTGAAGCTGCACTGAGTGCCTCTGATTCATTTTTTGGCACCTTCCAAATATGGTATTTTACTCAAAAACCCTCTGCCATAACATTTGCTTTCCTCATGCACCAGCCATAGGGGGCGAGCAATGTTTCTTTTCACCACCAATGTTTTCACCAACCTTTATGGTAATGGTACATTTTTCTTGGTATATTAAATTAATTAAATAAATGTTATACATTTCATAAACATACAATAGTAATGCATGTTATTTTGAGAATTTTATGAATTTAATTTTTTTTACTTTTACAGAGTAAAAGTAATGCATATTTAAAATATGATTAGAAGAGCCAAGCTCACTGTACATTAGTGGAATTATATTAAATTAAGTCACAATATTGCTTGGAAACCATGAACAACTTTGTGCGACTCTTATGTTAAAACATATTTAAGCTATCACAGAAATATTGCAGTGTAACAATACAGCACATTTTATACTCGTTGACACATTTCTTCGGTTAGAATGTATATGTCATTATACTGACCAGCCGACCTTTAAAAAAAAAAGTTTTTACATGAGATAGCTACTAAATAAGTCACAACTTTCAGATTTCTCAACATCTTGTTGCAGAAATATAGTTTGCTTGTATTTGCCAAGTGTTTAGTAGATCATTTTATGGGAAAATTGTCCATGAACTTGGTAGAGTCATCAGGTCCCAATTTGTTGCATTTTTGTCTTGCCCAGTGCATGTCCTCTCACAGTGGGTCATATCTGGGGCAAAGTGTCTGTGCAGTTGACGGGGAAGTGTAAGAGGTAATGACCAGTTTAGGTGGAGATTATGCTGATCGTCTTCACTGCGCGATAAGCCGCAGCTCATGTCCTAAGCGGAGTTGTCAGGTCCGCCCTGTGCTCCCCTGTGTGGGATTGCTGACTCAGGCGGCCGGGTCTTAGCTCCAGTCCTGACGCAGATTATGACCTTGGCCGCCAGTCGTGGGAGGCCTCATTAGCGACGCACACCGGGACAGCCCAGAAAAAGTGTGCTAATTAACCTGCTAACAATGTCCTTGCTTAGTGAGCTCACTGCAGAGCCTCCGTCCGAGGATAATTGCCTTCCTTAGCTGCCAGAGCGGGAGCTGGAAGATGGAGCTGTTGTTTGGACCGATGCCCTGTTAAGGGGATGGATGGGGGAACTTGGATGACCTATAGAGAACGGGAGAGTTGTTTCCTAGATAAAGGTTAAATGGATCTTTGCGCTACACAGAGTAGCATGCTTTTAATATTTTATAGTGCTGCCAAATTAGAATAGATAAGCATTCATTTTTGAATAATATTTAGTTATGGTGTAACTTATATAGATGTAGAATATTGTGTGGAATCACAATTTGTTTCTTTTATTAAATGATTTCAGTCTCATTTATATCTTTATTTATCTGGGAGTTTGTCAGCCATGATTTTTTCGATCATAGTTTTTTTTTTTAATTCCTATAAATGTATCGAGTGATTGTGCTTTTGCTGCATTGCGTCTATTAATTCTCTATATTAGTAAAAATGGTTTATATTTATGCATCATTTTATGGTGTGTGTATATATATATATATATATATATTATACATTATATACATCATAAATTATACATAAATATAAACCATGTAGTATTTCAAAGAAAATATCTTGGAAGGACTTTGTGAACTAATCGCAGAAGCTGCTCTTTGGTTGGGTTACAAACATATATTTTTTAGAAGATCCAAGGCACGTCTTCTGGTCCAAGAAAATTAGAAATCCTTTATTCACATCATGACTCACACTAGAAACATTAAAAATGACACAAAACAAACCTGCACACTGATGCATTATGGCCAAAAAGAGTAGTTCATAGTATCTGTAGTATTAATAGTATTTGAATAGTATTTAATTGAGATATTTTGTATTTTTTTGTATTTTTAAATGACAGTACTTATATATTAGTGAAGGTTGATATGTATGCATATATATTTTGTTCCATTTTTTAAAATATAGATATTGTACACACACACACACACACACACACACACACACACACACACACACACACACACACACACACACACACACACACACACACACACACACACACACACATATATATATATACACTGTAATTAAATAAAAAAAAATTTTTTTTTATTAAATAGTATTAATATAAATAATATTTTAAATTATGGTATTTTAATTATGTATATATTTATTATTTCAGTTATTTATATTTATTACGTTTAAGATTTTTATGTATGCATTATTTGCAATGATTAATAATTACTTTTTTTAAATACATTTTTATAATTTGTATTTAGCAAAGCTTATTTAACTCAGAATATTACAATATTGCCAGAACTCTAGATAGTGTCCTAGTTTGTCCAACATTACATTGCTCAGTGAATGCTGTCTTTATGTACAAGTATCGGTCATCTGTGTTGTACAGTTGACCAATGGCATTTCTGTCAGCCTTTTGGATTCTCGGAATGACAAGTGAATTGTAGCCCAGTTCGGTCATGGAGAATAAATTCCTGTACGTGCTGTGTTGTTTGTAGCTGAACTGAAAAGCGTGGCAGGCTGACATTACTGAAGCCCAGTCTGTAATCTACGGACTGTAAAACTAGCAGTTGGACTGCCACACACAGCAGGGCTATGCTCAAGCATTTGGACTGCCCTGTGACAGCCCGTAAAAACGTCCCTCAGAACTCTGTTGACATTAGTGCGCCGCACAGACTGCCAGGCACTGTGAGATATGCATCTGATATTTGCTAAATGCTAATCGGGTATTTGAAATCATTATGCGTTATAATGCGATCACAGATGTAATCAGATTGCGTTAAAATACCTCAATGACACACTTCTTCTATCACTGTCTATAGAGACGACATGGCCCAAGTAGGACTAACAAGGGTTAATGAAGGATGAGAGGGGGAAGGAGGGTGGAAGGGAGGTAGAGAGAACGGCCTTGTCCAATCCTAATCTGTAAACCCTTCAGTTGGCCTTGAAGAGACGACCCGAGAGAGGAAGACAAGTGTGCCGCAGCGTGGATGCCGTTACTGGCCTGGGATTGGTTATCAGTCTGCCAAGAGCTCTGTACTTTAACCCTCTTTTTCATGTTTAATGTGTGTATATGATTTATGTATAGAAACTTTATTATAAAAGATCACAAAATGTAGTATTATAAAAAATAAGTATATTTAAAGGGTGAATGTGACTGTCTAAACAATTATAAAAGATAATAAAGTACAATTTTAAAATATAATAAAATTAAAAATATATATATTTTTCGAATTCA
Source organism: Rhodeus uyekii (assembly GCA_037043235.1). NCBI lineage: Eukaryota > Metazoa > Chordata > Actinopteri > Cypriniformes > Acheilognathidae > Rhodeus > Rhodeus uyekii. The sequence goes on from JAWRVZ010000034.1 coordinate 3,602,021, forward strand.
CCTTATATTTTCCATTCAAATTGTTTTAACATGTTCCTCTTACCTAATTAAAACCCATTTAACAGATATTGTTAAATATTAGTAAGATATTATCATTGAATATTTGTGGGGTCAATTTTACTCTAGCAAAATTATTCCACATGGTATAACCTTATATTTGTATAACTATATGTTTTTCATAGGGAAAGTTTATTCAGTTTTGGCTTTGGGTTTTGGGGTCTCTCAGGCTAAGTATTCATCTGTTTCTTGACCTGTCCAAATCAGCTGACAATATCAGTTCTCTGGTTGAAGTCATAAAATACAAGGCTGTAAACAAAAGGTGATTTTTGATACCAGGGCATAAATACTTTCTTAAATATCACCGGAATTACATACAGAATTTGATATCCATTCTAATTTCTAAATCCACATGCACATGTTGCATGCTAAACCAGCCCCTTTTTATTCGGCACTTATCGAGTTCCTTTATGAAATGGCAGATCTCTAGAGATTATATTCATCCCCCGTGCCTCCAGAGACCCAAACGATTTCAGCAGAGCGATCATAAAAACCATAATCACCTCGTTTTAAGCTCATAAACTGCTTATGAGTTGAATGTGTTGATTAGAACATCTTAAGGTTGAAGATGAGTCTGGATGAAACTCAAAATTGCTTAACACAGGAATCTGTCAGCGCTCATTATACGCTTAAAATCCAAAAGACAATGAATGCAGAAGCGAAGCAAAAGTGCCAAAGGCAGAGAGCGTTTCAGCTTCAAGGGACCAGACCGGAGTGCAGCAGGTCGGCCGTGTTTGATTCAGTCGAGGTTGTTTTTGTTGGAATTACATTTGGTTTACTTTATGGTGTTGCAAAATTCTTCTTGTGTTCAATTGGTAAGTTTGATCATTTCGGTTCAAGTGGACAGAACTGGTAAAAGTTTTTTTAAGACAAAAAAAACAACTAATATGCTAAAATGTGTGAGTGTGCTGTTTCTTTGCATTGATATTTACCCTCCCTCTCACTCCTTCCTCCTCTTTCCTTTTACAGTCGTGACAGTGATCTCTCAACGATCATCTCCAACCTGCACCACACCCGACAGCACGGCATGCCCGAGGGCCAGCCCTGCTCCAACCTCGGCCTCGCCTCCGCACACTCAGGTAGGACACACCTAGAGACAGCACACCTGAGACACATTTACACATAATCGGAGATTAATGTTCTGGTATAATATTTTCCATGTGTTTATGGCCCTTTTGAAGTGAAGACATACTTATGGAGCAAAAGCAGACCAATGGACAAAAATAGGAAGTGTTCAGAATAAAAGCAGTTAAAAATGCTTCTATGATTAAGATACACACTTGTCAAATTTGTGAAATGTGTAGCATCTGACCTTGGATTATGGCTATAATTGTTTCTATGGCTTTCTCTGTCTACATTATTCTGTTTTATTGCTGTCATGCTCTGTTTTTTACAGGGTTTATCCTTTGATTGATGTAGAACAATTACACTGACTGCGTGTTAGTATTTTAATTCGGTTTAATTTGCATGATTGAGGGCTGTAAGCTCATTACTCGCTCCATTGTGGCCATCTTCATTCCATTACTTAATGCTCTTGTCTTTGGCTCTCTTAGCACACAACTTAAACCACCGTTAAAACTACTCTCAGTAAATAGCTTTATTTGTCGTTAATCTTGGACCAAACAGAAGGACTACGGGACATACTGTGTGTTAATCTCATTGGTCATCTGAACGACATGGTCACAAGGGTCAAGTCAATTTGATAAATGTGGCTTTACAGTTATATTATTATATTATTTATTCTAATATTATAGATTTACATTACATTTTAATATTTAAAAAAGTTTATTTATTTATTTGTATTTATTTAAAAAACAATACATTTTCTAAATTTGATTTAATCATTATAGTATAACATTATAACACGTAGCTACATTGTCAAATAAATAACTACATTGTCATATTTATATTTGCAATATTTCTTAAATTTATTTAATTATGTATTAATACATTATGTATATATTTAATAGTAATATATTTATTATTATTTATTGAATTAAATATTTAAATAATTCTTATTTAATAACTTATTTCACTTTTTCTATTACCAAGTAGATTTCAGCATCAGATTTCAACTAGATGTTTTCTAATTTTAGACATTTTATAATTTGCTCAAAATTTGAAGCAAAAAAAAATGCATTTATAGAAATTATTATTGAAATGAATTTTAGTTCTTTAGGTTGTAGAAAATACTGCATGGTTAAGTCTATGGATACTATGGAGGATCCTGTTATTGGTTTGTGGACAAATGGCCATATGTGAATATATGTGACTAAATCCGTTTACGGTGACATTGGCCCAGCATGAAACAGCCCCAGTGGATCAAATCACCTTTACTGGACTGGAGGTTTATACTAGTCTAGAGATCTAAATGCTGGGTTAAAAACAAAACTAGCATTAACTCCCATAATTTAAATGGTAGATGCTCAATTAATCTTAATCTTAATTGAAGAGGACACAAAGGAATAAGAGCGGAAGCCACCTGCAGCGTGGCTGATGACCAAAATCTGTCAGTTTGAGCATTTAAAAGAGGTTTAACGGGTGCTGTAAGCAGCTAGACTCATGTCTGTAAACAAGTCCAATCCGATCACCCAGCGCATCTAATTCTGTCTGCCAGTGAAATTAGAGAGCCTCCGTCCCTGGGCCAAGTTAAGGTGGAATGAATAGAACAGACCCATTTGGATTTGCATTTTTTTTTCTTTTTGCATAATCAGAATGATGCGCATTTATTACATTTTGCATTTTACGACATGAGGTTGCAACAAGTAGAGAATGTTCGATGTACCAATACGTTAAAGGTTGACCTTATATAAACTTAAATCAAGGCAGACGTAAGTGTTCATTTTTCCATGTTCAGCTGTAAGACTGCAACAGCTTTTTTTTCTCAGTCACACAGTCTCTTTTACTTCCTTTCAAATCTGACTTCTTCTGTGGGTCTGTGGTTGAGCGAGAGAGAGAGAAGAAAAGGTTGGAAAAGTGCACAACAAATGAATGAGCAGAGCGTCGTATGGTATCAAGGGAGGGTGGACTGCAGTGTGGAGTCGCGAGACAGGCGGAGGAAGAGGAAGCTGACTGCCGCGCTGGGGTTGCTTTGCACCGGAGAGGCCCGTTAATTAAATCTGAGGGACAGACATGAGAGCTGACCCAGGCGTCAGCCGCAGCCAGTCAGCGACGGAGGAGAGGCGGCTCCCGCTCCCCCTCCCTCCACTCCCCACCCCCTCCGTCCGGCCGGCCGGCCTGCTGGCCCCAGCGAGGGATGGGGGGAGGGCAGGGCGCCGGCAGCTCGTCTGGCTCTCTGTGTAGACTCCTAAACGTGGCTTTGCGGTCAGACCAGAGACTCTTAATAGGCGTATAAGGTGTTTTTGCTTTTTTCCCCCTCCCTCTCTGCCGCTCTCATGCTTTCCTAAAGGCAGACAAGAGCGCCTGCGGGAGTCTGTTGTATATCTGGACCAGTGAATAGATGTAGATTCCCTGAATTTTATGTTATAATCTTAATCTTCTCTCTGAAGACGCAGCATTTGCATGTTTACTGCAATTGAAGTGTCCAGTCAATGATGTTTATGTTTTTTCCTCCCACTAATCTACTTGTCCTGTGCTTGACCATTATACCTAAGGGTGGGTCTTAACCGAATACACTTTAAATCGCTTTAGATAAAACAAATCCATAAAAATAGACACGTATATACAAATATAAAATAAAATTTCTACAATAGTATGCTGATTTGGTGTTTAAAAAACATTTATTATCTCAGTGTTGAAAACAATCAGTATTGTTTTTGGTGCTTAATATTTTTTTTGAAACCATGATTAACTACCTTTCAAAAGTTTTGGGGCAAGTTGTTTTATTTTTATTTTTTTATTCATCAAGGATCTATTAAATCGATCAAAAGGGACAGTAAAGACATTTTTAATATAACACAACATTTCTATTTTAAATAAATGCTGTTCTTTTTACTTTTCTATTCAGTTGTCAATACTGGTAATAATAATAAGTGTTTCTTGAGCACTAAGGCCACGTCCACACGATGCCGTCGCGTTCCTTATCCGATCTTTTTTTTCCTCGTTCAAAAAAAAATATCAGCGTCCACACGATACCACTGAAACTGAATCACTGGAGACTGAATCCGGCGTAGTTTATATGCCAGACCAGTATGGGGCGCTGTAATTCTGCCACTGATAATACACTATACACAGAGAGGAAGACTTTGAGCATGCGCATTGTTGTTGCTGTTCATTGTTGCCAGATTGCTATTTACCTTTTTGTCACGTCCGACCGGAAAAAAATGCATTGGGCTGGTTGATAAAATTTGGGATGGTTTTTGATGCATAAAATCGCTCAAAATGTTTCATTATTTATAAGAGTACGCACTTTGGGCTGGTATTGTTTTTAAATGGGAGGGTTTTAAGCTGTAGCTGCGCTGGAATCTTCAGTCCAATCTGGCAACACTGTTGCTGTTACTGTGACGCAGCCGACACGTGATGTGATGACATCATCGGTAAACAAAAAATATACGGATTGGCCGTCCACACGAGTCCGCAAGGGTGTCGGATTCAGATCTATCCACTTTAGGACCCGGTATAAAAAGTGAGCGGATTCAGTCTCCCAAATCGCCGGATGCGTGTGGATGGAACGCCAATCCGATAAGAAATGTATGCGGATGCAGTGATCTGCGTCTCCGTGTGGACGGGGCCTAAATCAGTGTTTTAGAATGATTTCTGAAGGATCATGTGACACTGAAGACTTTGACGTCACAGGACTAAATTACATTTTAAAATACATTAAAATATAAAACTGTTATTTTAAATTGTAATAATATTTCACAATAGTATGTGTGTGTGTGCATAAATATATTTATTTTAAATAAAATATGAAATAAAACATTATATGAAAAATATTATATAAATATAATATAAAAACATTTATTTTATTAAATAAAATATATGTTTAGTTTGAACATTATGACACCTTGATATATATATATATATATATATATATATATATATATTCCAAACAGTAAAACTAATTTTATGAAGCTGAAAGTTCCAGCTGAAAATTTTGATTGGATGAGCTATATTAGAAGCCGTGGTAATGTGCTGAATCAATTTAACATCAGTTGCGAAAAGTCACATGTTGCTCAACAACTGCAAACAAGTGAACTCTATTTCTAGAGACTACTGATTAACAAACCCTTAATAGTTTTGTTTTTCATCAAGACTTGCTTCAACTCTGAATTTGTCATCACTCTCTTGTTGTAAAACAGTCTGGCCTAGTAGATGCTACTATCATATAGTGTAGCCATAATTATACTTGTATTTTTTTTTTGTTTTTAACCTTTTCTATCTATGTTTTTTTTCCAACTTTTGTCTCCCCTACTTTATTTTTCACTCAATTTCGGCATTTTTTGCATATTGTTTTCTCATTTTCTTTTTCTTTAGTTTTTGATCTCTCTTTTTTATCTGCTTGTTTCCTTCCCTCATTTTCTGTCTCTCTCTCTCTTTCTGTCTGTCTCTCCCCTAAGGCTCTCAGTGGGGGAGCAGCAGGGGAGGGGGGCATTTCTGAATCCTCTGGGCTGGCGGAAGCGCCGTGCTGCCCCAACCCCCCCATAGCCAATCAATGCCATCCTTTCAGTTCTGGCCGAGCCCCGCAAACAGGGGGATCAATAAGTTATTAGCACCATTCTGTCAGCTGTAATGTGGAGATTGATTGGAGGTTGGGGCTCCGCCGCGCCGCCCGCCACTTCCCCTGCCTGATAAAGATGACAGATTAAGGGAATAAGAAAAGGGAATTAAGGATTGTGGCCTGTCCAACTTGTCAGTAGCTGGAGAGAGACGGAAAGAGCAAAGGGAGAAGGAGGAGACAACCAAGAGAAAACCTCTCATTTAGACATTTTGCTATTTCTACATCCATCTAGCCTTCTCTTTTCTCCTCTCCTCCCTTTATTAAAGTTCTACCCTTGTTTTGGCCCAGCTCTGGGCTGGAGTTTAAAGGAATTAGCAGCAGTGCTGGCGACAGGAGCCGTTCCGTGAGTTGGGTAACATGGCTGAGGCACGAGGCAGCTCCGAGCCTCACTGTTTGGTGTTAAATGTGAGCATCACAGCTTTAAGAGGCAACATTTAATTGGTATTAAAGGCTTTCCGCCTTAAAATCTCTGACCCTGAGGCAGACAGGCGCTGCTGAAACCCTGCCTCTCCCTTGAGCGGGCTGAGAGACAGAGAGAGCGCAGTATTCTTGCTGCTGCTGTGGATTTTTGAAGCTCTTTGAAGCTGTTTTTTTTTTTTTTTGAATGAGCACTACATTTCAGGGTAGAGAAGTATATAAAGTGTGAATAACATATTTATTAACATATACTAAGAAAAGTTTGTATTAAAAAGACTAAGCTTAATTTGAAAAATAGTGTACTAGCATACTATTATTATTTATTTTTTATGAGTAGTATGTTAATATGCTATTCTAAAATCAGCTTAAAGATATGTCTGGAAAATCAACAGAAAATACTGTGAGATTAAACTCTCACAATTGTATCCAAACTGTATTCCAAACATGTCTTACTCCTTCATAAACTGCCAAAAAATAAAGAACGTGAGTAAAATATGACAAAAAATAATGATACAACAAATGGGCAGGAGTGAGGTGGGTGAACAGTTAACATGGAGGTTTTTAAGGAAAAAAGAAACTGTGAGTGAGTCAGTGTCGCTGCCTGCCTCCAGTTCCTCCTTGCAGAATAACAGCTTCCTCCTCACAGTCCCAAACTCTTTTCTTTTGTTGAGTGCTTTGCTTCAGCTAGAGACCAAAGTGCTAAGAGCAGACAGGGAGTGAGGTCCAGAGCCAGGTTTCCTCTCCGCCTGCAACGACACTGCCTTGCTCAAAAACTTTCCCCCCTCTCACTTATGAAAGCAGTCTGTCCTGCACTGTCAAAGATTTTAAAGGTTTTAAAGGTTGTCTAATCACTTGGGGACTGACTGACAGTTCAGGACCGTTGATTTCGATGGAGATGGAGTTTGAGATGGAGAAGAACTGGACTCAGCCCAGGGCTTTGGGAGGTTTGGCAGGCAGGAGGTTGCCTGATAAGATGCGATGGAGCTTGGAGAACAGGCTGAGGTGGAGATAGCAGCACTAGGGTGGCTGAGCCCTGTGGGAAAGGCACAGCTAAGAGATTAGGGTCAAACAGAGACATGTAGGGAGGAAGAGAGAGCAGATCAACATAGCTGGTACAGAAACTAGAGGGTTTGTAGAAGTGTTTCCCAACCATTTTTGTCTTGGGTACCTTCACAGCCTGATTTGTAAGTAGTCCTTAATCCACACCAAACCAGAATGGTGCTTCTTTAAAATCATATCATATCATTGAACACCTTTTAAACTAAAGCCTTACCTGCTTATCGGACGTTTTTGCACATTGCTTGCAGGCTTTCGAGCTCTTTTCGCTCAAAGTGACAGGAGCAGCCGGATCCTATAGTTTTACACTTATGCAGTGATTGTATCAGTTCTACGTGAAGATAGAGAGCGGAAAATAATTGAATGCGCCAAGGGAGATTTTTCACCTCAAAGGCCGACGAAGGGAGAAGTGGAGTGAGAGACAGACGGAGGGAGTGTTGTTGTTGTCTTTGGGCGGAGGTTAGGAGAGGATATGGGGGCCCATTAGAGAGGCCCCTTTTTCTCTTTGGAGTGGGATAGACAGCCCCCCCCCCCCCCCCCGATGAGAAGACATCAAACAGCGTCATTAGTAAAGCTCGCTCCCACAAAGAATCCCAGACCGTGCTCTGCCACTCCAAAAGCCCTTTCAAGCGCAGGCTTGCTTTTCTCTCTTGCTGTGTGTCTCTCTCCAACACTCTTATCTGAGACAGGGATGAACAGTACACTTGGTGTCAAGAGGCAGGGGTGTGAGAGAGGAGTTTGTACTTTTGTGTTGGACATATATAGAGGTGCAGCCTCTCTCGGTTTTGTTGCCATGCAAGAATCTCACCCCTTTACTCTTCTTTGATGTGTGTAGTGCTTTATTCGTGGTTTTCATGTAAGGGTCATCTGTAATTAGGGGTTCCTTTAAAGACCCTGTGAAATGTAAAGGGGAGTTTTTTGGCTTTTTAGTTCATATCTGTTAGCTGTGAGGCTAATGCTACTGGACTCCTTAACTTTAAAGATTGCATTTAAAATTTACAGACTTTCTCCTCCAGGAAAATGGATTGAAGGTCTTGATGACTTCATCCTGCACTGCACAGATTTTTATCCAATCAAAGAATAGAATGAGAATGTTCTACCCCTAATAGAGTGCAACAGTGTCTACCCTTTTAAGCCAAATCAAAACCTAATCAAATCAATCTGAATCACAACATGACAAACTTTGATTATAGTTTACATTTATTGCAATATATATAGAACCATTTTGTTTATTCATGAAAATAAACCACAGTGGGTATTTCGAGCAGCTGTTAATGTAACATTTATAGAATAAAAATGAACTTTAATGAAGCAATATCGGAACACTTTTAAAAAGGAATATTTTAATCCAGATTTTGACTCTTATGCCTTGTCCTTTCCTGATTATCATTACCTCTGTACCTCTTTCATATTGATGGCACAATTCATTTAGATTTGAATTTGTTCATTTAAATTTCACCTTTTAAGCTTTCTATAGATATAATTCACTGAGGCCATGTACACACTAAGTTTCACTTCATATTCATATAAAATAATCACAAAATGCAATAGCACAATGTGCTGTCAACAAATTGTTCAATATTCCTCACATGGCTTGAGTCAGCATGAGCATGGAAATTCACCTTCATCCTAAAACAGTTGACCTGTAATCAAACCTCTCCTGTAGGCCTATTCTCAGGATTTTTTGTGAGGGTCCTGTAAAATACGTTGACATACTGCAAGTGAGTCATTGTCACTTTTCTTTAATTTGGCTAGCTGTAGTTTTCATGTTGAAATTGACCATTATGTGACTGTTGTGCTTTGTGACATTTTGAAAAGCCGTGCATGGATTAAGCCTTAAGGCCAATGGAACCAGGATTGTAACTTAAATGCGCGATGTCATCTCTCATCACATGAGCGAGAGCACTGACTGTGAAAGTCCATTTCTGATTTTATTGTTGTTTAAATGTGTGTCTTTTCAATTAGTTACTTTTAGTTTAAAAAAATATATATTTTAGAATTTTTTTTCTCCCCCACTGAGGATAAAAATAGTTTTTTGTTATAGGCAGGAAAATTTAGACCAAAGGAAGGACTGAAACTCCCACCCCATCCCCCCAGCAAATCGTACCCTGTACATATATATGCGTATATGATATATATTTCTATGACATAAAGGGAGATTCTTCATCTCAAAGGCTGACAAATAGCAATCAGTTTGAGAGTTTAGGGAGACTCTTTTTCATTTGCAGTGCGTCAGAGGGGTGGGAAATGCTGTAGAAATGTTTTCAATTTGCATGATTCCGTTCTCTGATTGGTGGAGTGTACCGGTAGTTTTTCATCAGGAATTCTGCTGCTAGACATGATTATTTAAAAATTGAATAATTCAAATAATGCAGACTGATGGCTTCATCAAAGGTATACCATCGGTTATCAACCACAGTAGCTCACAGTAGCTCAGGTCTGTCTGTAAAGGTTTATAGTTGTTAAAAATCTATTTACCAGTGGATAAAATTGATAGGATGTTACACATTTTACCCAACTGTTGCACATTATACCTGCAATTATTAAAAAAGCTATTTATGTCAATATGTTGCATTTGTTGCTATATGTTTCAAAAGGAAATGTATAAGGGAAAACTGAGGTTGTTGAACAATATTGTAAGGTCTTTAAAGCCACAGGCACAGGCAATCATAAATGTTTTAAATGATTTCTTTGATATCTATAGACAATTAAACAATAAATACAATAATAGTTAAAATACAAGCAATGTACAATCCATTTTGTCTCAATTTATTGCACGATCCTATCAGATACAGAATCAGACAGCAACTAAAGACAAAAGGAAGAGCATAACTCTGTGGCTTTGACTTTTTTACTTCATGTGGCGCATGAGGGCAGAGTGAGAGAGTTAGAGAGGGAGAGGAGAGTGCAATGACAAACGGTCTCTTCCTTCCTGCATGCATGCACCACCATGCTCTCAGCAGCACCCCTCCCAGCATGATTAGCAGGATATTGATTTGAGATGTGTTTGGGGGGAGGAGGGTGCTGTAATCGTACACTAGACACCAGCGGCTCACTAGAGCGCTGCATTAGGCTAGTGCAGACAGCCTCCACTTTTCGAGAGGGAGAGAGAGAGAGAGAGAGAGAGCAAAGGGGGAGGGAGAGAAAGAGTGATAGAAAGGAAGGAAGAGATTAGCAAAAGGTGTGAGCTCTATATTCATAGAGAAAACAGAGAGTGACAGTGAGTGAAAAAAGCAAAAAGGCAAAATAGCGCAACAACAGGAGTTTCATTTTTTTTCTCTCGCTCGCCTTGTCATTTCTTTCTCATTTTAATCCGTATTAGGCCGGTGTGAAGACCAAGAGCGTTTGTATGTACAGATAGAGAGATAGTCAAGACAAGAAACAACGGTAGAGAGCGAGGGTGAGTGCAAAAGAGAGGGAGCGCGTTTGTTCGAGATAGGAGAAAGCGAGAGAGAGAGAGCGTGCAAAAGAATCTCTTGTTTGGCTGAGTAAGAACCAGATCTGTCATTCACGGTGGCGCAGGGCCCTATCATCTCTTCGTATCTTTAGTCGCTCTTACAGCTCCATCATGTATGCAGGTACAGAGCCAGGCGACAAGCTGCATGCTGAGGGGTTTAGGGGCCGTCTGACCGCATCTGAATCCCCCTAACCTCTTTCTCTATCTTTTTTTCTCCCACAGATGACATTCTAGGCAAGAGGAGAGCCTACTCCCCGAACAGCAGCAGCGAGTGCCCATCTGACAGCAAGAAGTCCCGCAGCGTGTCACCTAAAGGTAGGGGCCCCTCTCGTGCATGTGTGTGCATGTGTGTATGTGTGCTGGAGATGAATGCGCTACAATCAGAGCTGTTTAACCTTAGTGCGTAAGATGGAGTAGGTGGGAATAGATGGGGCGAGATTGAACATGAGTGGAGAGAAGGGGTGGACAGATAGTAAGAGGAGGGAGGAGAGAACAATGCTCAGTGGAAGACAGACATCTCCTCCCCCCTCCTGTTAAGTTTTGCGCACACTCTGTATGGCGGGTTCACAATTGCAACGTTTCTAACTCAAATGATATGTAGAGAGAGCTTGGTTCCGAAAAGTTTAGTGAAGTATTAATTGTAAATTGAGAAATGAACATAAATCGAAATGTCTTAGCACTTCAATGGAAGAAAGAACTGTCTGTATAGAGTCACATGATCAGTCACACATTGTATTAACTGACTAGTGACCTAGAATACCTGAAATACTGATTAATATTCTTGAAATATAGCAATTATTTTTTTATTTAAAAATTCTCAAAAATGTATTTATCACAGATTTTCTCATAGCTGAATCTAGATCTTTTTTTCTTTATTAACTGCCCTTAGAACTATCTCACCTCCATGCTTGTGTGCTGACGTTCAGAAAGGAAGAGTTTTTGGTGTTGAGCGGGTGTTGTAGGAGTTGAAAATCAATAAAGTAAGAGTGTTGCTGAATTCGCTGTTTTGCATGAATGTGTGCTGGGTCACTTAGCCTCTGGACACAGTCATGTATGAACTGTATGGTCAGATTGCTGATGTATCTACTGCTTGTAGAGACAAAAAGCTAGAAAAACAGGATCTTATTTGAAGTCGTGACAGAATTTAGCTCCAACATTAATCAAACACTCCTGAACGAGCTAATCAGTGTCTTCAGGATTTCTAGAAAGTTACTAGCATGTGAGTTTGTATCAAGGTTGGACCTAAACTCTGTAGGACAGCGGCACTCCAGGACCGACAAACTCTTTTGGGTGGAACTTTCTAAATGCATGTCCCACATCCATATACTGATAACCGTCATGACTCAACTAGTTATTACAGAAGACTCAGATGTCCATTTTATGATTATTGTAATATATTTTATAGAGAAAAAGAGCAAGTGAGGGACACAGTATGAAGATTTGGATGATGTTTGACTTCCTTCTGCTAGGAATAGAAATGGTTTGATAATAATCTGAGTTATTGAGGTTGCTGTGTTTTTGGACATCATTTGTATGTGTTATGTCACTTTTTGCATGTGGGTGAAGTTCTCAAATCTAAAATTTTGCTCAAAATCAATATACTAACATTTAAACCTTAATATTTAGCTCAAATGAAAATTAGTGATGCTCCTGGGTATTTGTCAGCTGGCTGAAGTAACGAGGTGAAACAGTGTAACAGGCAGGCAGCAGAAACATCAGGCAGACTCAGTGACACTAAGTCAAATATAATCAAGCATCTTGCAGGAAGAGTTGAGCAGGCAGTAATTTGGATCTGTTCCCCAGACCAGTGAGGTGACCAGTCAGCAAATGAGGTGCAAATCTACATAATATTATTGTAACATTTTTAGGTTGCCCAGTTTTAGCAGTGAGATCTTTAATAAAATTTCTAAATACTATAAGAAATAAGATAAAATACTAATAAAAATCCAATTTACCTTTGGTTACACCTCTTTCACTTTCACATTTGGTTTTAACACTAAGTCCTAACCAAGTGTGACAAAGTTTAAAAATAAATACTATGTAAATCATAGCCAGTCAGAATGAATTTAATGTGACAGTATTTTGGGCCAGTGAGATTTTCTGTGGGCAGAGTTGTGTCCAAACTGGGTATAAACATGTTTTTCTTCAATTTGTGTGACATCTGGTTAGTTTTTGGTAACCTTGTAGTTATATATGTTTAAAAGTTATAAAAAAAGACTCATAAAAGTGATATATTCTGAAATAAAAATAATAAAGATGGTCATTCACTGTTAAATTAAATATTATAATTTCGTTATTCTAATAATATAGTTTCACATAACTGCATCTTGTATGTGACAGCTGTATAAATGTTTCACAACACACCCACACCCAATAATCAGTGCTCTAAGATCTTGTGTTTAGACATTGTTATATTTTGAGGCATTACCTGCTCACTCATCACTGTGTAGCCAATCAGCACGGCTGCTGCAGTGAGAATGATAAATGGGTGTTATGTGTGTTTTAGTCCTGTGAATTACAGTTGGCTTGCGTCGGTCACCCGCTGTGGATTAGCATGGCTTTGGAATGCCGCTGATCCAATGTCTTGTGTCTGTGATCCATCACCACACCCAAACAACATAGCAATGTGTATGCCTTTGTGTGCACTTGTGTGTGTAGTGAGAGCATAGCAGCTGCTGTTGTCTAAGGTCCTTCCTCTCAAACACACAACCACAGAAATACACACTCACACAGCTGGTGGGGAGCACTGATCTTAGTGCAGGAGGTAATGACTAAAGCAGACAGAAAAGCTGCAAAGGCCGAGCTTAACGTTAACTGTTCACTGACACAGACCCCTTTTTCACCTCATGTCACATGTTATGTGTGCCTTTCATGAATTGAACGAACATTTTCTGAATTGAGAATGCAGTACATATAGGTATTCAGCATTATTCTGCATGGATGCATTACATTGATAAAAAATGATAGAAGAAAAAAAGTGCTAAGAACTTTTATAATGTTACAAATGATAAAAGTCTTGTGTTGACTATTTTAGCTATTAATCCTTCAACACTATATATAGTCAATAGTCAACACTATATATATATATATATATATACATAAATACACATTTTCTTCTTACTCTCTCTCTCTCACACACACCTAAACAGCAGAACTGTTCATACCTACAATGCCTCAAAACATCATCCACATGAGCACGCTCACACACACACCTGAAGCCTCTCGGGTGGATTATCTGCCGCTTGGCAGAACACACTCCCCCCAATCTCCTGCGCTGGGCCGCACTGCTTCTGTTCGCCTGCCCGGGGCCAAGCTCCAGTTTCAATGAGGAGGGTAAAACATCCCTCCTTCCACCTCTCTTCCTCCTCCCCATCTCTCCCCCAACAGTCTCTCCCTATGCACTGACTTGAGTTACTGCCGCTCAGCGTACTGAGGAGAACCACACATGGACTTGTCGTTCACACAAACAATCAAACATCTCAAATGCGATCACACAGTTTGAGACAGCTGATTAAATTTAGTTTCTTCTCATCCCACAGAAAACTCTCACACTCCTGCGCTGGAGCCGGGCAGTCACATGACCCCCGAGGAGCACTACAGGCGCATGATGTCAGCTCTGAACGAGCATGGCTCTTATGAGGAGCAGCAGCAGCGCCTGTATCAGCTGGCGAACAACATGGGCATCCCGAGTCACGGTGAGTGTGCGTCACCTGTGTATGTGTGTGTGAGCTTGTCTCTGTATCCGCTCTAATTACCCATGTAGTCTTATTTCTGGATAGCACACAAACAGCTAGAGCTTGACTGCGGAGATTACTGACAATTCTATTTGCGGCCTCAGCCCACCCAATGGTAGGATGTCAGAGTGGGTGATCTGTGACTACTGATACACACAGTAGTAAATAACACTGCCATTGGGCCCTGAGGTCGACTGGATCGATTTGGCCCTTTGATTGGCTGCAAGCCAACCCTCTAAATTACCAACACCATGAAAACAGCTCCTTTGCTCTCTTTTTTTTCTCATGCCTTTTCAAATTTACAATCACAGATGAGGTACCAGGGTTAACGGATGTGGATTTGTAAGATTTGTAAACTGAAATTTAGTGAGCATCATTTTGTTTTATTTGTTTGGTTACATCTTAACTGCGCTTTAGAGCCTTGTTGACGTTTTTCTCGGAGAAACCGTTAATTGCCTCCAGCTTTTATGGCTTTTTTTTCAGTAGCATAAATTTTATCAATCTTACATTCTTGCTAAATCTGAGAGCACACAACTTTAAATTTTATTTGATCAGTAATGATTCTTAATTACTGCTTGCAATTCCAAAGGGGGGAACTGCTATAAAGGGTTTAATTGCCCCTCTCATACATCTGTAAGAAATTAGTGCCACTGTATGTGCCGTTCTTATGACAGAAGTGCTGCGCTCTTGTGCCGTCACCTCCACCTACAGGTTTTTCTACCATCTACCATCTACCATCACACCGTGCCACGTTGTTGGACACAATTCCCTTCCCAATTCTGTCAATTCTTCTCTACTTGCTTTCACTTTCCGAGCTCAACTTCCTTATGCTCTCCATCTCTACTCCTCTCATCCACCGCAACCACCTAAAAAAGGTGTGGTAATTTGTAGAAAGGAATCTGAATCTGAGAAGAAAAGGTATAGGGCGTTTACCCGTCTGTGGGAAATCCAGCGAGAGAAAGCAGCCGTGTGATTTGCGGGGTCACCGTCGGTCCCTCTCCTAGATTTCTGGAAAAATGTCAGGTGTATGGTTTCATAATGGTTGCCATTGAAAACAGACTTACCAGGCCAAGATGCTGTTCCTCCCCTGAGGAATGCGAGCGTGCTGGCTTGCCCCTGCATGCTGAGCTCATAAGCCTATGATAAGGCCGTGCCAGTCAACCACTGCCAACATGCCTGGCTGCCAAGACTTTGATGAGTGAGATACGCATTCCCACCTTTTCACCTAATGGTCTACTGTATACATTAGTTCTTCAGTTTTTTTTTCTCAAGGTATTCATACACAAAAAAGACGTTATGTCATCATTTACTTACCCATGTCGTTCCAGATCTGTATGACGCAAAAGGAGAATTGCACTAATATACACTGATCATTTTTTTTCATGCTGCCAAAATGAACAGGGTCTGAGGTTTCAAAGTTTCAAAAAGTTTAGAACTATCATTCACATACTTCAAGGCAAAAATGTAAGTTGTTTGCGTGGTTGTGCTTCGGGTGACCTGAGTTTGAGTCTCTTTCCCGATCCCATTCCCCCTCTTTTCCACTTAGTTTCCTGTCTTCAGTATACTGTCTTATGCCAAATGCCAACAGAAATGTATGTCATTGTTCGCTGAAAATATTGATAACATCCCTTTTAATGAATAAGGAAATTCACAAATCAGACTAATTTGGTTCTCGGGTTCAATTCATTGACTCAATCCGGTCACATCTGTTAACAGCTCAAAGATTATCAGTAAATATGAACTTCAATTTTGGTGTATTTTTTAGTTGCATTTCTTTGAATCTTGAAAAATCTTTGACTATATTGCAGTCATGTACACCAGTGGTCCCCGATCTTTTTTGTGCCGCGGACCGGTAAACGTTTGATAATGCGCAAGATTTTTGAAACACACCTCCTCACTGCCAAAGCTACAGCGCCACAGCCGCTCACGGACCGGTCCGCAAATTCGATCCGCGGCCCGGTACCATTTCATCCGCAGACCACTGAAGTAGACCACTACTTTGATGATTTGTTGGTGCATTTTTGTCCTTTAAAAAAAAAAAGTCAAAACAACTTTTTCATTGTAACTGCACACCCAATTTAATGAAAGTTTATTTTTAGTTAACTTATTAATGTAAGTTTATTTTTAAGTTTGGAACTAAACCAAGGTATTATGACAGGTTTTTATTTTTATTTTATAGTTTTAAGTTTGGTTCAAATTTTGGTTCAAATTCCCTTTTCCTCAAGTCGCTTTTAATTTATGTTCTTGTTTGCTTGTTTTTTTGTTACTTCCACTATAGCTCACACAGAGCTGCTTTTGACTTTTTGAGAGTGAGTTTTCAGAGAAACCTCTCTGGCGCAGGGAAGCGTCAACCCCAGCTGTGTTTCTCTATGTTTTCTCCTTCTTCTTTTACCTCCATGTGCCTCCGTCTCCCTGCTTTCTCATTTGAGATGCCTTCTTTCTATCTGGTTCCTTTCCTTTCTTCATATCTCTGCACCTTCCTTATGGCTTCGTCTTTATACCCCTCCACCCACCCCCTAGTGTGTGCCTCTGAAGTGTGTCAGGATGTCCTGATACAGTGCTGGAATCCATACAGTTGGCTCCAAAGACCCCTTGACATAGGTAGAGAGTAGGGCCAGGCCCCTCTGACCATTCCCCCCCAGACAAACGCACACACTCCCCAAGAACTCTCGACGCACAGCCCTGCTTTTATATTCTCTCTTTCTTTTCTCCCTCGTTTTTTCTCTCCTGGATCCCCGCAGAGCATCCTTTCATGTGTTTGAAGTGGAGGCCCTGAAATGAAAGGCTGTGAAGGAGGATAGGTTTGTGTGAGTGTGTGCATTTGGAGGGCGTCAGGGGTTGGGGGGTTGGGTTATACGGATATGGTGTTGTGCACCTTTAGGTTTGACTATGATGAGGTTGCTATAGGTATTGTTGTGGTCATTCAAATTGACAGGGCCCGTGTTCGGATTTTGGGCTGGATTTTTAAATGTGAAATATCTCTTTGATAAATAAGCTTGATGATATCAATTTTTTGATATACAGTATATGTAATAAACTTTTTATACACACAAAATACCATTGGAAAGTTTAAGGTCAATAAGACAAAAGGCATGGATTTGTTGTCCCCCTGAAAGAATTCCTAATGAATGCTGTGTCTGTCAGCTGTTCCTGGCAATACAAAAGCGTCTTTACCACTGGAACTCTGCGTCTACGTGGTGCAGATGGAACCAGACCTCGATAGGTAAAAATTCCACAGTAACATTGACTCAGATGATGCAAATTTGGGGTGTGACAGAGGATGCAGAGTGAATGTGGGTGGGAGATGGTTGCATGGGTGTCAGAATGTCACTGTATGGATGAGTGGTGTGCTTGTACATGCAGCCCCTGGTGACCCTGTGCAAACTCTGTTGCCAAAAAAGGGAATAATTCATTGCTGGGCAACCGAGGAAAGGGGCTTCAGAGCAGCTTTGTGTTTTAATGGATTTTGGGGCTGTTTTACCATGCTGGAAAGCTGATAGTTGTGTATTGGAACGGTTGCAGCGGCATCGGGTTATTAGAAGGTTTGTTGTCAGTCCGAGATGGTCTCATAGCATCAATGATGTGCTGGGAACCAGCTAAAATTTTCCAAAACATATCTACATGTTTTAGTCAGACTTTTAGCCAGCTGGTAATAATGTGTGTGGACAGACTACTAATTATTTTGGTCATCTGGAATGAGTGTGTGACCAAATGATAGGCGTTGCTGCTTTTCCTTGAAAGTAGATTCTTCTGGGTGTTTTTTTTTCATTCTCTTTTATTCCCTCTCACGGGCTGTTAGAGGTTTGTCCGCTGTCAGTCTGAGCCCCCGCGGGGCAGTGCAATAAACAGATCAATACAGCGGGCCTGTGCACATTAATATCTGTCGTGGTGTCTCCGACCCGATCACTCAGGCCCACACGCCAGCCTCGGAAATGGCCGCCAGCTCCCGAGGGAACCGTCTAATTAAAAAAGGGCCAGAGGAGAGAGGGAGCGAGAGATGAGAGCAAGGGAGAGGAAGAGAGAGAGGCATGCTGGATGGATTTTCTATTTAACACTCTTTCATTAGAGAGTGCGCTTCCTGTTGTGACCCTGTTAGTTTGGTAATGTTGGGAGATGGGTCTGGGATGGTCTAACATCACAGATTCAGGAGGGAGGCCAGCAGCTCAATTACATTTCATATCTCAAATAGTTTAAGTCATAATTATTCAAAAGCAGTTTGTTTTATTTTATGGACTTTTGTTAGTGATGTTTACTATGGATTAACTATATGAACTATCTCCTATTCTTACATTTCAGCACGAAATGAAGTGGAATTGAAGTGGAACTGCCAAATTGTCTCTCATTGTCTTAGCATTTTCTTATTGGTAATGTCGATTCTTTTATGTTGCCGAACTCTAATATTTTGAGCACAAAAGAGGGACAAATTCGCCACTTAACATTGGTTATCTCGATCCTCGTGACTAATGATCATACCGAGTTCACTGTGCATGCGCTGAGTTCACGTTGCTCGTGCATCACGGTCCGTATGGTCCCTCACTCCAATGACAGATCACTCACTCTTGTGGCACATTGCCATACAGCCGCAGAAGAACTTGCGGAAGTGGTGCAAAAATCAAACTTTACAGATGCTATCTTGGAAGAGGAGGCATAGGAGTTCGCCATAACTGTCCAGGAATTCCGAGATTATATTGACATCGACAAAGACGTTGTTACTGATAGAAGCATTTGTTTTCAAGCAGACCGTTGGCAAAAAGCAACAAAGCATTTTAGACTTTGTAAAGAAGCCATAGTAACCGCGTGTACAATACTTTTCAGAACTGTGTCCGAGCGAATGTGTTTATGTGTGTTGTGACGAATCGTGATATATATATAAGTTCGCTCCTGAATCTGTGATGTTAGACCATAGGTGTCAAACTCAAGGCCCGCGGGCCACATCCGGCCCGGCGTGTAATTATGTCCGGCCCGCGAGAGCATTTTATTAATGGCCCGCGATATGTCCCGCGCTCCAGCTGACTCGCCAAACACTTCCTGTATTAAACAGGAAGTGGCTAATGATGCTTCGCGCTCGCGCTAGTACCGCGCGATTGTTATTGTCAATTATCCATAACTGTTCAGGCTCGGTAATTCAGGTGTTGATCATCGGATGAGAAGAGCCCGCCCTCATGGCAGAACGTCTTCTTGCATGATTGACAGGTCAGACAGCATATCAGCGCCAGCTGTCAGAGTGATAGTACAAGCGCCAGAAAGAAAATACAGCGCAAAAATAACAAACATTACGTCCTTAGGGACGTAACAAATATATTGAAATATTATTACGTGTAAAAAAATAGTGATATAGTTTGTAAAATCTGCAATAACCCATGGGTTATACTGCCGGTATACCCGTGTGTCTCATTTGCGGAGCTAATGTGGTAGTAATTTAATTTAATAAGACGGCACTATAAGACAAATGACATAAGAACAAATTCAACTGAATGTTTTGATTTTTTATTGCTGAAAAACAAAAATTGTATTTAGATTTGCAGGTTTTGTTATGCAGCATGTCCATATTTTGAATTTGTATAATTTTGACAGTATATATTTTTATGGAGAGCAAAATCTTTTATATATAAATCTTTTTAAGTTTTATATAAAATTACATAAGAGTAAAGAAATTTGAATGTTTGTTCTTTTAACTTTTATTTACTTTTACTTTACTTACTTGTTTACTTTATTTCTAACTTGTATAGGTAATTTAGACAGGATATATTTTAATTTTTAAGTATTTTTTAAATATTTTTATATTTTTAAGTTATTTAAGGTATAAGTTGATTTATTCCAGAATAATATGTCTGTCTGTTTTTATTCACATCTAATTTAAAAAAAGGTAAGTTTTAAAAGTTTAGTTTTAGTGTTTTCAATAAATGTTTATCCTGTTCGGCCCGTGACCTAAAGTTTTATATATATATATATATATATATATATATAAATACTACTCTAATATGCTTGTGCAACCAATGTTTTTACCAGAGTATGGATATTTTCTGTAGTATTATTTTTTGAGACTCCCAGTGGTCTGCTGGGGGTAAACAATTTTTTTTTTTTTTTACAATTACTCAATTACTACTGTTTCTGCTTTCTAATGACTGATCATAGATTTTTATGAGATTAATATTATATTATTATCATTTATTTTCTTATATTGACAGTCCTCTTTGTTTTTTTCTTAAGGTTTATTAGTTTCAATGGTGGGTAGAAAAACGTGTTTTTCATCAGCTTCATTGAGTGCAACTTGTTGAACAGTGAAGAAGTCACTGAAGTAGATCACCTTGATTTTTCTTTAACTGATTAAAAGATACATTTTAGTGTGAAGTCTTGCCTGTGTGGCATTTAATATATCCAGTTCTGCGACTGAATATGAAATATTGGTTCACAACTAAACTGACGGATTTGACACTGAAAATACAGATAGTTTCTCAATTTAACTGGTCTGTTTGTTCCTTTCACAGAGCTGCTGCGTGTGCGTCAGGAAGCCATGGCTGCCGTTAGAAACCCTGGAGGAATGGAAGCCCACGTCCCCACTGCAGGCAGCTCCTCCAGCCAGCGGCGCAAACAGGGCCTTCCCCAGCACAGAGACGCACAGTTCCCTGAGCGGTAATACACATGCACAACATCATTCTTTTTGGAATATCTCTTTTACACACTTTTTCAGCACACTTTCATTTAAATGTTAGATTTTAGACTAAATGTATGGGTCTTTCACATTAATCTCTCCTCCTCTTGCTCTGTGATGGGCAAACGTTTTACAACCTCATGTGGCGCCCTAACCAGGCAAGATGCGACAAGCAATCACTATCACAACTAATAGGAAGATATTTGATGTTTATTGCAAAATTATGCCACCCTGCATGACTCAGAAACAGAGACTAAATGACCAACAAGTTATCTTATATTGGTGTCATCTCATTTAAGGAAAACTCAAAAGAGATCATGGTAGCAAATGGTGTCTGGTTTGGTCACTGGCTAGAACCACACACTTGCTTTCTTGGCTATATATTGTTGTGTAAAAGTGGATGAGATGTATATGTACATACGTGTGGGTTTGGTTGTAAATGCTCCTCTGCGAAGTGGAAACCTCTGAGGCACACTTTAAGAACATGGATACAGAAAAAATGCTAAGCTTTAAAATAACATGAATATTTTACATTTATAATGAAGCCAACATCCGACTCTAATGAATACTGCATGCATGTTGGAGTGGGTGACTGCCTGCTGAAGAGAAACGAGGGAAAAATTGAATTATGCACCAAAGTAACGGAAGAGGGAAAAGGGAGGGAAAAAGTGGAAGTTGGCGTTAAGGCCACGGAAAGAATATAAAATCCACTTAATGGGATGTGCCAGTGGGCATGATCTCTGCGATGACCTCTTCACAACCCTGTTCGATTTGATCTTGTCAGGAGGCATTTATAGGGCTCAGGACCGAATGGGTCGCTAGGACAACACACGCCGTTCTCCTCCCTGCAATGTTTCTCCCCCCGAATCGCTCTCCTCCTCCCTCTTTCCTCATCTCAGCAAGGCCACTGTGCTTGCGGCGCTCCCCTCCGCCTCCAAACAAAGCCCAGGCAGCGGGAGTAGGCAGGTAATTGCTTGTCGATTATTTATGTGGCTCGGGAAGCTGGAGGATCGATAATGGGCCGGCGAGGCGAGGCGGTAGGGAGGAAGTGAATTGGGAGGGGTCGCCCAGCGTGGGTGGGGGAACTCTGTTCGGTTCCTGGCCCAGCGCAGCATCATGTCAGGAGCTCAGCGTGCAGCTTTGACCAGCCAGCCGCCGCAGCTCCGCCAGCTCACGGTAATTAGCCACACAGGACCGCTGATGTTAACGAGGCCTGCACACTTCCTAGGTTGTGGGTGAAAGGAGGGAGGGAGTAAAGTGTTTTTTTTTTGTCTTGCTCCTACACACTCATTTTTTTGTTCATTGGTTCTTTAACCCTTTAGTTTGAGCTCAGACATTTTTTTACTGCTAAAATGCACATTTATGGGTTAAATTAACTTAACAAATAAATAAGTTAAGATAACAATTCTGCCATTGTTTACTCACCCTCATGTTGATACAAACCCATATAACTTTTTGTGGAACACATAAGGGGAAATCGTATATTTTGGGATATTTAACTGGTCCTTTTTTAAGCTTTAAAGCTTGTCTCTAGTTTTCCAGATTTCTCCTTTTGTTCTCCACGTCATATGAGAAACTGAGGGTGGAAAAATTACGACAGAATACTGCATTTCCCAAAAGCATTGTTTACAAACTACGGTCGCAAGTTCCGTTGAATTGTATTGATGATAACTGAACTTGAAGTTGGCTTTGGGAAACACACCCCTGGATATTTGGGTAGGCTACAGGCTTTTAGCACAGATTGTGTGACATTGCTAAACCCTTTAAACTATCGACAGAGAGTCCGCCAGGCTAAAATGGTGTGCCGGAAGCCATTCCTCAAGCTCACCTTTCTATCGACTCTCCATAATTGATTATCTGACGCCCATTAGTGGCTATTGTTAAAAACAAATCATTACCAAGATCAATAGTCCTGCAGCCATGGCTGGCCATTTGTCTGGGTTTAAATGGCAGACTGCATTTAGGGAATCTGCAAGGCAAATCCTAATGTGTTTGGCATGTGGGGCAGCACAAGCAACAGACAGTGGTCTGGGGTGGGGGGCGTTGGGTGAGCAAAAGCCTTATGCATTTTAATGTGCTTCCTGTGCAAATGTGTTCCTGCCTCGAGTCAAGGCAAGGCAGGCACGGTGTGGCGAGCGGCTAATCCCCCGCGCTCCTCTCATTAAGGGCCATCCTGTCAGCTCCGCTCCACTTTTCTCTCTCTCTCTTTTTCTCGTCTGGCCAGTTTGGTGCTTTGCCTCTGCCTTCACACTCACAAACACACACACACACACACACACAACACTCCACACTGCCGTTGCTTTCAGGCAGGGAGCGACGCCGATGCCACTCTGACAGGTCGTCACACATGAGCGAACACAAGTGGCGTCTACTTGCCCTACCGCTAGCTAGGTTGCGAGAGAGCTAGAGAGATCGACAGATAGAGAAAAGGAGAGACAGGGCAGGGTGGAGGGACAGAGGCAGTCCTCAAAACGTGTAGACTTAATTAAGCCGGTAAACTGAACAGCAGTCAGTGTGCTGGAAATAACTCATTTTTAAAATGTTGAAATACTTTTATCTTTATTTAAAGGGATAGTTCACCCAAAAATGAAAATAGTCAGAAAACCTGTTTGGAAATAGTCATTATTTTTGCAAATTCACCTGGTATAGCGAGTAGAGCACACTGCAGCTTTGAGAATAAAAATTAAAACAATGACATAATCCGTGCACTTCAACATATCACACTATTTTTTCCTTGTTCTCTTTCAAACCCATTTTTCTTTTTTGTCGGCCAAAGACCCAGAGTGAAATGGTTAATGCTTGCCTCATTCCAAAATTGCTTCCTATAAAAGGAGAAGCACGTCTGCCGGGCACGTCTCCCCATGATTACAGCTAATTACTATCGAGCGGACGCCTCGCGGCCCCAGTCATGCAGCTTTAATTGACCGTTATTCATCTGTGGGCCACGCAGGGCGGCGCAGAGTTTGGCAGGCCTGGCCAGCGCCGCCCGGGCTAATTGTGAGGCCTGAGGGATTAGGCCAGGTGATTACACACTTCACAGTGTAATTACATAAGCATGGCTGGGCTGCCGGCCCGACTCCCAGCCCCAAGGTCACGCGCTGCCTTCTTCCAGATTAATTGGAGCTGCCACAGAAGTGCGAGGCACCGGCGGAAAGCAGTTATACGATTAGCATTAACATTTCAACAGCCGCTCAATCGATCGACGATTTCCCCCCTTTGTGTCTCTCCACACCTTCCTCAACCCCTCTATCCACACACACGCTTGTACCTGTGTTTTTCACATTCCTCCTTTGCTTTTGCTCGAGGAAGACACGCAAGGGCTATTTAGCCAAGCAATTACATAACACCTAAGTAGAGCACAGCAAAATATGGCTTCTCCCTCATTTCAGAGTTTTTTGTTTTTCGTCTCTCCTGTTTGGATGTTTATGTGTTTGTGTTGTGGTGCGTTGCTCAGACTTTCTCCCCCTGGAGCAAGCGTTGCTCAGTCACAAGTACAAAGCAACTGCGCTCTTCTTTCGCTTGCTTTAGGTGTGTTGGGTTTCATTTATATTTATGCTTGTGTTAGCGTGTGTTTTGGGGAGCTCAGTGAAGAGTTGCAGTAAATGGAGGGGCTTGCATTAGCAGAGGAGCAGTAAAAAGCTTTAAAAAAACACTGCAGGATTTGCCTGGATTTCAACACCTTGCCACTTGTACACTTCTTCATATTTTTCTCTCCTTACCCCTCCTCTCATTTTCCCCTCTTCCCTGCCGGGGCTCTATAAAGGCGGCCGCTGTATTGTATATGAACAGCCTGTGTTCTCCGCCTGTACAAAAGGAGAAAAATATAATTGAGGCAACGCGACACGCCACCTTTTTATTGGCTGAATACGAGAGACAGGAAGAGGAGGGGGTTGTGTGTGTGTGTGTTGGGGTGGAAGAGGAAGAACTGTGTTAATTAGTGGGTGCTTCAGCCTGTAGCCCGGGCGAGGCTGGGGGGCCGCCCCAGCTGTCGGAGTATGACATGCTCTTATTGTGCATTCAGGCCTCATTACCAGAGTGGCAGGGCCGCAGAGCGCGGCAGAGCAAGAGGGAGGGAGCGAGAGCGAGGAGATGATGGAGGTTGTGGTGGTGGGGTGGGGGACAAAGATACAAACAGTGCCGCTGTCCGCAGCGTGACAGGACTGATGAGGGGCTACGGTCGCTCGCGTGCACCTGAGGGAGCGATAAAAATAACCGATGGAAGAGAACGCAGCATTACCATGACACCACACAGCCATATTGCATTCGACATTGGAAACCTGTATTGTTAGTATATCGCCATACAGCAGTAACAGATTGTTGTTAGACTTTTTATTACCATAGCATCGTACAACTAGACCAGACTTCTTAAAAACCTGAATCATTGTCATAACTCCACACAACCATATTAGACTGTTCACCTGATCACCAAGGTTAACAAGTTTCTGGAACAACAACTCTTGGAATAACCAATCAGACTTGAGGGACAAGTTTACAATTTATGTCAAATTTAGGCTTACAACCAGGGTTAGGAGCTTCTACATCAGTGTTATTCACCAAAATTTTAACTTATGGCTAGGGTTATGGATATGTTTAGGATAAAATATGTTGACCCAGTAATGCGTCTGACACAGCAAAATCAGCACGTGATGAAAATCTACATGTTCCAATACCATAACACCACACAAAAAGTGCATTTATTACATAAGTAACAATTTCCTGCAGTCAACATGACATATTTACAGACCCTAAAAAAGGTCTTAGTCTTAATTTGAATGATTTATGTATGGACATTATTCCAAAGATAAAATATTTGCAATCTATCTTTATATTTCATACATAAAATGTTTCCTTTGAATATCCTGTAATATGAAATAAAATTATAAATGTTGTTTTGTGTTGACATCCAGGCTGTGAAAGACTTATATATAGTAGAAAAACTGTCTGTTAATGATGGTGTATATTTTTTCTGTACACACAGAGACATATCGCACCCTCCTCCATTGCTGTCCCCACAGAATGCTCCTCACATTGCTCTGGGGCCTCACCTGCGTCCCCCGTTCCTGGGCATGCCTTCTGCCCTCTGCCAAGCCCCAGGTGAGCATTACCTCTGCCAGATGTAATACACTCCAAACCAAACATGTGGTATGTGTTGTTTATACACATATACACAGTTGCCACCAAAAGAATATAGTATTATTTAAAAAATAAATAAATACAATGGCATTTATTTTAAATTAAAATAGCACAAGTGGACTTCAAACATCAAAAAAACATCAAACATCTTTTTAACAACATGATAAACATACATAAGTGTAATATCTATAGTTAATGTGATGAACTACTCCTGTGTTATTCTGCTAAGACTTTGTTCAACATATCACTATGTTAAATGTGTATAATCTGTGAACATTTGGTATATGTTGTCTACAAATAGATGTATACCATATTTATTTTTAATGGTACAATAAAATAAAATTGATGTTCTCTTGCTGTTGTTCCTCAGGCTATGGTTTCCTGCAGCCTGCTCAGGCAGAGATGTTTGCCCGTCAACAAGAGATTCTACGTAAACAGAACCTTGCTAGGTAATGTTATAGAACTGCACAGAAATGTCCAATGCCGCAAATGTTTTTACTATACCAAAAGAGTCATTTAATTGATGATTCACACAAACACTGTAGGATTTTTTTTTCAGGAAATGTTTATTTCCAAGTTGCAGTGTGCCTCTCTGATTGTGGGTTGTTTCTTCAGGTTGGAAATGTCTGCTGAGTTGTTGAGACAGAAGGAGTTAGAGAACATCCACAGGCAGCGACTGCTGGCGGACCCACTGGGCCTGCATTCCGGGCTCCCTGCAGAACACCCTGCTTTGCGAAGTCTGCAAGAAATCCCAGAGGGCCACCCACTCCGAGAGGAGCTCAATCGCCGCAATGCAATGCTGGTTTTGCGGCACAACAACACCCCATTACTTTCTCTCAACCATCAGGGGGCAGCGGCAGGCACTTCCTCTAAAGACCTCAGCAACAGGAAGAGCTTGAGGAAAGGAGGACCACTCCGAGGGGACCAACAAGGGGGTTCGTCTGAGACTAAAGAGATGCTCAGTGAGGGTTGTGCGCGGGATAGAGAAATAGAGGGACAGGATGAAGACATGAAAGACTCTGAGATTGATGCAGAAGTTGGGGAAGACAGGCCTGAGAGGCTTTCCAAAGCAGACGGACATGGACTCAGTTCGGAGGTCTGCCAAGGCAAAGATGTGACCAAGTCTAGCGAAACAGTGAAAGAGCTAGGGGAGGGGTCAGGAAGGCTCAGTGCCCCTTGTAGCTCCATTGGCCAAGAGTCACCAACCCACCACCTCTTCACATCAGGACTGAGCAAGAGTGAGGCCAAATACCTGCCACCAGGAATCCCACCCCTACCTACTTTTCCTGGACAAACGCTGCCCTTTGCCTTTCCGTATACCAGCCCTTACTTTCACACCGGTGAGTTTACAGCTGTTTAAAATTCAGATAAAATTCAATCAGTATTTTAGAAACATACATTTTCATATTCCAATTCCAGTTTAGCAACATGTCTATTGCATTTCTCGTTTAAAACATAGAGACATGCAGAAACATACAGAAAAATAGTGTTAGTATTACCACATGCCTGCTCCTCAACTTTAAAAATCTCTAAGGTCTGGACTTCACGTAGTATTCCTAGTCCTCAAAGAGACAGAAAGAGTGAGCAAGAGAGAGAAACTGAGAAATTGAGCCCAGAGTGCAAGCAAGCCCAGAGCAAGTTTTAATGGAAAATGAGTCTCCTAATGAGGAAGTGACCAATTCAGAGAGAGACTGAGCTAACCCACCTCAGGCATTCTAGCAAAAACCAAACATACAACATAGAAAAAGTTCTTGGCCCAGATAGAAAAATGCACCAGTGTACCAACATACAAACAAGTCTTATTTCACCAATGATATGATAAGATAGAGAGAGAAAGCAAGACAAGTATAGGCACAAAATACCAATACCATTTGAGGTTGTTCTTCGAAAAAAAAAGAAGCTTGACAGTCACAATCGTCATCCACTTTTGTTGTATGGAAAAGAGTAGCCTGGAAGCCAAATGACAGAATTATGTGGTATCCACTTATCAACTAAGCATATAAAGTTTAACCCCACATTAATATCTAGTTAAAAGCGTGTTGCTTAAGTGTTTGTCCCTACCTAACTTGAATGAGTGCAGAGCAACCTCAGCCATCTGAAATGCATTACCTGCTCCAGCTGAGAGACCTCCCCCAGGAAGGGGCCCTGCCGCTGACCTTTACTAAACTCTGTAATAGGCAGGGTCAATAACAGAGCAGTGTGTAGGTGCAAGCGTGTGTGTAAGGGGACAGGGGGCCTTCTGTCTCTAATGATTTCTGCTTCCTCTCGGCCCGGCGGGCCCACAGGCGCCATGGGAGGTCTTTTCGTGGACGGAGAAGAGGCGGGAGCAGTCGAGGACATCAGCAAGTGGAGTGTGGAGGAGGTGTGCAGCTTCATCAGCAGCCTAGCAGGCTGTGGGGAGTACACACAGGTGAGGACAAGAGCAGGAGCAGAGCGTTGGACACTTCCTCTCCTCCCCCTGCCTTTAACAGGGGCTACTGGAGACATACAGCACAGCACAGAATGTAGATCACGTGCTGCAATTTGTAGACAAGAACATTAGACCAGAATAGCTTGATTTAGTTGTATCTTGAGTGTTCTTTAAAAAGTTAGATGGCCGCTCTGCGCTGCTCTTATCTTTCTCACTCACAGCTATGTTGTCTCTCACACATCTCACCACACTGGATGTCAATCTGTCGCATGCTCAACGCATCACCAAAACCTCACCATTGACCGCAGTGCACCACATTTCACTGCAGATGCCAAATGTGCATGAGCTTCCCCATGGAATGACAGTCACGTGAATTATGTGTGCATGTTGAGGGAACTGGTCAAAGTTCATCAACTTCAGCTGAAGCTAGGTCATCTATTTCAGGTCTTCAGAGAGCAGGCCATTGATGGTGAGACTCTTCCACTGCTAACTGAGGATCACTTGCTCAACAACATGGGATTGAAACTGGGGCCTGCCCTCAAGATCCGCTCTCAGGTAAAAGAAAAGACCTGCTGTACCAGGAGTGTCAAATCCTGCTCATGGATTGCCAACATCCTGTAGAGTTTTATCCAGACCTTACTCCAACAGACCTGCTTCTGATTATTGAGCAATGCTGAGACCTTGATTCGCTGATTCAGGTGTTTGACTCTTTCCCCGCGATTGACAGAAATGTCTGTAATTTATGAGATCACGCTTCCCTGTCATTGACTGAAATTTCCGTGTTTTTAGTAATACGGTAAGGACTGCTATTACGCATCTTCCGAATGAATGCGGAATCTCCTGATCAAAACACAGGCGAAGAAGAAGCTGAAACGATAATTATAAGCATTTGAGCATTTTTAAGCAGATGCATATGTAAAATAAAACGATAATCAACAATAAATCGAATTAAATGTTGATCCAGGATAAAGTATAAGGCTGTGAATCTTTAGGGTGTTTTTCTCAGCTTTTTGCTCAAAATGCTTTTTTCAATGAAACACCCACATTTAAGTGCTGATATAAAACAATGCATTAGGCTAGAATAATTTTTGTTGTTGTTGTCTAAAGGCAGAGGCTCTGTTCTTTCATTTGATATATTGCATGTTCAGATATTCATACAACAAAATATTTTGAGGGCCATGAAAGTGCTGGAGGAAAGAGTTAAATTGGGTTATAGCTAAACTATGCAGGAAGATAGCTCTCCAGGAGAAGATGCAGCAGTAATAATGGACAGTTATACTGAACAGGAACTCTGTCCCCACTGTCTTGCAGAATTTACTTCCAACCCTAATCAAACATACCTGAACAAGGTCTTCTGGATCACTAGAAAGTTATTGGTGAATTTGATCTGGGTTGGAGCTAAACTCTGCAGGACAGTGGACTTAGAGGGCCAAAGTTGCCTACACCTGCAAGGGTGTGCTGTCCTACTTCTGGAGGGTTAACTTCCTGAGCTGAGCTCAGCTCAAATCCTAGTAATATACACCTGAACAAGCTAATCAGTCTTCAGGATCACTCAAAACTTCTGATCAGTTGTGTTGGCAAGGGATGGATTTAAACTTTGCAGGAAAGTTTCCCATACTCCTGGCATGGGGTCCCCAAATTGGGCTCTCCCAACATAATTGGTTTTCCATTCAGTGCCTGGGGGCCCTACAAAGACGATCCATAATAAATCAACATATCAGAACATCTGACCAGAAGATATTTGTAATTTTTATAGATTTTTTTTTATGATCTTGTTAAGGACCCCACAAACCTATAGATCGGCCCAAATTTTTGTCTTGTTTCTTCATGTGTAATCACATTTCTTCATTCATTATTCTGAGCAGACATGCAAGCAATCGTCTTATATCACTGGTGCTGTTCATCCTTATGCACTTCCTGTTGGGTGTATGGTGTGAGAAAAATAACGCTGGCATGTGGCTGCTTTCCTCAGGTGGCGCGACGTATTGGCAGAATATTCTACATGACCAGCTTCCCGCTGGCCCTCCCGCTGCCTCCATCTGTTCTGCGCCCCACAGACAGAGACCCCCTGCCCGCAGAGACCCGTCCTCCTTCTACCGGCAGCACTTCCTCCCCATTCAGCGTGCCCCCTCCCGCCTGTCGCGCCTCCCCTAAACAGGAGAACGGAAACCCCTCCTCAGCGGGAGCCTACGACTCCACTAAACCTCCCTCGTAGAATTGGCCATTAAAACTCTTGACTGCTTCTCCATATGGCAGAGGCAGTGCTTCAGGGAGGAGGTAAAGACGGAAAGAGGGCATGAAGGGGGCCCTCTTTGAACTATACTTTCCTTCCTCTTACCCCCTCTACCCCCCTCCTGAAATTAAAAGCAAACTTGAGGACCTTTATGCAGAGGCACTTAATCTTTTTAGGAAAAGTGTGGAGAAATGTGCAGAAAGAAGAAACTGGTGAAATGGTGCGGGCTGAAACAGCTCCACCCTTCGCAGTGGCTGTGAGGAAGCCAAAATCCAAAGATGTGCAAATAGGGACTTGGGGAGGAGACAGGAAGGGTTAGTGTGCGGGAGATGAACGTGATCAGACAGCTGCTCCTAAACAGCATGCCAGAAGGAAGAGAGACGCGTCCAGTGAGCGCACAAGGTACACATGCAACATTGTTTTGTGTCAGACTTTGCAGGAAAGCACCATTCGCTGCGATAAACTCTTGTGGTAATCAACATTTTTGGGAAGTGGCGAACTTCGAAAAAGACACTTTGCTTTCACACCACCTCCTTCTCCAACTTCCAGCCATTTCAAATTCTCTGGAGTTGGTTTAGCTTCGACAGACTAAATCCTAAATATAAGAGGATGGAACTCATTTGCAGACATGACCAGTGCAACTATGCATTCCACAGTCCAAAACCAAAGATGGATGGATGTGGAATTTTCAAACGAGATCTACTGTTGATCTCTCTCCGGTGACGAAACAAGGTACACATACAGGGCCATACTGAAGGAAGAGAACCTCAAAAAGATTGCCGTGTAAAGCACTTAAGACTTCCTGTGACCAAAAGCCATCAGCCAAAGCAATGGCCCAACCTCTCACCCGACAAACATCTGGGCTCGATTTAGTTTCACGACCCCACGAAAAAAAGAGTATTAGGGAAGGATGTACGTCCCTCCCTATGCCAGTCCATAGATGGATTAATGCCATTGTTAGGTCACACTTACTGCTGTGGGAAAGACATGTTATCCTGAATTGTACAGAAACATGCTCAGATGAGAATATACTGAAGATGAAATAAGTGGTACGTTTTGTTAAATGTAGTTGCACGAGTTAAAAATCTTCTTTATTGCTGAACAAAATGCAGTGTTACTTTTGTTCATCTTTTTCTGTTTGCTGTGTATTCCAGTTGTAATAATCATGAGCCCCAATCTTAAATGCCACTTCAGCATATAAATGAGGAAAAAAATAT
This sequence comes from Rhodeus uyekii, assembly GCA_037043235.1. Classification (NCBI taxonomy): domain Eukaryota; kingdom Metazoa; phylum Chordata; class Actinopteri; order Cypriniformes; family Acheilognathidae; genus Rhodeus; species Rhodeus uyekii. Next base: position 3,634,067 of record JAWRVZ010000034.1, read on the forward strand.
TTATAGAAATTTGTTTGCTGTAGTTAGAGCAACAAGATATTAAATTGTCCTTAAATTGATCCCAAAGAACAATACTTTTCTCTTTGTTGCAGGGAAATGGATGGCACAAAGCTCTTTATGCAAATCTTTGAAATTGTTTTTTCTTTTTAAATATGTAAGCAATGAATTAAAAATCGTGTCTAGATTTCCCATCAATGTTTTGTCTTCATCCTATTTTTCTATTCTCCGCTGGGTGAAATAAATCCTATTGAAAACTTAAAAGATGCTTGTTTCTCTCTTTTATTTCACTCTCTCAGAGTACTGTTTATATCCAAACACCTCCACAGTAAGGCAGGGAGTGGCAGACCCAGTGGATGGTAAATCCCCTGGTTAGGGGAGGGTGTGTATGTGTGTGTGTGTAGGGTTCAGGTCAACAACAGCTGTCAGAGCATCAGGTTCAGTCACAGGCCAGGGCCCCTGTGGTCTCCGCCTAACCCGGAGAACAAATGACTCTCGGGGACGTCCGCCATCCGCCTCTTAAAAAAATCTTTTTACTGCAACCGTGACTGTCAGCACCAGGTGCCACGTGTAATAGGCTGTGCTGTTAAGAGATAGACGAGTAACCCTTTTACCCAGACTGACGCAAACACGAGTGTTGCCGCTCTAGTGAAAACTGAATTTACTCTAATGAAGCCCAGCTGAAGTTTAGTCACGGTGGGCTGAATTTAACATTGCCTGACGTTATGAACAGCACCTTAAGCTGGGAGCGACGGAAAGAACAGAACAAAAAAACTGTGCAAACTCCCATTATGCAACAGGAAAGATGCTTCAGCCCTAACAGTTGTCACACACAGTTGTGAGCATAACAGAGGATGATTTTAAGAAGGTACGAGAATAAAATGTTACATTGAATGTGGGTTTAGTATGCAAACACACTATTGAAGGCTTGGAATATAGCACACGCAAGTCATATTGACAACTTTTATCATTACATGTTAGGTTTGAGACAGACTAAATAAAGCTGTGTGTCATCTTTCTCTCCAGATAAGTGACTAAACTCGAGAACAGATCAGTCCAATCCCTAAAAGAATCACAATCTGCATAAAACAAGTCTTTGAGTTGCTCTAGTAAAAGAATGATATAAAATAAGTTGGTTGCACTATTTTAGTAGTTAACTTTAACCAATTTCCAACAGCGCTACCAGAGTTGCGTGGAGTTCTGGCAGTTTAAACGTTGCTTTAAAACATTTAGAAAAAGCCAAGTGATTTCAGAAAGTGATGTGAAAGCACTGAAGGGAGAGCCATTTTGGCGAGAGAACAGGCTGCTCTCTGTTTTCTTCTCTTCCTCTCTCCCCACCTGGGCAGCACAGCCTGGCAGTGGATGATACGAGCGTTTGGCAGCCTGGTGCTCAGGGCTGACCCCCTGCCTCCACCTCTGGTTTACCCATTCACCACCTCTAAACAAGCAGTGCCCTCGGCAAAACAATGCAACATCTCTAAAAGACACCTTTATGTGGTTTTAAAACAAGAAAGTGTTAGATAAAGAACAATCCATTTGTTTTGTTTCACACTTTATAAAATGCAATGGTGCAAAAACGAAACGTAATCAGAATAATGGGGGCTGTACATGACACTTAAATGAAAAGCTCAACCCTAAATGATTCATGTCTTGGTGAGCTTTTCATTTAATAATAGTATCAATCTTGTTTGGATGTGAAATAGTAATGTCCCTCTGAGGAAACCCTTTAACTTTATTCCTGATCAGAGAGCTCTAGGTCCTCAACCATATCTTCATCTCCTTTAGCGACCTCCTTCAGCTCTGTGCTCAACATCTTCTTTGGTGCTTTGCCTTTAGAGGACAAGGGCTTTTTCTGGTCACCATCTGGAGAACGGATAAATGCCACATACAGTTAATATGGATGAAGAATACAGTGAGGGGGATCCTGAAGTGAATATATAGCTCTAAACAGAGCCAACCGTAGCTTATTATAGAAACGTATAATCACCAAATTCTTCGTCCTCCAAGTCATCTACATCTTCATCGCTCAGGTCTGAGAGGTCCTCGAGGCCTTCATCAACCTCATCCGAGTCACCCTGTTCATCTGTAAAGAAGATTAGAAAATATTTTCAGAACTATCATCATTTACTCATTCAGTACAACTTCTAATCCAAATAGATCAAAGTAAGGTGAACCGGTTGATTAAATTTGCATTTTTAAGGTTGACTTCAAAACCGATCGTTCCTGACTGTTCCATGCATGTCACTTGGAAATGGGTTTATCATCATAACTTTTATAAAAAAAAATTAGTAGTGATGCAGCGAAACTGCTGAGTGAACATAAATAGAACATTGGCGTTTACAACACCAAGGTCATGGTTCGATCCCAGGGAAAGCAATTCAATGTGTTCCTTGAATGCAATGTAAGTCACTTTGGATAAAAGTGTCTGCCAAAAGCATAAATGAAATAAAAATTTTAAAAAGATTTTCAAGGGCCAAAATCATTGACCACAACAGTAATGTTTAATTTACATTTACCTCAGAAGTGCCATTCAATATCCATAGCTTGTTAGTCAGCTAGAAGACAATTACTGACTAAAGTAATTATTTGACTAAACAAACGCATTATTACTTTTCCTGTAAGAGATGTGTGATGCGTTATAACAACATTTAACATTTTCAAGAACTTTCCCATTAAACACTCAACTGAAAGAGCAGGTATAATTTTAGTGGAAGCATTCAACTAGAGACAAGAACAACACCACTGATCACGCACAAGTTACCATTTTCATGACAAAAATAGAGGCTAGCTTCTGACGGCAATATAGCCTCACTAATCCAGAGGTGTGTGTGTGGGAGTGTCTCGTGCTCTCCGAAGAGGACGGGGTTGAAATCCCTGAGCTTTGAAGTGGGATTTGATTAGATTCTGCCTGGGAGGTGAATGGCAGCAGACACCTCCCCAGCCAGGCACCCTCCACCCTAATTACTCCGAACACACTGGAGCCCACAAGAGGGGGAGCCCAGCTTAACACCATGCGCGCACCTTGCTGCCGAGACCGGGCTCATGCATCTTAATATAACCTGTGGACGGCTGACCGTAGAGTTCAGAGAGAGTACAGAAAGTCCACCGGGATCATGAGGAAAAGACTTTAATGACTGCCTGTGGGCTGATCAATAAAGTGAAAATGGAGGAGTGGGAAACAAATCAAAGACACAATCTACATGTTGCTCTCAGCACTGAGAACAGCCTTGACGCAGGAACAGTGAAGATCAGGGTGTTTACAAAATGAGCAAACACACATTAAGATAGAGGAACCTCAAGCGACGTCTTTGTGAACGCTGACAGCATTAAAAGGTCTGGTGACAACAAAATGACAAATATGACTCGAGAACATTAACAGAGCAAAAGTAGGCAAACCCAGAAGGTCGAGAAGCACATCAAAACAACAGACACACCAAAAGTTGAGAAAGTCAAACCGACAGATACATTAACGTCCTGTCAATGACTCAAGTGTGATTCAGATCTCCAGTGTCCCTAATTTTTGTATTTCGTGTCAACTTAACCACAGCTAAGATTTGGGATTTTGATCTTTTTTTTTGTCTGCTGCAAGAAATACATAAATGAAGAAAGCCAAAATATTAAATGCCATGAATGTGTATTTACTATTTTGTATTCCACCATTTTTTAGAGGGGGGTCAAAATGACAACCGTTTTTGAACGGTTCTTGTTGGCATTTACTTCAACAAAGATTGCTAAAGTAAACAGACTTTACTTATAGACCTTCCAATCAACATATAAAAATTAAATAATGAAGCTGCCATCTTTCTAAAGTCATTTAGTTCATTTAGTTGCCAAATTCCCCGTGGAATTTGGCAACTCAGTAAGATCAAAATCAAAAATTATTATAGGTAAAAGAGAAACATCATTACTGCGTTAAGTTCTCGCTTTTCAATTGTGGTGGAAGAATGAATTAATATTACCATTTAAAAAGAACTGTTTTCTATGAAAAAATTAATAAAATATAATTAATTTTTACATTTTCAGCATCATTACTCCAGTTTTCAGTGCTTAAACACTTCTACTGCTTAATCTACTGCTTAATATATTTGTGGAAAATATTTTTAGGACTCTTTGAAAAGTAATGTCAAAAGACCTTTGAAAGAAATTACAATCTTTTGATCATTTATTAAGTGTGTCTTCTTTAAAACATGCTTTCATAAGGCTTTATAAGACTATATAACTAACCTCTAGGACATGAAAAAAATATTACTAAAGGGGATAATGGATATTCTGTTTTCATGTTTTAAAGTAAATATTGTACATATTAATTATACATATTATTGTACATATTACTCGTCAGCATTATATATTTGTATTATACTACTATCCATCAACCACTGAGGAAATCGGCTCAAAAATATTATCCAGCAAAGCCAGTCATCTCTTCAACACAGAAGTCAGAAGTTGCATTAGTATACCTTCCGGGGTATGGACTATAAATATTGGCATGTCATATGAATATAAAATGGCATTATAAATAAGGGTCTCTTCCTTCCACCTCCTGCTCTCTTCTACTTCAACAGCTGCTTACAGTGAAACTCTATCATGTGACTGCCATAAAACAAACTACAGAAGTAAAAATATCTTAATCAAAAGAGAGGAAAGATTAAGTCAATTTGTTGGTTTGGTAAAACAGTAGAACAGAACAACAAATCAACAACAAAAAAGGGCTTTTTGTTTGACAGTATGCAGCGGAGACCACAAATTAATATATTAGAGGTCATGTGACACTCTTTTCCGGGTCTAAGCGCTGGAGGTATGGGGCCGGTTAAGCTGTGTGGTGAAGGAGCGGCCACTAACATCTTTCCAAGCGAATGTTTTGAATTACAAACCCCCACTGGGATCCAAGTATGCAAAAAAAAAAAAAAAAACTTCCTGTAAGAGAGAACGGAGTAAGAGAGAGAGAGAGAGAGACAGACAGAATGAGAGAGAGATTTGTAGGGACTCCACACAATGAGCACCAGATGTAAAAAAAAAAAAAACCTTCCTCTTGCCTCCCACCTCCATGGTACTTTTTCTGCGGCTGTCGGCTCATGGGCGGGAGGAGTGGGAGAGTGTGGCATGTGTCCGACACATGACCCAGCACACAACTCCAGATATAGTTAAAGAGGAGAGGCAAGTGCACGTCTGACAGCTGACCTGCCCTCCACTGAGATCCATTCACAGAGAGAGAGAGATGATAGAGAGATACTGGGCTCATGCATCTTAAGTAGAATGGATATATTTTGTGTACATTTTTGTATGTTTTTTTTCTTAATTATTATTTTATTGTAAATTGCTTTTCAACTATTATGCAAGACAGCTACCTACTGGAAACTTTTCTAAATATTCATTATCAACAGTAAAGTTTATTAATCGACCTGACTTTCAAAGCCAAAATTAAATCAAAATTGAGTTGAATTTCTTAATATAGAATACATTTCTTATTTTAAACAACTTTCCCCTCAACCAGTCTTATTTTTCAGCCCTTCACCTCCTCATATTTCACAATCAGTTCACGACGAAGAAAGACCCATCCTACATTTCTTTTCCTCGCTAAACATCCCAATTCATGCAGAAATGTTGCTATAGAAAAGTATAATAGCTTGTGAAAAACATTTCATCAGAGTTCAAAATAAAATTCAATACATCTTTTGGGTTTACACTTTTTGTATTTCTCATGCCTGAGAAGATCATCTTCTGACAGCAGATTACAAAGGACTACAGCCTCCCAGTGACAAAGAAAGGCATTACAGGAAAACAAACATCTTTCCCACTGCACGTTAGTATGGTGTACACATTAGTTGCAATGTGGCCACAGAGTAATATATTAACATGAAGCCTTACCTTTGGATTTGAACAGGTCATCATCATCATCGTCACTATCTGAATCAAAGAGACCCTTGAACTCCTTTTTGTCAGCGTTTTTCTCTTCAGCCTTCTTGCGCTTGATTTCAGGGAGATTCAGATCCTCCATCTAAATTAAAAAGCAATGGGAAAGAGAAAAAGATTATCTTTAAATACTGTCATCAATCAAAACTGGCAAAAACAGAAACAATGCAGATATGCCGTTAATGAAATTATAATGCAGATGAAATGTTAAGTTTAAGACCAAATCTAGTTGACAACAACTGTATCTGGAGGAAGAAAACAAACAAACAGTGGAAGTTCTTTTTTGCTGTTGTACAATGAGCTATGGTGCAAGTTTCCTTCTTTCCTTCCATCTCATTTAACATCAGAATTCACAAAATGAATCACTGCTGAGACTTCTCTTTTTTTTTCTTTTTCTTTTTTACTTATAGACATATTGCTACAAAAAAAGGATTAAAAAAAGTTTAGAATTTAGAAACCAAGAGCTGCAAAAAGGTAATAAAGTCATATTTTCCCCTAAAAATATAATAGGATACAAGCATGTGTGTATTGATGGAGGAAGTGGCAGAGGCTGTAGAGGCAGGAGGGAGGCAGTGGTAATCAGATCTGAGCGTGGGGACTCGGTGGATCAAAGCCTGGGACGCAGCCCTGAGCGCTATAATACTCTTCCTGTAGCACTAGCCCTGCCGCCTCCTCCGCCAATCTGCCGCTTCCTAGACGCCAACACTCCGCCTGGTGTCATCTCCATTATCTCCCTATGGACGCACTCCAGCTCCACACACACACACACACAGTAGGTGCTTTCACAGAAGCGGCACAAGATTTTTCACAAAGATGATCACAACTGTTTGTTTCATATAAGGCTAGCATTAAAACTGCATTGGGATAAACATCCATCTAGATATATACTTAATCAAAATACTTAGATTCTTTCTGAAGACCAAACTAAAGCATTGTAGTGCGGCTCCCACTGGTGAAAGATGAGTGTGCATCAACTATCCGCCTAAATCCAGCTTCCTATGAAAGGTGTGGTTTGGATTATTTTGCTCTAATGGTAATAGTTGCTATGGGTTTGGCATTTTTACCCTTTCTTTCCCAGAGATTTCCAGCTGAATCTCCTTTTCGCGAAGTTTCTTCCATTGGCTGTAATATTTAGTGATGGGAGTGCCTTCCTCTGCTACTTGCTTCTCCCAGGCCGCCTGTGAAAACACCAAAATAAAAACATACAATGAATGCTACTGGATGTTCACCCAACGGACAACTAAACAAAAGGGAACTCAAAAAAGGAAAGGGGAATACACATTCAAAAGGGAAACGCATTCAAAACAAAATAAAGCCATAAAGTTCACATGATGAGTACACACTGGCCTGTTCTGTTATGGTGGATCAATAACCACCTAAAAAACAGAGCAGGGCTGTATAGAAAATAGAAAGTTTGTAGGGTCTATCACTACACCCTAAAGTAATATTAATGAAATATCAAGACGGTTGTAGCAATTTTCAAAAACTGAAGCGGACTAGGTAGCGATCCTAGGTGCACACCTTTTCTCTCAAACAGCAAAAATAAGTGTCTCACAGAAGGATAAAGGGGCAGGGGAGGGTATAACAGAGTGAATCTCTGCCAGCTTTTCCTTAAAGGTCTTTGTGGATGATATTGATCAGGTAAAATGAGATTAGTTGACCTCCAAATCCAATAGACCATAATAAATCTCAACTTCAGCCTACAGTTAGCTAAACTGAATTATAACAATTTGCAGTGGTTTGTAGAATAGTGAAAATGATCAAAGCTATAAAAAAGGTGCAATATGCTCCTTCCTTGATGCAACAGACCCAAACAGATGTGTACATGACCAGAGAGGCTAAGCTCCCTGGCAAACTGGGGGTTTCATCCTTTGAAGCATCTGTTCAGCGACTGCTGTGCACATTCTGAAAAGAAATCCTGATGCGATCACTTTGGTACTGAGGCTAAAACAAACCGCAAGAAATCAAGACGCAATGTTTCAGCCATAGCAGTGGCCAGTATATCGACACATTAAGCGTTACCATTCAAACGCGTGACAGAATTTCAAGTTTATTAGTGTTGATATTTCATACAAGCATTATAATAATATTAATAAATAAAATAGCTGGGCAAATAGTGTCTATGTTGCTAAATATTAATGTATGTATTGATACAAATATATATATATATATATATATAAATATAAATAAAAAATATAAAAATAAAAGCTTCAAAATAATAATAGCAGTGTATAGATAATACTAACATAACATTAGGTAGGCAGGCATGCTTGTATGTAGGTGGATATTTAACCTCTTTGTGAAGCGTGTCATAGTGTGGTAGTATTAGAGCTGTTGGGAGTCACTGGTACAACACACAGAGACAGATATTTGTTTGTTGGACTGATCCGTGGGGCACGCGGCTTTATGCAGCTGTGCTGGCGGCAGTGCCGGGTGACAAGTTTGCCATGCCACCCTCGTTACTAAAGGACATCTTTCCTGCTGGCCGGAGCCCGGCGACAGACGCACCCCGGCGTGGTGCCATGATGTCTGCATGCTCTGCCCTACTGCATCTCTCCCTACAGCTCAACATAACACAGACGAGAGAGACAGAACTGTACACCCCTCCTTCATTTCAGTCTTAAATGGCCTTAAATATTTATCAGAAGCATGAGTCGTTCCAGAGACAGCAAGAGGCGGGGAGGAGAGATGAACGTGCTGTGCGTCGCCAGGGGTGACAAATGAGAGCGGAGATGGAGATGAATGGAGCAGAGATCTCGCCCCAGAGAGGAAGCAACTTCTCACCTTCTCTCACAACCTTCACCCCTGCTGTCCCCTCATTTTTTTTCTCCCCACCAAATTCATCATTATCATCCCAGTCAGCATCAGGGATTTACTGTTAACTGAAATTGTTATGAAGATAAAAACTAGCAGTAATAAAAGAAGTGTGAACTACAATATGAAAAGACACTAAATGGAACTTCAAAGAAAATTTATTTTACATTTTTAATTCCAAGTGATGTCAGATGATTTGCCAAAAAAGATGCACAATCAAAGAGGAAAGGGATTCGATTGATGTATAAAACTTTTCTGAATGCGATGTTTAGCAACAATGAAATATGAAATTGATTACAATGACATTAATCAGATCAATGCATATAGTTTATTAAATATTCTTACATAATAATATAAAATATGACATGGGCTAGGTGCACAAGATGGCGAGTGTTACTTCTGCTCATACTCTTCCCGTCTTAGCGATGTTCGCAATATATATGACACTTATATATGACTAGATATATAATAAAAAAATGAATTAATAAGATGGTGGTCTTTCAGATATGAAAGAAAACACTCATATTATTGTGTACCTCTGTGGGGTAATTCATCGAGATGAACAGAGACTCTCTTATATTCTTTCTTTTGTCGAATATGTGGTCAAAGCTCAGTGATTAGTAAAAATCCACGGTGATCGCATTCATACAAAACCCTCAAGTGTATAATATACATTTGCTCACTTTGTTCTTAATGCTGGACACTACATGACTCAAAACGGATTCTTTTTCTGTGTGGAACAACACTCTATACTATCTATATATCTAATGTTTGCAACTGTCAACAGAAGTATCAATAATCATCAAAAATAATTGAGTGATAAGATGAAATGGAAGTTTAGTAACTTTATTTGGTTCAATTATTTTTGCTGTTTATACTATTTAATAACTATAGGTTTGCATACAATGTTCAGTGTTTGTATTTCCCCTGTGAATAAATTTTTATAACAATATTTTTTTGCAGTGAGATGAGTAAAGCTGCATAAATCATTATCAGTCTGAAGTATACAAGCAGTTAAATATACACACAAATCTGATTTTTACTTGCCTGTATTGAAAACTGTTTGTGTTAACTATAGTTAAACAGTTAAGTATCACAGGGAAAATATGCAAATATTTACGGAATATTTTATGCAAAAACTTTAATAAAGGCTATTCCTGTAGTTGTACACTTTCATTTGAATAGACTGTTCTCAGGGAAGCACAAAACTTATTTCAGATCCAGGCATGCTACAGGTTTCCTGTGTGTAGGTATATTCATTTTAAGCTATTTATGTTTATAATAAGTGCATGCAATATTAATATTTTCAATAACTGGTCATGGAATAAGATGTATGTGCATGCACTATGAGTCCAAGTCAATTTTCTCCTCGTAGACACTAAAGTGTGGTTCACTCATTAACCTGAATCATACATGAGTGTTTCTCAAATGCCATTGGCTAATGTAATAGTTATATATATCTTTTAAGTGGAACAAAGCGGAATATGCACCAAGCCCATTAATATCTGAAACAAAGACTAATAAAAAAAGAGAGAAAATAAAATAACGGTATTTTATAACATATATATATATATATAAAGATTTATGCATCATGAAAACCAACTAAAATTAAGCTAAAACTGAAAAAATTATTTAATCAAATGTAAATTAAAAAAATGTGACAGTCTCAAAACTACCATAATCCTGGACAGCAAAGTCTGCATCAATCTGCTACTGGACTTACGTTACCAGACGCTCACAAACAAAGCACTTAATGTCTGCTCGTCCTCCTCAGAGTCTCTCGCTGAGAGAAACGGCATTAGAAGCTTTCCGCTCCATTACTTTCATCTGCTCTCATATCCGCCACCGACCCAGCATCAGGCTACGGTCGTAACAGCATTCTGTGCTATGGAGGCCACGTGTGTGTTTGAGGACCTGTGACTGCACTTCCTGACCTGCAGGTGGTGTGGTCAACGAGGCCTCAGGCCAACCACCACATGCTGTTCTCAACTGGCCACACAACACACACTCAGATGTGTTCACACGTAAATACACAGGGCTCTGATCATGCAAACACAGACGAAGACTGTGGGTGACCAGCAGTCACCTGCGAGGGGACGGAAGGCAGGGTGGTGATTGAGGTGGGTGGAAAAAGGAGGAACTGCAGGGATAACAGCCTGCTTTTACAACTAAAATAAATATCTGACTGCCATGTCTGGTCCCAAAGCTCACAAACGTCTGACTAGAAGTGCTGTTATGGTCACCGCGTAATTGGAAAAAACTAAGAAAGGAGAAAACTTCCTTGGCTTGAAAGAAAAAGTTAAAACAAATGTATAAAAATGTTCAAACTTATTTAATGAATGCTAATGGTTTATATTAATGGTTAATATTTTTCACCATCTGTGCGGTCTTTCTGATACAAGGCCTATATTTTACTAAAGAAACATTTGATAGTTGTAGATTAAATCATAGCAGTATTGTGCATAATAAGACCAAGTACAAGTATTAAGAAGTAAATAAATCCATTTTGAATTCATGTCGACTTCAACAACTGTTCGTTCTGTTCCTGGAATAAAATGATACACACAATCTCATGTACTCACCACAGCCGTGACATCAGCCACACCAAACACAGCTTTCTGCCTTCGTTCTGTGATGTAGTTGCAGTTCTCCTGTATCTTCTCCAGCAGCTGCCGCATCTGCTTGCAGTAATTGGCCACTTTGCATTCCTTCAAGAACGCTTTCAGCTGAGGAGACCAACAAGAAAGAGACAGGGGGAGAAAGAGCAAACAAATCAAATTTCAAAAAAAATATTTGAATTTGGATCCACATGAAGAAAGAATTTCCACATAGAGAAACATTAATACAACTCTAATAACTCTGTTATAGCTTAAATCTGCAATTCAAATTCTGTCAATGAAAAGTAAAGAAGAACTGGGGATGGATAATCTGGAATAATGGAAACCTGATGGGACCAAAAGAATAAATACTTTCTTATAGTAATAATAAAATAAAAAAACAGAGGATGTGGCCAGAGTGTGTGCGTGAGAGAGCGGGGGGGGGGGGGGTGAAAGAAGCGTGTTTGTGTGCTGTGTAAACGTGAACACTGCGGTGTATATGTATGATGTGTTTTTAGCGTAACTCTCAGGATGTGAGGACTAAAGAAGTTGGACTACAGCTTGTGAACTGGGCATACCAGGCAAAAAATGGAATTGAGATCCATTAAATACAACTGGTGTACAAGCTCCAGAAGTTATACTTATTACGACTTGTTGCTGATCTGGTAACTGTTAGAAAGAAAAAAAAGAATGTGTGAAAGCATTTATCCAGATTTAGGAACAGTACCTGAACGATGGTGGGCAAAGCCAGCTCAGGAAAGCCAATGGCGCAGGCCTGAGTGTGAAAGTACTCCAAAATGAGGTCATACAACTGCTCCACTAGACCATCCTGGAAACATGAAAACACAGACAATCAAAACACAACACACAGGACGCATTCTCAGCCCAGAAACTGTGAACAGAAGGTGATAGAGTTACCTTTAAATGTCTAAACCAGAAAACATAAAAATGGATATTGTTGCAGTCGGGTGGAATTAGTTACATGTTTGTGACGGTAGGGAACAGGGCAGTATCAAAACACACTTTTGAGACGGTCTTTGGTTCATAGCAACTCTAAGGAAAAAGATACTCTGCAATGGTACGGACTCATAAATTTGCACATACGCAAAAATCACTTTTACATGGTGTTTCAACATGAATGTGTTGGCAGTGCGTGTACAACCGACCTATATTGATAAAAATCCACCCACTCCTTTTTTTAATACCCAAGAATCATAAGCAGCATCTAATAAAAAGCCGTTCGCAGTCTCTTGGCAAAGTGACGTCAGCAACTCTTCCTTATTAGCATAGACACTGTCCATAACTCAGGTGTTTTATTGTTGGATGTAACAGTCTTCATGGCGCAGGGGATTAGTTGGATTTTTTAAGGGAATCTGACCTCATTTATAATATATTTATGTCTGTGTAAATCATTTTACACCAGACTGCTTTGTGAACAAAAGGACAACACAAAACATAGGTTTTGCTAAAAAGTTGTTACTCAAGGATGTATTAGTACCAACTGTTCGTGATCCAGCTTATAGTATCCAGAGCAATACTGGTTACAGCACTCTTTTATAGTTCATCAGAGTTGCTTTACGGCTATAACATTTACCAGTTTTTTGGCGCATTTTCTGGAGTGAAAATGGACGTTCCATCTTTTGTGTGATGTACAATAAACTTCATAAAACTCATCAGTAAAGTTTTAGCCATCATTTGGATTGGGTCCGGGAGCGCCAGCTCAACAGCATGTTTTTGCTCACCACAGAAAAGTGTCAACACTAACATGCTATAAAAATAATAATGATCAGTGCAGTATTTTGAGCTGAAACATCACATACACACTGTAAAAAAGGGTCATAATAGACCCCCTTTAAAGTTTATTAAACACCTCATTGACATATAAACCACAATAAAATCTTGATTTTCACGACAGGGTTTTTAAATTATTTTAAAAAGAGTGTGTATTTTTTTTACATTTCCTGAAATGTAGTGCTTTTAGAGATACATAGTTACGCCCCAACAGTGATGACTTTAAAGTGTAAGTCAGGGTTGCTATTAACATCTAACTTTAGCTAACCTGGCATGCATTCTCGCATTCCACCGTATGGATATGTTTGACAATTCATCTTACACCTTTTGTGGCTTCTCACGCATTACATGGTGTTCTGAAAATGCGGCGTTCCAGTTACAGTAAGTACAACTTTTCAAACAACGCGTCTCAAGTGCACGGAAAAGTTGAAGAATTGAAAATCAACTCACAATATCAAATTTGGGTCGCTAGGACTGTGTGTGTCCAGATACTTCCGTTGAGTGTTACAGGCCTTACACAGCATCTGTTTTGCTCATTCATTTTTGGATTATGTATACCAACAGAGCATGTTGATATTGCATGCACAGAGTGCAAATCTTATGTGTCATTATAAAATGCCTTTAATTGAATAGGTCCTAGTTGAATAAAAGTAGAAATTTGTATAACTTTTGAATGGTAGGTGTAAGTGTAATGAATAATTTAAAAATGAGCAAAGTCAAAGTGACCAAAAAAGCTTAAAAGTGGAGAAAAAAAAGTCACAGCAGCTGTAGCCTTTTGTCCCTGACGTTACATATATGGGGGGGGGGGGGGGGGGGGAGTCTCTTAGTCACGGCAACCCCCCCACACACACACACACAAAGTATTCACACCTCTACTCAACACCTGGCAAAAAAAGCATTCACACTAATCCTGACCCGGTTTAGGGCAGGGATCGGACCTAAATCCTTTGCCCTACCTACAATTCACAGCCGCAGCCTTCACAAACACATTCTTCCGCAATGGAAAAGGGAAAACCCTGCTTGCAACTGCACTTACTAGTTGGGAAATATTTAAGATTTAGCAAGACAGACAGAGATCCCAGACAGCAAGGGTGGAGTGGCGTCTCGGGGGGGCCTGTGGCAGCAGTGTCTTGGCCTGGGTGTATGTACTGGAAAGCTTCCCCGTGCCAACCAGGAGAGCAGGATAATCCCTGCAGCTTGTGTGGCAATCCTCTTGGCAGCGACATGGCGCACGGCGCTTTAGCCTGTGTAGCAGCGTGTTCGTGCTTTCATCTCCTAACCTCAATCCAGTTACAGCCAGTCAGCTTCAACACATGACAGGCTCCCAGACTAGGAGGAGGGGCCATCTTTATCCAGTCCCTTATCTGATGCACTTAAGTGATTGTTTTTAATTTCATTTTAATACCGTGTTCATTATTTGTACAGATGCGAGCTGTCAAAAGACTCCTGATGACATGTTTTGCGACTTTTACTGACAAATTAATGTACATTTCTTGACCCAGGTAGCAAAGAAAACCACTAAACATTGTTCATTTACACATACAACCGACATTATAACAATATAAACCTTTGCGTGTTATATGAAGTGTTTCTTGAGCATCAAATCAGAATATTTTGAGCAAATAAATGTGAGCATAACAGCCTTCTTTCAAAAAACGGTAGTGTACTGTATTATAAATTAGATTACCAATACATTTCCAAAACAATTTGAAATAAATAAGCCTGCTTTTTTTTTTTTTTAAATGATTCATTAGTGGATATATTAATTAACAAATTGTGCATTATAACTACTCATGAACTCAAGGACGAATGTCATTATTTTCAATGAAAATGACTAAACTCTTCCTCTCACATCACTACCATATATATATTTTTTTGAATAAATTATCACTTTAAATAACTAGTAAGTTAAACACTTTTCATTTGGCCACGTGTGCAAACATGTGGCTTAGTTTGACAGTTATAGATGGTCATAAACTGAAAGAACATGTAGAATGCATAAAGGTCTGAAACTCAAAGATGTACAGGATGGGTCACCTTATAAGCCTTCTCTTGGAGATTGGTCTTGCTGAGTTTGAGGATCACTGCAAAATTGATGGGCTTTACACTCATGCGGCCTGGTCTCTTATTGAAGTCTTCCTGCTGGAGGATCTGAGGGGTAGGGTGAACAAACAGATACATCAGAGCACTGCATCACAGACAAACGTGCACAGAAACACACAATGAAGACAAACTAGAGAATGACTCAAGGGCTTATAGTAACTTAAAAGTATACAATCTAACTATGGTGTACAGAGGAGTGTTGGAGACGAACCTCTGAAACAAACTGAGCTTCCCTATTATTAAGTTACTCAAAGTAGTTAAACCCCCTGGCAAACTTGCCAACTTCACTGAGGCCAACTACCACCCGATACATACAGATGACCTGCTTCTTTATTAACTTATCTACAGGAGTAGGTCAAGAAGTAAAAGAAGTGTTATGAGGTAATTATATGAATGACTACAAAATATTTGATACAAGATTTCTGAAGTACCTGGAGAAAAATAAGTAGTGTGAGAAAAATAATCGCTATTTTCACACACACACTGTATATCTCAGTATAGCTGGAATTATTTCAGGCCAATGTTTTAAACAAATAAAAGGCAGATAAGCAGTATTGATAAGACACCACTAAAATAGGGTACAATATTTCAAAATGAACTAAATACTGTTTTTCCACTAAATAAAACACCCTGCAAGATGGACATGTACAGCACCATTAATTTTTTGAAAGAAGAATTTTTATATTAAGCAAGAATGCATTAAAAGATTCCTACTTTTTAAATGCTGTTCTTTGGCTTTCTATTAATCAAAGAATCGTAAAAAAAAAAATCCAAATATTTTCAACAATGATAAGAAACGAGCAGCAAATCAACATATTAGAGTGATTTCTGAAGGATCTTGTGATGATTTTGAAAATTCAGCTTTGATCACAGGAATAAATTACACTTTAAAACATTATAAAATAGAAAACTTATTTAAAAACTGTAATATTACACATCATTATAATGTACTTTACATAAATGCAAAGCTGAGCATTAGAGACATACAAAAACCTTTGATTTTGAACAGTAGACACATGAACAGTCTGAAATGAACCGATTCCTCAATGTATTTGACTTACCAATTTTTTTTAATACTACTTCAACTTGCCCATAAAGCTGGAAGAGCAAAAACCTGAAAACCAAACCTGCTATACAGCAAAAGTAACCTGTTTCACAAACTTCAAACTTCAACAAGCTAGAATTAATACCTTTCGCCATACTTTTTTCCTCAACTAATGACTGAAACATGCTGTCATGCCTGCAAACAGTCAGGCCGCATACTTTTGGTCCATGGCTGTGACTTCTCGTATAACAATCTCTGTGCTTCCGCATTTGAAAGCGCTCGACTAGGTCATCCAGAACCAGCGAGGTGTGTGCATGTGCTCTTGGACGGCCGGTCTGTACAAACAACGGATGTGGTGTCGCCTGCGGGACACAGAAGGAAGTGGTGGCGCATGGTCCCAACCTGATACGCATAGGGGCTACTGCAACAGGAAGCTCAAAATCATAGAGCTCTGATAAAACAGGGCGAGAGGAGAAAAAGAAAAAGAGATGCCCTACTCTACATCATTGTACGCTTACTTTTAACATGAGTGCGAAAACAGGAAGTGGACTGCATCACAAATAAACACAGGGAGCAAGAAGGGGGTCGGTGGGAGTCGCCACACTGACAGAGGATGTGGTCTGCACAACACGTCTGAGAGATGAGTGAGAACCACAGACCTCCCTCATACACACACACATACGGACACACACGTACGCTCTTCCCCCTTAGGCTTTATCGCAGTATGGTCAGGACTGGTGGGAGATCGCAGCCAAGCAGTGACCACCCCCCCATCCCCCAACCCTCTCTTCCGTTGGTCTCGGCTGCTGTCGCCTCCACGCTTCTATTCTCACAACAGCTGTCACCGCAGGGGCCCACGCCAGCCACACACAAACACACGTTTTGTCACCCGCCTCACACTGTGGAAAATGTTGACAGTTTGTGACCTCTACTTCTCCCAAAAACGAAGACGCACAGCGTTCGCACACATTAGGATGCGCGTTCATGCAGACCACACACGCTGATCTCTGTTGTGATCTCGTTTAGTCTTTAATTCAAAGGTTGCTGAACGTTTAGGTAGCTTGACTTGTCTTTCTTTTTGATTTTCCAATAGAGACTAGTAGGTATATGACATAGTGTGTATTATGAAGGACTAATTTGTATAATTAGACTCCAAACACATGCGGTTATTAGGTTTGTTTTGTCTTTGTGTTAAACTTGTATAAATTGCATTTCCTGTTAACAACCCACTATAGTATCATTTCTGAAGTTTCTGAAATCTGAAAAGTTTCAGACGAAAATCATCAGGAATTGTGTGATACAAGGCTAAAAGTGTGTTAGTTTTTAAATAGATACACTACCATTCAAAAGTCTGGGGTTTCAAAAATCTGTCAAGATTTTTATGCTCAATTATTTGATTAAAAATACAGTAAAAACAGTATTATTGTGAAACACTATTATAATTTTAAAATAACGTTTTAATAATTTTTTATATATTTCTGTGATTGCAAAGCTGAATTTTCAGCATCATTACTCCAGTCTTCAGTGTCACATAATCCTTCAGAAATCTTTCTATTTTGCTGATTTGCTGCTCAAGAAACACTTCTGATTGTCAATGTAAAAACAGTTGTGCCGCTTAATATTTCTGAGGAAATCATGATACTTTTTCAGAAATCTTTGATGAATAGAAAGTACAAAATAACAGATATTATTTGAAACAGAAACCTTTTGTAACCTTTAATCTAATTAATGGGTCATTGTTGAATAAATGTATAAAATTATTATTTTTTTAAACATCTTATTGAACCTAAAAATCTAAAATGGTAGAGCAAATTGCTATTGGTTAACGTTTTACAATAGGCAGCACTGCCAAAGTGACATCAGTGGAAAAGGGGGAAAAACTGTCTCGAATGATTGTATGATGTATTGTTGAAAATGGTGTATTTGATACAAAATACTACTTTGATGGCAGTGAAGTTAAAGGGATGAATTCAGACAGTTTACAGCACTCAGTATATCAGTACGCTACACCACGTCACGCTGTTAGCATGGTAAAACCCCTCTGAAACATTGCATCTCTTAACCTGCTTTAAAAAGTAACCATGTTACAAATATTAGAAGAAAAAGAGAAAACGGATAAAACTAGCTCAGGAATTTTCTATTTAGTTGGCAGATTCTTCATATGAAGGGTTCTTGTTACTGCACTTCAGGTGTAATGAAAGGTCAGAGTTTGGTGAAGTTCTACAGTTAACTGTGAAAAAGCAAGATCATCATGCCAAATGTTGTGGGTACAGTTCTCAAGCCCAAAACACGTTCACCCACAACCAGCCTGGGAGATGCTAGGGAGATATCAGAACAGTGTCAGTGATGATGGAATGGTTTATCAATCTCACCTCCAGCAGGAAGGGCAGGGCAGGCACAAAGGTTTTGGTGTTGCCAGATAGCAGGATGATCGCTCTGACACAATGCAGTCGCAGAGGGTAATACCGGGAGATGGGCACAAGCCTGCAAATATGCAAACACATCATTGAGCCATTATTGACCTGATAGTTTAACCGAATTTCTCTATATAAACAAGTGTGGATTTTTAGCATACATTTTTAATGTACAATGCTGTTATCTTTTGTTAGATCTTCACATTTGCAGGAAAATAAGGTTATGCAGCATTCAAATTTGAAGTTCTGAGCTCAAGTTGACATATACAAAACTGTAAACTTAAATATGGTTAATGCCGCCACCTGGTGGTAAAAAGTCAAATTTGTAACCAACAATTTCATTTAAAGGAATATTAGTTCACCCCAAAATATATCTTTTAATATCTTTTAAAAATAGTCATCTTTTAATCACCTTCATATTGTTCCAAACGTTAATAAATGTATTCCTGACATTGTCAAACTCCACAAATGACCAAAAAAAGCACCATAAAATTGGTTCATTTGACTTGTATACTTTATTCAAAGGTTTCTGAAGTAATACAAACATTTTGTGTGAAGAACAGACTAAAATGTATGTTTCTGCTCAATGAAAATATTCATATTCAATGTTCAGGGGCACACAGACTACTTTTGGTGCATGTCATTTTTAGAGCTTGGCAGAAATTGTCCATATTAAATTTTTCATTTGGGTGAAATATGAAATAGCTCTGTTAAAAGACAGGAGTTTCATGAAAAGTAATTAAAAGGCAATAGAAAAAAACAAACATACTTGATGCAGCCGATGATCACTTGACACAGAGGGTAGATCAATGGCTCCAAAACCTCACTGGGGTAAATGGTGCTCAACACACGACACCACAGATACAGGCAGTGCATATACTGCCAGTTATACACAGACTGAAATGTCTCCTGAAGGCACACACAACAGAAAAATACTGATCAATATAAAGCTGACAGTTGCAAATCCGGTATTGATTTAAGTGTGAAAAGTGGGTTGAAAGTGTGCAAGAACAATACCCAACAGAGCTAAACAACTATTTAAAATTGTCAGTGGAAAATGGAAACAATCTTTGGGATAACAAGCATTGATGAATCATACACAATCAAGATTGACAAAGTAAATATGGCCATTTTTAATGTTAATTTCAAATAGTCATTTCTTTCCAGTCAATACTTCTAATTACCTTCTTTTTCAAATTCATAGCGTTCCTGAGGTGGATGGCTAGCTGACGGATGTAAATAAAGGCATGCTGGTAGGACACCTGTGTGTCCAATGAGTACATCTCAGAGAGCGTCCGCTGCATGAAATTAATCATGGGAAGAGTGTTGGGTGACGTGAACTTGCAGTTCTGTACGTAGGTGATGTACATTTGCTGCAAACAGAAATCATACCATTAATAATGAACCATGACATCTTCACAAGTATTTCATCGTTACAAATGTACCAATCTATCCAAAGTTAGTTTTTTCCCCTAATATACACTTTTGTTCAAAGATTGTTGTCAGTACAATGTTTTTTTAAATAAATTACTTTTATTTAGCAAGGACACATTGATAGATTATGTACAAAAGTGATCAATTCATTTACAAAATTACTGTTTTTATTATACATTAGTACCTCAAGATACGAAAGGCTCAACTTACGAAAAATCCAAGTTCCGAAAGCAAAGACGAAAATTGTACTGCTCTACATACGAAAAGTTTTCAAGATACGAAAGGTTTCTGAAAGTCCGAGATTCGCCCCATAACAATTTTGAAATTCGCGCCGCACGCCGCCATCTTAGTTATAGTAGACTCGCCACCATCCTCCTGCTCTCCCATTGGTTCCTGATGCTAGCCATGAGATCCTTCTCTCTAATTGGACAGCATCCCTCCCATCATGCATCTTCTATACGTACGTGCTGGCGTGCTTTAGCTCAGCCACTCCGCACCCGAAACTTTACATTTTTTATGTGTTTTCGTAAAGTTAAGTGTACCACTTTTGGAGATCTCACTCAAAAGGTAAGCTTCGACATTTTACGTTATTTCATTGTTTATAGGTCAATTTAGCTTTATTATGAAATTTAATGGGGTGTTTTTGGAGGGCTTGGAACGGATTAGCCATTTTACATGTAAAATGTGTTCCAAGATACGAAAAACTCATTATACGAATGCCGCCTCGGAACGGATTAATTTCGTATCTCGAGGTACCACTGTATATGTATGTGTGTGTGTGTGTTAGCATGTATTCATGCATATATGCATGCCTAAGGGAACACTTAATCACAGAATACCACCTTCAAGTCAATTCAACTTTAGGGATAATCAATCTTAAGCATCAAGCATAAGTGATGGTGAATCAGTTTCACTTGCTTTTGTGCAAGTGAAAGTGACAACAGGTGCGCTGGAGAGGCAAGACAACGATTTTGCAAGTGGTGGCCATTGACAATTTTTCTCTCCTTATTCTTCCTGGCTGATTTGTCTTTAGCTTTGTGTTTTGTCAGGAAGCGGTATCTACTCCTTTGTGTGAGGAGGAACACTGTGAGAGCCCAACAAAATGATCTCCAGCAGGATACTGGTATGCAGGTTTCGGACCAAACTGTCCCAAAAAATCCTCTAACTGGCACTTGCCAAAGAACACCACAAGTGGCAAGTGCGCTGTTAGATACCAGGATGAAATCCTCAGAGCCACTGTCAGACCTTACACTGGTGCAGTGTGCCCTGGGATCCTCCTGATGCTTGATTGTGTTGGCAATTTTTAGATGACAAATGATTTGATACCATTGACTGGCCCTCCTGTTCCCCAGACCTGATTTATCAGAGTAAATGAGATTTTCCTGAGTAAAGGAAATATCAGTTTACATTCATTCATTTTTCCATTAATTATAATAATCGGGTGAGGTTTTTCTATGTACAGGAATCAGATAATAGCCGCTGCTCCACACAGATCTGATCTCACCATCGAGGATTATGATAAGAAACAGAAAAAATTGAGACCGACTAAAATCCAGAAGAACTATGACAACATCTCCAAGACGCTTTAAAAAACCTTCCTGAAAAACTGTGCAAGTGTACCTGAACAAAAGCTGTTTTAAACTCAAACGTTGATCACACCAAATATTGACTTAGTTAATAGAAGTTAATGGATAAATAAGATCTATTTGTGACACTCGCAGGTTTCTTTCTAACAGTGTCTTGTAGATGTTTCTACAATTCTTCTGGATTCAGTCCTTCTCAGGTTATTTCTGATTCCTTATATAATCCCAGATGGACTCCATGATAGTGAGATCAGGTTAAGATTTAACTGGATTATTACAATTAACAGCAATATGAATGTTTGGAAACATAAACTGGTATTTCCTACAGACACACTAAAGCAAAATATATAAATAACTGGCTGAAAACCCTTATATTGGGATGAAAATACTAATATGACTAAGACTTTTGCACAGCACTGTGTGTGTGTATGAGTATATTTTGTTTACATTATAACCATGTTGTTTGTGCTTTTTTTTTATTTTACAAAAACAACAAAAATGACATCACCGCTGTAATGCGATATATTAGGGTCGTTTTATGCAACATTATGGTCATGGGCATTTAGTGCAAAATAAAATCTCATAACATGTGCACTTTAACTTACCTTCAAAACAGAGTCTAGGTGGACTTCCTGTTTTTGCCGGCAGATTTTGTTGAGAGCTAGAAAAGCCAGGACCCTCACCGTCTCCTCTCCTGTGCTCCAATGTTTGATCAGGCTCTAGTGTCACAAATGAAAAGCATCACAGATGCTGAATTTTCTGTTTGACTGAAGACCATCCATCTCAGTGCACTGAGCAGTCAGTGTCTATTTGTAGCGCTTACTTTGAGAAAGACCCTGCACTGTTTTGGCAGACACAGGTAGTACGGCACCATCTGGTTGGCGTGACGGAGTACTGCAGCTATGACTGTGGCCTGAGTTAAACTGGACAGGAGCTGAGGAGGGAAAAAAACCAACCACACATCACTTCATGTTAGCAATGAGATTCAATCGCCAGAACATTTACAAAGATTTTGTGGGTGGAAACTGAAAAAGAAATCTACCTGAACAACACCAGCAGCATACATCTTAATATCAGTCTGATTTTTCTGCCACCTAGGACTTGAGGATGGGAGTATTACTCTGAAAACACAGATGAACAATGTCTAACAAAGAAATCTGTCAGGTTCAAACATCCATCTATACAGCAGGAGGAATAGAGCTGTTACTTCTTCTGGTCTTTCCCTGGATCTTTGAGCTTCAGCATTTTGTTCAGAGCCGTATACATGTCCTTTATACAGAACAGGACGAGGGAATTGAACACTGTAAATGGGAAGCAGATAACAGGCTGTCAGTGAGCACATTAAACACTCTAGTTCTGTGAGCGAGCACACTGAATAAGCCGGTTAGTTACCCGTGCTGTCTGAGATGGTATATCGACACAGCTCGTCAGAGTCCCCCTTCGTTGTCGCCACAGCAGCCTTGAAGGCTTGTGTGATGTCCCTAATCAAATTTGGTGTGGGTTCTTTCTGTAAACAACAACATAAAAAAAAGCCATGAATCAAACCAGCTCCCAGACTAACAATATTAAAGACTTTGATTTGAAGCAAAAAACAACTGTATTTACACAAACTATCTTTCAGAAAAAGGTAAAGAAGAGTGTATACTCATAAAGTCTATATTTCTTTGATTGAAAGCAGTAATATACTGTGAAATATAATTGCAATTTAAAATAATTTGAATAATTTTTACAAATTTTTAATTCCTGTGACGGCAAAACTGAATTTTCAGAATCTTCAGTGTCACAAGATCCACAAGATCTGACATGCTGATTTGTTACTAAAGAAACATCTTATTTTCAATGTGAAAACAGTTATTTTTTGTTAAATAACAATTCTTTGATTAATAGATTTAAAAAAAAGCTAACAGTATTTATATTTGGTTATAATATATTATTGCAAAAAAAAGGGGGGGGGGGGGGGGCTCTGCTCTTGCCCTAACCTTAATTTCACTGATTGGTGATTATATAGAAATAATAATTGCTCCCCTTCAACGCAAAATATACAGCAAGTCATGTCAATGGATAGTGTGTATTTTGGGGGTTTTGCCCATTTAAATTCAGTACATTTCAGATGTCTCATTTGGTATACACAAAAATATTTTCCATTTATTGACATTGAGCATTGGAAAAAAACAGAAGATAACAAAAAAAAAAAACACACACACTGGTCATCCACTTCAGCTGAGAATGCCATTTTGACAATGAATGAGAGCTCATAGATTAATGTAGACATATTTGAATAAGGGGTAAGATAAAAATATTACCCTGAGTCCAGTTCTCCAGTTCTCAATCATTACTTCAGTGACTTTGGTAGCTTCTTTAGCTTGCTTTTGTTTCACACCCTTTTTTTCTGATTCGCCCTCCTCCTCCTCATCCGCATCCTAGTGTCACAAACAAACTGTGACTCATATCCCAAAGAAAACGCACACAATCTTTCACAACTGGCTATGCACTGTTCATAACTTAATTTATGACATAAAAAGTAATGAATTATTTATGGCAAATGAGGAATTAAATCCTGACCTCGAGTTCAGAAGGGAGTTTGTGGTACATCCTTTCCTCTTCATCCTCCTCTTCATCTTCCAGGCTATCAGAGTCATCAAAATTCAAGAGTTCTTGGTCATTTTGTTCTAAGTACTTGTAGAATTCTGGGTCTTTGCTTCTGAGGGCTGATAGCTGGTCCTTGTGCTCAGATGCTTTGCCCTGTTTTGTGACCGACCTGTGACACAGTTTATCAAGAGTTAGACCACTGGAACAACATGTTATCTAACAAGTAGGTTCCTCCTGGTATGAAACCATATAAACTGGAAACATTTCAAGCATGTAACAGAGAATGAAAATAAAGACTGAGACAGTAAAAGTATCACTAAAACGTGAAGGCCACACTTACGTCTTCTGAGAGGTGGGTTTCTTCTTTTTTCCTTTCTGTTGCACTGGTCCCTCGTCCTCAGGATCATCTTCCTCTTCAGAATCGAACCCGGATAACATGAACTCATCCACACTGAGATCCTCCAACTTCCTGCATAAATTTAGGTGGAACATCACTAAAGCATTAGTAGGTTTGTGTTTACAGTAAGTCTAACTAATAAAAAATGGAATTTAATTTCAATAATTTGATTTAATAAAATAAATAAAATAAAATGTGACAAATAAATAGCATCAAACAGTAGTGAGTAATAAAATTATTATGTAACATAACAGAAACTAAATCATTTGAAAACAATATTGTTATCAGATTAACTTTTCACAGCATTAGTGTGGGTTTTGCTCACATGAAGATGATCATGTTTACATCCATAAGATTATTCTAAAGGACTAACATGTCTTGTTTTTAATAATGCTCAAAGGAGCAGTACATCTCTTAAAGCATAACTACTTTCATAAAAAACGTGAAAACGTCACAAAAAATTTTTATAAAGTGCAATCTGAAAGTTACTGTATACTGAAGTTACAGTGCTTTTTTGTTACAGTATTCTTCAGAGAAATCCTAATGAAAAAGTTTATTTTCACAAGAGTACCAATGCTCAACCAGCTCTTTGGCAAGCACATGCAATTCATTAGGAAATGACGATTCCCTACCATTCTGGAGTTGATTATTTAATGAAAATAGAAAACAAATTGTGCATAAATCAGTTCAGACTTAACTATTGGACATTTACTGTTAGGGCGATCATGTTATCTCCATTAATTGTAAATCATATCGCTAATTTTCTCATTAACTGATGTGTTTAATGAATCATCTGAGGCTAAAACTAGCTAGCTACCGTCAAATATCATCAAGTAAGTGTCTTATGAAGTGAACTGAGCTCTGACAACTCCATCTTCAGTTTATTTAACTGTACTCGAACCCAAGTAATAATATGCGGTTATAATCACGAAGTTAAATAGCTAAGAATGAGACATACCTCTTGTTTTTCCCTGCCATGCTGGATAAGAAACGTGCACAGGGACGCAATACCCACAATGCACCGCTTTCCGGAGCTCGGCTGAGTTGATCTTTTGTTTAACGTTGCATAAAAAAACGAAAAAGACAACTCACAATGTATATATTTGCTTCCTTATGTTTTCGGTCATGTTATTATAAATAGATTAGTTGCCTATACATAATATTCGATAGAATCAGGTTGAGGTTTACCCAAATACAGAATATTTTCACCCAAGACTTTAACAGTCACTTTTATTTTACTTTATTTATTTTCACTTTAAATATATGAAATAACGAAATATCTGAAGTCCACAAAAACCACAGAGGTTTGTAGGCAAAGCACAATTTCACATTACCCCATTTGTGAACGTGGTTTTAAAACAAAGCCGAGTCAGATTTACGGTGGGCGTGACATGTTCAACATAGTATTAATTTTTTAGTAATGCAGATCAGAGCTGAGAGACAGACGTCTGTTTTGATGCGACATGTGATATAGCATGTCAACTCACCACGCACGGCTAAATAATTCACCACATGCATCAAGATTAATCACAACACACGGACAAAACTGGAGAGAGCGCTACACAGAAAGAAACGAGTCTTGTCAATCAGACACAGACGACGGCAGGTGAGCTTAGATTCTGATCTCATCTAGACCGAATTGCAACTCATCTGACAATGAAAGCAACATTTACTTGTTCACAACTTCATTTTTTTAGCTTATGCAAAAATACACGGTATGCATAGGCGTGCTCAGCATCTCAGAGCTGCAGTGTTATGAAATATGGGCTCTTTGTTCAGGCAGACATTTGTCCATTGATTCAGGTTAAAGCTTGTCCATTCAGCATTAAGCATTTTGTTTCTTTGTATCGGGTGCTTAAAGCGTTTGAAATATGTTATAAGGGCTTGTATGATGTTTTTCGTCTTTCAGCTGTCAGTGCTACTGTTTGCCCTGTAAAATCCCATCTGAACAAAGGCAATATGAGATCAGCCACCAAGAGAGTCTAGATCTACTGTTAAATAAGACAATTTATTCTTAGCTTGTATTATTTAATATGTTGTCATTGCATGTACATGGACAACAGACAATTATTTCCCATTCGTCTACAATGTGCTTTTCAATTTCCAATTCTTGACCGAGTCGTTCATTTGAATCGGATCTTTTCAATGAATCGATTTTCAGTGTATGAATGATTTGAATCTTTACTGAATAATTTCTCGCGTCAGAAATTAGTCTCACTGGGAATCCTCTCATTCGGACATGTCAGATTCGTAATAAGCAATTTCTGAGCTGATAAGTGCATTTTATATAGTCTAGATTAATTCTAGTGAAATAATTTTCTAAATTAGAAGATTTTCTTTTTTACATTATAGACAACTTTTTCAAATAAGTAATAAACAGCTTTGTGTGTCTGCATATGTTTTATTTGAATGTTTAGAGCATTTAATATGCTCCACATGGATGTCAGGGACCACGTGGAAACGTAATTGCGTCATGACGTAAAATAATTGGTGAAATGTTTTGTAACGAACCGTTCAAAGGAACCGATTCGTGGGAATGAGTTGGACTTTCCCCCGAACTGTTCAAAGGAACCGATTCTTGGAAATGAGTCGGACTTTCCCCTCACTACTTGCTGTTAAGGAGGTATGATTTGAGAATTGTGATATAGCTTTTAGACCGTGTAGAGGGAGCATTTTTAAATTGCTCGACGATACTTGTAAGTATTGTTTTGAATGTAAGCAGTTTCATCGGAGCCTCGATTAAGAACCAAACAAATAGAAAAACAAACATCCGGCGCGACCTTAAAATGTGACGTCAGTTAGCAGCACTCATGCGGCTTTCATTTACGTCAACAATACACAAGCTCCCAAACTGAGGCTTTATGCATTTTTCATATGGACTGGGATGCTCAGCCGCTGCACTCTATGATTTAACCCAAAACATTCCTTATAAAGCAGACAAACGAAACAAAAGGAAAAGACGTCCATCAGTTCAGGTAGTGCTGGTTATACTCAGTGTTATTCTGCTGGATGACTTGTAAGGAACAGAGGAGGAGGAGGGGTGAGATGCTCTGTCTGGATGGCACACAGTGTGCTGAGTCAGATTTAAGGATACTGGGGATGTTTGTAGGGATTGCCTTTAGCTGTATAACTCTGTAAAATGTTACTTCTGTATTTACTGAATAATCAGTATGCCTCACGTTTCTTTCAAATATCATTACAGCTATTGCTACTTCTGTACAATCATAAAAAAGAAGAGATTTTCTGTTTCAAACACTGTATGAAGCTTTCAGAAACTTTATCAGATTTTTATTATTTTTTTAAAATTATTTTATTTGAGCATGCTACAATAATATATTGTATATTAAAGGTGACTTTGACACTCAAGGATCCCTTACAATCATAAAGAAGTCACATCTGCATAAAATATAACTTATGCAGGCCCTGTAAGATGTCTTGATACATAATGTTGTAATGTTGTGTTTCTAAATGTTTTACTGTTTTAAGGTGCCACACAGAGGCAGGCATTTAAATAAACTCTATTCTGAGTGCCTACAAATAAGTATTGTTAACAATACTTTCATCTATTCTGCATTTTTAAACAGTTAGTGGCCTCAGGTTTCAGACCACAACATTTGCTTTGGATAACTAAAGGGTTTAAACGTCTGAAACCCCATAGCCATTTTGTGGGCAGCCATACCACTGCTGGCTGTAATACTGAGCCTATGACTCTTTCCATGCTCTTTCACCTGTCGTCTGTTATTTGGAGTAACATGAGTAATGCGTTAGAATTGGAGCGGTATTGTTAGGAAAACCAAACATCCTATTGCTTAAAGCTTTATTTGATTTAAAACGGTATACACCTCAACATCTTATAGGAGAGCATCTTGTAATCCCACCTTTGTCAACTGGATTGCTATTTATCGTCCTCTTTTAAATTCTCTCACAGCTCCATCCAATCTTCCCACTCAAAGTGAAGTGTATGACAGATACCAGCACGTGTTGCCGTGGGCACCATGGTTTCTATAGTGATGCTTTTGATGGAGAATTGAATATGTGCAGCTGGCTGGCCAACTCATCACGACATGTTCTGAACCAACCTTTCCATACCGTTCGTCCTTTCATCTGGAACACGTTTCATTTTTAAAATCAACCAGCCGGTTTATTTATGCAGCGAATGTCCCAGAGCCTTTATGTGCGCAAGAGACCAAATTTAAAAAGCTTTTGAGGCCTCGGGCCAGTGAGAAAAGGCCACTGACTATTGAGGAGGAAACCGTATGAAGCTGTAAGCTATAAAATGAGTGGGAATTTGTGAAGTGATGATTTTCATGATATTTAATGCTTGAGTGGTTCGGTCTGGCTTGCTTCTCCCATTATGATTCTGTACTCGTTGTTCAAAATTTCCTGAAGCAACCGTTATGCTGTATGGAAAGGAAATGTGAACCAAGTAAGCACGAATTAAAATGGATTTACATCCTGGTGAATAACTCAATGACTGTTTGAGGTAATGCATAGACGTTAAACATGACATTAATTAATAATTTGTTAGCTTAAATGAGAGTTCCTAAAGACCCTCATGAAATCTTGATTTCCTATTGAGATAGAAAGTTGACACTGGACATATTTATACTTCATCATAACCAATGACCTATTTTCCTCTTTTTTTAAATTTAATTAATTTTTTTTTATCTGTTGTTTTTAAGATCTTATTCTAATTTGATTGTGTCACTTAAAATCCTTCATAAGATCATAGTTCTTTCCCTCATTGAAGTTGTTAAGTACATTCTTGTACCTTTTGTCTTTTTGTCCGATGTTTAACTCCTTTTTTGCTTCAATTAAAATGTTGGTTGGTTTGATTCATGGTTCATCAACTCTTTAACAGTTAAAAAAATGATTGTAATGTGACAAATTCATGGAAAAAAATATATTTCCAGAACCAAGACCACTGAAAACGTGGGTGGGCACTGTTACACACTATTAGGGGAGGGATTTCTTATTAAATTCTTATTAAATTCTTATTTTAGACAGCATTTGATTGGACACAAATCTATGAGTTATCAATACTTTTGGATTTTTTATTGTGCAAATTTGAAATGTCTATATCTGTTAAAGAGTATTTTGATGAACTAAAAGCCAAACGACTTCATAGAGTGTGTGTGTTTCTTCCGGTAGAGTCCTAGAGTGAGGCCCAGGCTCCAGCAGGCCTTGGAGAGCACCGGCATGATGGAGGGGGGTATGCAGCTGCTGAACCGGGATGGCCACAGCATCTCACACAACTCCAAGCGCCACTACCACGATTCCTTTGTGTCCATGAATCGCATGCGGCAGCGCGGCCTGCTCTGCGATATTGTGCTTCATGTGGCCAACAAGGAGATCAAGGCACACAAGGTGGTGCTGGCCTCATGCAGTCCATACTTCCACGCCATGTTTACAAGTAGGTCTTATTCTACATTGCTATTTTAGAATTGAAAATGGTTCTGACCAATATATCCCAAATAGGGTATGTATGTGTGTGTGTGTGTGTATATATATATATATATATATATATATATACACACATACAGTGGAATCCGGTTATGTCGATGGCCTCGGGGGTTTGCAAAAAAGCGTAGAGATAACCGGGGATTGAGAAAACCAAGAGCCAATATGGCGATTTGTTTGATCGGCATGCTTTAAAAATGTACATACACTGTACATGTTTGCTAACAACAAAAGGCATATGTGCACCAACTAACAGCAGAGATTGTAACGGCTACTTTGTGTTTATGTTTGGAATATACCTTTAAGACGGCATATGTAGTTGTGTGTGCACTGTTCTGGTGTGAGCGCGTGCGCACCGATGAGGAGAGTGTTTTTGAGTGAGGAGAGAGATGGCAGCTCTACCGCTGACTGTTATATAGCATAATCTACTGTTTCTATTTTCCTTCTTTTATTTGTGATGTTTGTCAGAGTGTTTTCTTTTTCCTGGCTTGTACTTATGCTCTTTACATGTTTGAGAAGAGTGTGAAACCCATCTATAAAGCTAGCTGGGCAGTCGTCACCCACTCTGACAGCCAGTGCAAGATTTACCAGTATACGATAAAACCCACCTTCGATTCTCGATACAAACCTTTAATTATATTCTCCAACATTGTAAACACAATTCTGTTCACATCGTAAACACAGTCACAACACACATAAACACATTCGCTCATAACACAGTCATTTCGCTCGGACACCGTTCTGAAAAGTATTGCACACGCGGTTACTATGGTTTCGCGGCTGCAAGGCACTGCGCCGCAAGAGTGAGTGAAGCGTCGTGAAGACCAAGATGCCCGTGCACCGCAAACTCAGCGCATGCACAGTGAACTCGGTACTATCATTAGTCACGGGGATGGAGATAAACGATGTTAAGTGGCGACTTTGTCCCTCTTTTGTGCTCGAGATTTCAGAGTTCGGCAACATAAAATAATCGACATAACCGATAAGAAAATGCTAAGAAAAATAGGGAGTTTGGTGGTTCCACTTCAAAAACGTCGACATAATAGGGTTGGCGAAATAACCGAGGTCAAGATAAGTGGGTTCCACTGTGTGTATATATATTTATCAGTTAAAATGAAATTATATGAAACAGCGAAAATGACCTGTATAATGCAATGCCAATCAATTCCTTGTTTGGCATTGCATTATAAATATACATATCCTTATGAAAATGCCGGAGATGGCTTGAAGAACACAGATAATCCATAATACTGTCACAATGGGGTGTTTAATCAGTCAAAATGTCTATATCTGTATTTTATTCAACTACTTCAATGGCTGGATGTCTTTGTCCACATTAAGGATTTCCTGGAACTTATTACTCTGAGTCTCTGCATGAGGGTGTCCTCTGGTGTTTAGTATGAATGAAACAGACTTTACATGTGTGAGTTTAGCGCTCCACAAAGCTCACATCACCCTATTTTGGGTAAAAAAATTGTGTGGTTAGTGTCATATTCGACAACCTTTACACAGCAGTAGCAGCTCCGCATTGTGTCTGCTTTTGTTAACGACAATACCGACACTTACTATTTGTTGGTATGTCAACCAGATATTGACGCTGGATTATTTATGTGCCACATTATCATACATGTACGGTCCATTTGAAATAATACGATTATCAGCGATACCGGTATATCACGCCACCCGTAGTCTCAAAGAGAACATTAGAAAACTCTATTCATTAGAGAACCTTTCTTGGGGCATGTTTGGCAATTTTTAATTTCAAGTACTGATGGGGTTAGGGTGTTTTAAAACTGTTATGAAAATTAAAGTTGAAAGATGAAGATATATGTATCAAAATATGAAAATATTACTTTTTAAAATAACTGCTAGATTATCAAAAGTGCACCAATGTTTTTGAAAAAGATGCATCTAAAATGAATAACTGTATGAGGTGAAGCTGAACACCAGTAAACTGAAGCCTGTTTTATATAACACATCCTACATGAGATTAATTAGAAATCCTAGATACATTACATAACCGTAGCTATAAAACTTGTATCTGCACAAAAGGATGTAAATGCAAGTGAACTTGTACTAAGTTATGTGCTAGACAAAAAGTGTTACTTCCATTGTGGATGCGCTCTTTTTGTAACAACACAATGAAACACGGGCAACTATAGCACAGAGAATTTACAATATTTTATAATAAAAGTGTTCTTGTTATAATATTATGCATATGGCAGGTTGGTGCAGCACATCTTGGCCTTTACTGTGTTTTCATGATCAAAGTGATTCAGGCATCACTCCAGTGCACACTTTCAAATCCATAGTTTTACTGCTGTCCTAACAACCAATCAGACCTCAGGTACCGGCCAAAATGTCACAACAACCAATCAGAAACGCAAAAAAAGAAACGCATTGTTTTCATGATCGATCGTTGCTGTCATGTTCAAGTACTTGTGCACACCCCTAGATAATGTCTAAAGATTCATTTCTGTAGATATTAAAGATTTATTTTATGCTACCATATAGATTTTTCCAAAGCTAACACCCCACCAACTAAAAGGCGCAAAAACTATTTTGGCCTCACATGGTCTATAAGGTGTATTGTGTATTGTGTAGTGTTTACTTCCTATGTACATTACCTCAGCTTCTGTTTCAAGCCTTTCCTTCCTTCCTGCCTTTTGTCATTTCCTAATGTTTTTCCATGCTTTATTCTCTTCCCTGTCTTGGTCTCAGATCAGCAGGTGCCTGGTTTTTCCCATTGCTCGTCAGTCCCGCTGCACCTCAGACTAGAGTGTGATGGTATGAGTCAGGACAATGTGGGCTCTTCAGAGCCATGACTATTCTGAACTTACCATACACTAGATCTACTTACAACACACTGATGATTTAATCTCCATTATACATATCAAAATTTGCTTAACAGTAGAACTTACAACAAATAATCGTCTGGACTAATTTGTATTGACACTGAGTATGCTGCATTTCTCTTATAGGAAATTTTAATTTCTAACAAAATCATTTTTTATACTTTCTCCAAAGCCCAGTTTCACAAACGAGGCTTAAGCCTAGTCCCAGACTAAAATGCATGCTTGAGCCATTTTAACTGAAAACAACCTGCGCTGACAAATTTTAAAATATGTCAGTGCCAAGATACTCAAGATGCACACCAGTGATGATTTTTTTCTTTCTAAGGCACGTTTATAAAAGCTAATTTAATGCACTAATTGAGCTAAGGCCTAATCCTGGTTTAGTCTAAGCCCTGTCTGTGAAACCGATCTTATATGTCTGCTAACATTATGATAAAAATTAAGGAATAGAAGAAAGTGGCAAAGTTTAAATCTAAGATTAAAGTTTTAAACAAACAAAAGAAGATCATCTACTTTTTCAAAATGAAATACATTATGAAAACAGTTTTACTACGTATAGTCCATGGGAAATCTGGAATTGTTTTTTGTGTAAACGTACAAAAATTGGCAAAAAAAATCCAGAAATTTACTTTTGTATGGAATGTTAATTTAGCTGTTCAATATTGACATGCGTCTCCAGCAGTATTATTTTAGTATTCTTTTATTTTTTATTATTTTTGTATTATATTTAGTATAAATACTATTATAGCATGTTTTAATATTTTCAGTTTGCTTTTATTTTTATATTTTTAGTTATTTATATATTTTAGTTTTAGTATTTATTTGTTTTTGTAATTGTTTTTTTTCTTCATTATTGCCGTTTTATCTTAAACTTTTTATTTTTATTTTTTAGTACATTAACTTCAACTCATTTCATTTAGTTGCCAAGGCAGTATTTTTATTGTTTCTATTTAAATGTTTTTTTTAACCTAATATTTATTTTATTTCAGCTTTATTTTAATTAACAAGAACTATTAATAGTTTTAGATGAGAATAACAACACTGGTCTCAAGGGTCGTTCATTCATAAAGTGATTTCCGGTGTCATAAATGTCAGTGAATCAAAAAGAGTTTGCAAACTTTTTATGCAGATATCGTGCAAATATAGTACAGACAGTGAACCATTGTCTGATAGTTAAATACAGCAGTCAAGTATGAATGTCTGCCAGCATCCAACAGCACACATACTCTCTGAACTCAGAGCAGATGATCATCCCAACTGTGATCCGATTTTCAAAAGCTATTGCCAGGGGAGCAGCACCAATAATTTTCTAAAAGGAACGACCACTTCCACAAACAGTACAACCACCAGAGCTTACTGTATGTGTGAACGGGACGTCGGTATCGTCAACCTGCCTAAATCTACCAGTGTTCTTCAAAAGCCTCTATTGCACAGCTGTGTGTGTTGTGACTGTGCAGATGAGATGTCAGAGAGCCGTCAGACCCACGTGACCCTGCATGACATTGACCCTCAGGCTCTGGAGCAGCTGGTGCAGTACGCCTACACTGCAGAAATCGTTGTAGGAGAAGGAAATGTGCAGGTATGTCGCCTTTTTAAGAGCATGCTGTATTCATGATCACAATGACCTTGTATCAGGATGTTATCTAATTTGCTCTACGAGATACTGAACAAGGTAGTATGTTCAGATGGTTTGTGCAAACTTACAATTTGCATCTTTGCAAATCTAGGTCTTCTGTTTGTGCATTCTCAAAAGAACCAATGCATATGTGGTTGCTAATTTACAAGAATTTGTCTCTTTAGATTAAAGGTGCGGTCATATTGGTGAAACTTCAGTGCATTTCTGGCAAAAGTTTGTCTACTGTCAATAGTGTAGATCAGTGCTTCTCAATTATTTTCTGTCGTGCCCCCCCTAGGAAGAAATAAACATTTCGCGCGCCCCCCCTCCCCCTATTTTGGAACTTTCGCTTTATTGTTTCCATGGCAACCTGTCATGCTTGTCACGTGATAGACCGCAGTCACAAAAAGCGCTGTTTGATAGATGTTTCACATTTATTTAGTTTTTTCTTTTTTATTCAAAATAGTCACCAACTTGTTGGCTCTCTCATCAACTACCTGATATTCAGATTCTCAGATATGTGGAAGTGAATGTTTGTCGCTTAAAAACCTTTATAATGATCAAGTTCTCTGAGCGCGTCTTTTTTGGATCAGTGCCAGATAACGCGTGAAAAAACGTGTGAATTTTGCGATTGATCACGTGACACATGAACACCGGTGTGATCGTACACATCAACGGGTGAAGAGTTTGTTATCTGAACTTCATATCTGCTGCTCTTGTTCAGTGCAAGAAAACCTACTCCCTGACAAAAAAAGCATGTTCCCCATGGTCACGCGCGCCCCCCCTGGCATCGCTCCGCGCCCCCGCAGGGGGGCGCGCCCCACTATTTGAGAACCACTGGTGTAGATAAAGCACCACCCACCTGGAAGTCACCTTCAGACCTGGTTATTGTGACAATTAACTTGAAACTTGAATGAGATCTGGTGTTTAACTTTTTTTGGCCTCATATAAAGCTTGTTCTTGTTCAGATTCCTGTTGAAATGCCCTAAAAATGTTGAGAGCAAAATCCATTAATTGTGAGTGCAACTTAAAATGATGTTAAAGATTAAGTTCTGAAAATGACTAACACTTACTTCTACTGCTCTACTCGAGCAGACCTTGCTGCCGGCAGCTAGTCTCCTGCAGCTCAACGGCGTGAGAGATGCCTGCTGCAAATTCCTCCTCAGCCAGCTGGACCCCTCAAACTGCCTGGGCATCCGTGGCTTTGCAGACACTCACTCCTGCAGCGACCTTCTCAAGTCAGCCCATAAGTACGTCCTGCAGCACTTTGTAGAGGTCTCGAAAACTGAGGAGTTTATGCTGCTACCTCTCAAACAGGTGAGTGATCTGCCTTGTAGTTAATGTAGTAAAATAGTAGTAAGGTAGTTAAAGGATATAGTTCACCCAGGAAAGGAAAATCCTTCATCATTTTCAGTTATTTTAGTATTTAAAAAATATATATATTTCAAGTTTTTATAGTTTAGTGCTTTAGGTTTTGGTAAAACATAAAGGTGACTGAGGACTAGGGTTGTCAAGCACCAAAATGACAAACACTCCATGAACGAACATAAGATAGCTTTGTGTGAGGAACAAACTGAATCGCCCAGGGTCATGAAAAATTCAAACTGTAAGAAACACTGATGAAAGAGGGATTTTAAGAATAGATTTATTCAGGATGTAACGAGAAGGGTGTAAAGTGTACCCGTTAAATGATGCATGGGGAGTGTTGGAGAGTTGAGCCATAGTAATCCTTGAGGGGGAAATGGTTTTGGCTACGGATGTCTAATTATATATATAAATGTCACTGACACCACTTCCTGTCACATTGGCCTTGAGCTTTTTTTAAAAACAGAATCTCTTGATCCGGTCTCTCCTCCTCACTGTCATCTGGGAAGTCTTGATTCTTTTGACTTAGTCTGAGGAAAAAAGTATCTGCACTATTTTGACCTTCACTACAGGAAGACTGGTTACGTCACGGCTTTTAATTTGCCCCCCTCACCCTACTCAAAGAAAAACACAACTCTCCCAAGGTCTGGAGAAAGCTGTCCATTAGCATTGGCAGTTGTTCAGCTAGTGCAGAGTTTCTCAGAAGTGTGTGGTTCAAATTCTGACATCCTTGCTCATGGGCTTTGTGGGAACAGGATTTTAACCAATTTAATTGTCTCATAATGTACACTACACAATGCCTGAAGATTCAGTCTCTCTAAACCCCTCTTTTCCGAAATTCTACTCTGTTCTGATTGGTCAGATGGTCCAGTCTGTTATGATTGTTTTTTAACAAAATGCCCATAACCATATCAGCACCAAAGGCTTCCTCAGCACTCAGTACACAGTGATACGAACAGAAACAATGGCGTTGGTTTTGTCAGTGTGAGTCCTCATCGTTTTATCAACACAATCCAAACTCTTCCAAGCCTCAGCTGGAAGCTTTGACCCAGTTTTGACTTGGGTCAAAGTGGACATTGTTCACAGGCAGCCAATAAAGACCATGGGCTTCCATTATGCACATTTGTTAAATTATTACATAAGTATGTAACAGGAAGTGAGATTGGAATTGCTGACGACTCATTTCGGCAGTTTCTAATTGATTCTTTCTTTTAGGAGACAATAACTTTGTCATGCATTAAATTGATCAAAAGTGACAAAAAGGATATTTATAGCGTTATAAAATATTTTTGTTTAAAATAAATGTTCTTTTGAACATTACATTCATCAAAGAATGATAAAAAATAATTTAATAAGCAGCACAGCTGTTATTCACCAATAACAATAAGAAACTTGCCTTTACTGTAACGTGCACTTCAGCTTTGAGTAGCGTCACTGCTGGCGTGAAGGAGACGAGAGGAGGGTTTTACTGCTTAGAGGGAGGATTTCGTACCTTCTTTCTTGCTCATCTTGAGGGCCGTTGTCTATATGCTGTACATATATATTTCATTACGTGAACAATAGCGATCACAATAAATGTTAACAACACGAGGTAAAACCGCTGTAAATCACTGATAAAAGTATCACTGTGGTGAATGATGCAACCAAACCGAGCGACACAGAGAGAATGAACGAGTTAAGGGGTGATAGGCTTTGTGAGAGGCTGTCGTTAGGATATTTCCAGTAAAAATACGCGCAAAGATACTGAGCGTTAGGACTTTTCCAGAAAAAAAATGCGTGTGGGCGAGGGAAAAATTCTCGCACTCCGATACAATGCTCGTACAGCGATTTGCCTTTCCATGCTTGTATATCGAATTGCTCGTTTACAAAGTCACTCGTAAACAGAGGTATTACTGTGTGTGTGTGTGTGTGTGTGTGTGTGTGTGTATATATATATATATATATATATATATAATTGCAATATTTGCATGTTATATGGGGAAAATGTGTTCAGTCACAATACACAGTAATGTTTAAATGGCTGTGAATGAAGAGAGATGTTATTTTGGACCCAGATGATATAGTTGGAGTTAACTGGACCATGCTGATCATCCAAACTTTGAACTCTTCTTCGACTCACCAAAGCTAAAATGTCAGCATGCATTGCACCAGGGTGACATTGACATAAGTGCTTTCTGTATCAGCACTTCAATACAGTGTCAATCATCCGCTCGAATATGTGGTGACAACGGCATGTCAGTGAGAAGCTGAGACAGCTAATCAGCAGAAAGCAGCCCCTGCTCTCATACAACACTAATTTCATCAGCCCTAATTCACTCTCTTCATAGAAAAGCATTCTTTTGCATAATCCGAGTGCTGCTGGCATTAGTGTCTCTGTTTTTTGTTTTTTTTTTAAGTTATGTGATTCCATGAAATCCCCCCTGCTGTTCAGACACTGATTAGAGAGGACCATTAGCAAGGGCTTCCTAATGACATAGACTGCTGTTCCCTCTGTGTCTGTGATTCTCTCTCGCTCTTAACAGCTGTTGCAGGCTTGCGGATCAGATTGGCCCCATATTTAACCCACAAGACCTGGGAAATGCTTGTAGTCATGTTAACTGTGCCCTTTGCCCCAAATAAACAAACCATCTGTGACAGAAACACTGCAAAGGCTGTTGTAGTGCTTCTGTGTGTGTGTGTATTAGATGATAATGTGATGGTATTGCATTTGCCCCAAGCACCTGTGGTGCTGGTCATTTGGATTGTAGTTTTTAAAACCTCCGTCCATGACTTCAGCATTGGCTGAAGTCTCTTAAATCACATAGAAAAAAAAAAGATGATAATAATAATGGGTGTGACTTTCTTCATCAGTAACAGCAGCAAATGAAATATCAAAATAATGGTATAGTTTCCCAAACACTCTCATCACCTCTTCCACTCCCACCTCCCCGTCTGCCATCTATATCTAGGCTCTTTCCTTTAACCATTTTTCTTTATGCCAATTTGTTAAAAGCAAAATCTGCAGAATGGATGTAAACAAGCTAAGATGTGTTAAATGTGTACTTGTATAAGTGTACTATATTAGTACACTATTTTGGGTAGTCAGAAATAATTAGCTGAACTAAAGAATTCTGGAACATAACTGGAACATATATAATTATGCAAGCAAAATTCAGTTATTTCATTAATTAAAAAAAAAAAAGTTTTTTATTTTTTTTATTATTTTTTTTATTCAGCAAGGATTCATTAAAGAGTAATGAAAAAATAAATGTTAAATATTGAGCACCAAATCAGCATTTTAGAATGAATTTTGAAGGATCATGTAACACTGAATTAAGTAA
Organism: Rhodeus uyekii; assembly: GCA_037043235.1. Taxonomy (NCBI): domain Eukaryota; kingdom Metazoa; phylum Chordata; class Actinopteri; order Cypriniformes; family Acheilognathidae; genus Rhodeus; species Rhodeus uyekii. Next base: position 3,673,356 of record JAWRVZ010000034.1, read on the forward strand.
TATACAAAAATGATAAAATATATTAACATATTTATATATTTAAATAATAATATATAAATATATATATATATTTTTTTAATTAAATCTCACTGACCGATCCCACCCTTTAAAATAGTAATGTAGATATACATTTATGAAATATATTTTCAATAATTTTTTTATGATTACACCAACAGGTTATAACAATTTTTTTTTTTTTTTAACAAATCCATTATCAACTGAATAGGGAATCTGTGTAATAATTAGTGTTGATTGATGTCAAATTATTATTATTATTATTTTTTTTTTTTACATTTTTATAATGTTGAACTGAGCACATCAGTTCCTTTCAATATATTACATAAGATTGTTGTCAGTCTCTCAACAAGTGGATTTAAATGCCCTTCATTCAGACTAAAACTCATAATCCTTTAGTTTTAAGATCAGTTATGTGCCCTTTCTTGTGATTTCTGCAGGTGCTGGATCTGATCTCCAGTGATAACCTGAATGTCCCATCTGAGGAGGAGGTGTACAGGGCTGTGCTGAGCTGGGTCAAGCATGACATTGATGGGCGGAGGCAACATGTGCCCCGGGTGGGTATGGTGGTTCCTACTGTCAAACAGCGTTTTTAGCAACATCACAGTAAATCACAGGATTAGTGCTTATAAAGGATTATGTCTTTGCAACTCGATACTTGTTTGTATTCTTTGATCCTTTTTTCACACACACACACACACACACGTCTTGCGTCTCTCACTCTCTGCCCATTTCTCTGTTCAGCTGATGAAGTGTGTGCGTCTGCCCCTGCTGACACGAGACTTCCTGATGAGTAATGTGGATACAGAGCTGCTGGTGCGTCACCACTCCGAGTGCAAAGACCTGCTGATCGAGGCATTGAAGTATCACCTGATGCCCGAGCAGAGGGGCGTGCTCAGTAACAGTCGCACCCGACCGCGTCGCTGCGAAGGAGCCAGTCCGGTCCTCTTCGCCGTAGGTCTGTAAATGAGGGCCAGAGCGTGTAAAAACACACATGCACAAATGTCTATATGTTGTTGGATTTATTTAAATGTGTGTCTTTCAGGTGGGGGCAGTCTATTTGCTATTCATGGAGACTGTGAGGCTTATGACACCAGGACGGACCGCTGGCACATGGTTGCATCTATGTCAACACGGCGGGCACGAGTCGGAGTGGCTGCTATCGGAAACAAGCTCTATGCTGTGGGCGGGTACGCATTCCCTAAAGCCTCATCTTTTTCAACTATAACACCAATCTAAGTGTCAGAGACTGTTGTGTTTTAGGCACCTTTTGAAAATTCAGAGTTATGTGGCTGTTGTCTCAGCTACTTTATCCTAGTTTTCCAGTTATTAATTCTCAATTATTCTAAAGAAAAAGTCCATTGATTGTTTATAATTTACGTAAGTCATAATCATGACTTGGTATGAAATAATTTTTCCTTTTCATTTTATGTCTTTTAATTTTGAAAACTTTAACAAGTTTTTAACAAATGACATGTTGGACACTTAACAAAATACATTCTTTATACCAGACCTGTACAGTGTACGTTAACACACACACACACACACACACACACACACACACACACACACACACACACACACACACACACACACACACACACACACACACACACACACACACACAAATTGTTCCATCATGCAGTTATACCATTTAACTTTAACGTTTAGTATCTTATTTGACCCTTCATGTAACTTAGTGATATTAAATCATATTTTTTCAATAAAGAAGTTACTTTTTAATGGTAAGTAGCCATTCTTTATTAGTCTTACAATGTAATGTAATAAAATGCAATTTAAAAAAATTCAATGTTTTTATAATATAAAAAGGATTTAAACTGATGTAATATATTGTATCAGCTTAAATGCTTCAATCGGTTTTGATATATTATTATAATACTAAAACAAACTGAAGCATTTAAACAGATGAAAACGAAAGTGAACATGTGAACTTTATAGTTTTCTAAACATTCCAAAATCTGTAAAAATGTTGTTGTGATACTTTGATAAGCGCTCCGCTTGATTGTCTGTCGGACCCTTTCCCACTGACACAGGGACATAATACGTAGAGTATGTACGCTGACAGCGCTTAAACCAATCTGAGAACATTACGTACGTACACTTTCCTCCGCCACGCTTCCTTTAGGTTTATTGCTTCGGTCAGATGGATCGAAACTGTACATTACCCTAGCTTCCTCAGGATAAGAGATAAAGACACCTGCAAAACTGTTGATTTCACTCTGAAATGATTTTCCTGCAGCATGAAGATCCACATTTTTTTATTACTCTCCTCTTTGTACTTGTGCATGAATTATATTAAGTATAATAATATTAAATTATTTTTTTCACATGCTGAGTGCGTGTTTGCACGTTCTGGGTGTTTGCTGTGTGAAAAAAAAAACTTCTGTTACCTTTTTTTTTTTTGTAGACCGTATGTTTTAGCATGCGTATGTATGGGTTAAGTACAGAAATAGACCCCGTATTTTAGACTGTGCCTTACGGTGCGGAAAATACAGTATTTGGTCCACAAATATGACAGTATTCTTATCGCGACTGATTTGGCCCACTGGTGTTTACACGCTTATATCACTCTTTCTATGTACACCGCATTAACTTTCTAACTAGTGGTTGACAAGAGCACTGCAATTATTTCACATTCAAACTACTACTATTTTCGTGCACATTTCACGTCTGTTTTCTATGTGGCGTTTTATTCTTTCTGTGTGGCCACACATTGGTCATAATTACTTTTTATCTTATAATTTTGACTTCGTCTTCACTGACATTTTGTCATAATTTGAACATTTTCATCTCAAATAACCATGTATAATTTTTTTAAGCATGTTTTTTTTTCTTATGTGGCAAAAATGGCTTTCCATTAACAATGGTTTCCTTTTTTTCATCTAGCCAATAAACTCAAACATCCTGACAGGTTGAAAGTTGAACAGTCTTTAACATAAATATTTAATATTATATTTAATATGAAAAATATGGCACTCATGATGATTGATGCTAAAAAAATAGCAAGATGTGACATATATATAAAAGCACCGATTTGATTTATTGCATTACAAAGGGAACAGAATGTGCAGAAAGCCATGCTATTTCCTTAAGATTACTTTGAGGCAATCAAGAAGTTACCCAAGATTAGTTAAGAAATGTGTCAGCTGTTGACTAATGAAATTCTGTGAATTTCATGAATGATGCCGGTCTTGTCTTTACTTGCATTGCAAGATGCAATTTATACAAAGTCGTGCATGAAAGATCTATTGTTCCTCTCTGTCTTTTCCCAAACCAGGTATGATGGCACCTCTGATTTGGCTACTGTTGAATCGTATGACCCAGTAACCAATGTGTGGCAACCTGAAGTGTCCATGGGAACAAGGAGGAGCTGTTTAGGTGTGGCGGTCCTGCACGGGTTGTTATATGCAGCAGGAGGATATGATGGTGCTTCCTGTCTCAACAGGTATGCTATTATTCAGTGTAATAAATATGAAAAGCTTAAACATAATAATAATAATAAACAAAGATATAAAGAGATTAAACTCACATTTAATATTGTTAAATGCATTGCATTGTTAAAGTAATATAAATAATTTTTGTAACACTACATTATTATATACATCATTATTTTATATATATATAGACAATAACATCAATAACACAATACTTTGATAGGAAATAAGAGGATGATATCCATGTAGAATGTATTTTTTTTTTGTAATTGTCAATTAATCTTACATTTCTCTCTTTGATTTTGTCTTTAGTGCGGAGAGATATGACCCTTTGACCAGTACCTGGACGTCTATTGCTGCCATGAGCACCAGGAGGAGATATGTTAGGGTGGCCACATTAGGTAAAAAAAATTACATAAGGTAATGCTAAGGTGATAATATAATGTAATGCAAACAATTGTCCTCTATGCCCTATATCTTAGCCAGTTGAAATGGTTATTGTCCTCTGTGGTTGTTCTAAACTGCAAACATGAACCTGTTTCACATATTTCTTCTGTTAGATGGCAGTCTGTACGCTGTCGGTGGATACGACAGCTCCTCGCATTTAGCCACGGTAGAAAAATACGACCCTCAGGTTTGACACATTTTTCTCTGACGTATTGAAAATTATTCCAGGGTGTTATTTTATGTTTTCGCTCCATGCATAAATAAAGGACTCCAAATGTTCTTATATTTTCCAGAGTAATGCCTGGACTGCCATTGCCAACATGCTGAGCAGGAGAAGCAGTGCAGGGGTGGCTGTACTGGAGGGCATGCTTTATGTTGCAGGGGGTAATGACGGTACCAGCTGCCTAAATTCAGTGGAACGGTACAATCCAAAAACCAACACCTGGGAGGGTGTGGCTCCCATGAACATCCGCAGGTTTGAAAGTGGCCTTCGAGCATTTGTTAAAGGGATAATTCTGTCATCATGTTATTGCAAGTAGGGGTGGGCAATCGGACTATTTTATATTGTGATCGATCTTGAAGACGTCAATGATCTACTTTTCAAGCAAATCATAGAGATTGTGATCCTTTATGTCCGAATGTTAAAATGTAGTCTTTCATGCATGGTGACGCACTTGAAAAACAATTTAACAGATTGGCTGTATGATGAATCAGATTGTAGTTTCGATTTCGACTTCCAACGATTAAGAAAATTAGATTTTATGACAAAATTATAACGTGCCGCATACCACTCCTTTTGCTTTAAAGTGGTGTGCTATCGCCCCTTCTTAAAAGCCTGAGCCAGTCCAGATCAGTTAAGTCTTGTAGCCAGTCTACTGCGGGACATGATTTATTGTAAAATGAGCATAAAAAAGCGCATTAAACAGCGAAAGAGACAGAATGGAACACACGAGTAAAGTTACTTTTTTGGCTCCTAAACGGCCGAATATGCACAAAAATATGTCCATCTTTCTGTCAGTGTCCATCAATGTCCGTTTTAAAAAGTATTTACATAAAGATAGTCTGTTTATGTTTTAAATTGTGCAATTAAGTCAATAGGCTTGATGCAGTCTGGATATTGTCGAATTCTCTACATCTCAAAATTCGAAAAGATCGTGGATCAGGATCAGGATTGTTATAAGGATATAATATTACATTTTGGGAAGATCGCCCACCCCCAATTCCAAGCCTGTTTGCATTTCTCTCTTCTGCAAAACACAAAAACAAATTTGGATATAGTTTTTTTTGTCAATGCAATAAAAGTCATTGGGGTCCATTGGTCATGTCTTGGTTCAACACCATTTACTTTCATTAGCTATTTTTCCATCCAAAGTCCAGAATTTGACTTGGGCGAAAAATGGGAATATCACATAACATATTTGTGAATAAAGACAACAAAATCGTAACTTCCTGGGAAATTACCACAAAGCATTTGTAATAAAAACAGAAGTTTCTGCAATCGTGGAAAAAACTATGGTTCTTTTTTCGCCATCATAAGTTGTGTTTGGGAACACAATTGTGTGAGATGCTTCTGGGAGGGAATTAAACCAAACCACAATGCGCTTAAGAATAGGTGGATGGAAACGTAACTATTGCATGAACAAAATCAGCTGAAACAGTCAAAATATGTTTTTGTGCGTTTCACAGAAGAAAGTCATACAGGTTTTCCAAAAAAAAAATTAAGTTCCTAATGGACATTTTCTTCTCTTGATCTTCAGGAGCACCCATGACCTGGTCGCCATGGATGGCTGGTTATATGCGGTCGGAGGTAACGATGGCAGCTCTAGTCTCAACTCCATAGAAAAATACAACCCTCGTAGCAACAAGTGGGTGGCGGCGTCATGCATGTTCACCCGCCGTAGCAGTGTGGGAGTTGCTGTCCTGGAGCTCCTCAACTTTCCTCCTCCATCCTCTCCCACTCTTTCCGTCTCCTCCACAAGTCTTTGACAAAGGGTAAAAACCCGGCTTAGCTCCAGCGGCCTGCCCTGCGTGGCAAAGAGGCGCAACTGCTCAGTTTGAGCACCAGATGAGGAGTATTTCATGGGCCACAGCGGCCTCCCTCTGCCTGGAGGAATACTGCAGCATTCCACAGATCACGAGGGTAAAAAAGGATTAAAAGAAAAATCACACACACAACTCACCCTATAAACCCCAGTGCTTGAAAGTACAAAATAATGTTGCTCTGCCATTTCGCGGTCACTTTGTGTATGATGTATATCTAAATGTATACTTAATTTATGTTTACAAATCTTTTTTTGAAATATTAAGAAATAATATATTAAAGGAAAAAAAAAGTATGAATAACTTTAGGAATGTAGCTCTTGACCGGTTCTGCCACGCATGTTTACAGAAATTTCGCCTTGGCAGAACATAATAATGTAGTGCTGCTGTGCCACACTAGGTGGTAGTAACGTGCAATGCTGCCCTCTCTCACCACAGATGCGCATGGACATTTACAAACAGAAAATTCTCACAAAGCGTGGGCTGCACTGCATACAGCTGGGTGTGCTCAGATCATGTTGATAACATAATATACGTTTTATGTACTTTCCCATTTATTTATCAAATGTAATATAAACATATGACACTACTTCAGAGATGTTTGAAGGACCACCTCGGAATTAAGAGGGAAGATATAGTTTTAATGTACTAATGGATGTACTTATTGCATATCAGAGAAGCACTGGTGTTTGGTATGAAATGTGAGTGTTATGAAGAACAGGTATTTAGTGGTTTGGTTTCTACAGTCTTGTATTTTGAGCTTTTGAGATTGAGCTCTACATGAGCACAAACTCTACTAATATGACACGTCTATATCACAAACCAGGAGAAATGTCTTTGTAGTAAAAACTATAGCCATACCTAAAAACTAGCTGTGACATTAAAGCTGCACTTTCTCATTTCTCATGTTTTTGAAAGGGTGATCGGTGCTCAGAACTAATCCTGATTAATTAACCGGTAATCAGTTATACTGACACTTTATTATCAAACCCTTCAATGCGAGTAACATGGCTATTATAAGCTCCTATATGTTGTATGTCACATTTATTAGTTTGTTTCCCAGGTTCATAACAATGGTTAAACCATGTCGTTGTATATTGCATTTTCTAAATTTTGCTTATTTGATCGGATCTCGATAGTATGTATGTGTTGTGCTGTGATGTCACTGGTAACAGCCACTACCAGTGCATCTTACCTCAGATGGGCAGATAAGTGAACAGTGGGTTTTGTAATTAATTTAACTTATGAGAGCACAGATCACCCCAAAAATGAAAATATATTTACCACTATGTTGCTCCAAAACTGTATGTCCTTTGCTACGTAGAACATATATTTTCTAATTTAGAAGAATGTCTAAGATGGTTTTTTTATTCTTTTTCTGTACAATATAAGAAAATGTGACTGTAAAAGGGACAGTCGTATGGAAGAAGGAACAGCTTGGACATTCTGCATATTTTTTCCTTTCTGTTCCACAAAAGAGAGAAGTTCATATGGTTTGGAACGACATAAGGGCGAATAAATTAACATTTTTGCATGCACTATACTTGAAGTAAATCTGCTCTCTGCTATTTCATGTAGGTTTTAAAATGTAGCGTAGTATTATATGATTTCAAAACTTCTGAGAAGTTACGATTTTATTTCCTTTTTTTAAGGACTTAAAAACGCTTTTACGGTCATTATACGTTTGTGTCCAGGGAGAACAGAGTGCTGCGTATGTGCATTTCTGTAGAGGTGAAGCATCCTGCACTTTGACAATACACAACACCACAGGACCACGAGCCCACAGAAAGGAATTACAGTATGTATATAACCAAATATCCTGAAACTTGTGCAATGTCAATATAATTGGCTGTCTTTTTTTTTTCTTTACCTTTTTTTAATCGTAATGTTGTTGAATGTGTTAAACTGTGTCGGTTATGTTTTGCTATATTTAAGAACAAACATGAATTTTTTGCACTAATGTCAAATGGAGCAATATACTGCTGTATAAATTAAAACACTACTGTAAATGAAATAAAGCGGTGTTCAGGTGGAACGTGAGTTTAATTTCATTTGAACAAATAGATTGACACATTGTTAAAGGGATGTTCACGCAAAAACTTCCTTCTGCAGAATTTTCAATTGACTTCCATTGTATGGGGAATTAAATTTTTGTATATATATATATATATTTTTTTTTTATTAATATATTTTTTTTATAATTATATATAGATTTTTCTCCATTTTTGGGTGAAGTATCCTTTTAACATGATGACAAAACTAATACTAGTCTATAATTTTGTATTTGAGCAAAGTACATGTTACAATACTTCAAGCAATGACACAGTTCATTGTAAAATTCCATTGCGTTTCTTCAGAAGAACACAAGTTTCATAGCTAAACATCCACACGACTGTACAATGGAAGTGGTGATCAAAGTTATCAAGCAAGAATTGATTAGAAACCTCAGTTTGTTCTCACAAATTGTACGGATGGTTGTATGGACTAGTTTAATGATGCTTTATGTTGCTTATTGTCTTGTCTGCCTCAAGAAGGTCTGTCAACAAGACAGTATATCGGACATTGTACTAATTTAATATCCTTTTTCACTTCATCATACATACATAATGATATGAGGGTGGGTAAATGAAAGCAGAATTAAATTTTTAGGTGATCCGTCCCTTTAATAAACCAAATGATTTGGGGATTTAAAAAAGCAACCCTTCAAAGCTCAGTCCATTTGATTTTTCTCCCTGCAGGTTTGGCTCTCTGACTGATGTAAGCAGACAGCTGAGCACTCTCGCTTTACCCACCATGACCTCAGCTTCACAGCATGAACACCTGTGCTTGTGCGCTTACGCACACGTACAGACACATTTGGGCAATACATCTGATACGAGCAAGACATACGTTAGCGTTTGCTTTAAGGAGCAGATTCATTTCAGGACTGTGCAGTATTGTCCTCTGTTATTTTAGCATCCGTGTGTTTGCTCGTAACCCCTTGTAGCCGTCTGTCGTTAGGCAGCTATTTTAACGGGGTAGAGGGGCTGGGGAGCTCTGTTGCATGCCACTGCGCATGTCCCTAGCCCTGCAGCTCACTGATATGAGGGCCTAGGATGACTTTACAGCCTGGAAAAGTATCTGCACGCATAGCAATACAGCAGAGAGGAGAAACCAACACGGCCCGACCTGTCTCTGTCCAGTGACTACCCAGTCATAAACAAACCTCAGCTACCTTTATTCACCCTAGCTCTGTCTATATAAACATGAATCCAAGCTCATCAATATGCATTTTTGTATTGTATTAGAGATAGATAGATTAAAAATAGTAGGTAGGTGGATTGATTAGAAATAGTAGATAGATAAATAAGAAATTGATTGATAGAGATAGACAGATTAGAAATAATAAATACAGTGGAATACGGTAAAAAAAAAAAAGCATCGAGATAACCAACAGCCAATATGGCGATTTATTTGATGAAGCGATCGGCATACTATAAAAATTTACATACACTGTATATGTTTGCTAACAACAAAAGGCATATGTGCACCAACTGACAGCAGAGATTTACCAGTATACAATAAAAACACCTTCGATTCTCGATACAAACCTATAATTATGTTCTCCAACATTGCAAACACAATTTCGCTCACAGCGTAAAGTCATAACATATTCGTGAGGTCATCACGCTGTACTAGATTGCATACTTTCTTGCGTTCTGACGGTCTAATGTGCTTTCTCAACAAATTCGGCTTCGTCCAGTCTTTTAACAACCGGGTTCTTCAATCCGCAGCGGCGCTGAGTAGAGCGTGTGTCAGAACAGAAGCAGGTGTGTGTGTTTATCTAAGACTAATACCCATTGGTCGGTAACCGCTCGTTACTGACCAATGTCAAAATATTTGAGAAAACCAATCAAATCAGAGAAGGCGGGCTTTATGTGCACAGAGAAGCGGATGAGGCTTTGGGATGGGGGTGAGACCTACGGCAGCACTCGCTGCTTGTTGAGAAGCGCAAGAACGATATGTGCTTTCACTTCAGAGAGTGCTGCGTGGCGCTGTGAGAAAAGAGTCACTGACAGAGCGAACACATGGACCGCGATCCACGTGCAACGCAAACTCATCGCATGCGCAGTGAACTCGGTACTATCTTCAGTCACGAGATAACCATGTGAAGTGGCGAATTTGTCCCTCTTTTGTACTCGAGATATTAGGGTTCGGCGACATAAAAGAATCAACATAACTGAACAGAAAGTACTATAACAAATAGGTAGTTTGGTGGTTCCACTTCAAAAACGTCGACATAATAGGGTTGGCGAGTTAACCGAGGTCGAGATAAGTGAACTCCACTGTAGTAGAAATATTTTGTAAACATTTTAAATATCCTTACTCTCACTTTTGAACAACTTGTTAAAGTATTAATTTCCTTGACTTCCTTACTGACCCACATTTTGAATGGTATTGCATCTTCCCTAGAACTATATTTGTTAGAGAGAAGAAACCCCCTCTGGCTGTTTGGACTACTTCAGAAGAGGATTAGACAGGATTAGACAGTGTGTATTCCAGGGAACAAGGAATGATTTGGTTGATTGTGGTTTCTCAATAACTGAACTGTCAGCACAGTACATCACCTCTGCCATTTACCGTACTACATACTTATCTTCAACTTTGTCAGTCATTTCTATTGTAAGAGATAAAAAAAGAACTTCCACAAAGGTAGTCTACAAAAAAATCTTTCACCCATTTGACGTTTCCCTTCAAAGCCGGGTTTATTCCATCTCTTACACCATTTTTTTTGTACTGTGAGATCTCTGACACCCGTGGTTCTCTCTTGCACACATGGTCCATTGAAAACATCCAGAGGTGTGAAGTTAGCACCCCTAACGCACCCGGTGAGTCTGAAAAAACATTACAGAGGGACTTCCCAGACAGGGCTGTGCCGATAGCCTTGCTCAATGTGTGAAAATCTGAAGAAATTAAAATCTCATGTGTCTTATAATTTTTGGGATCTTTTCCTGTACACTTATTTTAAACAGTGGTCTACTTTAATTTATTTAATAGATATTGATAGATATTGATTTATTTAATAGATATAGATAAGGCGCAGGTCAAAATATGACCAAAATGACTATTAGGGATATGAATCATAAGTGAATGGTGACCGAGAATTACATATTTCCCCTGCCTTTGTTTAAGGAAACAGTCCATTCACAGGCGAAGCATTTAGCCCCATGGGGTCCAAACAAGAAATCTCTTTTACATGAGGAAGCAAGACATTGTTTTGAGTAAGAAGAGCTGCTCACATAAAATGGTGTGGGCAGAAAAATACTCTGTTGTGTTTGGCTTGATTTTCCACTTCCTTCCATATCCTTTCCTTCTCCTTTGTGAAAACTTTGAAAAACATTTTCTATGGCCTAATATAAACATTCTACTATAACAGAATGCTGTTACCACACAATAAATATTCTACAATATCTTTCATATATATGTATATCTATCTGTATGTATGTGTGTGTATATATATATATATATATATATATATACACACACACACACACACACACACATATATATATATATATATATATATATATATATACACATACATACATACATACATACACACATACATATATATGTGTGTTCAAGAAATGTTTCTTATAACTGTTGAAAACCATTGTATTGCTTAATATTTTTGTAACTGGTAGCAATGTAAAACCTCTTAAAGTTGTCAAAGGTTTGTAGTCAGCAAAACTTGTTGCATGTGAAAGAAGTCTCTGTCGCTCACAAGGATTGGATATATTGGATATATTTGTGTAAACATTATATATTATATAATAAATGACATTACATTTTTAGAAGAACATATATTGGGGGTTTCTAGGTTGGGCAAGAGTCAGAACAGAGGGCTCCAATGTTTGTAAAGATTGAAAATCCCTGATCTTATCCTTCCCTAACACCTGCATATGTGAGGGATGATCTGACCTGTATTCCAACAAGTCATCGAAACTTCGCATCAGGAGCAGACAGAAACCCATATGACTGGAAGTGAGATTTTCCCAGACTCTCTCAGATGTTTCCCAGATTTTTTTACCGTTGTAATTTCCTTTAGGAGGCTCAGAGCTTGATACACAGCTTGTGACTCATGTGTAGTTCAGAGTGAGAACGAGGGAAAGATACATCATCTCTGTTTTCCATGACAGCTCTACACCGATTTATCACCAGCTGCCTTTGCCATATTTTTATATATATAAAAAAAGACAAAGGGCCTTTGAGAGTTAATAAAACAGGAATGCTATCCTCCTATTTTGGCAATGCTTCTTCAGATTTGTTTTATATTACTTTGAACTTAAGCTATTATTAGTTTGAACCAAGGAACTTCTCTAGAAGCTAGGGAACAACGTCATACTTCTTGATCAGTATCAGCAAAGGTGTTGTAACTTAGTGAATTTAGGAATGTGCGAGTTGGAATGTGACAGTTTAGTGCCTCCAGCATGGCCTCACTTACATTTCCTGGTTCTGCTGGTTTGGATCAGCAGCCGCCCACACTAGAACAATAACCTCTGAAATTTAATTTCTGAGGGTTTGTTTGAAAATATGCTGTGGGAATGAAACCATAAATGGTAAGAGCTGAAATACAACAAGTTTACATACCCATTAGTGTAAGCGTCATTAGACTTTAAAAACTATTCAGAGAATGCTTTCAAACACAGAATCTCTCATACAATAGCTAATCATCTTTAAGACATACAAAGAGGGAGGCTAAAACTTGTAATTGCATTTGATATAATGTAATATTCTTGAGGGAATCTGCATGTCTAACAGCTGGAAGACTAGGACGAGATTACATTCACTTTCTCTATAGCATACACAGTGTGTTGCTCTTTTAATTTGATTAGATAATATTTCACACCTTTGCACAACACAATTACAACTATCAAGTTCACAGCAAATACAAATAAGATAAGTGGTGCCTCATGCTCAGAAATGTGGGTTCTTAAAACTTTTCACATTAATTCATATTAATTAATTGGTGGAAGATGTTATATAGTTGATATTTATTTTATTTAGTTAGTTATTAGTTCATTTATTTTATAATGTTTGTGAACTTTAATTGTACGTAGTATTACTTTTAAAATTATTTTATATTTACAAATCAAATGTAAAATAATGTTTCTAAGTTCTTTATCAACCAATGCCTAACAAAACTGGAAAAGTAAATAAACAAAAAGCAAGTTGTTACAAAAATGAATTATTTAAACTTAATATAATGAAATGAAACCAAACAAAACACTGACAATAACACTAAAATCATAAAAATAAGCAAAGAAATTAAAAAGTAAATTATCATATGTTTGTGTCTAAACATCTGTAAAACAAGATTTGTTTTAATTTCAGTTAAACTGTTTTTTTACTATAAAAATACTGCTATAAAGTAAAATCGAGACAAAATCAAGACAATTAAAAAAACATGTTTGCCATGGTTTTATTTCTGAATATTCTGGAATTTCTTTAATTACACAGACATTAATTTACAGATATCCCAAGTATATTAATTATTTAGGTAACTGAATATCATTAGTCAGCAGCATTCAGAGAATGTCCATGTCCAGACATGTTTGGTGTGACCTCTTAAAGGACACCAGCAGGCTCCATTCAGACTTTAATACTCTTTCATCCCAGTGTTCAAACATTCAAATCAGTGCCATTTGCCTACTATAAGGTGTGAAAAACTACACCTTCCCCCTTTGTCATTTAGGCTTTACTTAGTGAGGGGATCTCACGCAGAAGGTGTGAACTTCATTGCTTCGGTCCTTGTCCCCGTCTCCCTCCCTCCCTCCCTCCCTTTGCTCACTTACACCTCACTTTATCTCCACCCACTGACACACTCCCTCTCTCATACATTCGCCTCTCGCTTGTCTGCTGTTTCAGTATCAGTCTCGTCTCTCCAGTGAACAGACACTCACTCACTCCAGGGAGGTTGGATTACAACAAGGATCACTGAATTATTAGTCTTGCAGACAGATACACCAGCACTCTCTCATCGAGGAGATACACACACTATCCCAGGGTCAACATGGGGAGTAGTATGTCATGCGTCCCCCAGCACAACTTCAGGTTCTCCAGCAAGAGTTTCATACGCAGGAACAGGTAAGAACCACAATAAACTACGATGTTTTGAAAACATGAAGTCATGCAAACTGAAGGGAGTCGAGGAAATGTGTGATATGGTTTCATGCTCAGATATTGAATTGAAATCCCAAGTGTTCCAGGAGTCTGGAAAACAACATTACTCTTCAAACACAGCTACCAAAATTTCTTCAGTATTTGTCTCATTTCGCAGTAAAAAAAAAAAAAAAAGACAAATTCACTTGAAAAGCAAACTTGTGTACAAGGTATTGTAAGATTATGTGTAAGATTTTTTTTCAGAGCATTTATTTGTTTATTAATTTAATTAGTAATTCTTACCTCATTGGCAAACAACTTTTAATTCTAACCAAATTGTATACGATTATAATATAATTTACTGACTTGGTATCTGCCATATTCTTAAAATGTTTAGTAATATTTGAGACAAATATTGTAAAGAAAAAGATTTTTGTACTATAGATCTACAGCAGCACACGGATTGGCGGTTTGAATTTAGCGGCGTAATGATGCTGTGCAAACTCAATTCCTCAGTGTCAGGATCTCGCTTCACACTGACTGATAGAATTCACTAGCGTAATGAAGTTAGATCTATTCGGTTTCCAGAGTTGCCTTCAGGGCTGGGAAGAGTTCTCATGTTTCGTGGGTTTTTGAGAGAATAGGGTTTATCCTGCACTGAAAGTGATACTATTGTGCTTGCACTGCTAGTGACAGTGATCCATATAATTTACTGCCGTCCAATTTGGGTAACTCTTCTGATTATCAGTCAGTAAAATTGGCAGTGGTTCTGCTTTAAATCAGAGGGTTTATCTGTTGTGTCTGGTTTGCATGTGCTCTGAATGTAAGTTGGTGGGTTCAGTTAGGGTTCAGTCCAAGACCATAAAAAAGCCTTTGTATTTTTACTTCGAACATATCAGATTAGAGTTCAGCGTAGTAGAAAGCGGCTCCTTTAAAACCCAGGACCCCTATCAGATTTAAAATAATTCCAATGAATGATTGTAATTTTAATTAAAATAATAGGTGAAAAGGTACTTCCTCTTGGATGAAGTTACAAAGTTGATAATGTCAAACTTTCTCTACTTTTACGAGCATGTTCTGTGTAACAAACTGCCTACGACCTGCATTCTTCTATCAAATGAATTCTCCGGATGCCAAACACGTCCATCACTGAGCCCTAGTAAATCACCGATACTTCTCATTATTGTCTGCATGAATGAGCCCAGTGTTGTTATGCTAATTGTATTCAAAGCAGAGACAGATTGACAAAGAGAGAAAAGAAAAACACGGACATCTCTCTCACTGAGGACGACTTCCTCGCTGACACCGACTTCCTTAGCTTATCGTTCAGCAGGAAGAGGTTCATTATACAGATCTGACACTAATGATTATAAATGGGGGTCATGGGTAACAAAAGGCATTTCATGAGCGGGGTATTGTGGTTTGTAACATAAGCTTTATTGTTTTTTCTCTTTAAATGGTGCAGACAGAGACGTTGATATGTTAACAACTGATATGTTGACTAGTGCAAGCGAAGGAAGAATGGACATGTGTAATGATGTAATCTTTTGTGTGGGACACTGAGCCCCAGAATCTATACAGACAATTCGACTCACACTCGGTGTGATTAACTGATCATCCTGAGTCAAGATAACCCCTATATGGGGGTCACATCCACCTTTTCTTATCCCACAGCCCCATACTTGACTAACTAGGGTCTTTTGTTTTCTGAGTAGCAGCCGTTTGTTCCGGAAAAAGTATCCACAGGAGGGACAGGAGAAGTCCAACAGCATCATCAACATTCTCTGCACCGTCACTCCAAGAAAGGTGAGGAACTTCCCAGCTAATGTTTTTCTAACATTCCCATTAAGTTATAAAAATGTTCAAAGAACACATTTCTAACATTTGGATTCAGTTATGAAAACAATTTCCAAAACGGTTCAAACTGATACATTTTAGATTTTATTAAAGTTTTCCCTTTCTATTCAAAACGACTCAAGTTTTTGAATGCATTACCAGAAGGTTACCAGAAAAAAAGTTGATATTCTAAGACAACGTTCCTAACATTCCTACTCACATTTTTGAGTTTAAAATATAATTTTCATTTGTTTAAAGAAAGTTTTTCTTTGATAGTAACTTTTTGAAAAACATTAGCAGAATCATTCCAAAGTTTGTATGTTCCCATTTGTAATGATATTTTGTTTGTAACTTTAAGAAAACCTTTGCAGAACATTAGCCAAAGTTGGGAGCATGTTCCCAATTAGCTGGGCTTTCACATATAAGGAATACATATTTGCATATCTGACATTACTGAGAAAAATAACTAATGTTAATCAATGTGTTCACAGGAAATGTCCCCCAAAGATCTCCAGACGATCGAGAACATCAAATGGGACCCTCCGTTCCCCTACGACCCAGCTAGTGGATGGAAGAAGAGCAGCATTAATGTGAAGAACTATGGCAGAATGATCCACAGCTCCAAAGTCCGCTTCCGCTTCCTGCACTGCCAAGTAAGACACACAAACTCACATCCAAAATGTATCCAATCAAACTACATCCAAACACACTGTTGTCAAGAATCGTCATTCAATAAACCACTCAAAACAGACTTTCATAAGATGATTAAGGTGGTCTGAGCACACATGACAGTCACTTACTCACTCTCTATGAGCTAATACACAACAAACAGGTGGAAGATACAAGATGTCGCATGGTGGTTGTATGAAGTGCTGTGAATGACGTACATGTATTTGCTGATTAATTGATGCAACTCAGTTTGGGGAGTTTAGGTCATGTCGGAACACGCAGGGATGTCAGGTGTTGTGAAATGCTCTGAGTTGCAGAGATTACCTGGGGCAGAGCACACTGATCAAACCACTGATATGTTACACACTGGCTTTGAAGCGTGGGAATCTCTTTGGTTTGATAACATGTAGTCATACTGAGGGAAGATAAATAAGTGTGAAAGTGAAGAAAAGAAAAATAACCCAACACAGGATGAGGTCAAAGGGGGGAACAGACTGTACAATGGTGATATTACGGTTAAAGGAAATGTTACCTAACAGCATTTGTGATAATAGCATATTCTGTAACATGGTAAAGTACAGACTAGATCAGATGAAAGGAAATGAGCTGTTCAGAATAAATCAATGTCAGTGGGCTTTAAACTAGTCTTCAGTGCAAATAAACACCTCTCAAAAAGTCTTTACAAGAGACAGGAGTATTTAACCATTCATACCAGGGATTGTGAATATGATGCTACATTTAACTTAGCACATGTCCCTGGGTGAAAAGCTAGATCTTGTTTTGATTTTGCCTTCAACATGACCTTTGGAAATCTTGCCATTCAGCTTAAGAATTAAAGAAAATCATTTAATCCGCCAATGTTGTTGAATTCAAGTATTACCCAGAATGATCCCTCTGATTGTGTCGATCCTGAGCTGATGGAATGTGTCTTTTCTCTCAGGATGTGCATGACTGCTACCTGGACCTGTTCCAAACCCATCTCCATTTTGTCTCCAACAACACAACTGGACTCACATACCAGGTAAAAGATGCACCTATTATTCATTTTGATACACACAGTAAACAATGCATACCACAGGCCCATATGTAAAACAGCTCCATATATGGCCATGCTTGTGTCATTACCGTAGACGTTTGTGTCATGTTTGAGTCATGTGATAACAAAGACGGAAATTACAGGATTTCTGGGCTTTATGGTAAAATGTCTCGCCTCTCCATGCCAAAAATGCCACCCTAAGTTCTATTGAATTATGAAATCTGTCTCTTGTCTATTGTCACCTGCATTAATCAGGTTTTATTATATCTGTATTCATTAACCTGAGTCACTGGGAAGCAGCTTGGTAATAAATGTTTATTATCAAAGAAGAAGCGTTGTGCAATAGTGAATGTCAGTGACAGACATGTAAAATACTATATTTTTCATAGTTAAATAACATCTCTTGGTTTTGTTTTTGTTAAATCTTAAAACTATGCACAAGTTTAATTTTAAGTTAGATATTATAAGATATAGTATTTTATAAAAATGTGCTATTTATATATATTCTATTTTCCAATTGAAAAATTAGCTAAATCTATTATTGTTGTTTAAATAAATAAAATTAACAATATACTTTTATTTGTTTTTGTGATACAGGGAACACTTCCTCTCAAAGAGCTCACGATTTGCAAGGTTCAGAACAGGAACAGCTTTGGTGATCTGCAGGAATTTGCATTCCAGATAAATGGTGAGCGTGTTTGATAACCCAGCATTGAACAAACAGGAAAGTGTAGATAAGAAACAAGATAAAACAACAGGAAAAGACAGTTACATACATATAAAGTTTTGTATTACTACAATCCTACAGATTTTTTTTCTCAGTGTTATTTGAGGATGGAATTTGTGACTCTCAACTAGCCAGAGAACAAAAGACTGTTGAGGCGTTCGTCGTAAAGCCACACTTTAGGCCCGAAACCACTTCCCATGTTCAGACATTCCTGAGGTTCAAAAGGCACTAAGACTAACTGAACCCTCCTCCATTTGCCACTAGTCAGATGAGAGATAAATTGTCCTTCATGGCCCCGACAGGTGCGCCTGAACTCGCTCAGATGCGGTGCTATGAAGGCACTTTCCCTCTTCACCTCTCCATCACAGTTAAAGTACTGCACATTCCAGGGTACTGGACCATTACACACAAGTTTGTAATAAAATATTTATGAGAATTTACCACATAGAAAAACATTGCCTTTATTGCTTTGTCACGCTGGGCAAAACGCTTCAAACTAATGTTCTCGGAAAATGAGTCAATGTGGCCGTGATTGAATGAAAAAGAATTAAAGCTTAACCGTTGTGTGCCGTTAAGTCCCATTCTCCAAATTGCTAAATAAATCTTCTTATTTGCCACGTATCAGATGGGACTCACTATTTTAGATTGGAAACATGATGTCTAGATTGCTGGGAGTAAGACTTGGGAATCTATCAGGCACAGTCAGTCCTGACTAAACATCTATGTATTCAGGAGAAAAAAATATGTCTAGCACATGAGCACATCACACTTTACTAGAAATGACTGTGTAGGGCAGGTCAGAGTTGCTGATATCTGCACTGATAAAGGGTTGGAATGCGGGTCTGATAAAAATGGAGATTCCAGGTTTGATTCATTCTTTCAGAATAGCTGTTGGGACAACTGGTTCACTGCAAATGCTGGCATGCTGTAATGATAACAGCTCTTGAAACAGATTGTTTGCTCTCAGGGTTAGAAGTGTCAACGTTGACATGAAACAGAGCAATGCTATCCAGAAAAATACTTAAAAACAAAAGATCTACCAAAATATTCTGCAACCTGTTGCCGGCTCTTAAAGAAATCCAGATGGTTGTTGGTCATAGTCATCTGACCTAACCTCTGACCCCTTGTCTTTGGCCTTTGTAGGGGTCAGCCTGAACCCTATCATTGTGTACTGCTCGACTGAGGAGGAGATGAACAACTGGTTTGGGCTTTTGAAAGAACAAATCGAGGCCAATGGTGGCAATGCAATTGCACCAGATACATACACAAGAATTAAGGTATGGTATCAGAATTACTTGTATTTGTTGAATGCTAAATGCTAAATCAAAGTTTATTTCTGTAACAACAATGAACGTTTAAAAAAGAAGCTGTTAATTCAGGTCAGAGTGACTAATGTTGGTCATTATCCTCTGGAATTTCATAAAGGAGTGGTTTCTTTTGTGGTCACCTTAACTGGATTTGAAAAAAGGAATGTTTTCTTTTCTGTTGTGACACATGCTATTGCGGCAAGTGAAGTCACTGAGCAAAACATCTGCATCCCATAATTAGCAGAACAATGGATTTCTCTTAAATTCCCAATACTGATGACGCTCTAGTTGTCCTGTTGCTTCTTTTGAAAATGGTCTGAAATCCAATTTTGCCTCTATAGGTACAGTGCTCTGAAGAGACCACAGTGGGAAAGGAAGAGTTGAGGAACTCCATCAGTAGAGAACCCATCTATGAGTGGGAGGGGTCGCAACGAGAGAGTCTGGGACCCATCATTTACGTCACAAAAGTCAGGCTGCAACACATGCCATGTCAGGTAAGAGTCCTCCAGGATATAACCCATACATAGATATAGATATATTCTTATCAACATTGATAAGAATGGCAATGTGTTCCTTGAATGCAGTGTAAGTCGCTTTGGATAAAAACAAAATGCCAAATGCATAAATGTAATGACGTTTACTCTGAGAAACCTTTGACTTAAGTGTTTGGTCTTAGCATGAGGAGGGTCTAAATTCACTTCCATGCTTCCTTAAGAGTAAAGGGAGCTCGGTTTACACTTTCACACCACACTCATTACTCAACTTCTGCCTGGTATCAGCAGGTCTCCTTGAACACACAGCACACAAACATACGTCGGGCACGCTAGTTCATACTATGGGACTGTAGAGTGTAACCAAATATCCGGTGTACGTGTGGCCAAATATCAAAACCTTATCCCGCACAGCGACGGAGAGTCCTTCTTAAGTGTACTGTGAGAGCGGAGATGATTTGGTTGTGAAAAGGGTGTGTAAACCAGTTGCTTGCCTCATGCACTTGACTCACCCGACAGCTGCCTTTGAACACACCCCGAGGAGCCGAGCTAAAACACACACTCGTGGTTGGTGCAAGACCTAACCAGTGATGGTCAAATAATAGTCATTATAAAACAGTTTCGGTCCTCGAATTCCGCGTTGTGTTTGTGTCACTTCGCTTGTTGTCGTGTCCGTATTTGCGAGTCTGTGCATAAACCGTGTGCTTGAACGCGAGTTAAACTGTACAAGTCACGTGATTTCAGCAAACGCGGCTTCGTTATGGCGAAATCGGACTGTCTGCTGGTTGTCATATTTCAAATACACGTTTCCACACTGTTTATATATTTTTTATTTTACATTGACAATATAACACAAATATTTGGAAGCATTATTTAAAATTAAAAATTTGCTTCCAAATATTTTCGTTTTGGAAAGTTTTCGTTGCATTTACACTGTTTGACCAGCAATTGTCGCCAGAGTGCGGTGTTTCCCAGTAAAGCAAGTTTCGAAAAGCTTTCCCCCCCTCATTGAATCATTCAATCAATAGATTTGTTCTTTACTCAGTTAAAGAAGTTTTTAGGAGAATTAAGCCAGACATTTAAATAAATCTCTCTTTCTGTCTCTTCTGAGGAAAATTGTATTAACTTGTTTTTGACTATGTACCCACACAAAAAGTTTTGTCAGATTATGTTTTACTGTTCTATTGTGTGTGCAGGCTTTGGAAATGTTTTTTTGGTGGTGCAAAAAAAAACAGAAAAGTATTTGCAATAATGTGTCTAAAATAGGTTACAAAATATTAGCTTATTGTCTGTTGAACTGTAGTGTAAAAGCAATAATATATGTGATTCAATTTCTCTGTTGGGCTCACAGGAGAAGTATGACCGTCTGCTGGTGATGTACCCCAGCTATCTTATAATTCTGTCGGAAGAGAGTGATGGCCTCTTTTACAAGGTAACTTGTAAATTTCATTTGCACAAATGAATACAGCAGCAACTCTGCATAAATCATTTAAATAATTTGCACTCTGGAAATCTGGAAATAATCTTGCATGTATTTGCAATTGCAGGGCAAACTTCCTCTCAACATGATCACAGTTACAACTCCCTGCCAGGATATCAAACCGAACACATTTATGATTGAGGGTGAGTTATAACTCAAGTCTTCAATTGCCGGATGTTATTGTCCTTGGCACAGATTTTAATAAGTGCCATAAAGATGAGTGTAAACTCTGTGCTCTTTTTCTGCATTAAGCATCTGACTCTAACTCTTGTGGGTTTTGTGTTAGGGAAGTTGATAAACCCCATCATCGTGTCCTGTCTGGACAAGAGCGAGTTCCATGACTGGATCCAGTTTTTCAAAAGTGCTGACGTTCCCATCCTCAGCCCTCCTCCCCCCGTGTATGACATCATTTACACTCCAACACAGAAACAGGTGAGCGATTGCTTCCATCTTAGACATGGTGTTGAATATCTTAGATATTGCATGTAAGTGCTGTGAGATATTCACTTTCTCTGTTATTCTCAGGCTCTGGAGTTTGACAGGTGGAGCAGTAGCAGCCACAGTGTTACTGACCCACTAAGGCAGTCTCAGGACAAACGCAGATCTCATGAGCTCCAGCTGCCTAGTGCCAATGACAACCTTGTGTCACCCGGTTATGCTGAGCCTCTCTGTGTAAGTGTCTATCCCAACAGCCCAAACCCATTAACATTAAGTTGTGAACATGATATTTGCCCAGTCACAATGTGTTATATTCATAGGTGAATTGCCCTCAGAATTTTACAGTTTGATTTCATATCTGGTGTGAAATTGGGTTAGGCGGTGTTATCTACAGATTTAAAATATGGCGCATTATTCATCAGAATGACTTGCATGTTTGTTTTGGAGGAGCAGCACATGTGGTTGTGAGAACTGTTATTAATTAACTTGTGTGCAATCAATTTGTTTCCTGTACATAGTATTTTACATAGTATCCTCAAAATATCCATATTAGACCTACATTCTTTATTCCAATTATTCCAATTTTCAACTCTTAATATGTTCATATTTGAGATTTAATCCCTAATTAGTGTTAGTGTTTTGTTCAGCCTCAATATTACATGGTCATCAAGATATTTTTTTAGGAAAAGACTTTGCACTAAAATTAATTGTATAGTGATATCCCTTAGAAAAGTTTATTTAAGTGAGGTTTTAGTATACTTTTTTTAAACTAAAGTATACTTTCAGTTGACTTTTTATTTTATATTCTTCTCAGAAATATACTGGCTTATACTGACAGAAAAGTTTAAGCATATTTGGACTATACTATACTATACTATACTATACTATACTATACTATACTATACTATACTATACTATACTCAATCTTTTGCATGTAGATGTACGTTAACATTTTATGAACTTACATTGGTCGAAAATATCGATTTATAAAGAAAACAGATTCTGAGTATGTGAATTTTTGTGTTGGCTTTTCCACTGGTAGTGTGCATAGGAATTGACTTCAAAAAATAGGAAAATAGTAGCATATGTAAAGTGCAAAAAATTATATAAAAATAGTAAACTAGTATGACGTTAAGGTCCCTTATGCTTAAAGTATGCTTACAGTATAAAACTACCGAGCTAGCTTACTGAGAGTATACTTCAAAGTGTACTTTCATAAACTAAAACGTGTTACAAGTATTTGACTAAGTATACCTATAAGTTCATTTGTAGTAAAGTAGCAGTACAGATAAAAAAATGTAGCTGTAAACTAGCCATGTACTTAAAGTTTATTATTGTTAAACAAAGTATACTTTTATACACTAAAAAGTGGGCCAATTTAGTCCCAAGTAGTATTGAAATAGTACACTTTCAAGTATACTACAAGTACATTGATATTAGTATACTTAATATATAAGTACTATATAAGTATACTTTACTTAAATATGCTTAATAAAATTAACTTGAAATATACTTATTTTTTGTAACGGATACCAGAACAGAGGCAGACAAATTGATAAATGCCATTTGATTGTTGGTTAAAGTTATCCAATAGCATGCATGGCTATCCGTGACCAACAGAAAATCATTTTAGACAAAGACCAAGTTACAGTATATTTGTTATTCACAATAACATCTTTTCTGTGGCCAGTGTCATGTTAATATTATTTATAGACTACTATAATATTTATTCATGTTTTGAATTGGGTTTTATTTGTATATTTTCAGTTTTTATTTCTTATTTTACCTTATAGTAATTTGTTACTAATGTACATTTCTATTTAGTTTAAATGTATATTTCAGCTTTAGTTTGACTTATTTTACTGCAACTGTAACTACAACTTAACCTTATTTTTATTTCAGATAGTTTCCAATGCAACATATCTATATTTCAGATTTTCTATTTCTCTTTGTCATTTGCAATGTTAAAATGAGTTGTAATCTGTTAAATGAATGTGACAGTCCAGTTAATCAGTTTTTGTGTTGTGTGTGTTGGTACAGTTCGTTTCCAGCAGGCCGACCTCCTCAGACACACAGTACTCAGCTCACCTGGGCAGCAGGAGCAGCAGCTTCTCCTCTCGTGTCAGACCCGCTCCCAACCACCACCCCGTTTCTCTCCACTACTCCTCCCCACCTCAGCCATCCTATCTCGCCTCTGAAGGGCCCATATCACCAGTTTACAACATGCCCTACAGTTCTGTGCACTGCAATGGCCCTGTTCAACGAATCGAGAAGGCACCTCTAGTCAAGGTAACAGAATATGCCTTACCAGATGCCAAGTTTTAATCAGAGATCTTTGCATTGCAAATTACTATTTGATTTTTTTGCTTGCAAATTCAGAAAAAGGAATGCATAAAAACGTATAACATTTTCATCTGTCTTTGTTCAGTCAAACAGCTGGAGCACACCACAGACAAATGTCAAACACCAGTTCTTAGCTCCGCACCGCCACTCAGACTTGGTCTCCCACCGCAAACCTCTCTCGCCCCTTTACGACGACCCCAGCACCCCCAGTATGTACCCTCTGGAGGAGAGCTCAGCACAAGCGTCGGTAAGTGGGTCAGGCTATCAGATCCGCTGTCTCACTTGACACCGTTGCCTTCGGTGACCAAACACCCAGGGGCTCTGATTTGACAAGCTATAGCCATGGAAAGTCCCCATAGCCTACATTACTAATTGATCCATTCAGATGAATAATGGAAAAGGCTGCTGAGAGAACAAGACAAAGTGTTATCCTTTGTAACATGCACATTTGAGACAATATTTCTACATGGAATGCAGGCTTACACTTGTTGGGTTTTTTTCAACACAGGTTTAGGTCTAAATCCTTTAATCAGCTGACTACATCAGGTTTAATTCACTATGCTATCTTCTAAATCTCATAAAGTGCATGTTTTTCTGCTGTACAGCACTCTTCTCGGGGCTCCATTGAGCAGTCGTACCCACCTCTCCTCCCTCCCTCCTTCCGGCTGTGCACTCCTCCTCTTGGGCGGAAAAACAGAAAAGGTCAGGCCATGGAGCCTGAGGTGGTCAGCAGCCAGTGGTCTGATGAGTTGCGAGCCCAGGCCGTTTCCAAACTGAAGATACTGCCCACTCCAAACCGACAGCCACAACACAACCACATCTCTCAGGTAGGTGGGACAGTGGTAGCTTTCCTTTCAAGACTTTCATTCTTTTCCTTATGATAAAAGGATAGTTGTATCACCCGGACATTTTTTACTTAATGCCCTCCCCCAAAAATGAATTTTACTTATGGCATGATTGAGGATTAATTTGATCAAAAATACTGTAAAACATATTTCACAGTAAAATTGTGAATTATTATTGTATGTTTTCTCATTATGAAAACAGTTGTGCTGCTTAATATTTGTGTGAAAACTGTGACACCATTTTTCAGAATTCTTTGATAATTATGGAAAAAAGTTCAAAATAACTGCATTTATTGGAAATAGAAATCTTTTATAAAATTATAAATGTCTTTACTATCATGTTCTGTCCGTTTTGTGTCCTTTCTGAATAAAAGTATTCATTTCTTTCTTTCCTTTTCTTACTGACCTCAAACCTTTGGATAATTTTTTGTTGTTGTTGAAATTTTGTTGCACATTTATGTAGTCTCATAATAATCTACTATTCTTCTTTCTTTTACAGAGAGGTTTCTCAGGTCACACTGTTAGGGAGGAGCAGCAGATATCTTACAGTTACTCACAAGGTAAGAATTTGTGGCATGCAAAATATAGGAGACGGTTACAGTACCACAATAGTGTACAGATACACGTTTCACGGACGTATATACGGAACTAGATATGCAAGATTGCACAGCAATTTGCATGACCAGTTTGGTGAAAGCAAGTTTTGTTTAGCGTGTGAAATGTTGACCTAGATCTTAAGTATGTTTTATAGGCTGGGTAAAATAATCAAAATTAATTTTGTTTAATTGTATTTTTGAACTTTCATTATGCCACACCATACACTCTCCCTTGTCAGGATTAAAAACAATACCATAGGGAGGAAATAATCCATGGTGACACGTGCATACAGAATACTAGACTCTCACGGCACAGCTAATTGGATAGTATTAGAATGACCTTTTCCAGCACGTGCACACACACACACACACTCACACATACAGTTTGATGGGGTGTGGTGGTCCAGACAGGACATGGCAGTGGAAACAAGAGTGTGTGTGTATGTTTGTGTGTGTAATATGGCTGAGGCCCAGGATATTTTAAATGACAGCACTGCAGGTGGCACATGATGGAAAGACCAGCGAAAGGACAGAATTACCACTGAGGATGATTTAAAGCTCACAAGTGGGAGATCCTCCAAGTCATCTCAGAGCCTCTCTGTGAAAAGAACACAACAAACGACTTGTTAGATCTTAATTTAGGACATGAAGTATTTAGATGGCTCAGTTTACTGACTTATAAACCTTGGCATGTGGATTTTGATGTAAATACTAAATTTTTACGTATTGCAATATCATGTCTTCTCTGATGACCTGTTTGCATATGAGAGCACAGCAATAGCAAATTACAATGATCAATGATCCGATCAATTCCCGATTAACAAAATCAAGTCCAGCCTTGCACTTGTTCAAGAACTTATTTCGCTCGGACTATCATAATTTTCCGCTTTACGCCAACTCATTAAAAATCATTAATATTTCTATAGTGAATATGGCTGCTTTCTTTAAAAAAAAAATCTATTAATCATGAATTATTAAAGTAGAAATCAAATATTCTAAATTGTGGGAACTCTGTAACATTTAGAAGTAAAATATTAAATAAAATAATAATATTTTAATAATTATAATATTTTTTTCTTCTTCTCACAGATGACTCTTACCTTCAGCCAGTGGAGCCAGATGACCAGGAAATGGACTATGATAACATATGGGAGTTTGACCGGGATAATAGGATGATTCAGCCCCTGCCTGGAACTTCACCACACCGGACACTGGCTTACTTTGGAGCTCAAGGCCTGGGCGCTATGACAACACAGCAGAGATGGTCATAAAAGAGAACAATGAGCTTATGCCCGTCCGGACTTGCACGCATAGCAGACTAATCAAAGCCACACATGCACAATGGGCATGTCTTTACCAGGGGCCGACATGCCTGAGTATCAGGATATTCACAGTTTGTTTACTCAATGGCTCTATGACATATTTTGCACAAGTTATATCCTTTAATTCAGTTGTGATGATTTCACATTGCTGGATGCATTCGGTACGAACAAGTGTGGTGTGTTTATGTATATATGAATATAAGAAGAAGAAAAAAACTATGTTTTTTCAAAGGTAGTGTTTATGTATATAGGAATAGAAGAAGAAAAACTCAAAGGTAGCATTTGGGAGTTTTTGCATTTAGTTTAGTTTGTGTCCTTTGTGAGTCCTACAAACTGCTGGAATTGATGGTAAATTGATATTTTTTTAATACATAACAAATGTAAATATTTTTTTTCTATTTAAGTAAAAATAAGTTTTATTAATATTATTATTATTATTATATTTATACTTACATTATGGCTTTCGACTGTTCAAAAGATCTAAGGTTAAAGGTATTCATTTAAAGAAAAAAACGTTTTGTACTATTTTCACTGTTTATGAAAAATAAACAATGATAAACACTGCTGTAACACTGCTTTAGCTGTCCACTTTAAATATGAACGTGTGGTTTATTTTGTACATTTTTGAGTGATTTTAAAATGTATTTTTAAAATAAAAGAAGTTCTTTGAACTCTCTTACTCTGCAGTACTTTTAATTTAGTATGGCTAAATGATGACAAATGCTTTAGAAACGTCCTTCAACAGTGAGTTGGATGAATTTGAATTTGAATAAAGGAGGTCAAACTCGGACTTTAGTGACCTTTACCTCAGGATCTGGTGCCATCTGCTGGAAGCATTTAGAAGTACAAACTAAATGTCTCAAATCTAGCAAATATTCTTATCTTTCTCCAGAACGGTTAGATCTCGTCTCAGTTTCTATTGTACAAAAACTGTAATGTATGTTAATTTCCCTCAGTTATTACAAATGTAACATTTATCAAGTTGTCTGGCACAATCATAGTTTAATTGGTTGTTCACCCCCTCTTGTGGCCAAAATAAGTTTATACAGTTTTAACGTACTAGTGCACTGACAAATAAACTTTTTAAAATGCTTTCAAATAAACATCATATTTATTTGTAGTACAACAGACAGAAAATGCATTTCCTACATTACATTTAAAATGGGGAGCATCATATGAATGACATTTGAACAAATCAAACTATGTTTTCAGATCTGAAGGGACATCATCAAATATGATTTAATATTTATGGTCTATAAATACACTAAAATAATTGGGCCCAGCAAAAAAATCCAGTATCTCAGTAGTATCGCTGTACATAGACTCTTCCATTAAAAACTCTCCACAGGTACACTTATTTAGACACACGTCCATATTCATCATAACATATCCATAAGAATTTCAATATCAAATCTTAATCAACATGCCGCTGCTCTCATCACAATGCACAATAGCAATCACTGTGAGCAGTGAATCCACAATATCTCTGAAAAAGGGCTTTGGTCATTTCATTAACTTAACCTTTTTTTCTTTAAAAAAAAAATGGATATGCAGATTACTGAAATGTTCATATACTAAAGATGCATGTTACAAACATTATGGCCACTGTTCTGAAGTCACAGTCATCTATTTTATAAGCTTATCAACTGAGTTCATCAGCAATAACTGCACATGAGAGTACTAATCATAATAATATGTACTGAGAATTATGGAAAATGTCCTGCATGCATATTTGACATTCATCATCACCCTTTTGGATTACATGGAAAAAGTGTGATGTGACTGAAATCAGACCTGGAGGCCATCGCTGAGCTATGGAGTTATACTGGCTCTATCTGACGCAAAGGAGTTTTTCCAGAGACCTCCTCCCTCTTGTGTCTGCGCAGATATCGTATGGCAGAAAGCGCACTGACGTTTGCAAGAAGAGCTGAACAATAAAAAAGCAGATATACATCATTATGGATTATTATGAATTGTATTCCTTAATTTTGTTGTGATGCAGAGCTTTGTACCAGGGCAAGAAGCTTAACTTTTCTTCTGTAAAAGCATAAAATTCAAAAAGTACAACTAAAGAAATGGCTCAGTTGAAACACTAACAAAACCACAGTAAAGACTATGAGAATTAAAGCAATTTATGTCAAAATAATCATAAGAATAATCATGAAACAAATATATATACCAGCTTTCCAAGTGTCTGCTCCTGAACCTGTTGATTTCAGCACCCACGAGGCAAACGCAATACAAATCAAGCACATGTCTGCCTGTTTAAGAGGCAAGAATGGGGCATCCAACCCTAGAAAAGAGGTATTACATTTTATAACAACAGTGCAGCATCCCTTAATGATCAACCAAAATAAAATAAAAAAAATCTACACAGGTGTATTAAATAACAACAAACTGGCTTTTATTCATTAAAAGGGTTAAATCATTAAAATCATTATGAATAAAACTAAATCAGTGAGATATATACTACTCTTTAAAAGTTTGCTAAGACTGGTAAGAATTTGTTAATGTCCATTTATTTCATCATATAACTACACTATGAACTGTAATATTATGAAATATAGGCATGTAGTTTAATATGTTTGTGGAAACAAATTTTCTTTTTTCAGGATCCCTTTGATGAACAGCATTTATTTGAAACAGAAATCTTTTGTAACAATGTAAAAGTCCTACTTATGATTTTAATTAATCATTGCTGAGTATTGTTTTGTATTAAACTTTAATTTATACAGTATAATATATCAGAAAGCAGGCAGATAGTAAACTGACATTGAACAACAATCAATGACTATATCACAAATGATTACATAAGTGGACTGGTGTTCCTGAAGTTTTCTCTATTTTTACTTGCTCTTTAAAGTGAAACATGTTCATAATTTCTGGCACAAGGCAGATTTGAGAAGCTGCCCACCAGGACTGAAGACCAATTCGCACGTACAAGCATTCCACCAGCTCGGGCAAGGCTCTACATGTGACTAGATGCTCTCAGTCAGCAGATATTGTCAGAAAAGGGATGAGAGTTGACTAACATAAATTATTTAAAGAAAATCTAGATATATCAATATACTGTCTCATTTTAGGGTCTCTTATGTATGATAAAGTTTAAAGGGAACAAATAAACTCTTTTAGACAGTACTATGTGTGGTAGAAGTTCTTACTTGGATCAGCAACAACTGTCTGCATCTCCAAACACTTCTTCTGTTGCTCAGACAGCTGCTGGAAGATGCGGTTCTCCAGGTTGAGGAGCAAGGAATCTGGGAAAGGGCTCCCATCAGGGCCAAAAGCATTAATTGGTTGAATTATTCCTTTGGGAAATGTCTTTATAGGGACAAGTTCCCCGGAACATGTCTTCTCTTCAAGAATGGTAAAACCTGTGCGTCTAACTCTTCTAAGTGAAAGAGGGCTCGTCCAGAAGTCGTCGCTCTGATCTTCAGAATAGAAGTGCTCATACATGTCAACAGGATCATGGTGGGGAGACTTATGGTCATGCCGTGTAACTACCTTGATAACCATGTTCTCATTCTCATCATCTTCGTCTGAATTCCCTGGGGAATCTGGGAAGAAATAGTCATATGCCTCTGGGAACTGAAGGTTTCTGTTAGCCAAGTGGGAGCAGGAGAAAATGGGAACCATTTGATCTCCACTTGACTCTTCTACAATTGGACAAACAAAGTTTCCAGAATCAAAATCTGAGAAGAAATGGTCATACGTCTCAGGCAGAGAAGTGCCTGTTCCATCAAGGCATAAAGCAGCTATGCTGTCTGCATGAGACGCACAACACTCAGGTTCAGCCTCACCGAAGAGATACTGGATTATTTCTGAAACCGTGATACCACTGGTTTGTACTTCCTCTTCATCATCAGATAAGCTCTTTATGCCAAAAGTGTTCACATGGTAAAAAGGATCTATAAAGTCATCTCCCTCTGCATAGATTGAATGCAAAGAGGCATTTCTTAGTATTTTCCTGATTGGTTGAGCATCTAGAGCTTGTAGGTTCTGCACGCTAATATTCTTACACATTCTTCTGAAACACTGTTGAGTGTTAGCCGTGTATAGATTTTCAGGAAGAGTGGTTTCTGAACTTATGAACATCATTTCTTCACCCACAACCAATGGATCATTCTCCCACATCACACCACAAGAGCTAGGGAAATCACACGGCTCATCCTCTTGCTTTAAAGAAAATGGGGTTTGAAGCTGTGCAAGGTCTTCATCTAGGTCAGATATGTAAGACATGTCTCCACTTAAGCGGTCCGGCTTAGAGTCATCAGGTTGTGTAAAGTAACCAGAGTCTCCAGCATCTGTAGTGTCCACGATGCTACCATCCGCTGGCTGGGTCAAAACACTGGTGTGCTGAGCATTATCAATTTGCCGTATACGCAATATGTCATTGATGGTTAGCTTCTCCATTTCATTCCAGAAGGATGAGATTGCAAACACAGGGCATGGAAGATGATCTGCAGCATCAAGAGAAACACTCTCCAGATCTTTTGCTCCACTTTTTGACTGAGCTGAGGAAGTGCCCTTCATTTCAGCAAGGGTATTATAAGGCAACTCTGAAACATCTTGTGTAGGACTACTTGTGTGTTGACTAGATCTGATGGAATTGCCAGAAAATAGTTGTTCACTATTACTCCTGGCAGAAACAGCAACCTTATTTGCACTGATGTCTATCTTATTGTCTGATTCATTTGAATTCTCTGGCTTTATGGGTGAGGCATTCACATTTAATACCTCACTAGTCTTAGTTCTGCTTTGAATATGACTTTCATCTGTTCTATGATCAACATTATCAGACCTATGTCTCTCAGTCTTTGCATCGATCACACTTACAGGTATATTTGTGTTTATTTCATTAGTTTGGAAGGCCAAATGGCTCTGATGTTCTGAAATGTTCACTTGAATACATGTTTTCTGTTTTTGAGGAGCATCCTGTGAACAAGTAAATGTTTCTAGACTATTTCCATCTAAACAAGATTCTACTCCATCCATGTTCTCAGTTAAAGACAACATGCTTTCTTTGTCTGAAATTTCTACCATGTTTCTTTCACTTGACATGGTTTGTTCATTTTTAAACACTGAACAGTCAGTCTCATTAAATAAACAGGATAAATCTGTGTTGTCAGTCAATTTAAAGGAGACTATGGAGGAAGGAGCCTTTATTGAATCAGCGGAAATAGAAATGATAGGAGATAATACAGATTTCGGATGACATCCTCCATCAGAATGATCACTTAGAGGTGATGATACGGTCTCTCTAATACCAGTCCAGTTCTCTAAGTGTACAGAAGGATCCAGAATGTTATCTATCTGGGGTAATGGGGGAATCTCTGCTTTCAGCTGTCTATAGTTTAAAAGAGGCATCTCATGCATGCTTCTGGAAATACTATCAATGCTTCTGTGTACAACTTCGGGCTTTGAAGGTATGGTGCCTACATTACTTATAGAAGATACTGGTAAGGTTTTTGAAGACTTCAAATCAGCTGAAGCCTCCAAATTGCACATATCTTGAGGCTGAAAAAGATCAGTATTTTGTGTGGTTTTAATTCTTTGAAGTGATGTGTTCTCTATCTTCCAGACATTTGCAGGAAGGTTATTCATCTCTTCCCACTGAATGAATCTGTCTTCCTCTGATTCACTTTGATGGATATAGAGCTGAGCCTCATATCCTGGATCTACTGGCTCAATACTCATTCTCTTCTTCTTTCTCCTCTTTCTCCTGAGATTTGAAGGTGACACTGAGATCTGACTGACTGCACAATCTTTTGAATCAGAACTGTTTCTGGTATCTAACAGAGCAATATTTTGTCTTGCTGGAATTAGGTCTGTCATATCTTTCCTATTAACCATTTTCTCTTTTTCAGGTGGCTTTGTTTCAGGTTTCAGCTCTAAGTCTTTGATGATATCACCACATCTTCCCTGTTGTTCTCGTTTCATTCTTACTGTAATTAAGGGAGTTGACAATGACTTCCCTCCAATCAGTAGCTCAGTGTTAGGCTTTGATGCATCTTCTTGTTCAGTAGCGGATGCAGGCTTTATATCTTTTTCTGAGGCTATATCCCCCCAGGTTTTAACCACACCCTGCTTAGCGATTTGACCTATAAGACTGGCCTCATTTCTGCCAGATGGACCAGTATCTAAAGACAGAATGTCCTGCTTATCAATCAAACCCTCCAGATGGCCTGTCTCCTCACTTCCCCAATTGACAACGTGGCTTTGTTCCAAGGACTGCTCGTTTTCTGTGACACTTTTTAACTGCTCAAAGAACAGATTGACAGTCTGAAGGTGCAAGTCTTCCTCACTGCCAGAGAGAACCTGCTCTGGACTACGTATTCCGTACTTGCTGAGGTAATTATACACAGGTGACCCTTCACAGTCTGGCGGGCCATCAATCTGAAGGTCTGGATAAGGCTCTGTGGATGCTGTGGCTACAGCCGGGGGCCTGTCTAGAAAGTGGCAGGCCATCTCATCAATGTCACTCATACCAGAGTCCTCTCGGCTGGCAAGCACTGGAGAGAGCAGGTCACAGTCATCACACTCCTGAAAAAAACTGTCCCAGTCTTGGTCTGAGATGTGCACGCTGTATTCAAAGTCATCCATTGTGAATTAATGATATACAGATGGTTCTGAATCTACAAATGAAACATGAATTAATCAGTGACATGAATAAATAGTCTGGCAAAGCAATTACACACAAAAAAATTCATTTGAAAATACAAAAAGTGCATGTTTTTGTTGGCAGCATAGGAATGGCACAATCAGTAACGTCCAACAGGTATTTAATCTAAACATCTATGCTAGTCTTCTTATAAACTACTATACATGTTGCAACCACAAATTGTGATACACAACCTTTTAAAGGGATAGTTGGGATAGTCACTCAAATTAGGAAAAATAAATGCTTGTAAGATCTGGTCAATAAATAGTCTGTCAAAGAACTGTCAATAAATAGCGTACAAGATAAAATAACTATTTTTGGTACATTATTATTTATTTTTAGAACTAATTATTTCAGCAAGATTTTTTTCTCTAATACAACTTTATTTTAGTACAATCTAATATATATTTGTTACATCAATGCAACAGGTTAAAAAAAATCTACATATCATTATAGAACAAATGAAAGAATTGACAGGGAATTCAATCAATTATCTGGTCTCAGAAGATGAAAGAATTAAAAATTTTTAGAAACTACACAGGTTAAGTGAATGTTAATTAATCACAATTAATTAAACATACAATCACGCAAAACTAACTGCTTTTTTGTTTTCATTCTATTATCATTAGAAATGCATGGGATATCAAGTGTGCAGAGTGCACTGCATTCCTTCACAAACTAACACTAAACTCAAAGCAGAAATGTGAACAGTACCTGTTTAATGGTGTGAAAGTGCAGAAGTCCCAGAGCAGTTAGCCTTTCACACCACTTCAGTAGTTTGAGGCATAGTGAATGCCCTTTGAAGTGTGTCCTACCGAGTAAGAGTGGCACACCACAGGCCCTATGATTTGTTATAAATAGAACAGGGTTACACATCACGTAATACACGCAGCACTCTCTCTCTCTCTCTGTGACACCTTCCACTAGTGTCCCAAACAAATGTGAACACAATGAACATCATAGCTTCTTGGTTGGTAAGGCTTTTATAGAAAATCTACAGCATATGTTACTATTGTATTCAGCACTGAAAAAGTCACAACAGAATCTTTCAGAAGAATAACTGATCAAGAATTAGGATCAATAACTGATCAATTTCTCTGATTGGCTTCATCACTCTTGTCTCCTCTCCACCAATAAAGCTAGTGTGTGGTGAGCGTTCTGGCGCAATATGGCTGCCGTCGCATCATCCAGGTGGATGCTGCACTCTAGTGGCGGTTGAGGAGATTCCCCCCTTCCATGTAAGCGCTTTGAGAGACTTTGATAAAGCGCTAAATAAATGTAATGCATTATTATTATTATTATTAAGAAAACCATGCATCAATTGCAGAGAAAAACAACAAAATGTTTATATGAGGTTTGGTAGCTTAGAGTTAGGGTTAGAGTTTTTATTATATATATATATATATATAAAATCAAATCAAATTAGTACATGCACATCAGTCATTTGTACACATTTTACAATATATTTTGATATATTGCAATATATTTATATGTAATAATAAAGCAATAAATTAAATTGTTACAACAAAATGTATGTATATAAAATGTTGGCTTTTTTGAAGCTCTTTTGAAGCTCCAGTGAAACTACTATACAAATTATATTAAAAACAAAACACCCCAAATCATGTACAGCATTATAAATAAATTTCATGTATAATTCTTACAATACTGAAGGTATATTCTTTCATGTTAGTTTCTGATGACATCCACTTTGGTAACTACATTTTTGGTACAGGTTTAGTGAGGAAGCCAAAGGATTGTTTTGCCTGTCGTCAAAAAGATTCCATCAGCTGACACTGTGGAGCACTCTCAAAGTGGAGGTCATATGATTGTGCCTTTTGCCAAATTTCTGCTGTGATATCATGTGTGTATGTAGAGTCTTCTTTCCCACTGCTTAAAAACAAGCCATGGAAAATGCCACTCAAGGTATTAATGTCACAGTCAGAACACATTCACCTTTTGATCATTTGACCCAGTCGTTATGGCCTGACTCCTTACCAGTGCTTAAAACATGTTATATTGAAACAAATAACATACATATACATATATAATTTGAACAAAATTGCTCACGCTGGCTCCTGTCCAGTCCAAGGCTGCATACGAGGTCTGAGGTCACGTTTAGAGACAACAAGATTATTAATGTAGACAGTAGGATTAACTAATCTGCTCAATTTGCGAAGTGCTATTAAGTCATTATGATATTAGTATAATTGATATCTCATTATCCCATTATCTACACAGATCTAAGCGGTGTCTCATGCCTTCCGCTCTTCCCTCCTTCACTAAAGTCACACAAACTCCATAGAGAATCAGAGGACAAATTGTAGCTTATCATTGTTTTACAAGGATATTACAAAAAATAAATGTGATAGCATATGCATCACATAACAAAAGCGAGTAGTGTTTGAAGTTCCTTTTCTGTTACAGAAGGAATGTTATTTAAGTCCTTCTAAAGTGAAGTTTGCTTGACATTCAGACCAACAAAACCCACTTTGCATTCACTCTTTTAATTATTCATGACCTTTATACATTTGATTCTGGCTTCTGTGGGAAAAACATTCCCCCCACCAATTAACCAACCACAGACCGGGCGCGCTGCCCAGCGAGGTCCTACACTATCAATTCATTAGAGCTTTGCTGAGATGGAGGGGGGAAAAACCTTGTCTTGTGAGTTTACTGCACCTGGGGCGATAGGCTGTCTGAACGCGGGTGGGATTCTGTTTTCATCAACAGGATTAAGCCCAATAAATCCGTTTCTGGGATTAAGATTGGGATCTGTTTGGACTACTTAGCAGTGGCTAATACAGTGGTGTTTCTTCACTAATTGTACTGCTGTTTCGGCTGTAACTATTCGTCGCCTGACTTTTCAAACCCTTGTAAATAGAAACACCCAGGTCAAGTGACAGGTTTTCAAAAAAAGCATGGTATGGCATCTCCTCTTCAATTACGCATGTGACAAAAGATATGGCATTTCTTTGGGAAGAAAAAGATCATTAAACTCATGCTTGTCTATTCTGGAAGCTGTGATCAATTGTGTCATTGTTGCTACAAATGCTGAGTGTCTTGAGTTGAAATTATCTAGCTTTTAGCAAACTTGGTCTGTGTGTCTGATACCTAGTTTGCTGAAAAACTACATATCCTCATCTGGGATTTGAACAAAGGACATGCTATGGCATTTTTCTATTCACACAGAAAAATTTGTGACAAAATAGTTTGATGAACATGAAAGTGAAGTTGATAGTTGATATCTCCTGTGAGCTGCACAGTCACCAGATATTATGTTTTATTAATAGAGTTTGGAAGAAGCGCATTCAAATGTTTCATCCAATCATCAAGAGAGGAGGCCTATAAATACGTAGCAGACTCACCTTCGTTCCTCTACGGTTTCTTTGCATCCCTCCACCACCATTTACCTGGTTACCATCCTAACCAAAGACATGAGGGACATCATGTGTAAGTGTGAATTATATATTTTTGAGCCACTTTGGGAGGAGCAAGTCAGAAAACATTATCATTCTCTCTGGCCACTGTGCAGAATTTGTATCTGTCCTTCCCAAGAAGAACTGACGCTGTACTGGCTGCAAAAGAGGCCCAACATCATAACTAGTCAATTATTGTGGTCTAAAACCAGACTGTATTTGTATATGAACCGATATGCACCTCTGCCATTTCTGTTGTAATAAAATACGTCAGTTTAATGTTGTCATGTTTATTTCATGTTAATAAAACTAAATCTAAATACATCTTAGAATTGGGCTCCCTGGAACTTTCCTGAGGGCTCTTGGTTGAGAACCAGTGTTTAAAATGAACTTTTTGTTCACCTGCCAAAAGTGGAAGAACTGTAACCATTAGATCTTACCAATCATAGCACACTATTTTAATAATTTCTATTAAAAAAAATTATACATTTCTCCCTTTGATAATATAAACATCACAAAGAATTTAGTTTGTTTCAGCATGAAAACTGACATCCCACCCTGCAACGTCATTTCTGTATATATCATTTATATATTAAATTCAAATATATAAATTTGCTTAAGCCGCCTAACATGGGTTTGTTCATTCATACGTTTGTGCATAATTTGTTTCATTATTTGTGCACCGAAACTGAAAGTGATGCAGTTAAATGTGACAAAAAAAGATGCAAGAGTCTCCACAAAATCCGAACGCTAGTGGTCACAGAAGATGCATTTAAAACGTGTGATACTACCATGTGTAAAGGTATGGCATCTTGGCTGACCACTTGTGATTGGTTCACCAAAAGCACATCTTAATACCAAGTCACTGCAGGAGACTCGAAGACCTTCTGGTAAAGGTGGGATGTCTGTATACATGAAAAGCGAATTGTTCAGATGATCTCAAATGGTTTGTAATCTAAATTCACAAATCAGGACAGACCAAATGTATTAAGTACTTAATGTTATTATAGTGGACGTTTTACCAGTGACAGATTGCTTTTATATTACTAATTGCTTTTAAAAGCATGAAATGACTTACATTTTGGTGATAGTCATTCTGGACATTTATTCCAGGAAGTAACAACCACATAAAGTAAAGATGGCAGCCTCTGGGTTGAGCTGCACTTCTGAGAGACCCTGTGCCAGTTGAGTAACGTTAACTGCCAACTTTATCTAGGTATAAACCATAATGTTACAGTTCTTACTCGCTAAAAATGTGTCTGTCTGAATAGTGTAGGTGTTCAAATAAAATACTGTGTATGAGTAAACCTTAACCTCCAGAACCGACGAGCACATTCTTGAAAATACAAGACAAGTTACCTCAGGTGGGGCTGCTCGTCATTCCCACTTATCTGACCTAAAAACGTTAGCATACATGTCGACAGATTCCGTCAACATAGATACTGTATTGTGAGAATTTGGCCCACTTTGTCCTGTCGTTATCTTTACCTGTGAGCCTGAGGCACTAGAAAGCATTTACTGACTGCAGACAATGAGGGAATTTGACGGGCGGCGCTCTGAACTCATCCATGCACGCGGGAGCAGATGACAACAAATGCTCATTGTCTCGTGAAAGCACCTGAGCTCGCTGTGATAGCAGTCACCAGGCACACTGAATACTACCTCAGCCGTGCTTTACTCAACCCCATTATTTACAGAAGGTTGAATGCCCTTTAAGGAGGTTAGAAGCTGCTCATTTCAGCTTCTTAGTTATAGGTTTACTTGTTGATTGACTGGATTTGCGACACGAGTGTCAGGTTCCGACTAAGCGCACACACATAGTCGACATAAACTGACTTCATAGTACAAGATTAATACAATCTTAATCATTTTTAAATATTATTATTCGTGTTTGTATTTTCTTTTTTTCATGTTATTACAGAAAAAACACACAAAACATTTTTGATTATTTTGTGGGGAATGTACTATTTTCCCAAAACGAATTAAGTTTTTTTATTATTATTATTATTGTGACCTAAATTTCCTTTTGATCCGTAGTCCCAATGTAGCATGCGATCGCCCGGTAAATACTGTCCACTGTTGGCCTCAAGGTGGCAGCCGAGAATAATTTTACAGCAGAGGTTGAAGTAGATCGCTTAGTGATCTCTGTATTTCGCTTTTTCTGCTCCCAGAAATGTATCATGAAACTTGTTTTTGTAATTTTTACACACCATATCTGACTTTATTTATGTGGGAATAATATGCTTTTTATTTAATTTACATTTACATTGCATTTAATTTATTATTATTTTTGCATACAATAATCACATTTTATTATCACACCTTCATGCCTTGGTCAATGACAGCCCCCCCCCCCCCCCCAAAAAAAAAAAATATATATATAATGCTACATTCTACAAGACATAGATATCATAAATGTTTTTACTCAAAGTCTGTGTCTTTAAGTACAATACAACTGACTTTCTCTGACTCAGAAGTCTGGCTGTGGTCCACAATGAGCAGTATCTCACTCAGCAGAGGCTAGGCTGTGCTCCCTTCTTCCAGGCCTGGGAGGGAGGTTTCAGGGAAGGGTCTTGACCACAGCCTTCCTCTTTAAGATGAGTCATTTCTGAAGCATTAAAGGTCATACAGGCAGGAATAGGATGAGTGTTATTTTTAGTTTAATAACCCACCTCCATTGTCCTATCCTGTTACAAAGATTTTGGATGACTCTGTAATATAATCCCTTTTATTCTTATCAAGGACTCAGCATTTAATGCTTTTGGATAATGTACATAGGGATTTTTAAGAGTAAGATAAGTAGGATAAGAGAGTCAGTTAATACTAAATGACGTCTAACTGAAAGCTCATCTCTTGATGTGTTATTTTTCTTGTAGTCACAAAGTTCAGTTGCTTATCAGCTTTTCAGACAGACATGTGGCCTCTATATGTCACAAGATGAAGGGAATCTGTCCAATTAGCAAAACTTAACAACACACTGGAATATGTGATAATGTCCAACTGTTTCCTTAAAGATCTACTTCTATTTGATTTAACCCTTCAAATTACTTTGGTGTACATTTAGGTTGATTCAGTCAGGTTTGATTATATTTTGGCTTGAATAAAACCAGTTAATGTAAATGTTACTGCATGAATAGAACGAGTTACTGCATGTACAGACGAATAATTTTTATAGAGCATTTACATTTATTCATTTTGCAGACACTTTTATATCTGATATTTTATATCTTATATCTATATTTTATATCACTTTTACACCAAAGCGACTTACATATGAGCAATACAACAAGCGACTCATCTTAAAAAGTAAATGCAAGAAGTGCTAGTACTACAGGTTGAGACGTTGTTCAGAATAGTAGAAGCTAGACTAGCAAGGGGTTAAGAAACAGAGAGACCATAGAAGAAGGAAAATTGAAATCACAGATGATTAATTATCATAGAAAAGATAGGGATGCATTAATATTAGGCTGGCCCAGGTGGGGGGCTGACAGGAAATGTGATTAAAATCCTTCCAGACAGATGCATTACATCCTCTCAACCTCCTGCACGGTCTGTGTGTTTGCTCTGAGTTAAACATACCAGGACTGATCACAGATTCATTCTCCAGTGGTGGAAGTGTTTGTTAATGTGTGATCTGATGACAAAGGTCTGACAGGCCCTTCTACCACACACAGTCTGATGGCTCAACCTGCTTCCCTGAGGTCGCCTGGGTTATCAACGCCCACAAAACAATGGGAACCGGCGGGGCCAGGTACTGGCCAAATCTAGCATTGACATGCTCCATGCCTACAAACCAGCGCTGGACACTTCACTCACCCTGTCACTCATCATGGCTGATAACAAGAGCAGGGCTGTCACTACTCATTCATTTAGCCGTGCTGTGAATGGACTGAGAGTTGCCCTCTGACCTCTCGGGTCTGCAGCTATTACCTCTCACAGTCCAATCAGCCCTGGCCAGAGAAACAATGACCTCTTTAAGTGTTAAATAGCACAGATGGAAGATATTGCTTTGCAGACAAAATAGCAAGAATTAATTCAAGATTTATATATACTTATTACTAGTATAAATAATAGTAATACTAGGATTCCCTTTCAGGGAACTCGAGCTGTGTCGAAGCACTAGGGGAAATAGCCTTGCGTGAGTCACGTGAAGATCTATGCAACCAATGAGAAGCGAACGCGTGTGAATGCGTCACTGCCGGCCGCAGCCGGTGACGTCATGAGGAAGAGCATAAAGCGCGTCTGAAACCGGGGCGCGTCAGCTCTGAATGCCTTCAGCGTGCTGTGTCTGTGCGAGAGTGGTTTTTGAGACTTGATAGCTTAAAAAATCAAAGAATGAGTGTGAAAAGTGTGGCGAGAGATGAACAGAGTTTCAGACCGTGTGTTTATCCCTGTCCTCGTTTTATAACGGGCAGGGATACACATGTAATGTGTGTTATCTGTTTAGGAGTGGAACATGCACGGTCGGCTCTTGAGGGCGCCGGCTGTAAAGACTGTGAGCAGTTTTCTCTGCATGTTCTCCGCTCCCGCCTGGCGGTCTGTAACGAGGCCGCCCAGGCTAGTGTTCCCCGGGGTTCGGGACCTGCAGCGGCCGAGGCGTTGCGGCGCTCTCAGTCCTGGGGTTCACAAATGGATCTCGCTGAGGCTGCTGGGGTGGGTCCGTCCTTACCTCAGCCCTCACGAGACCAAACGGGTTCCAGTCACGGGCACTCCTCGGGAGATGTTCGTGCTGTGACTCCAACATTAGCTTTGTCGAGTTCCGATAGTGAGATGGACTTAGCTAGTGTTGACCCGGCAGAGGAGGCTTCGCCACTCTCCTCGCCGGCGTTTGAAGAGCTAGTTGAGGTTGTGGCGCGAGCTGTCTCTCGTCTGGATATTGAATGGCCGGCGGAGACCAGAAGCGCCCGTCCTAAAAGAAGTATGTTGGACGAGCGTTATCTGCCGGCTCGCGTCACTCCCCCGCGCCGAGCTATGCCTTTCCTTCCCGATTTGCATGCCGAGGTATCCAGATCGTGGGAAAAGCCAGCCTCTGAGAGAGTTCATACACGGAACAGTTCGATGTATACGAATCTCGCAGGGGCTCAAAGCTATTGCTATGGGGGGATGCAGAAGGTGGATGAGGCGCTTGCGAGCTACCTTGTGCCCCAATCTGCGTCCTCCATTAAAGCTCCGGCGCTCCCCTCCAAGCCGATGCGCGTCACGTCGTCTTTGGTGGGGAGAGCGTACTCAGCCTCTAGTCAAGCCGCAGCGTGCCTGCACACCACGGCTCTGCTGCAGGCTTATCAGGCTGAGTTGCTGGGGGACCTCAACGAGGGCGGCGGTATCGGTCCGGAGACAGTGGCAGAGCTGCGCCGGACCGTGGATCTGTCTCTCCGGGCCACTAGGGAGACGGCCTACTCTGTCGGTCGCTCCATGGCAGCTCTGGTGGCTACGGAGAGACATCTTTGGCTCAATTTGTCTTCCATCAAAGATAGGGACAAATTTGTTTTGCTGGACGCTCCTCTGTCCCCTTCGGGCTTGTTCGGCGACGCCGTAAAAAGCGTTGTCGACAAGTTTCAGGAGGCTGCACGACAGCAGGTGGCGTTCAGTAAAGTTATTCCCCGCCGCCCTCCACGTGAGACCGCCAGTCAAAGGGGGTCTCAGAGCTCTTCACACAGGGCCGCTCAAAAACGAAGTGTCGCCACCCGTCTTCCTCCGGCTAATCCCGGGGGGTCGGGGCGACAGGCTCAAGCCTCTGGCAAGAGGGGCGATCTGAGGGCTGTCCTGAGCGCTAAGAAGGCTAAGAGCAAGCGGCCCTGACGCCAAGCCGCAACAAGGTGGTGTATCCCTGGAGCAGCTGACCAGTCAGCCCGCCATGGGAAAACCACCCCCTCTGAGGAGGGTCCTAGAGCACTCCACCCGGGAATCCGGAAATCCCGGCCCAGTGGTG
The DNA here is from genome assembly GCA_037043235.1 of Rhodeus uyekii. Classification (NCBI taxonomy): domain Eukaryota; kingdom Metazoa; phylum Chordata; class Actinopteri; order Cypriniformes; family Acheilognathidae; genus Rhodeus; species Rhodeus uyekii. Next base: position 3,716,554 of record JAWRVZ010000034.1, read on the forward strand.
GACATGCCATCAGCACCAGAGGCCAGCCCCGGGAGGCTGGTTCCCCTAGTAGAATTCCGGGATGCGTGGTCACGGCTACCCGGTATCTCTCAGTGGGTCCTGCGCACGGTCACCTTAGGGTACGCCATTCAGTTCGGGGTCTCACCACCCCAGTTCTCGGGGGTCCTACAGTCTGCTGTAGGCCCTCAGCAGGCTCTGGTCATGGAACAAGAAGTAGACACTTTGCTGGCGAAAGGGGCCATCGAGTATGTACCCCTCGCAGAGAGCAAGTCCGGGTTCTACAGCCGGTACTTCATAGTTCCAAAGAAGGATGGAGGGTTGCGGCCCATTCTGGATTTACGTCTCTTGAATCGTGCGGTCAAGCGTCTAAAGTTCAAAATGCTAACGCTCAAACAGATCGTAGTGCAGATCAGATCCGAGGATTGGTTTGTCACAGTCGACCTCAAGGACGCTTATTTCCATGTCTCCATCCTTCCGCAACACAGGAAGTTCCTGAGGTTCGCCTTTGGGGGAAAGGCGTACCAGTATCGGGTGCTTCCTTTCGGCCTAGCGCTCTCACCCCGCACGTTTACGAAAGTCGTGGACGCTGCTCTAGCTCCCCTGCGGTCACGGGGCATCCGTGTCTTAAACTATATAGACGACTGGCTTATTCTGGCCCAGTCGCCGCAGTTGGCGGAGCAACATCGAGATGTAGTGCTCGCACACATAAAGGAGCTGGGGTTGAGGCTGAACGCCAAGAAGAGTGTCCTTTCTCCTGCTCAGAGAACCACCTTCTTGGGAGTCGTCTGGGACTCAGTAGCGATGTCGGCCCGGCTTTCCCCCGGGCGCATCCAAGTTATCTGTTCAGCCGTCAAGAGCATCAAGTTAGGCCAGCCACTCACTGTCAGACACTTCCAGAGGGTGTTAGGGCTCATGGCAGCGGCTTCCTGCGTCATCCCGTTGGGCCTGCTGCATATGAGACCCCTGCAGTGGTGGCTAAAGACCAAGGGGTTTTCCCCGAAAGGGAACCCGCTTCGCATTATCAAGGTCACGGGGCGATGCCTACGCGCCTTGAGTATGTGGAAGAATCCTTGGTTTCTGTCTCAAGGCCCAGTGCTAGGGGCTCTGGCTCGGAGAGTCTCTCTCTCGACAGATGCCTCCCTCTCGGGCTGGGGGGCGGTCTTGAGAGACCGCTCCTCACAAGGTCTATGGAACAGTCGGCACCAAACCTGGCACATAAACATGTTAGAGTTACTGGCGATCCGCAAAGCACTCCGTGCGTTCCTACCGGACCTTCGCGACCACCATGTCACTGTTTTCACCGACAGCATGACTGCGGTTGCGTATATCAATCACCAGGGGGGTCTGCGTTCGCGACCACTTTACAAGATGGCGCGACAGATCCTCCTCTGGGCCCAGGGAAAGCTGCTCTCCATCCGGGCGGCTTACATCCCGGGGGTCCAGAATGTGGGAGCAGACGCCCTGTCGAGACAGGGGGCGAGACCAGGGGAATGGCGACTCCACCCCGAGGTGGTGGAGCAAATTTGGGAAAGGTTCGGAAAGGCACAGGTCGACCTGTTTGCCTCGGTAGAAAACTCCCATTGCCCTCTGTGGTTTTCACTCACACATCCAGCGCCTCTGGGGCGGGATGCCGTGACGCAGGCATGGCCGAGGTTACGCCTGTATGCTTTTCCCCCGATCGCTCTGCTCCCGGGAGTTCTGGCCAAGGTTCGCCGGGACAAGGTCCGTCTCACGCTAGTGGCCCCCCACTGGCCGTCCAGAATATGGTTCGCGGACCTTGTGTCCCTCCTCGACGGGGTCCCCTGGGAGATCCCGATCAGGAGGGACCTTCTGTCCCAGGCGGAAGGTTGCATTCTTCACCCGCAACCAGGGCCGTTGAAACTGTGGGTCTGGCCCCTGAGGGGGCCCAGCTCATAGAGGCCGGTCTCTCAGCCGAGGTTGTTGAGACCATCCTGCAGTCCAGAGCTCCCTCCACGAGGAAACTCTACGCCTTGAAGTGGAAGCTCTTCACTTCTTGGTGTAGTGAAAGGCAGCTGAACCCAGTAACCTGCCAAATTGGCAAAGTACTGGAGTTCCTGCAAGAAAGATTTGTGGCAGGGCTGTCCCCCTCCACCTTGAAGGTCTACGTGGCTGCTATAGCGGCTTGCCACGTACCTCTGGGTGGGGTGTCCTTGGGCAGGGACCCCCTAGTCACTTGTTTCCTCCGTGGTACATTAAGGCTGAGACCTGCGGCACAGACCAGGGTGCCTGCCTGGGACTTGTCCATGGTACTCCTAGGCTTGTCCCAGCCACCCTTTGAACCTCTAGAGGGTATCTCTATTAAGTACCTCTCGCTAAAAACCCTTCTTTTGCTGGCTATCACTTCGCTTAAGAGGGTCGGGGACCTTCAGGCCCTCTCAGTGGCCCCATCATGTCTTGAGTTTGCGCCCGGGATGGCGAAAGCTTTCCTCCACCCGAGGCCGGGCTACGTCCCCAAGGTTCCCACTAATGTGGCTCGGTCTGTCACGCTGCAGGCCTTCTGCCCTCCCCCATTTGACGATCATGAGCAGGAGCACAAGAACAAGGTCTGTCCAGTGCGAGCACTGGACGCTTACGTTCACAAGACTGCCACGTGGCGTAAGTCGGACCAGCTGTTCGTTTGCTTTGGGGCCCCCGAGGGTGCCCCAGCTTCCAAGCAAACTCTGAGCAGGTGGATAGTCGAGGCTATCTGTCTAGCTTATGAGTCGGCCGGACATGCTTCTCCTTTGAGGGTCCGAGCCCACTCCACTAGGAGCATGGCGGCATCCAAGGCTCTCCTCTCCGGAGTCTCCTTGCCTGACGTTTGTGCTGCGGCTGGCTGGTCCTCGCCGCACACATTCATGAGGTTCTACCAGCTAGACCTCGATGCCGCCCCGGGAACCAGGGTGCTCTCTCAGTGAGCTGGGACACACCCGGATGCTGACCTCGCTGAGGTGGCGTTGGCATAGCGTTCCCCTAGTGCTTCGACACAGCTCGAGTTCCCTGAAAGGGAACGTCTCGGGTTACTTATGTAACCCTGGTTCCCTGAGGGGAACGAGACGCTGTGTCTTGGCCTCAGCTCCGGGCGCATCCGGGCCCGCTTCAGGCATTCATGGCTGACGCGCCCCGGTTTCAGACGCGCTTTATGCTCTTCCTCATGACGTCACCGGCTGCGGCCGGCAGTGACGCATTCACACGCGTTCGCTTCTCATTGGTTGCATAGATCTTCACGTGACTCACGCAAGGCTATTTCCCCTAGTGCTTCGACACAGCGTCTCGTTCCCCTCAGGGAACCAGGGTTACATAAGTAACCCGAGACGTTTTCTCACATAAAAAATAGTTTTAAGCCAGTTATTTATATTTTTTGCTGTAGTGTCAATATGAAATGTCAGTTTACATTTCCAAACATTCTTTTGTAATAATCCAGTGAGAATTTTGTATGCACAAAGAGTCTGAAAACTACCACGTGGATCATACTACCAGTATGATCCACGTGGATCTCACCATAATCGAGTCCATCTGCAATTAGTAGATTTCTTCAAGCGTTTTGGAGATGTTGCTGCAGTTCTTCTCAGTTTTTGTCTAATTTTTTTTCGATTTCTTCATGTAATTGCAGACGGACTCAGTACTTTATAAACAGTCTGCATACAGTAAGTAATTACTTCATGGCTGCTAAAAAAGTAGGTTTTATATCAGAGGTCTCCACAGTTTTTTTGGCTTGTGAACTACTTATAAAATGACCAAGTGAATGATCTACCTACTATAAAAATACAAATAAATATATTTATTTATGAATATATTGAGAATTCTTTATATGCACAATATATGTTGGTGTAGCTTGTGTAACTACATGAACCCATATTACAATACAACTCAGTACATTGGTGACTGCCTTTGCTTTTGAAGTTAGCTGTGAGAGAAATGACTGCTGTCCTAACAATTGAGATTTTAGTTCCTTCACCCTACTTCTTCTCAGTTCACTTTTCGAAGGGAAGTCAGTGTCGTGGTTTTTATGAACAGCCTGAAAATGCTGCTCCACATTTCCCTTCTTCTGTATAGTGATGACAGACCTGCAGATGAGGCAAACGCACTGTGAAAATGACAGTGAAAAAAAATGTCCACCTCCCACTCCATACGGAATTGGCAAGATCTTACTTTGTCTAGCTTCCTCACTTATTTTTTTTTACTCTTTCTTAAGTTTAAAATAAATAGATTGGAAGCTATCTTTTGCACATGCAGACTGGCCGCCCTGCACGTCAATCAACTGACAAATTTTATAATGCAGACGGATGATGGGCTGATGTCTACTTTGTTAATTCCATACGATCTTCCCACACTACTTTTGCGGCTGACCGGTAGATCACGATCAACGTATTGGGAACCCCTAGTATATGATTTGTGTAGTATGAATATTACTACATTCACCATGTTGTCATTAGTCATTGTCATCAGTCATCAGTTGCTTCACTGTCATTCACAAGTCTCAAGTCCATGGCCTCATGGGATTGTAAAGTGTCAATCGTATGCAAACTTCAGAATCTCACCGGAAGAAGTAGGTCTATACTTTTTGCATACTCTTTTATGAGTACTGTGATTTTGATGCCTTGCTACCTTGGAATGCATCCTCCAAAGACAGTACTTCTAAGATTTGGACAAGAGAATCTGTTGAAGTTCAAACTGAGCATCAGAATGGTTATTCAAGTCTCACTAAACTCAAATGGCCTTCACAGTCACCAGATCTCAATCCAATAGAGTGGAACAAGAGATTCACATCATTCATGCTGCAAACAAATCTGCAGCAACTGCTTTATTCTATCATGTCAGTGTCCAGTTTCTTGTTGAATCTATGCCACAAAGAATTTAAGGCAGATATATTTTACTCAGAACTCAAAGAGACAGCTTTGAAGATCAATGTGCATATAAAGTCACTGAAGCATTTCCTTGTTTCTGAGGTAAAATATTTAGATAGGCCTTTTTACTTTTTATTGTGCTTTTACACACTCATAAGCCATTATGCTTTGAATGACACTTTTGACATCATCTGTGAAACTCTTTCATATATTCATTTGGCTGACTGTCACACACCACACACACACACACACAGCCATTAATGGGATGCTTAAATCCCGTTCTTAGACTCTTCTGGGTGTGTCTTGAGCCCACGCTTCTTGGCTTGTACACTGCCTCTTCTGTTCTCTCCAGCCCACTGAGCGTGTACAGTAGAGCTGAGTCCTGGCAGAGCAGCCAGCCGAGCAGTACGCTGAGACATTACTGCTTTAGGGAGTGTTTCGTGCGCCTGTGTGCTCGGCTCTGCAGGAGTAGAGAGGGGGTGACGTCAAGGCTGGACTGCAGTCAGGATCAGACAGTAAATCACAGGGCATCCGCTTTCTCACCGCAAACACACCCAGCTCAGCCTGGGGAGGACACGTCTGGACTCACTCCTATTCCCTCTCACGGCACACTCCTTTACTATGTGGCTCACGGATTGGCTGTACAGACCAAGAGTAATAGCTTGTCGCTGAGAGGAGTGAGGTCCGGTGCTTTCCCCGGACTTCCCCCTGCAGTATGCCAGGCTTCAGGCTAGGGCCTGAATAGCAACTGAGATGCTTTTTGTGCTTGTGGGCTTCCAATAAATCATACTAGACAGACACTCCTTTTATCATTTATATAGTTTGAAATGTTTTTGGTGGCTGATGCTGTTTTAAAAATGCCTCTGCTGGAGCCTGACCAAGGGAGAAGTTAGAGGGTAGAACTTCCAAAACTTGTAATTGCTATGATGAGATCATTACAGAAGGTAGAGTGTTTGACATCCAATTTAATCATTGAATTACCAGCACCCTCCTCACTTCAGTCCTTAGAATGGAACCTACAGGAGTACAGTGTCTCTGAGGAGTTAGGGCTAAATCTTATCTCATTTGTCAGGTAAATGGCCCCAGAGCACACAATTGTTTCTTTCTCCAGAGGATTTTGTTTGTGTACTTCTGATTTGGAACAGCAAATCTCTCTCATTTAGGTAAATATCACTAGCTAATCAGTCACTGGTGACATCAGCCTAACCCAGTGAAAAGTTGTTCAAATGCTAAGAAGAATTAATTTAATTCTCAGTTATGTTTCATTGGATCGTTGGACTTTGTCTTAGATGCTTTCCCTTAGATTCCTTAATAAAAATATTTAAAAATGGTTGAGCATTATGGTTGAGTTATTTTATATTATTTGGTCACAGAAGAATTTAATGAAAAATGTATTAGGAGTTCCTATTGAGATCTTTGACTTTTAATTGCAGGGCTCCAGGCTAAAAAAAGCTTAGTTGGTAAACTACAAACTCACTTTACCATTTAACTGCAGTTGCTTCTGTGTGTTTTGGTGAAAGAATGTTTTAGAAGATTACAGTAATTTATGTTATATGAACTTTAGTGTTTTCTAGTTGTATAAACGAGTTCTTATTTGATGCTCTCACTTTAGCAAATCTGACTGCATTAAATATCACATTTTATTTTGTTAATAAAATCACCTGTTCCTAGAAAGGTAACATTGGCTTTACAATCTGTCCTCACTATGCTAAACAATGACCAACATTTGTTTTGTAAAATGGTATTTTTAAAAGAACATTCCGTGTGTCTATAGGTACAGTTCATTTTGATTCAGACATAACCACAGTTTTGTCAGTTGTAAGCCTGATAACGGTTCTGGATGATTTGCTGACTCATTGATCTAAAATCATTTTTAATAAATACTGCAATTACTGCAGAATCGTCCATTTTGATTTCATGGTGACTTTAAGAGACCCTATAAAAATTACATTCTTGCATGTAACTATTCTTCAAAATACCCTCTCTGTACACTTTACATGCTTTATTAGCAGTAAATTGTTTCTATTGTGAGTTTGTTTGTTTTTGTAAATGAAGTTTTGAAGAGTCCTGATGTGTAGTTCTCTTGTTGAATGGCAACATTCTTCACCAGTGCTGTCAAATTACTCCAAGCTAAATGAGACCAACGAGGCTGTAGATTGGGAGGTGAAAACAACGACATTAACATAACCAATGAGTCAACTCTTTCTTTCTCATTAAAAGCATAGAAGATTTTGTGTGAATGGCTGCCCCATTCTCTAGACAATAAAGTGGATTCCAGGCAAAAGCTGCTGATGAGATGTTCCCGTTCTGGAGGAGTGCTGCTCTCTGAAAGGTAATAGCCCTTATGTAGATGACGACACGGTCTGAAGCATGAGGTTGAAGCTTATTTGCTTGAATGTTGCCATAACATTAGGATAACATTAGTTGGAATCGATGTGTTGCTGTGTTTAATGAGGCACGAGAATAGGGGATAGGTCAAAGGTCAGACAGGGCTTTAAGCATTTTTATAGCCCATGAACACAACACCGATCAAAAGAGACATTATATACTTAAATACATGTCTTGAAACTTGTCAAGGTTATCACACTGCGGTGTTCCAGACTTATGATGGTGAATAAAAGCCGACACAGCCCTCTGAGCCGTTAATCTATGGTGTACCTTGCCAACAAGAGACAAGAACTTTTTTTATACCTCTCTGCAGGAGCTCCCTGCCCCTCTCTCCCACAGCTCAACGTGGAGCTGCCCTGCTCTTTGAAGTGATATTTACTCTCATTCATCGCATGAGAAGAAAAAAATAAAAAAGAGGTAAAATAAAGAGAAAGAAACACCTGCCAGACAGCAAACAGCTCCCAAGGTCCACAGCTCCTCAACAGCGATCCCCATGATGTCATCTCAGTCACATGAAACACTGCAAGTTCTCAATCTCTGCTTTGTGATTGGCAGGCGTATTTAGAGTAGTGTAGCCTTTGTGTAAAAATGTCCAACGGCTGTCTGTAGCTCTCTGAAGTTCTCTTCAGAAAGTCATTTTTTATGTCTTAAGGATTAGAGATGCCAATAAGGTTTCTTGATGAAGTACAAACCTACTTTTCATCGTCCAGACCTTCTCAGCTTTGGATTTCTGACTAGATCGATTGTGATCTTTTCAGAAGCAGTGTGATTTAAAAAAAAAAAGTAATATGCTGATATAAAGCGTGCAAGGTATGACTTTGCTTAAGCTTCAAAGAGATGAGAGCGACAGTTGGTTGAAAACACAAGCTGTTAGCTTTCCGTGATAGTCTCAGTTTTAATCAAACAGGGTGAGCTGCATGCTGGGAATGAAGTTTCACTCTTAGCCACCAAGAACAACACGGCCCTGCCTAAACAATGGGAAACTCAAAATAAAGCTCAGCTCCTTCACTCCCTCTCCAAGCTCCCACTGAGGCCAATATGATAAGAGAGGCAGGAGCAGGACTTCAAGACATTTAGGCCTTTAATGCATTATGAGGTTCACACAGCGAAATCACATTAAATACTTTAATTCTTACTGTTGGGGTGGGGTTGCTGAGGTGAACACTTAGAGGGGGGTTGGTTGCTTCGTACACTCCATTTGATTAAAAAACCCCTTTATGGGTGCATGTGCTATACTTTTATTACTCTCAGGCAGCACTTCATAGAGACACTTCAACAATCCTGTCTGGTGTCCATGAACAGTTTCTACGGTGTGATGCCCAACAATATCCATCTATCACTGAAAAAGAGTTTTCTTTTGTTGTTATTTCCAAGATGAGGAAGATATGAGATACACCTGTGGTGAACCCAAAAGACAGGGTTGTACAAATACACATCCCCTTTGAGGACAACAGAGAATATTTAACACTGAATGATGTTGCTAAAGATTTTATGGGATAAGTGATTTGGAAAATGGATAGTTGGTATATTGTTTTATTGTTTGGTGACTTACTACTAATTGAACTAGCAACTAAGTGCTCATCTTTATACTTTTATCACGGTTTATTGATCGGCTCCGGGGTTTTTTTTCATTAAGTTTTCATTAACTTTAAAAGTCTTATTGATACAAGATTTAAATTAATGAATCCAAAATGATCTTACTCTTACATAAATGTAAATAGTAAAAGATTTAAATACATAATAAATATTTAAAATCTTTCACGATATAGTCAAATCAAAGGTTGCAAGCTAATTGATTCTTAGAATTTTTAAATATTGTTCATTGATGTGCTCTTTGAGCTGTGGTGCTCATGCAGAGATCTACACAAGATGATAGAGGTCAACAACGAGTTTTATGAAACCTCTTTTATAAGATTCTGTCTCACACCAGTACCAAAGGATATCAGACTTGTCAGGCCGTATCTGGTTACATTTCTTACTGAAGCCAAAAGGAAGGTGCTTTCCCTTGCTGCCGTATATAGTCAGAAGACATTGAGAAAATCCAACCCTGTGCCTGTAAACCATTTATTTTTGCTACCCAAACTTTCTGTAGCCATAAAATACATTACATTTCTTCAACATTTTTATTCGTAATGTGTCATTCCCACCTTCCTTGATAGATAGGGCCTTCAAGGGAACATGGCATAGCTACAGTCAAAAAAATTTTTTTTGCATCCTTCACTTAACTTCAATAAAAGTCTGACATTTATTTAGATACTTCCAGATATGGAAACTTGTTCATGAGCAGTTTTTGGACTTCCCCTTTTTGCCACCTAAAGATATACTTGATGATATATTAGACCATCATACATCCTTGAAAAAATCTATTTCTATGATTTTTACTATAATTAATACAAAACAATTGGAAGTATGAGCTAAACTGGACACTTGAGGAAAATATTTGGGATTTAATTCTTACACGGATACATTCATCATCAATTAATACTAGAGACACTCTCATTCAATTTAAAGTAGCACATTGAGTTCACTTATCCAGAACTAAATTAAAATATATCCCTGACCTTGACCGAACTGGACAACTGAAACAACCACATTACATCACTGCACTGTTTCTGGCCTTGTCCCAAACCGTCTGATTTCTGGGGGAAAGTTTTCAGGTGTTTTTTCTGTTATTTTCTCTTAACTATTAGACCCCAACCCCTTAACAGCATTGTTTGGTATTCTGCCGGAATTTGTTAAATTAAACTCATTACAGGCCGACAGTGTGTAGCCTTTTGCAACATTACTGGCTAGAAGACAAATTATTATGAACTGAAAGTCAGCAGTTGTCTTTCTTCAGTGCATTCAGTGTATAACTCTGCTTGCCTGATATATGTATTTTTGTATTATTGTTTGTTTATAGATGCATGCACTGAATATGATTCAGAATAGCAGTGAAAGTCAGTTATGAATAACCATGCACTCTAAAAAACAAATCCTGGTTTGGGTTTTGACCAAATTTGACCCAAACAAGGGTTGAAGCAACCCAGCATTTTTGTGTCTATAACCTTTAGCTGTAATGTTGGGTTAAGCTCAATCTGTGGGGGAAAAAAATAAATAAATAAATTAGAACAAAAAATGTGATTCAAGTTCTCTGATCAATTTATCCTCCTCCTTTACCCTCTCCCCCCTACCCGACAATAGGGGGAGATGTCTTTCCCTCTCAGATGTGGAGGACCTTGCTATTTGAGAGAACTCCTGTGCAGTCATACTGTGGGGGCCCTGGGGCCACATTACCCCTAAATACACAACACTCTCTCTGTCGGACCCCCTGTGAGCTCAGACCTGTTGAAACGGCTGCTGGCCATGTATGTAAATGTTGTAAACTTGTGGCCTCAAGGCTCTCTGCTTGCTCTCTTCACATTACCCATGTGTCACCTCATTGCCTGTGACATCCAGTGCATTCAATCAGAGCTGTGCTAAATGAATGGATTTTATTGAGTGGGATTTGCTCCTTTTGTTCTCCTTACCATTAGTGTCGTCTTCTCCATTTAGAGGAGAGAGTCTACATGTTTGTGTGTTTTCCTGTGCAGAAGCAGACACATCCACACACACCGCATTTCCCCACCGCGTCACTCTTCTAAGCAAAGCTATTTCTGAGTGTATTGACTCGTCGTCCAGCTGTGCTGCTGAGATTCTGCTAAATACTGACTCTAAGCCACAGGTTACAAGTCCAAATCCTGCTCATTAGGGCCCTAATTGATTGTAATGTGGCCTTTGAGAAGCACTCCCTGCTACGGGGTGGTAGTACACGCACGGGTTCCCCCGCTGTCCCTTTCCTGTTGTCTGCACCGAGCACCAGCGGGGTCTACGGTTCGGCTACAGTTGGCCTTCGCAGACGGAATCATTAAAGCAAGGGGGTGGCACGGAGCCTTTCATTGTGGCTGTTTCTGTGTACCAGCTTGAGCCCAGGACAGTGTCCACTCTGCCTTCCCAGCAGGAGAACCCCATCCTGGGCAGGACATTGTTGGACTCTCCCCTTGACTTGCTGCCTGCTGCTTGAGATGCATGGGTTTGATTTTAATGCCAAGTCCTTGGACTAAAGCCCACCTTGCAGGGGAGCTAGGTCAATATTGGTTTTGAGAGCATGTGGAAAAATGTCAAAATGTTAAGTTCTATTCACTTTCCTCAGCACTGTTTGTTTCTGCAGTGAAAGGCCTAGTGGGCCATTAGTGTAAACAGCGCTTTGTCTCACAGCTCAGTCTCCAGCAGGAGGGGACAGAACAAAACATAGATATAGAGATTAAAGTTTGGCCTTAAAATGACAAAGCAGCAGGACTTACAGAGACCTTAAAATGAGGGAAAAAAGAGAGATAAAGAAAACAAACCGCAATCATCCTGCTGTCAGGAGGATTGCAATGCAATGCATCTTTACAATCACTTTCCCTGCCTGAGGTTGGAGAGCATTAGGATCTGAAAATGGAGGGAAAGTGAAGGGCTTTGTTTGAAATGCAGGATGACTTTACATTCAGCACATCAGTAATAAACAGTATGTTGGTATTTTAGCTATGGGCACTTTTGAACCTGACGACCTGAGTGGAAAAAAAACTTTCTTACAGTCTTCCCCCCATTATTTTTATAATGCATTTTCATATTTTAATACATTTTATTAAAAGTTATGTTTTCTGTTGGAAAGGTCATTCAGTGGACAGAAGAGATTCCAGACACACACTTTTTGTGTGTTTCTTTTTTTGTTTGTTTTTTAAATCTTGGTGTGAAAGCCAAGCACTTAAATGACTAATGCCAAATTTCTAGACAGTGAAAAACCAACCCACGGTGGCTGAGTGAGCTCAGCATGCTGTATTAGTATTTGCAGAACATGTGTTGTCTTTATTTGCTGGTGTTTTTTCTATTTGAATGTGTTTTCTTCAGTTGCAGCATGTTAAGCTCTCTCGGCCAGAGTACCCAATGGACTAAGATTAACGAGACTGAAGACTGATGATCAAGTAGGTTGTGGTTAAGACACTACATAGTCTGTAAATAATGCAAGCCACAATGCTGTATATACAATGTGACATTATATTCTGATTCCACATTCCACATCTTTCCAGTGGACAAATGACCAAACGGTACCACCAGTACTGCTTCACAATACCAGACATGTTTTAAACATTCATTTTACTTCCATTCAATACAAATGACATGTTTAAGTACAAGAATCCAACATAAACAGCAACTCACATACTAGACATGTATGTTTCCATTTATCATATTATTTCACTCATTTATTCATCGTCTTCTTCAAAAGAGGTATTTTAGCTCATTTCAACAGCTGCAATCTATTTAGAATAGGTGTTAGATTGTATCCCATTTTCCATAATTTGGTAAAAACCTCCCAGGGTCCTTTTGAAATAAAAAAAATCTAGATTTTTATCTTTGATGTGAACTGGTGTTTACTTGGAGATCAGGGATGAACAATATCCAACAGACCCCTTTGGAAATCTGACTCTTCAATATAACTTTTTTCTTGAAATGGATGTCATTGTGAAAAAACAGCTGCTTTACAGCGGTCCAGCCCCTTCCTCTCGCTTTGAGCTGTCCTTTCTCCTCACGACCCTGAGGGAACGTGCCACTCTCCCATCAATGACTTCCATTAAACATGCAGCAGTAAAACTGTTCCCGATCCACCTCCTCCTTTAGTTGCTCTGACCACATTCTGCTCTTTTATTTGGCTGCTTTTATGGCACAGGTAGGCTTTGTCACATCTTTTCTTAAAGAAAGGAGGAAGAAAACAATTTTATTTTAATGTAATTTTTCAACGTAAAAAATGTTTTGTTTCTTCATCTCTTAGATCTTGATAAACAAAGGACTCAAAATATGTTTGATCCTTCGAGAATTTTAAGGCATATATCCACAAATTTATTGAGACCATATTTGAGACCATATTCATCATGACAAACACAGGCCTCCTTTTTTCTATGTGTGTGTGTGTGTGTGTGTGTGTGTGTGTGTTTACATATTTCCTATTGAAACAGCATGGCATTCTCATCCTAGAGAGCATTTGATTGGACAAAATTCTGTGTAGCGCAGAATTAGTCATGAATGTTTTGGTTTAATTTTTCCGGAAGAGATAGATTTCATAAAAAATAAAAACAATAGAAAAACCTGCTAAAAGTACATTTGGTCAGTATTTTGAAGAACATTAGCATATACTGTACTTAGACTCACAGCTAAGCTTTTAGTTGTTATGTCTTTTGAAATAAAACATGCATTTGGATAAAGCAGTTGTTAAACAATGGCACATATTAGTTTTGTAGGTTGTAGATCAGGGATGCCCAATCCTGTTCCAAATCTCAGCTCCAACCCTGATCAATCAAGTGCTCCTGTTGTGTTTGATCAGGGTTGGAGCTGAACTCTGTAGGAAGGTAGATCTCCAGGAACAGGATTGGTCACCCCTGTTGTAGACAGACATTATCTTAACCAAATACAGCATTAGCTGCCTCATCTCCATGTTTCACAGCTGCTAATGGGATAATTGATGACCCTCGCACCCTGAGGAAATGTCTCAGACTCTGTTCGCATGTTGTCGTTACTTATGGCTGTGTGCAATTAGGCCTCCCACACTTCAGGTGTCGGGCAAGGGCCGAGCTGACGCCTCTGTATAAACTGCACCATACATCAGCATTACAAGGTTTACTCACACTGGCCTCCACAAACAAATAACATTTACATGGGCAGCCGTTCCACTGAGGTCATCTTAACCATACATACTCCCTTCAGTGGTCTGTGCAGATTCTTAAAGCAACATCTCTACATCTGCTTCAGTAAGTCTGTTGGGGAGAATAAAGGTTATGAGCAGGAGAGAGACAGAGTTTAGTTATACATACAAAATTCACATAACATTTTGTGTATGATTTTAGCCAATTTCTTTTATTTATTTATCATAATGTTTAATCTGTGCGTTCGTTCAGGGACTGAAGTTGCTAAGTGGTGTGGAGTTTATATTTTATAATATATTGTATGGAGGAGAAAATGTTTTATTACTGTTGCTTGAAATAAAGCTCTTTCTGATTATGGCATGTTAGCCACTTGACAGAATATTGTTGTCTCTGAAGCAATAGAACCAATATTTTATTCACGATAATTCAAGAAAACAAGAGATTCAAACAATAAGACTAACCGTGCTTAATTATGTAGGACCGGAAATCGAGGGATATGACATCATTGCCAGGTAACACAGATATGACATCATTGCCAGGTGACGCAATGGCATGGACCGTTACGCTGGTTAAAAAACGAATTTCTTTGAACTTCATGAGAGTTGTATCACCTTTTAACATTTTTTGCCCATTTTTTTGCCCAGACAGGCCATCTGTCTGTCTGTCTGTCTGTCTGTCTGTCTAATCCCGATCCTCATTTAGAGTCTTTTCGTTCAAACTACAAAGACAGCACACATGACTTTGCAAAGCAGAGACATACAGAACACTAATGCATACATTACTTTCATCTCTGCTGCTCTGGCTACAGGTTTGGGTTCAGTAACCTCAGACACAGAGTCAGGTTTGGCACCACCTGCTCTCTCACGTTGGTTTTGCTCTCTCCTTGCCTTCCTCTCTCACCTTTGTCCATGGTTCATGGGAAATAAGGGCTCACAATGGGACGCAGGGCTTGTGTCTCATGTTGGTTTTGTGTGTGCTGCAGAAGCGATCAGATTACGTTGCAGACGGTGGACAATAACAACATGTAAATGAGTCTGGATGGAGAGAGAAGAGGGCTGCCCAGTGGTGTGGAGAGAACAGATCCGTATTGGCGGAATTGATCCTGCGTTGCACTCTAGGGACAGAGATCAGTGACTGGACACTGTTCATTCAGGTCTGCTGTGGTTTCCCACCCTGGTCAGAAATTACAGACCTTGGTAACTAACATGTATTTGAGTGAAAGTCCTGGTCAGGATGTGTCTTGCGGACTTGTTTTCATTTAGTAGTTGAACAGTGGAAGACTGTTTCACCTGTTGTGCTGACTGGGCACTTAGCTATGGTAAAGAAATTCTCCGGCAAAAGCGTTTTTGAACTATAGTCGTAGGATTACATCACTGTAATTTTTACAATTAGCAAGTCTGTCAAAGGCAGACACACCTTTGTGTAGTTAGTGCTTTTCAAGAGAGACTTACAAGTGACATGAGTCAGCCAAATCCAGTTTGACAAGTGTCTGGGTGTTCTTACAATGACTACACAAAGATTGTCAGTTAACTAGACTTATATGTATACGTGCGCTGTCGTAACCGACCCATAATGGGTTTTGCAGGAATTATGTCTCTATCTCTTTTCAGCATCATTACTCCAGTCTTCATTGTCACATGAAGTGCTTTCAGATGATGTGGTGTTCAAGAAAGATTTCATATTATTATCAATGTTGAAAATGGTTGTGCTGCTTACTATTTTTGTAGATATATATAAATTTCCTATATTTATATATATATATATATAATGTCTCTATAAATACTTTACATTTAAACATGTTTACCCATGTCCGCATGTTTGTTTATGGTTTGACGTCATTTCCAATCTCCGGTCTGGTTTTCTTACATTGTCAGTTTTTTACGATCTGTTTTTTGATGGTTATCAGTTTATTGTTGTGCATGTAAACGCTCTCGATGTTTCACTGAGTCCTTCAACGGCACTTTCGTCCACACCTCCAGCTTTCCTGCTCTTAATCAACAGCCAGCACAACACACTCGACACATTCCTAACAATCCTTCAGTCACTGCATGTGATGCGTCAACGCAAAACAGTCACAGTTAGGAAGTGTAATGAAGTTTATAGCAGAAAAGTATCAAAAGTTAAAAAAAACATTTTAAAACTCAAAATTTTAAAGTAAAAAAAAAACTGTCAAAGTAATGAACTGAAATATGCTGAGCTATTTGACAAAATTACTTGAAGAATGAATTGTAAGACCAAGAGAAAGCCTCCTCGAACAAAGCCCTACTTTAGTGCAGACAATTTAAAAAAAGTACAATGTCAGGCACTTCCACATTTATAGGCAATGACATACACGTGGGCAATGGGGATAAAGAGAAGTGTTGTAAAATGCAGTCAATGAGGAGTAATTTCACACCAAGATGTCATACTTGCCTCTTCCATTCATACTCAACACAAGCCAGTGTGCGCGCACACACACTCTCACACTCTCAAATTCTCACACACACAAACACGCATGCACACACGCACACAGACACTCACACACACTCTCTCCCTCTCTCTCTCTCTCTCTCGCTCTCTCTCTCACACACACACACACACACACAGAAAGATGGAGAGTCTTATCCACACAACATCCGTTTCAAACTGCATGCATGTCAGACACATAAGCTGCATGATTTATTTCTCACATTATGTGCAGTGTGTCTTACTGGACATGCTACCAGGTCTATTATGTTTGTCATGTGTCTATCGGTAACAATTAGCTTTGAGACATTGCAGAGGTCACTTTAGACACACTCAGCAAACAGATGAAAGTTTAATAGGTTTTGAGGTCTTTAAAAAAAAAAACATTACCATACATCATAATACTTTCTATGACCTAAGGGTGGCAGTATTGGATCTACCCCAGTGATTGTGTGAAATCAGAGTTCTTGCAATAAAGATGAATGCAATCTGTGATGCATTGAAAAATCAAAGTGTGACATTTAGACTTCCTGCATAAATAAATACTATTAATCTAAAATGATTTATTGTTTAATGGCCTAAAAGATTTTAGTAATGTCATACTCCATAACCTCAATGAATTCTCATGCTGGAATCAACATTATATTTGCAACAAATCTGTCTGTTTGGCTTTCTGTCTATCTATCTATATTTTTAATCAGTATCATCCTTAAAAAAGCAATAAAGAAAGCCTGGACCCAAAAAGATATTTACATAAAATGTAGTATATGCCACAATGTTGTTGTGCTGATGTGTCACAGGTGCACTTCAACCAGCATTTACAGGGTTAATGAAACCACTCAGACTGAAATAAAGGAAGGAGGAAAAGTTCCCACACTTTGGCTCTATTTTGTTTCTCTCTTTCTTTTCTGAATAGTGCCAAGATGGGCCGGTGTAAAGTCCAATGCCATGAATGAAATAAGGGGGGGAAGGAGTAAATTGAACACACTTGACTTCTGTAACTCACCTGTTGGTAAAAGGTTTTGTTGTGTATTCATTAGGTTGCTGGCCCCTCCCTTAACTTGTGTGAGTTTCCCAGGTAAGGCCGTGTAAAGCCGTCACAGCGAAGATAGAGGAAGAGAGTGAGAGAAAGAGAAAGAAGGGTGGAGATTTCCCACCACCTTCATTCGTCGTTCTCACAGGAGCCGATTGGCCAGATCTTGCCTCATCGTTGTAACCTGACCTCCCCACCAATGTAGGCAGGTGTCTGCAGCCCGGAGACAAGAGCAGCAGAATACATGTATAGACTGTAAGGTGGGAAAGTTAAAACAAGTTTCACCTTATATTGTTCCTTCTGTCACACTTCAACAAGCACTACATCTAAGCACATCAAGGTAACACAGTAACTTTGCCAGCATGTGTTCTTCAGTAATGACCTCCTTTAGTGATTTGGCCAGTCATCGGATTAAATTCATAAAATGATGTTGAATTTGAAACTGCTTTTATAGTTTCTCAACCACCTCTGCTCTAGCCAGCCGCACGACATTCATCCTGCCCCGAGCTATCAGACACCACACGCTTCCTGCTTTGGGTTTCGACCAGACATGTTTCTCATGCTTAACAAAAAGTTGCACGTATGGAATTGCTGCCACTCAAAAAGCTTGATGACATGAAGTAGTAGACAAATATTTAACCATTTGAAGACTCCTTTGAACTGCAATACTTTGGCTCTGTTGACTGTGGCTATCTTTGCAAGTTATGGACTTTGATCTGAGGTGGTGACCATCTGAAGCCCTCAGATGTGGTAACATTGACGTATGCATGGTAAAATGAGGGTATGAGGAAACCCGTGAATATCTTTCTATTCAATATTAATAATCAAGTGATTATTAGGAAGGCTTTCCTGTAGCTACCAACACCAAGGTCATGGGTTCGATTCCAGGGAAAGCAAGAACTGATTCAATGTGTTTCTTAAATGCAATGTAAGTTGCTTTGGATAAAAGCATGTGCCAAATGCATAAATGTAATCAGCATAAACCTTCATTTCCATAAGGATAAAACATGTTACTATCTATCATTCTTATTAAAAAATGATAAATTGTTTCTATCTACTATCCAGCCATGGATGCAAAAAAAAGACATTGAGAAAAGAGATTATTAGAGGTTTCAGTTAGTTCCTATGCTTTTTCGTTGTTTGATTAATATGTGCACCTGTTCATTTCATTGATTGGTTTGTTCTATTTAAGCTCTCTGTTTCTTTCAGTACATGTCTCTTGTACAATACCAAAACATGAACAGGACAACTTCTTGGTTGTCCTGTTCATGTTTTGGTTTAAAAAATCAAATTTCCTAGATTTAGTTTCCTCACCTGTTTGCAACCAAATGCTGACAACATTATTTTCTAGTTTTCGAGTAAAATAATATTCCTAAACGCAAGATACATCCCCTCAAGAAGCAACATTACAGTTTTAAGTTTTTATTTCATATAGATTTTTTTTCTTGTTCTAAGCTCATAAAGCTTATGTTTAAAAGAGAAAAAAACTCCATCCATCCATTATAGAGATATCTGGTTTAAATGAGTTTTTTGTTCACAATCACGCACACATAGTATCACACAAACACTCATGAGACGCATAGTGGACACTCCTACTTAGGCAGCATGTGAGAGTGTTTACTGCAGTCTGAAGAGCTTTAGCACCATTCACTGTCAGCTGCTGTGTTCCAACCACACCCATCCCTCTATATACCTCACACAAAACACAATGCGCTGGGCCATTAACTAAATGACAGAGAGCAGAGGATGCACAGCATTCAATGCTATAATAATATCTCCTTAATATGACCTCGCCATGACATAAGCTAGAGTGGATGAAAAATAGCCGAAATCACAAACCCTCGAATTTGTCCTTGATCATGCGATTTTCATGTATTTTATGTGTATTGTTAACCAATTCAGATGGTTACAAAAAAGTGCATTGTAAAACATTTTAGCATGACTATCTTTGAAGGATAAGAGAGGAAAAACACTGGGTCTTTGTATTTGAGTGTGGGCTACGTGTGTTTTTAAGTGTGTGTGCTCGGCTTTCGGTGCCTGGGGCTTCCTCATCTGACTGTTAAAGTGTGTCAGCGCAAGAGCGAGGCAGAAAGCTCGCCTGTATGCCGCTGGGAGCGTGTGTGCGTGTGCTTATGGGTGTGTGTGTGCATGCGTAAGGCTGCTGACGGGACTTGTCACTATCAGTCCCACAAATCTCTGGCACCGGCTATGTTGACACTCTGCCCGAGGGGGAAGGAGCCGGCAGAGGTTGAGGAGAGCAGCGGTTTCCCACGGCTGAAGCTCGCCCACCTCGGCCCTGCCTCTGCATTCCTAGGCTGCCAGCACTCTGTAAATGTTTGGACAGCCTTGAACAAATAACACACCTTGAAAGGCACAAGTACAGGCTCTTTTTCTCTTTTCTTATTCTGTCTCACACGCTCCCTCTCTCCCACCTCTCCCTCGCTTACTGTTTAACTCTCCTCTGCCCACCTCCCGACTGCAGACGCTGCCTCCTGCCTCTCTTTAAACTTGTCTGTCAAAGATATGACGTGTAAACACGAATCCAGCATACGGGTGAAGGTAAGCACGGCTACACATGCTGCCTTACAGAAGGTCTCTTTCTCTCACATACAGCAACACACAATCTTTTTGCACATTTTAAAGGGCTTTATCACCCCAAAATTAAAAGACAATCATCATTTATTCACACTCATGTTGGTCCAAACTTGTATTTTTTTACCCATTCAATGGAAGTCAATGGGTTTCAATGTTGTTTTGGCCTTTCATTGTATGAAACTGGACAAACTTAGTATGTGTGCATATTCTGCAAAAATTGTAGTGTCTGTACTTATTTTAAAGATGACATTTTAATGGATATTTTGAGGCAGCAACAAGCATATCTCAAAAACAAAATGAAATAAGATAAAAACAGAGGAAAAGAAAGAAAGAAAACAGCATAAAACACTTTGAAGAGTTAGTTCACATTTGCTCCCCCTCATGTCGATTCCAACCCATAAGACTTTTGTTCATCTTTGATACACAGTTAAAGATCTTTTTAATGGAATCTGAGAGCTTTATGTCCCTCCATGGACAGCCTGCACAACTACCACTTTCGAGGCCCAGAAAGGTAGTAAAGACATCATTGAAGTAATCCATGTTACTCCAGTGACCACTTTATTTAGAAAATATTGATCTCTAACACAAGTTGAGTTGACGCGAGCGAGAGCAGACGTTGTTGCTTCACAAGAATCCAGTTTAACCATTGGAGTCACACCTTTACTACCTTTTTGGGCCTTGAAAGTGGTAGTTGCGTAGGCTGTCAGTAGAGACACAGAAAGCTCTCAGATTTCACTAAAAATACCTTCATTTGAATTCCGAAGATGAATGAATGTCTTACGGGTTTGGAACGACACGAGGTGGAATACTTCATGAAAGAATTGTCATTTTTAAGTGAACTAACCTTTCAAGGCTGCAGGCAAAAAAACTTCTTAATTTTTTTCTTTGCCTGGCTGTTGACATTATGTAGTTATAAAAAGAGATTCTAAAATCCAACTGTAAAAACTCTAATATGTCAACAAAATGAAACAAGGTCTTTGAACCAGGAAATGTATGCAAATGGTTACACATTTAATTAGATAATGCCTAATTTGCATATTCAAAGATAACATTTCAGTAAATGTGTAATAAAAATGTTTGCAATTCTTAATATAATCAGTCAACTGGGTAAGTCTGGTGATATTTATTATTACTATTCATTTACTCCCATTTATCATTCACCCTATTCATAAAGTTACCTTAAAACAACATTAAGGTTGCAACATGTGTAAAAAAGCTATTAAGTTTTAACTTGGTACATTTGTATCATTTAGATGGCTCCAAATAAGTATTAGTCATCATCCTGCTGTTTTGTGTTTGTTCTATTCAGGTTATGTTTTCAGTCACAACTAATAAGGCTCACAAGGCTCTTTGGTTAAAAAGTACATAAATAAGGGGAAATCTGAAGCATGACCTAAGCATAATGTGCACACTTCAAAGTCAGACCCCTATGGGGAAAATGCAGAGCACTGAGTATGACAATCAGATCATTTGTCAGAAGTCGGTAAGTAAAACACAACTAAGCATGTTATAGTACATTTGATAGGAGCAGGCGTGAAATTGGTTATATGGGCTAACAGGAAAAGCAGCTGATAACTGAAAACTATTATTCATGGTTTAGGCTTGTTCTGGGGAGGGGGGGGGGGGCGGGGAACTCAGCTTTAAAATGTCCTGCATTCATGTGTACATGCAAGGAAATTTTGAAAAACTACAAAGTTTTTCGTACCAAAGATCGACCAGTAGATCGCGATCGACGGGTTGGCGACCACTGGTTTAAACTGATCAACAATATAATTTTAAGGAAAAAAGAAGATTTTAAGTTTCATGGCATCGACACATCTCAAAAAAGTTGGGACAAGGCCATGTTCACCACTGTGTGGCTCCCCTCTTCTTGTCCCAACAGTTTGCAAATGTCTGAGGAGACAAGTTGTTCAAGTTTAGGAATAGGAATGTTGTCCCATTCTTGTCTAATACAGGCTTCTAGTTGCTCAACTGTCTTAGGTCTACTTTGTCGCATCTTCCTCTTTATGATGCGCCAAACGTTTTTTATGGGTGAAAGGACTGCAGGCTGGCCATTTCAGTACCCGGATCCTTCTTCTATGCAGCCATGATGTTGTAATTGATGCAGTATGTGGTCTGGCATTATCATGTTTGAAAATCCAAGGTCTTCCCTGAAAGAGACAACATCTGGATGGGAGCACATGTTATTCTGGAACTTGGATATACCTTTCAGCATTGATGGTGCCTTTCTAGATGTGCAAGCTGCCCATGCGCACTCATGCAACCTCACACCATCAGAGATGCAGGCTTCTGAACCGAGCACTGATAACATCTTGGGTTGTCCTTGTCCTCTTTAGTCCGGATGACATGGCGTCCCAGTTTTCCAAAAAGAACTTCAAATTTTGATTGGTCTGACCACAGTTTTCCACTTTGCCACAGTTCATTTTAAAATGAGGCTTGGTGGAGAGAAAATGCCTGCGTTTTTGGATCATGTTTAGATATGGCTTCTTTTTTTACCTATAGAGGTAATAATGACCTATAATGTGTTCACCGATAATGTTTTCTGGAAATATTCCTGAGCCCATGGTGTGATTTCCATTACAGTAGCATTCCTGTATGTGATGCAGTGCTGTCTAAGGCCCCGAAGATCATGGGCATCCAGTATGGTTTTCCAGCCTTGACCCTTACGTACAGAGATTGTTCCAAATTCTCTGAATCTTTGGATGATATAATGCACTGTAGATGATGATAACTTCAAACTCGTCGCAATTTTTCCTCTGAGAAACTCCCTCTGATATTGCTCAGCTTTTTTTTTTTGCCATAGCGTTGGGGGAATTGGTGATCCTCTGACTTCTGAGAGACACTGCCACTCTGAGAGTTGCCAATAGCCAAACCTACTAATAAGTTAATTTGTTGATTTGACCTAATAAGTTAATTAGCAAATTAAGCTGTTCCTCATTTGTACATTTAACTTTTCTGGCCTCTTATTGCTATCTGTCCCAACGTTTTTGGAATGTGTAGCTCTCATGAAATCCAAAATGAGCCAATATTTGGCATGACATTTCAAAATGTCTCACTTTCAACATTTGATATGTTATCTATGTTCTATTGTGAATAAAACATAAGTTTGTGAGATTTGTAAATTATTGCATTCCTTTTTATTCACAATTTGTACAGTGTCCCAACTTTTTTGGAATCCGGTTTGTACAAGAAATGAGAATAAAATAAATAGCACAAGAAGTCTCCTATCATTGTGTGATGCCTCTGTGATGGATGATTTGCTGTAAGAAAAAAAGGAGGACCTTAAATAAAATAAAATCTTAAACTACAAAATAGGGC
This sequence comes from Rhodeus uyekii, assembly GCA_037043235.1. Classification (NCBI taxonomy): domain Eukaryota; kingdom Metazoa; phylum Chordata; class Actinopteri; order Cypriniformes; family Acheilognathidae; genus Rhodeus; species Rhodeus uyekii. Next base: position 3,739,878 of record JAWRVZ010000034.1, read on the forward strand.
CTGCAGGAAGCATATATCCAGTAGAAGGTGAAAGGTTAACCTTTGTTAAAATTAGGTTGTTAAAAAAAAAAAAAAAAAAAAAAAAAATTCTATGTTCAATGAGGTCTGGAATTTGTGCATGTCTAAATACAGTTTAAAACCGTTATTTGTGTGAAATAGTGTAGAAATACTTTCTAAAGATAAAGTTAAACACAATTGTTTAACAATTGAGTAACCTGGTTGCAAATGTTGCCACTCTCACTCATTCCGGTGTCACTCATTGTAGTTTTAATTATGCCTATAATGATTTATTTTTCTTCTTCTCAGGTTAAACATTAGAGTAGAGAAAAGAACCCTAACTGCACAAACACACCCACGCACGCGCGGGTTGATGTCGGATGGCAGCTGTGGAATCCTGGAGCTCCTTGCACACAGTAAATCTCACGTCACTGATCGGAGGACGCATTACACTACCGCTCTCTGGCAGCGTCCAGTCAAACGCCGCTCTGTTTTCACTGTCGAGAGGCCTCAGGCTGCATATTTCTGTAATTAGGCTTTTATGCTCAGCAGTTCTGCAGCTGTGCTGACATTTGGGTGTCGCCCCCCTGTTTCTCACGGTCCCTCTGCCAATGCTGCTCGGCCGCTGGTCATCGGCCAAGACTGAGGTCCATGTGTCAGAATGAAGGTGCTTTTTCAAAATATATTCCTGGCAAGTGGAAGTTAAATGTGATGCCATGTCAAGGTCACTTCTCAAACCCGCAGCTCGCTGAAGTGATTTTAAAAAGACATGCTTGTAATTGTGTGTGTAGAAGTCCATGTAAAATGTAAAACAGATCGTGCAAAACCCATCACCAGGAGGTTGGAGTTTGCTCTAAGTCAAAAGACCCCATTTCTATGTTTTCACAATTTTCTGGTGCCAAGATAAAGCTTTGGGTTTTGTTGTGGTTTTGCTAGGGTGCTAGGAATGGTTGCTAGGGTGTCGCTAGGGTGTAATTACTCGGTTGCTTATTGGCCCAAATCAAAAGACCCCACCTAGATAAGTGTAAGGCAACTTTTCAGTGTAAACACCGTGTCTTAATGTAATGCGACTCAATTCCAGTGTCAAGCTATTTTTTTGTCCAAATTACATGTCAAACTGCTGCTCAAATTGATACAATCACATCTAGTCAGGGCATCTTGCTCCAGAAAATGATTTGAACACATGAACTGATGACGTGATTAATTGTATCACTTGTCATTTTATGGCATTGCGTCTGGTTATGATAAAAATGTAAGATATTTTTTATACTTTTAACTGATTTTCTATTCATGTCCGTAGCACACCGTTTGGAAGAAGAACAACAATTATGAGAAACCATTATGAGAAAACACCAAACGCTGCTAGAAATCACTGTCTCGTTGCAAACTTCCCTTCTAATGCTTATGTTTATAAGTAGCAAAAAAGACTATTTAAGTAACATAAACACCCCTCCTCTTTAGCTGCATGCCAACAGTTTTCCAAATTGTCCTAATAAGCCATCCCCATTGAGAGTTTACTCATTAGAGGGTAATCGCAGACTTTAGCTGAATGACCTTTTGTGTCCCCAGAGAGCTGTTAAGCAGCAAAGCAGCATGTCGAAATGTATGTTCAACGCTCTATAATGGCACCATATGTTGCTACTTTGGGCCCTGACAAAAGAGTTAAAAACACTGCTTTCCAAAAGAAGGCAGTTCATAAGCTAGGAAAATATGCTTTAATATCTCAAATTATGTATAATAGTGAATGTAATAGCATGCAGTTATAAGACAGGGTGTTATGGGTATGAGACAAAGTGCAATTTATTGCAAAAGCTGAAAAACTTGGATGAGACTCACAGTCAGTAGGGAGGTCGGAAAGGTCGGGGTGTCCCTCTGTGTCCGCCAGCGCTCAGCTGTCCTCCCGGAAACCCCGGTCCAGCTGCTGCCCATTACAGCAGGAATGTATCCTTGGGTCGGATGCCAGCAGTGTAGTAGCATATTATTAATGTGGTGACCACCAGGCTCGGCCACTTGCGAGATGTTAAAATTTCACACACAGATCCTTCCCATGAACTCTCATCTAACCTTCACCAATATCAGATCCGCAACTGCTGTGCATCTCAAACTCCACCAGGGGATTCTAGATAGATATTAGAAGGTGTCAACATGCAGGATTTACGATGGAGATAGAAGACTATGTGTGTCCTGGAATGCTTCTGTGCAGTTGGGTGTTTCCTGGATTTTGAACACTTTTGTCTCTGAGCGTTAACGTTAACGTTTTTTTTTATTTATTTTTTTATCACAGATTTCAACTTTTGTCTTTTTTTCCCAATTAAAAATGTATTTATTAATTTAATTGTAAAATATATTTTGCATATTTAAAACTCTAAATAAACAACATTTTTTGTGTAAAACTTATTTATATTAAAATGTTGAAAAGCAATAAATATGACTGATATTTAACTGTAGAGGTTTCCCACCACACTGAACAGTGAAACAGTGTCAGCTATAATTTGGAAACTATGCAAGAAGTGTGAAAATACTATTTAAGTGTTTGTATTAATGATACCAAAAATCCTAGCTGAAAACAGCATTAGAAAGAGAAAGGGTTCATGTTGTTCCAAAAATTTGAAAGATGTCATTTCCAACACAAAATACTTGGTTTTATTACAGTAATAACATGAATAACACAGAACACAAAAACAGACATTCTCCTGTGGCACATGTAAGACCACTGTAAGACATTGTTAGCAAATAAATTCAACTAATGAGAGTGTAAAAATTATGCTTTATGTATGTTTTGTTGAAGTCCACTGGTGTAAAATTACACATAGTTGAAGAAACATTCAGATATTTAGGCATAATAACGTACAGTTCCCAATCAAACCTTCAGAGTACTCTATTTTAACATGTGGATGTTTTTTAATTCAGATGAAGAGATTGAATAAACAAAATTTGAAAAGATAAGGGTCCATGCCGAAAAAAAAGGCATGTGTTGATGGTATGGTCTCTTACACCAGGAATTGCAGAATAGTCTTGTCCCTTTAAACTACATTTTCTACTTCTTTAGAAATCAGTGAGCTAGATACCTGTACGTATAACAAGACAAAAAAAACCCCACACTAACTATACATAACAACCGTTGAGCAATACACAGTTCCGCTTTAAACAATCTCCTCTATTATACCAAGCCATAGAGCACCTGGGCAGGCCATGCCATTTGGCCTAATGATACATTAAACAAAAAATTATTCTAGTAGGTTAAATATTTTAAAGCTGCTTCCTAATTACAGCGCATGAAAAGCAAAATCAAAACGCTCAGTGTAGTAATTGGGCTCTTTTCTTTGATACTTCAATAGATGCCATTGAATGTAGAGAACAAGCCAAACAAAACCAGTTCTTTCACTGACCCAAAGCTTTCCCCTAATTACAGCAGCTTTGCAATACAGCTGCGTTCCCCTTCCCTTTAGGGTCGCATCTACACACTCTCAAATGAGAAGTGTATCAAAGCATTTCTCCAGACGTACAGGAAGGTAGTTTGAACACAGCGGACTATCAGATACAACCTGATTAAATTAAGTGGCCAATATCTGAGTAAGGCATTCTCTGGATCACAAACGAGGAACAGATTTTGCTTGTGCAATATAGAAAGTTGCAACAATTATTTAATGGTTTGTTTGATTACAATGCATTTGTTGTTCTTTTTAGGTGAAGAGGTCTATGGAGCGAGGGTGGGATGCACATGCACTCCAGTGGAAGTTAGTGTGCTTGTTCACACTTGTTCTACAGGCCAGATTGCAGACATGTGCCAGAATGATTCCCAGTCTCACAGGCGACTGAACAGACAGAACACATCACTCTGCAGGGATCTGGCAGTGAGTAGCCATCCATCCATCTATCCATCATGGGGTGTAACGGTAAAATAAAAATCATGAAAAGTTTGATGAGTTCAAGTCAGTTTTGACAATTTTTGACAAAAAAACAATTTTTTTAAATATAGAGTAATGCAAATTTCAGTATGTTCCAACTAGCGGCATTTAGTCCCCTAGTTGGTACAGGACTTTTTCATTTAGTGTACTTCGCATTGTAAACGGAATGCATTTTTGCATAGGTATTTGGTCACAATCAGCTACAAAACTGAAAAGCATCTCTTGTGTTATAAAAGTACAAAATAAATAGAATAACAAAAAATAAAAACGTATAGTAAATAAAAACGCAGAGATTCGCTTTCTTTGCCCGTGAGAGTTAATATTCAGTGACAATGGCGGAAGTTCAATATTACGCTTTTTCAAGAAATCACGGAAAGATGTTCCAAGAAGGAAAAAAAGAGCCCACTTCCCTTTTCCACGAGGAGACAGCGAGTAAATCGACACTTGAGACTTCCCATTTCCTGAACACCAGAACATATTTCATCATTGGACTGTAGTAGGGAGACTTCTAAGACAGAAATCGGCACAATGGCAAATGATTTTGTCTCATTATAACAGCAGAAATAACTTAAAATACTCCGTCATTTATGACATAAATTATGGTCATACAGATAAGTGTAAGACATCATTCGAAAATGCCAAAGACACGACACTCACAATAAAAACAAAACATTGTGCTTTTGCAAAAAAACAGGATACCACATTCTGCCGTCCCAGTTTTCTTTCCGTGAAGTTAGTGGAGCACGTCACAAAAATGAATCAAAACTTGCTACTTGTAACGAGGTGGAGACCAGGGTTTCCAAACGCGTGTCTTTATTCAAACACAGGATAGTCGAGCAGGCAAGGTCAAAAACAGGAACAAACAGGAATTTAACAAACAGGCAAAGCATATCAGAACAGGCAAGAAAACAGACAGGACTCAGAATTGTGCACTATGGCTAAACAAGACTTCGCACTGAAGTCTGTGTGTATGTGAACTTTATAGTCCATGATATGGAGTTCAGCTGGTGCAATAATCAGTCCGCTGAACAGCATTATGGGAAATGTAGAGTGTGTGTGTGTCAGTATACGTGTGAGAGCTCCCTCTGGAGCCAGACGGGGGAGGAACAGAGTTCGTGATTGTAACACTACTAGCAAGCTTTCGCATGCCATCTGGACTCTTTTTGGGGGTTGTACAGTTTCCTGTTGTGGCGGTTGTAGTGTGGATCGCCTGTGACTGACTGTATTCATCGTCTGACTGTATGCACCGAACCATGACGTCCACACCATGACGATTCAGGAAGAATACATGTGTCATTGTTCGCTCCCCATGTCATCAGCATCACCTATCTTATAATTACTTACTTGATTAATCTTGTCTGCCGTTCCCTTTCCCCTAATCATCTTCTGTGTATTTAAGTCCTGTGTTTGTCTTAGTCAGTGTCCATTCTTGTCTTTACTGTGTAATGTAATTCCTTGTATTCAGTTGATTTGTTAAATAAATGCTATTATGTTCTCATCTTCCTCGTCATGCCTTCATCGTACACACACGTGTGACAACATGTGTTATGACATTATTAAACCATTATTTTATATCACACAATTGTCATATGATTTTAATTTTAACCCCCTTTTTAATGAAGGCATTCTTTTCTTTCTTATACATTAGAATTGTATTTTTAATGTTGTTTTTGCCACATCCGTATTCAGCATGCCACTTCCTTTAGAGAAAAGAGGAAATGGTTTAACAGTCTAGCGCAAATGCTGCTCGATACTGTGTATACACTTTCCTTAGATGAAGAATCCAGTGATATCAGTCGCCTTATTCATAGTTTCATTCATGTGACTGGCGCGGAGACCTGGGGGGCAAATCATCCACTGAACTACAAAATAGCCTATCAATTTTCCATCTGTTTCAAGCCATGGATATTAAGATCAGCCCTCAAAAGAAGAAAAACAAGATATGTTAACAAATTGCAAATTTGGGGAACTTGCTATCCATATAAAGCAGGGACATTCTAAAACATTTAACGTAAAAAAGCAGATAAGCTTGCCTGTATTCAAAATATGAATGCAACGTGTCAATGGTTAAATGTTTTCTTTCTAATGGTTTTAAATGGAAGACACTTTATTTGAAAATTTGTTTTGTGTTTATATATTGCCCTCCATTTGGGTGTTTCTGTAGCAGTGTGTAAAAATCACTTTAAGCTATTTTATTCTACATGAAGTGGGTTCCATCATGGGTGCCGAATTCGAGTCGTTTGATGTCGGTAACCCACCTTTTTAATGAAATTCAAATAACAGAGTGCACTATTAGATGCATGTAGTGATTTAAATGATTAAATTATATACAAGGCATTTAAAAGTACAGAAATGCACCCACTTTGCGAGTGCACAGAGCAGCCGCACGTGCATCAGCCGAATATCCTCTGTGAATAGGGCAGCTCTGTTGAAAGGCATTTGCAGGCAGAGAAGTGGAGCAAATGTGCTGGTGTGTGAAGACGGCCGAGAGGCCTAGCTGAATGTGGCTCTGCCAAGCCTCTCTCAGAGGCCACGCACGGCCCCTTTCAGAGCCGGCCCAATCGCCTCTAATCTCTGACCCCATCAATAAGATGTATTCAGACTCCATCAAACAGCCGAGCTGCTGTGCAGGCGGGCAGAAACCGCTGGGGGAGAACCATGGGAAACACTCCTTTAATTGTCCCTCGACCTTTTTAAAGAATATTAAGCTGCATTAGTTGTCTATGAGCCTTTCTTTCCTGGCCTTTCTTTTGGAGAGGGCTACAGCAGCCCACTCAGCCAACAGGCCATTAAACGTGACAGGTCTTTGTGGAGAGAGGGGAAACACACGGCGGAGATGAGGCTCAGACGCTGTGCATGAGGAGGGCAGTGAGAGGCTCTGGTTTACATCAATCCACTCAGCCCACACGGAGGACTCCATATCTACCATGAATAATTCTCTGTCTGCTATAGGCTCCCACTCAGCTGCCGCCAGCACTGTGCTTCTACACGTATTCCGGACGAGACAGACACTAAAGAGCGTAATTGCTGGATAATGGTTACATTTCCCAGTCTTATTCTCCATGGTGAGCGTTATCGTCATTATGAATATTGCTAGAAAACTACAGCCCACTCCAGTTATTCCCCAGTGGGAGATGGAACTGTTTCAGAGAGGAATGTGATAAAGACGGTTTTTGATAAGTTGCAGTGTAGGATAGAACCTGTGGAATGCAAGCTTATTAAGAGACTAGAGCCTTAGCACGCATCACTAATTAATATTTGAACAAAAATGCCCTGTAAGTTCAAATATTAATTAGTGATTTTCTTCTTCTACAAAGCAATAGTGCTTAAAATAGAAGCCCGTTTCTCACCAAGAAAGCGACTTTAATTGCAACTTGATTTACTCTTAATTGTTACTTTACATCTCATAACTGACACATTATTTCTCATAATTATAAGTCGCACACTTGCAACATTAGAATCACATTGCAACTTTGTTTCTCTCAATTGCAATTTTATATAGATTTCAATTACAAATGTCTCATAAGTTGATTTAGATTTCACAACATGACTACGTTTTTACAAGCTGTCACTCAACTGACATTTCTTACAATTGCAACAAAATATCTTACAATTCTTTATTTCTATTGCAACTTTATATACCTGAATTACAAGATCACATCTGTGATTTTCAATGTTAAAAAATCTCACAAATTGTAACTTTGTTTTTCATAATTGTGACTATATCTCACAATTGCAATCATTTATTTCAATAGCAACTTTGATATTTTACAATATCACATCTCTGATTTTCAGTGTTTAAATCTCACAATTGCAACTTTATATCACACAGTTGAGACTTCATTTCTCACAATTGCACGTTTAATTCTCATTATTGTGACTGTATGACTTTCTGTCTCACTGTACACAGCATTTCCTACTCTGAAGCAGAAAAAAGCTTCCATAGCTTAGTTTAGCTCTCTTTGTCACAGAACATGCAATGATTTATTCAATGCACATTGCTCTTTTCTGTATAATTGTTGCAGAGCATGCAATGATAAAAGGATAATTTAATTCGAAAGAACAGCAAACTCATGGGCAGATGCACCTGACAGGCATTTGGAGAGGTTAAAATGATGTTTTGCAACCTTTCTTCATTTTGGGGAAATTGTTATCGTGAGCTTAAACCACCCTGTGAATAGCTGCATTCTGAGTAAATTATGCATCACCTCCTTTTCACGTGTAGTGTGTTAAAAAGCTTGCCTTGACCTTGTGACACCAAGCATAGAAATTCAACATAAAGCTCTTATAGAATCCCAAAATGGCATATGTTCTATTGAATAGAGGGTCCATTAATCAACAACCATTAAGCCCTAAATAGACAGATTGTTAAGGGGGACATGGCAAGACTAGCCTGTGGACTCATCTGCGTATCTAAAGTGTACAAAAATCCATATCCAAAAGAGTATGGATTCATCTCCTTATCATATTTTAAATGACCACAGACTACAGCAGAGGAGGAGAAAAGAACGATGCCAGAGATGGACAGAAGGGGGAACGAGCGAGGGTATTTGGTAAGGTTGGGTGGGGCGCTATTTTACCCATGACACAAAGGCGTTGCTGTGCAATCAGCTCTGTGTAAAATTGGTGCTCTGTGCCGGGCACAATGGGGCACAAAGGCAGGAGGCTGGTGGCCCAGTCGGGAGCGCAAGGACACAGCTGTGAACAGAGCCTGCACAGCCCCTCTCAATATGGGCCCTCATCACATCTGTAGTGGTCCGGCCTCGGCTTCCGCAAAGTCCACCGCACAATGAGAGCCCTCAGCAAATCCTTTGTTATGACTTTCAAGGCCCTTTTTAGCCAAAATCTTAAATATTTCATTAGGCCCCATTCGCCCGCTTCCATTCTTCAGGTCTATTATGAAGAGACGAACTGCGCTTTACCCTGAAATCCATTCCTCTGAGGGTCAACAAAAGACTCTTCCAAATCCGTTGGAGTTCTGAGTCCTGTTGGTCCTCAAACATGCCAATGTTTAAGTTTCAAACTGTGAAAAAAGGGGCTAAACAGTCTATTCACATTGTGAATATATATATATATATATATATATATATATATATATATATATATATATATGTGTGTGTGTGTGTGTGTGTGTATATGGATGGAACTTAATAAAGCTTTGTCTTAAAGTTGATATCAGGAAAATATTTACAATTTGAGATCCAAAATTGCTTTTCATCATTATTTCTGCTTACAATGAGTGCTAATTTTAATCTTTTTCCATAATTAGATATTTAGATTAGTTAAGTTAATTGGGTGAATCTTAATCAACATGTGACTTGACATCAGGAAAATAGCTGTGAGATTTAATAATAAATAATAATAAAAGATATAGAATTTGGCATTGTTAATTATTTCAATTCATTTGAATAGACAACTTGAGAGACTTAGCTTTAATTACTGGTTTCTTAAATGACAGAAATATTGTTTTTTACTAAATCATATTCTCAATTGTTTTGTTTACAAAATTCATGCCTTGTGGGTACTCATCTAATAAACAGTGTTTGCTGATAGTTATTATTCGACCGCTTTGTTGAATCGCACTCATAGACTACTAGAAGCAGATGATAAACCACTCCCATACAAATATTAAACACTTGTTAATAACTTTTGCCTCTGTGGCGTAAAGAGCTCTGTCAGCCTTGCTAAACAGGTCTGAAAAGGATTTGCCTTTATGTGAGCCCTTAAACTGCCGTGCTGATTTGGCCGATAACAATGAGTTGGATTTTGTCGGGGTTGAGGGGGCCTTGATTTATCCAACACTTTAAGCTGCCCTAATGAATAATTCAATGTTATCATTCAACTTGCCGCTCAGTTATTATGATTTGATTCTTTTTTTTCACTCGTGAGGGAACCGGCCGGACAGGGGTTATCGTGCAGGGGCACCTAGGGGGAAATAATGCACAGCATGGGACAAAACAAGAAAGGCCCCGGCGCAGGACTCTGGCTGTCAGCTTGATAAATATAATGTGTCACCAATTAAAAACTCATTGCCATTCTCTAATTCAGCCAGCGCCTTGTTAACCGCTGCCTGGCAGGGAGGCTCCCGCTCTGTCCCGGCCCCTGCTACCAGCACCCTCCATAATAGAGGGCCTGCTTTTCCCATCCTTTAAAACCACATCCCCTTTCCATTGGCATGTAAATAAGACATTCATTCAGCACCACTTTTTCCATCCGAGGCAAAAAAAAAAAAAAAAAAAAGTGACCATCAATGTCTTTGATTCAAATCTTTTTTCTCCAGAAAACAAAGAATTCTATAGTTTCAGATTTTTTTACGGTAAAAAACTTTTCTTGCCTTTCTTTCAGGGCATTCTCATGTTAATTGTGTTGACACAACTTTGGGCAGCGTGGGTATACAACGCATATGAACCCTAGCAGGAGTCCATTACAGAAATGCCATTTAGCAAGCTGTTTCTGTGAGAAAGTCAAACGTTTAAGAGGCTTTTTTAAAAGAGCCTGAGAATCAGTGCTTCACAGGAGCAGCGGGGGGTCTTTTCGGAGAGTTTTCCTCAAACTAAAAGCTGTCCAGGTCTCTGATTGTTTGCTAACCAGAGTCAAAAGTGCCGGAATGCATAAGAATGCTGCTTATTCTTAAGCGATGTGTAGTGTTTTGTCCTCTAGGACTTTTGCACTCAAGCCCTCACTCCTTTTATCATTTAGTATTCATTCAAAGTATTCGTTTGGTCTCTGCTTTGGCCTTACAGTGTTAGAGTTTAGTTTGTTTATTTATTGTTATTAAAATTATGCTAAATGGCTCTCAAACTCCAACATACCAATTAGAGCAGTCAGGTTAAAGGTCAGAGGACTAATCGGAGCGATCCCAACGAGGTGTCAGTGCGTCAATATCACTGACTAACAGAGGAAAAAATGTCTTACACATTCAGACAAACCAGAGAACAAATTGTTGTAGTAAAGTGTTATTTTTGTTTTGATTTAAAAGCAACTAATTTAGTAGTTAATGGTTCATTGCGCATGGGAGAATTAAAAAGGTCCTGCGTGACTAACGTAAATGTACCTGTATGCACAAATGGGAGATGAAGAGAAATAAATCCGCTACTGGGTTGTTCTGAATCAGCCATGACAACTTCCAGCCTGATTGTTGTTCAAGGGAACAGAAAAAAATAAACGTATAGAAAGTATTTAATATAAATTTAATATTAATTATATTTAATATGATATTAAATATAATCTTTATTATAATAACAATAATAATAGAATGCACTGCAAAATATGAAATGTAAAGTGTTTACCTTAACCCTTTAATAATAGTTTTCTTTTTTGAAACTGACATGACAAAATATGGTCAAGACAAAGTCCTTTAAAAAAAACTTTCTATCATACCCTTTCTATCATATTTGATACATCAGGCTTTTATGGCTCATACAGTATGATATAGGAGAATATGGACCTCACATTTGATGAGGAAAAAACAATTTTATTCAGAGGCTGAAACTGAGAAAATATATACAATATGGTAAAATGACTTTCTGATATAATATAATGTAATTCAGTGAGATGTTTATAAGAGTGTAGCAGATTATTTACACAAAATGCACCTTTCAGCTGTCTCAGTATTTCCCAATTACATCTTAGGAAGATGTAAATGCTTAGTTTTATGATCAAAGCTCTGTAGTTTTAATTGTGGTTGTCAACATATAATGCTTTGCAATACAGTCATGAGAGATGAACAAATAAACGCTCCTCAAAAGCCAGACATTTCTGTATAAAACAAGAGACAGTATGGCTTTATAGGGCACATTTTTCAAGTTTTACCCTCAGCAAAATGCCACGATGCTTTCAAAGCAGGAATTTATATTTTGTCCATTGTATTCCTTTAATGATGCTCATAAACAATTAAAATAATAATCATGATTAACAGATTGCCCCGCACACTAATCAACAACATGCTACAGATACTCTCAAAAGAGCTTAAATTGATACTTTCCCAGATTATTACTTTAATATAATCTTTCTTATCAAAAGTATAACAGCATTGACAGATTACATCAACAACATAACACAAACTGTTCTCCATTGATGTGTCTTCAAAGAAACTTTCATTGATTATGAACTACTGTTTTTTATATCCACTCTGAATCAGCATGGCCCCTGGCATGCTAAGATGAGGGGCAAGCTGTGTTTTCATGCCACAAAGTGGAAAGAAAGAGAGAGAGAATCAGTCGAACACCCAGTATAATATATAATGCCTGCTTGTGTCTCTTCTCATGCCTCTCCATACAGTCGTACAGGAATGCAGAATATTCCATTTAAAAGGGTCTAAATAAGTGTTTCCAAGCTGTTTTCAGCATTTCAAAGAATGTCTGCCAGAAGCATTGAATTAAGGAGAGCATGCCCCTCCAATCAAAGCCCACCCCACCTACACCACCTCCCGCCCCACCAGCAGGACGGCTCAAAGCCCAGGCTCATTACTACTGTCACACCGGCAGTGGAGAGGCTTGGCACAGCCTCGTGCACTTAATTGAATTAGACATACCCGCTTGTTTAGGCATTGTGCAATGGCATGAGAATCCCGCAGCCTTTTTCCATGATAAAAACGAGAGGCCTCGGCAACACTTGTCAGCAGATCTAAGCGTTCCGAACGAAGCATAAAACTGTAGAGCCAGAGGGAAGGTGGCATGGAGGGAGAAGACACACAGGAGCATCTTTTCACAACCTGAAGAGGTGCCCACCAAGGAATGCTGGGAACAGCGTGCTAGGCCTCTGTATCCGTAATCAAACAGTAATCAGTGTCTAACTAAGTATGACCTGTTAATGGTCTGGTTACCTAATAATTATGTGTGGAATCTGTTTTCAAAGCATTTTTTGTAGTGAAGCATTTCCTATAAAGATAATAATACATTTTAAGCAGATAGATTTACATTTATTTTGTAGGAATAATGTGATCTTTATTATTTTGGATGACACGATAAGCCAATTATTATTTTCCTGTAATGACTTATAAATAGTAACTGGCCACAGTTAAAATGATATATTGATTTGGTAAATAAATGATAACAAAAATAAGTAAATAAAACAAAGCAAAAGAACAAGAACTGAATTGCACTAAAAGTGGTTCACAGCCTGTAACCATTGCAACCACTTTAAGTGCACTTATTTGTAACTGTATGAATAAACTGCGATTCATCTTTGTCAGTTATACGTGAATGAAACAGGTAAGATTTATGCAAAATGCCCATGTTATATTAACACTGTCTAGTGTTCATGTGTCTGCGCACTACTGAGTGTTAAAGTGCCATTGAAGCAGTGTTGATGTAATGAGATTGTAGTTGTAGTTCTTGTGTTCGAAGTTGTAGTTCTTGTGTTTCTCTTTCCTTCAATGATTCTGCTTGTTAAAAACAGGTGTTCATCATTAATGCTCAATCATCACTTAATTATCTCATTAACTTCAACAATTACATAAATCTGTTTCATTCTGTTTCAATCTGTTTTATTTATGTATGACTGACTAATATGAATCACATTCAGATTATTAATTTATGTTAAAACTATGTAATCCAAATGGATGCTAATTTTACATTTTATTTACATACATAACATACATTATTTACATACATTTACATGCGAGCGCAAGCGAGACTGTTCAAAAGCCTCCACAGACACAGCATCACAGCCGCTTGCAGCCGTATGCAGCAGCTCACGGACCGATCGGGCCGCGGACCGGGGGTTGGGGACCACTGCTATATAGCACCTTAACCACTGCAAAGAATCGTTGAAAAACCACATTTGTGAGTGTGTGTGTGTATATAAATCATTTTAATATGGTGATTTGGTGCTCAAGAAACATTTCTTGATTATTGATTTTTTTTAAAACTCATTTCAGAAATCTTAATGACCCCCAAACTTTTGTATATATATATTTACACACACACAAACACGTTTAACTGATATGGCATTTCTTATAGGAAAAACTCTGACTTTTTGTACTTTTTTTCTGACTTCACAATTGAAGATGGACATAAAAGAGAAAAAGAAATGTCACTGCTAGATGACATCAGAAGTAAGAGCTCAGCCCCATGACCCACAACTCTTAACCTAACTTTAAAATACAACAGCTTGTATGCACTTTAGGATTTTGAAGTTTTGCTTTAAAATTCAAGGCAAAAGTCGGTGAGCAAAAGAGACAGAAAGATAGTGAAGGACCTGCCTAATGTGATTGCCCTCTGCATTTATCCAGCTAACTTTGAAGAGAGCTAAGAGGGGATGCCTCAGTGCTGTCACTACATAATGTCACCTCACTAACCTCTGGGGTCAGGCCCAGACTAACACCCTAACCCGGGGCCCTGATCCGCCTCCAGCCCCTTTAGTGGTGCACCCAGCTGTCAGTAATGCAGCCCAAACTTTATTCAATTCAAGATCAGTCAACGTGAAAGGATAATCTCTGAATAATTGGAGCCTATGGACCCTGGAGAATCTTTTCTTAACTTTCTCTCAATACCCTGACTTATTTTCCAAGAGGACACCCTTGTTACTCTCAATGAACAACCAGATGGGCAATTATAATTTTGCAATAATTGTTGAGAGGGTTTTCATCGGCCGTGGAGGGTTGTCAGTCAGTTTGAGTGGGTGTAAAAATGGCTTCTTCTGGGCCACCAGCACTCTACAAGTGAAAGAACAGCGAAACACCAGACATGCCGACGGTCTACCATCCAAATCCATTTCTCTTTCCTCTTCACATGAATAAAACGCAGACAATTAAATGACTGAGACGGTCACATTCATTCCCATTAGCATTGAAGAGTCGCAACATTCCTGAGATGTTTCCCATTATGACCTACTGACTGTAGAGCTTTTGAAATGTCACAGACAATGCATGACTTTTTGATGAACACTTCTTCGCAAAACATCTAATCGCAATAAATCTTCATTTCACTCTCTCTGGGAAATCTGTCACAGAGATCATTTATAAAGCAACAAATCCATCTGAAGCCATTGTGTGATTTCGCTATGTTATCATAACTATGTTACAGAAAGAGTGTGATAAACAATATTACACTGAGAATCAATGCCACATTTACAGGCTGACAATAATAACATCAGCCAATGAACCAGATCAAACTGAATGATAAAGCAACACTGTTTACACTTGAAAAGTGACCTTTCCATCAACTAGATCACACAGTGCATGAATGGATGACATGGAGAGAGCAAGCGGGCCTCGGATCCTCCGTACCGCTGTGCTTTACGTGCCTGTCTCTCTGCGGTACGGATGATCTGCTAATGGAAGTCCCTGTCACACAGGGAGGGCTTATGCTGAATACAATAAGATGTGAAAATTAGCATCGCTGGTACTGCGGCTACTATAATCAGTCATCTGACTGTCAAATTCCCATCAGTGGCAGGCCAGAGGAGAAAAGATGCCATTTGAGAAGGCAACCCTTTGGACCACACCTGTGTCAGCTTTCCTAACATGTTTTTGGCTACATGAAGTTTACATTCCTACATTTGGCAGGTTACTTTTACTTATTGAATTACATTTTTACATTAAGTTTATATTTAACATTTATACGTTTACATTTATCCAAAGTGACGTAAAGTTTACTCAAGTTATGTTTGACCAGTGTGTGGATTCTTCCATGATCACATCTCAACTTCCTATTATTCAAATCAAATCAATAAATAAATAAAATTATAATAAAGTTCTGTAATGAAATTCTAGATGGTGCATGGCTAATAAGTACTCAACTCAATCTGCTTGCGATCGCATCATTCTCTATAGAGGGTATGCATTGACGTCACTTTCTCAGCTGGACAGACTGGCAAAAAAGCCTGCTGCATGACTGGGTTTAATATTTATCTGTTTAAACTAAATGTTGGACTTGATAGTGTTTCTTACAATTTACCAAAGATCAAGTGATCCATGGATATTGACATGCAGCCAGGAATAGTGTTTTCTGACATTTATATAATCCTAATTGTAATGCCGGGGAAATACATAGAGCAAATTTGCCTGTGATCACTCATATCAGTGTTATATACACTCACCTAAAGGATTATTAGGAACACCAGACTAATACTGTGTTTGACCCCCTTTCGCCTTCAGAACTGCCTCAATTCTACATGGCATTGATTCAACAAGGTGCAGAAAGCATTCTTTAGAAATGTTGGTCCATATTGATAGGATAGCATCTTGCTGTTGATGGAGATTTGTGGGATGCACATCCAGGGCACGATGCTCCCGTTCCACCACATCCCAAAGATGCTTTATTGGGTTGAGATCTGGTGACTGTTGAGGCCATTTTAGTACATTGAACTCATTGTCATGTTCAAGAAACCAATTTGAAATGATTCAAGCTTTGTGACATGGTGCATTATCCTGCTGGAAGTAGCCATCAGAGGATGGGTACATGGTGGTCATAAAGGGATGGACATGGTCAAAAACAATGCTCAGGTAGGCCATGGCATTTAAACGATGCCCAATTGGCATTAAAGGGCCTAAAGTGTGCCAAGAAAACATCCCCCACACCATTACACCACCACCAGCAGCCTGCACAGTGGTAACAAGACATGATAGATCCATGTTCTCATTCTGTTCACACCAAATTCTGACTCTACCATCTGAATGTCTCAACAGAAATCAAGACTCATCAGACCAGGCAACATTTTTCCAGTCTTCAACGGTCCAATTTTGGTGAGCTAGTTCAAATTGTAGCCTCTTTTCCCTGTTTGTAGTGGAGATGAGTGATACCCGGTAGGGTCTTCTGCTGTTGTAGCCCATCCGCCTCAAGGTTGTGCGTGTTGTGGCTTTACAAATGCTTTGCTGCATACCTCGGTTGTAACAAGTGGTTATTTCAGACAAAGTTGCTCTTCTATCAGCTTGAATCAGTCGGCCCATTCTCCTCTGACCTCTAGCATCAACAAGGCATTTTGGCCCACAGGACTGCCACATACTGGATGTTTTTCCCTTTTCACACCATTATTTAAAATCCCAGTAACTGAGCAGATTGTTAAATACTCAGACCGACCCGTCTGGCACCAATTACCATGCTATGCTCAAAATTGCTTAAATCGCCTATCTTTCTTTCTTTCTTTCTTTTTTTCTTTCTTTCTTTCTCGGACTTCTTTCTCAGTTTGGAGTTCAGGAGATTGGTTTGACTGGAATCACACCTCTAAATTCATTGAAGCAACTGCCATGTGATTGGTTGATTAGATAATTGCATTAATGAGAAATTGAACAGGTGTTCCTAATAATTCTTTAGGTGAGTGTATATCGCCACATCATCCGGCCCTAAAATAATTGTATTTGTAATTGTATCCAATTATGCAAATATTTAACTGATTTGTTGCCAATACAATATATAACAATACAATTCATAGGGTATGATTTTATTCCAAAATTCAACACATTGACACAAAATACAAATCCACGTTTCACTGCCTGGAGTCCAGTTGTTTCTGTGAATTGCAGCAATGCATTTTCTTCTCTTTTCTGGAGCTTTCAGCAGTCTAATATTATACAGAAATATATAATATATAACATTAGTCTATAATATATATATATTAATTATAATATAATATATAATTTAAAATATAGCTATTCCTGTAGCTCAAACAGGAGATCATCACACTATCAATGCCAAGGTAATGGGCTCGAACCCCAGGAAATGTGTGAACTGATAAAATGTGTACTTTGATTGCAATGTAAGTTGCTTTGGATAAAAGCATGCATGAATAAAAAGTGTTTAAATGAAAACCAGACCATAATAGTAGAAAGGTAAAAAATGTTGATTATTTTAATAGTTTCAGAGCCAGATCTGATATAATGAACTAATGCCATCCTGTGAGCTGAGGCAACACCAGCGACCTCATGTCATCACAGGATAAACCTCCTTGTTTAATGACAGAAATAATTATAATAACAGGGGGAAAAAGAAAGCGCACACAACCCAAGACAAACAGACACACAGTACAGCCTGCCATACTTGAACAAATCTCCCGCCAACGAGTCAAGCTAAATATTTTCTCTGCTCAATCAGAGTGGCACATCACTTCCTGTTCTGGAGGAGGCAAAACTGCGAGTTTTCCACGCCACAGCTTCCTGACTGCATCCAGTTGCTGAGAAAAAAATCCACAAAAGGGGAAACAGAAAACAGAAAAGCTACCCATTGTGAGAGTGATCTCAGGGCCATCAGGGGACGGGAACAGTCTCTTTAGCAACAACACAGAAACAAGCACACAGACGGCTGTAAAATAAGAAAGTTGAAAGTAGAAAAAAGGCCTCCCAGTCCAGAACTCATTAACGAGACACTGAAAAGATCAGGATTTATGGTCTGCTACAGAAGCACAGACAAGAGCACTAGAAATCTGTGTCAAACTAAACATCACAATGAATTCTAATACACACATTGGGGAGGTAAAGTGGGATGATTTCACAAATGTCTGAGAAAACACTTGTCTTTTTCAGGCTAAAAAGTAGTTTTAGAATTTAGGAGAGATTGGAGAAAATTATACATACATGCATATTTTTGTATTTTTTTAATAGTAAAATAATTTTTAAAAAGTTTAAATATGTAAATATATTATTGTTTATTAAGACCAGTAACAAATACACACACACAAAATAAATAACCTGGCATGACCTAAAAACCCTGACATTTATGTGACGATTATATACAATTATATTCAGCCTCAGAAATGTAAGTGTATCTATAAATGACACGTATCTGAATGAAAGGCACCTCTAATCCTCTTTAATTACCCTGTTATTGTGAAAGGCCTTGTGAACAGACCTCTTAAAGTGGCTAGATATTATAAATCAATGACGGTTTGTTATTCTGTTCATTTAAACAAAGGGGAAACGCATAAAAAGCCATTAAAATGACACGTCAATTGGCAAACAAACTGTTTAATTTGTGTCTGTGCTGAAGAAGGGGCTGCAAGACAGTGACGTCGGGGCAAAGGAAATTTACATCTGATTCGAGTTTAATGGGCCGTAGAGGGCCAGCCGCCTGGTCTCCATGGAAACCAATCTTTTCTCAAGATTTTCAACAGGCCAAAATGTTCCTTTTTTGTTCATTTCAAATGTGTCATGTGATATCAATGGGGCTGGAGCTTGTATGTATCAATTTGTTTCTGTTGCAGGGCCTGCAATAGCCCAGCAATGAATATATGGGCTATTGAGTCCAGCCACACAATGGCCACAGCTGATGCGGTTGCCACAGAGACACGCCCACACAAAGCTCAGGAATGATGACATATGGTCCCAACCTGCCTGGTCAGAAGACCCCAATAGCCCTGACTGCATTGGATGACAAAACCCTCAAGCAGGCCATTTATCTGTGCCTACTCATTTCATGCTAAAATAAACTTTTTATAAAGTTTCTACAGCCTGTGCACAAGGAGTAAAACAGAGGCCCCAAAGGCACCATGTAAAGTGAAGAATTCATCATTAAGCGATTAACAAAGGCGTCTTTTCCACCTGCTTCTACATTTATACGGACATTACTGACAGCAGTGTAAAGATCTGATATGCTCGTGTGATAGTTTGATACGTCTTACACAGCCATTTGAAGAAAAAATAATAACTTGTTATTGCACATAAGAAGCTGTAATACACTTTTCAGATTTCCAAAACATGTTTTCTTCAGTTTCGTTTCTGTTCCAAACTGGTAGGTGCCGTTTGGGAGGATCAGTTGCAGTTATGCCAGTCTTTCCCATGGAATGACAAGACAATTGCTCAGAGACCATTAAATGCAGTGGGTGACAAGCATCTGAATTCTTCAGATGGTTAAAGTGGAATGGTTTACCCCCTTGAGTTTGTGCGGACACTCAATACTTTAATGGTCACAGAGAGAGTGAACATACTTTTAGAGGGAAACAAGCGCATACCAACAACTAAAATACATGTTAATACATGGATGTGGTTTGATTGAATTATGGAATTACTATTAATTAGAATTATGGAATATACTTTTGCAAAAGTATGTATACTCTGTTTGTATAAGGAGTCTGACAACAGCTGTTATGATCCAACGTTTACAAGACACTTTAAGAAACTGCAAAACTACCTGAAAAACTTAGCAAGTGTACCTGGACAAAAGCTGTTTTTAATGCAAAGCGTGATCACACCAAATATTGATTTGATTTAGTTAATGGAAGTTCATTGATAAATAAAATCTATTTATGACATTATTTTTGTAAGTATCCTCACTTTCCACAGTACTTTAGCTTTGCAGGTTGGTTTCTTAAAGTGTCTTGAAGACACAGTTCTTCTGGATATAGTGTGTGTCACTTATTTCTGATTCTTCATGTAATCCCAAATGGACTCAATGATAGTGAGATCAGATCTCTGTGTGAAGCACCTGCTTTTGTCAGACTCTTTGTAAATACAAAAATCTCACTGGATTATTGCAATTATTGGCAAAAGGAATGTTTGAAAATGTAAACTGATATTTCCTATAGCAAAATATATAAATAACTGGCGTACATTTTTTGTGTGTGATTGTGCTAACGTGCCTAAGACTTTGCACAGCAGTGTAGATCAACAATTACTGAACTTAATAAATGTTCAGCAATGATTTTTGAGGGCTCCCTTCACCCGAAAACACTATTCTCTCCAAATAACAACTGTTAACTGAATCATGAAATGCTATTTTAAACATGCCTTCACTTAAATATATAATAAATAAGCAATATATATGTATATATATATATATAGAGAGAGAGGTGTGAGAGAGAGAGAGAGAGAGAGAGAGAGAGAGAGAGAGAGAGAGAGAAGGGGGGGGGGGTTAATGTTTCACAATATTTGAACATTATACTTTTTATTCTTTCAATTAATTTTACAATTACATTTTATTATATTTTATTTTAATATCTTATTTGCTTGGTGATCCCCAAATCAGAAAGCAGATTTATTGATAGCAAAACAGTCTGTACTATTATTTTTGCTTTCCAATATTATTTATAATTTGAATATAGTTTTCACATGCATGTTATTAAGTGTGAAACAACAAATCACACAGATTGTTTATATAAATAGTATTTAACTTTCTTTTTTTGAAATGAATGAGTTCATACTCACAAATACTTCTTACTCTTTTTCAGTATTGTCAAACTACTCAGCAGCCTTTTACTTTGTTAGTCTTTTTTGTAAAAAGAGGAATTTATGTATTTTACTGTGAACTGCTCCTTTAAGAGCTCACGTGTGGCACTAAGTTTGATTAGCATAATTAATCCTCTGAATTGGACAAGCAATTGAATGAGTGACAAGGTAACTGTGGTTGCACGCTGACCCAGAGCTGAATGCGAAACCAACAATAGGCAAATAAATTAGCTGGCTCAAAGACAAATGGCAAAAAAAGCGGATGCAGTTAATAGTTATTGACCAAAAACTTATTTGCATTTCACAACATTTCCCCGCAAAGATACAAGCAGCAACTTGAGTGGAACACATATAAAAGGAAGATAAAGGATTTGAAATAAAGAAGAAAAAGTAAAAGTATTGTGAGGAAGTGGCACAGTTTCGCCACTAACTGGATTTGCGGAGATAATCTGAGTTTGAATAAGACATCTCATGAGCTGTCCCTGAGGATTACTCATTGAGAAAACTAGGTGATGTCATCACAGACTTTTGTCTCATGGGGGGCTGGGAGTGAACACTGAATAGGGATAAGAGCCCTCTTCTTAAACTCCACATGACACAATGGATAAAAAATGAATGAGTGAAAAGAAAAGAAAAAAATACTGACATGCAGGCTACCCATTTTTACTTTATGCATTTTCTTAAACACCAAACAGCCTAATATTCCTATTGAACTGCAGAACTGTTATTATAAATGAAGAGCAATGTTAAATCACATTTTATAAGAGCTATGAATGTAAGTTTGCAGTTTGTATCCAATAAAAAATTGAATCACATGTCTTTCTGTCGTTGCCATTGAGGACTGCGAACATAAAGAACCATACAACGTGGCCAGTGTATTCAGATTCACAAACAAATTACTCTTATGAACTGTTACTTTTAAATGGATAAAAATATATAATGCGACCAGTGTAGTCTGATTCACAAATTATAAGCTCTTATGAGACAGATCAAAAACACAGATCAAAAGTAACTGAAAAAACTAAAAAACTAAATTCGACAAGAGTAAAAGAAAATCTGGTTGTTGAAATCACATATGTAGATTTTACTCCTCCCAAAATGTTAAAAAATAAACATGTGAAAGTGACTTAGGCTTGATAGGCTAGCACAGTGCATATAAACGTGAACACTGCTCTTGTGTCTTAAACAGCTTTCTAGTTTTCTGGTGCGGATGTAAACGCCCAGTTTCCGAATCAATGAGCTGGTTCTTTTAATGAATGAAGAGGAGTCACTGGTTTGAGTCTTGAGAATTCCTCAGCCCGAGGATTCTGCTCTGAACTGATTCATTCAATCTTTTCCCAAAAGTATAATTAGTCAACAATGGTTGCAAGTTCCATTGGTACTAACACAGTTCAACAATTTGGCGTTTCCTGAAACTATATTTCCAATGAACATTGCAAACAGCATGACAAACTTGGTTGGAACTACAGCACTCGAGCAGTGGTTAGAAGCATAGTTTTTTTGTGAAATGACACAAGGACTTGATCATGCTCTTAGACACAATTAGCAAGATAAAACTCAGTACCTTTATTTTTCATTCTATTTAATTCTATATTATAATCAATAGCCTGTATTTTAGTGTCAACAATCAGTTCCATTTTGTAAAGCCAAGAAACTCTGGAGTATGTATGAGGGAACCCGTGATGAATCAAACAGCAAAAGCACTTTGAACAAAAAGAGTGAATTAATCATTAGGTGCCAGCATCTCAGAGATTTTGAGCAGATTAGCAGAGGTTATTACTCCCTCTATCTGCATTTGACGTGTTATTAACAACTCTATTGTTGAACTAACAGAGGTGCAACCATGTAAGTAGTTGGTTAGTTTCTCCAACAATAAAAAGTTCAAACTTACAAATACTCTAATAAATGGTATGCATATTTGGCGTGCTGTCTGAGGAGAGGGCTCCGAGTTCAGCAAATGTTCTTTACTTCTCTAAAAACATCAGACCTGTAACAGTATCAAATCTTTAACGGACACCAGAACGGAAAACTGAGCTGATACAGAATGACTGGGGGTCTCCTATGCTTTTTCACACACATTCTTTATTGTCTATCCCCAGATGTTTCCTCTGTTGGACAGAAAGTCAAAGCTTCTTTAGGTTTCGTGGTGTAAGGCTGAAAGAAGTGTCTTCCAAGAATTTTTGTTCATTCACAAGAAATGACAATGCTCTCTAAATATGTCTTGTTAACCCTGTTCCATCACTTTAGTTATCAGTGCTCCTGTCTGCTGGATGGTCGACTCCATTGACTTTTTCTTCTAGTCGTAGTCAACACTCAACCAGCCTAAATAAGAAGGGTCAGGGACCTCAGAATGCCCCCAGTGTCCCATTGCCATACACCCCACTGGGAGCAAGCAGTCCCTCAGGATGTGACCCAATGCTGTCTGACAGTTTATGTATTGATTTGTCATAAAATGTCATGGAAGACAATAGGCTGTTCAAACATGTTTATTGTCTGCTTCTGAATTACACCTTATTCACATATATAGATAAAAGATATGCATCGAAGACTGTCTTGAATTTAATGTCCGGTCTAAAAATATTCCTCAGGAAGTGTGACATTCCAGACTGATAGGCCTAGCGGTACAAAGCAGAATGTGAACAATAAACTTTCCCTAAATCGGAATCACCTCAGACAATATAGGAAATGAGAGGCTGCTGAGGGCTGTCTTCCTCTGCAAACTGTTGTGTCTAAGCTTGCTTGGAGCTGGCCATGGAAACACGGGGGACGTGGCAAGTGGCCACATCAAAAGAATAGGATGTTAAATGTTATAAACAGATACTGGTGAGCTGGACCTGTGAAAGATACAAGTGCTGATGTCAATGGACGGAAGCCATAGATCTACCAAGTCGGAGTACAGCCAGGCAGACACTGGTCCACCTCCAAAACAGCACTTAGAGGAAGTAATCTCACATTTAAACCCAAGATTGGATCAGATACTGTAGTTTAAAGAGAGTCGAATCAACTTTATGCTGATAAAGACCCCTAAATCTGGGCCAACTGTGAACAATGATTGTGTGTGAATGCAATGCAAGTGTCAAATGAGGAAAAGAAGAAGTCATACCTTCAGTTTGACTGACAGCAGTACAAAAAAGCATTTGACCTGAGTGATTTGTCAATGGACCAGAGAAGGAAACAAAGAGGTATTGATTGGCTGGGGTGAAAAAGGAGGACACAATGTGGTAGGCTGAGGGATAGGTGAAACGATCAATATGGTGGTTCTGCTCCAGGGATCCTCTTCATCAGCACACAGTGAGGCAGGAACCAACAAGCAGCACACAAACACTGACGCTCGGAGCGGAAACCCTGTATCTCGCATTCGCATACCCACATCCACTCCCATGCATGCAAACAAACTGTCTCCTAACCACCAACACAAACAAGCTTTCGCACAAGCCTCCTTGAATTCAACGAGCACTATCGTAGCTGAAATCACAACATTTTCACTCGTGTTTCTGAATTGAAACACCAATTCTCTGAATTAGTTCTTTTCTCAGTTTTGACTAACACTGTGTGTGGTTTGTGCCCTTGGGTGACGAAACTGGCTGCAAGTGAAAATGAGAAGCGGATGCAATATCCAAAGTCATAAAATAAATAAAGAAACAATACAAATAAAGAAAAAATTAATCTCATACATTTAAGAGAACAAAAAATGCACTTCAAGGGGAAAAATACTAGAAAAATACTACAAAATGCTCTGAAAACTTTTTGTTTGGTAGCACAGTGATGCAGATGCCCTATGTCCCGGAAGTGTGTAAGTTGCCAATCATCTGAGTAAATTCAGTTACAAGACTTGAGGCGAAGTCACACAGTTTTTGATGAGAATCAAGCAATTTACTCAAATGTGTTTGCATCACAGTTTATGTGTATAGCACATAAACACAAAAAATGTGTTTACCTGAATCAAGTTTTTTATTTGCATCTTGTTATTTCCTTCCAGCGTTTTATGTAACATCCAACATTTGCATTTCTTAAGTTTTTTCAGCAACAACAAAAACAACAATAAAAGATACTTGAGAGCCGAATCAACATCAAGTAGCTCACTAGTAAGGATTAATTCACCAAGGAAACATGATGTGGAGAGTATCACCCTGTATTGTTTGAGTGTGTGTGTGCCCAGCTGTGCTCTCATTTCACCCTGCCATTCACAAGCTGCTTTTGTTTGGAGTGAAGCCTTTCTCTTATTGACACTTGACTCGACTGTTTCATGCATGAGAATCAACACCATAAAATCTCCAAGTGGAGGGCACAGTGCTCTGCATTTACCATAAGAAGTGAAAGACAAATAAGACGAGTAAACTTTACCTTCCCATCATAAGAAAAGAGAGGACAGAGATCAAAAAAGGAGACATGCACTCATAACTGTGACCAGCCCCATCCGGACAGAGACCTGTCACCGTCTGTGTCAAGAGCCTTAAAAAAGGCAGATCCACATGAGGCTGCATGATAAAGAGAGGAAGAAAAACAATTTGATCTTTAGACAAGATGAGGGGAGGGAAAGTGCAGGTCGAGAAAGCTCCCAGGCACCTTTTCACAAGCTGGTAACATCTGGTGAGGGGATTTGTCTTGTAGTTTCTTCTTTACTTTTCTTTGTCAAATGCACCCTAACAACTCACCGCCTGATAGTGCCCTGCTAGATACCAGGACATCCTGTACGAGGACAATGAATGAGCACACGACTGGACACACTGGGAAGATTAAACTGCTTGTCAGCAATTAATTACATATGCACATCTAATTCTTGTTATCTGTACAGGAGGACATCAACAGATGGGTCTTTAAATGTGGAGTCATTTTTTAGCTAAATAGTAATTCGTTTTTTTTTTAAAGAAAACACAAAATTACAAAATAAATGTTTCAAAAAATGAATTAAAAAATATTTTTATATAACCAAACAGACAAATAAATACATATTACCTTGAAAATAATTTTTGTCCCCCTAAATAAAAAATGTCCCCCTAAATAAATAATATTAAACACAGAAACTGATATTAAAATATGATAAAAAATAGTTACTTTTCCCCCCAAACACACACATATATATATATATAATAGAAGATTTTGATGTTGTTTCCAAGAAACCAAGGTTTCCTGGTTTCATCATCACACTCACCCAACAGAAGCACACTGGTTGTGTGAACATATTGTTTTGCCTTTTGTTGTTTTGTTTCTTTGCTTCTTTGCTAAAAGGGCAGTGAAGATCCTGTGTTTGACATGAGCACACCACATTCACACACACACACACACACACACACACATTCTCACAGATGGTTTGAAAGGACTGACATGAGTCAGAGCAGTTACTTTCAGGTGTCTATATAGGGCATGTCTAGGCTTGTGGTGAGACAGCGGCTGATTCACCACCCATGCAGGGGGCACATTTCCCACTCCCACTAACTGTGCCCTCACAGTGACCCTTAATGTACAAGTTGCCAGCCTGCTAAAAACATGAGAACCTAAATCTTCAGACATTAATGACAGTCTCCAAAATGTCTACAAATTTCAGTTTCAGTTACTGAATCTAAAATGCTATTCTTTGTATAAAAAAGCAGAATTGGTACAAAACAAGCCAAATGAAAACCTACCAGTCTTTCATAAATTCGTCAGTGCACCCTGGTTACCATTCGGCACATAAACAGCTAAAACATGACTCACTAGATTTCCTGAAACCCAGCTGCACTAAAGAGCTTGTCCTAACGTATTATACTGTAAAAAAGCCACATACTGGCAGAAAATTACCAGGACAATGCAATGCAGATAAAAATACAGGAAAATCACCTGTAAAAATTTACTACAGTACTTTGTGCCCTCTTTTTTACAGATTTGTTTTTTTAGTTCAGCAAGCAAGGGAAATGCCATGCTGAGAGGACTGATTTCACTACCTCAGAACTTCATCCCACAGACATGCAATGCTGCAGTGCACTCATTGCGAGAGAACCCACAGATTGTGCCCTCTGTTTGACTTTTCAGTTAACCACTTGTCATCCTCAAGAGTTTAGAAAGTTCTCAGAAATTAGAGTTATAGTTATGTGCCAATATCAAAAAGTCAAAAAACATGTAAAGAAACAAGTAACAAGTTAAATGTACTAAAGTATCGAAAAAGTATAGTTATAGTTAAGTACAGTATACTCAAATCCTTTACCTGGAATTGTTAGATATTTAATTTTGAAGCAAGGAAAATTATGAATTTAATTATTATAGTTGTTTGATACTGTAATGTTGTTCACCAACTGAATATATATACACACAAAATATAAATCTGTAGAAAAAAATACTGTCAGCTTATTACACAGACAGCTTAATACTTAATACTAATCACCCTTACCTCCCTCACTCTTTACTCTTCAGACACTTCCCATAATATCTGATGTACTCATTACATAACAAGATGTCACCCTTGCACCCACTGTGGACTCTTATTTTGCCTTTTGTGTTCATAAATTCCGGGTTATGTCAGTGTCATTATGTGTTTTGGTTTCACCTGTGTTTAATTCCCATCGTGTCAGCTGTGTCCAATCATGTCATGTATAAATTCCTCCCGTGTTCACTCTGGTATTGTCGGCTGTTGAATGTTTCATTATTCCGTGTATGTGTGGATGCTGTTTCTCTCGTGCTCCTTCCGTGTTCTCTGTAATAAAACTGTTCTCTACATTCCTTGATTCTCTGTTGTTCATCACATAACGCGCCCCGTCCACTACACAAGAAGAAGGGCATCTACGCTGATAGTAGTCTCTATAGTAGTTACCATGGTCAGCCGGATCCGGGCCGTATCCAGATCAGATAAAAGATCTGCACCTGGACATGGCCACAACACAGCCCTGAAGTGTCTGCAGAGACCATGATTCTACTAGACCCTCCCTTGTGAAGATCATGAATCCCATCTCCAACCAGACCGAACTTGATTTCATATTTTGACCTGAATTGTTATCAATATAATAATCATGCATTGTTTGGCTGTTGGCCAGAGGAGAACTGGTCCCCTGACCGAGCCTGGTTTCTCCCAAGGTTTTTTATTCATTCTGTTCTTCATTCTGTTCTTCATTCATTCTGTCACCTGCTGGAGTTTTGGTTCCTTGTCTCTGTCGCCTCTGGCATTCTTAGTTAAGGACACGTGACACTCAATACCCATCAATATAATGGATTAGCCTGCTCTTCTGCTGCTGTTCAGCCAAAACGCTATATAAATTAAGTTGACTTGACTTGACTTTATCTATCTATCTATCTATCTATCTATCTATCTATCTATCTATCTATCTATCTATCTATCTATCTATCTAACTATCCACACACACACACACACACACACACACACACACACACACACACACACACACACACACAATCTAGAATAAAAACACTCTCTTCTGTGAAGTCTGTCAGTAATATAAGAACGTCACTTAAAATAGGCCAACAGCTGATCAGTCAGATCCTCATAAATAAATGGATCTCAAGATGCGTAAAAACATAAATAAAGAGAGTGTCCAAATTTAAAGCCGGTCTTCTTCAAGGCCACCAAGGAGATGGGATTATAAATACTTTGAAAGACCTCCTGACTGTCATGGGGTGGTGGTCCTTAACTTTCTCCCATGGAATCTATACTATTCGCAAAGGCTTCAAAGACTGCCAAGACACCATGACTTGAAACCATAGATTGTGCTGAAAAGCAAAACCTGGACTCAGAAATATGTACTGCAGACAAGTGACAAGTATCTGCAGACCGTGCAGCTCCTTGAGCTTTGATATCTGATAAGGGCCTGCGGTGCGCCCCTACGTGTCTCCTTCCTCCCCTAGCACACGACTCCTGCTACTAGGGAGAGATGGGCTGCTTTGCTATTAATATCAGATGAGCAACAGATAATCCTTAAAAAAATATATAAATAAAAAAACACAGAAAAATAAGACAATTTTTGATCCACATGTCCATGGCATACCAGTATAGGTTCTTGAAGGGACAAAAGTTGTACTGCACCTCATGTTCCAAATTTGTATGACTGATTTTTTTCTGCAGAACACAAGATATTTTGAGGAACATTTCATTAACTTTCATGGTGTGATCAATATACTTCAAAATATTTTAATTTCTGCTCGACCGAAGAAAGTAAGTTCTTAAGTTCTTCTGCAGGTTTATAATGACACGAGCTTGAGTTAATAATGACGGAATTTTTAATTTTGGGTGAACTCTTTAAAGCCTAAGTTCACTTTTGAAGATGTTTTGAGATGAGGAAATAAGGGTCTTCTACATCATTTTGCTGACGACTGTGTCGTTGATGACTTCTTGGGCAACAGGTGCTGAAGTAGAAAGGAGGAGTCTAAGCCTCATTTGGTTCTTTTCTGGACCACAGAGCCCCTTGTCCCCCACCTTTCATTCCACAGCGTCCATGTCCAAGCATGCAGAGCATTTTCCCCTTGTCCTCGTGAGTCTGACTTTGAACTGGAATAAATTTAGACAGGGTAACATGTAGGCTGATTTGGTTATGAAGGCAGCAGGAAAACGTCTCGGTTACATACGTAACCTTGGTTCCCTGAAGAGGGAGTGAGATGCTGCGTCAATTGATGCTGTGGGAAGGCTTAGTGTGATTGCACTTGAACCAATGATGTGAAAGGATGTCAGAGGCGGGTGACGACATGAACCAGGAAACTATAAGAGTTATGCCAAACAAAGCAGCTCCAGCTTCTAAGTGGCTGACATAGTCGTTGACAGGCATGCAGGAGATATGCAGGAATCTATGAACATTTTGAATCTAAGCTGCATAACTGAGATACTCAGATGGCACTGATCCAAAAACCAGTGGTCCCTCGATGAAAACATAGCCGAGGTCACCAGATCAGAACCTGCTCAGCCGGGAGGTCCTGAGGGGCAGACCTACGGTCTGTTGTCACCTACCCCTAATTTACACAGCTAACACCTATCCGGGCTCTGGGCACCAAGGCCAACAAACCCTCTCACTACTCAGGAACCGGTACTGTTGGACCCACATGGCCCAGGATGTCTCCCGATTCGTCAAAGGCTCCTCAGGCTGTGAGGAGGTACCCCTCCATTTGCTAAAGGGCAAACTCGTTCCGTTACCCATGTCGTCCCTGGTCCCACCTTGGTGTTGACTTCCTCACTGACCTCCTACCTTCAGATGTATTTCTATCAGATTCAAATGTATCCTCGTCACCGTCGACCAGTTCTCAAAAGCCTGCAAGTTCGTCCCCCTTAAGGGGTTACCCATGGCTTTGGAGACAGCTGAAGCCCTATTCAACAAGATAATTCATAAGATAATGGATCTTTGGGATACTCAAAGACATTGTCTTCGACCATGGGCCCCAGTTTATCTCCCGCATCTGGCAAGCCTTCTTCACAGACTCAACCACATCTACAGCAATAGACCTCTACACTCCACTGACCCGCTCCCAATCACCGGAATACTAATCACCTTACCTCCAATCACTCTCCACTTACCCTTCATAAACCACCTTCACTTCACCACTCATCATCTGGTCTACAGGTTCATTCCTGAACCTATACCCAACTCATTGCCAAATTGTTACGAACTACCTGCTACTTGTCATCATCCAAGAACCCCTGTCTTCGTCATCTTCAGATAAGACTGTTCCACTCACCTCTTCACTCACTTCCAGTATGCTGTGTCATCTCCTCACTTCGCAAGCTGCTTTTCCAAGTAAGATATGGATCAACATGTTTTGTTGATCATGGAACAATATTCCTGTCTAAAAAATGCTGTCCTATCCCTATCTAAATCAAAGTTAAATGATAGGTGATTAACTCTAATGTAGAAACATCTAACCCTTGCCTAAACTTGACATAACTGTGAATTTATCTCTCAAATCTGATTGGAGGATTGAAATGTTATTCCAGAATCAAAAAAGATGTTGATCCAGGAACATGTTGTACTTGGTGAAATCCCATTCACTGTAGAGTTATGGCCGCACTCACTTTCCGCTTTTTGGTCTATGTGCATAAACTGTCCAGTTCAAGTTTAAGACCTGAAATAATAAAAACTGATAATATCTCTCTGGGCAAGCTGATTTAAAAGAGGGTGATTCTTTCATTATTATTTCTTTCATATTGTGTTATTTTATCATGAGACCTGAGAGGAATGCATGTTATGGCTGTTAAAATAAACAGTCAGAAGCTAATCTTCAACTCTTACTTCTAGATCAGTAAGAACCATGCATTTGCTCAGTAGATCCAAACTTAAAATATACTATGAATGTGTAAAAAATAAAATAAAAATACAATAAATATTATAAACAAATATAGATATAAATAATCGCCCCCAAAATAAAACATCACAGATGTCCCCAGTATTAGAAATACTCTTAAATCAGCCCAATTATGTTTTAGCTTCAAATGGCACATCAACGGGTTGACTTTTTTGTATATATAAAAACCCCATTGCATCAATGAGAGGTCCTCAGTCTTTCTTCAAAACGTCTCTGTGTGTTGGATCTGGCCAGTGGCTCTTGCAATTATTATACTCTGGCTCAAAACACACATCTTGGCGGCCACGCGTGTGCGCCTCTTCACCTCCAGAGAGGCTGTGCGGCCAAAGCACGACCCGGCCTGCCAGCGGGGATTTACGGATTGGCGCTCTGCCCGGCCGCAGGCAGTCTAGTTCGCTCGGTTCTCACGACCTCAGCACCACAACGGCATCTCTGAACTATTAACTCAGACACGCAGGCAGAGAGAGAAGCCACGGAGCCCACACACTGCCAACTAGTGTTTCAGCAATGCACATGTGCGAAAACAAGCTTTTCTATGCGATTTAGATTAGCCCCGAGGGTTTTGAGCAGTGTACGAATCTTTCAATGACCTTCAGGGGGGTCTACTTTTTGTTCTGCGAACATTTCTTTTATTCATTTTGTGTTTAGATTTAAACACGCCTTAAAGATTTTGGTGCTATAGACCTGTTTGTGAAGCGTAAATCCAGAATAATGATAATAATCCTCTTGAAAATGTTGTGGTTAACGTTGTATTAAAACTCTATTAATATAAGTATATTTATACTGGGGGTCGTGTTGTGCTTATCAATTTCTCCTTAAAATGCAAAAAGCTGGATTTATTTCAAAACCACAAATTATGCGAGCTTGGGGGATCTGAAAAGGAAGTTTGTGGCAAAGGATTTTTATTGAACACATTATGATATAATAAAGTGTTTTTTACTGTTATAAATAGCAGATTATTATTATTATTATTATTTATAAG
Source organism: Rhodeus uyekii (assembly GCA_037043235.1). Classification (NCBI taxonomy): domain Eukaryota; kingdom Metazoa; phylum Chordata; class Actinopteri; order Cypriniformes; family Acheilognathidae; genus Rhodeus; species Rhodeus uyekii. The sequence continues at coordinate 3,772,132 of JAWRVZ010000034.1, forward strand.
AAGAAGAATACTTTGACTGCCACAAACTTCATTTTCAGATGCCCCAAACTCGCATAATTCTTGGTTTTGAAATTAGCCAAAGGTTTTTGCTCTTCAGGGAGAAACTGATGAGCACATCAAATCAAATAAAGCAGTAAAATAATAGTCTATTCAATAACCTATTGAAAGTAGGCTACTTCTTAGTGACGTGTTTAAATAACTTTCAAATGCTTGAGCATCTCAGCACCGGGTTTAACACGAGAGAGTTGTTAATCGGCAACCCCTGTGGCCGTCGGTCACAAGGGCGCGTAACCTAATCTGAAAACGAAGAGGGCCGCTGACTGCAAGTGGCAGACACACGGCAAACGACATGCCGACAGCCCGCGCAACACGTCTCCCAGTTCCGGGGCTCACGCGCAAAGGGAAGATAAGTTTACATCCTCCCAGGGATAACATAAACGACTGAGAGAGACCTGGTTAAGCTGCACTAAGGAAATGTGTTTTTAAATAACAGTTTTTTCCTGTAATATTTTAGTTAAGAAAGAGGTTTTGGTTTTGACTGTTGAGGACGCAGCTCGTCGTTTTAACTGGAAAAGCGGCGCGAAAGCACACAACGCTCTATTCGGGTGCAATACAACTAAAACAACTGGTACACAAAAGGAGGAGAGGATTCTTCCATATTCTCTTTTCACTGAGGCAATCTGTTAGTGACATTAACCCAAAGCGTATTTCCCAGACCAATGAATGGGGGTTTAGGACTTCTTAAAGATCCCGCTGCATACAGGATGAGACCCTTTGAGATGTTTAATTACCTTTTTGCAAAAGAAAAGGGGGGAAAACCCTCTCATTGCTTTAGTCATTTCAACCTGTGACACTTTATGGTGCTCTCTTCCCGCCAGAAGTAGAAACTAAGAGCAATATGGCTTATCCAGGAAACTTAATTGAGCATTAAAAAGTTGAACAGCTGTGTTTTGTTTAACTTTGCGTAAGAACGTCAATATTTGTGTGCATGTATTTGTCAAAGAATACTTTTAGAGAAAGAATCATATATAGCAACAAATAAAAATGGGCTTTCCTTTAACACCATGGGTGTCAGATTTGCATCAAGTACAGATCTTTATATATAAAAAAAGGCATCAACACGATACATTTTTAGTAATTTTGATTTATTCAGCATCAAACATAAACACTCATCATGAAAGAGACAAGAAAGCTTTGGCATGATATAATTTTTACAAACTTTGTACAAAACTAAATTCTTTTATTTAAAAAAGTACTTATAAACATCAAGTGATTCATTAACAACATCCAAATATTGGAATCAGCTAACAAACATATGCGCCTTAATCAACAGAAGGTCACTAAAGTCCCTTATAACGGAACTGAACGTATTTTCTTCATCATGAAACACTGTTAGAAGTTTGTATGGGATGAGCAAGTCTACCAAGGTCTCCACACTGGTTCATTGCTTTCTGCTCCGGCACTAACACCAACGGGACTGACGGCCCGTGAAACGCCCGCGAAGGAGGTCATTCCCTGGACGGGAGAGGCCACAGTGGGAGCTGAGCTGGCCTGGACAGGACTGGCGTTGACAGCCACAGGAACACTTGTGTTTGCGTACAAGGGAATGACTGGGGTTGTAGCAGAAGCGAAAGCTGGGTTGGGGATAAGAAAAGCAAACTGTCCGTCGGTGGCTGGCACCAGCTGGAATCCTCCAAAGACTTTGGGTGAGACGGCTTCTGAAGGACTGAGTTTGGCACCCATTGAGGCACCGTTGATGGGCAAAGTTGAAGGAAGCTGCACGTGAAGAGGCTGAGCCAAATGAGCCTGTTGAGATGGGGCAGGTTGAGCGTAGTTCATGGCCATCATCTGCCCCAAACACCCAGACAGGTGGTTGAGAAGTCGCGACCTGACCTCAGTATTCACCCCCTCGCAGGTAGAGAGAAACCGAGTCACCTCGTTCATGCACTCGTTGAATCCCGCGCGATATTTGCCGAGGACGTTTGTGTCAGCTGACAGGGCCGCTGGAAAGCAAAGGTAACGTTTAATAAGATTGCGGAGTAAGGAAATACAATTACGTTTTTAAACGAGACGTTTAAAATCCAACATTTGAATGATTTTGACTTGAAACTCACCGGTCATCTGCACGCGCTGCAAATTGCGCAGGTGCTTGACTGTCATCTCAAGAATGTCAGCTTTCTCCAATTTAGAGTGTCTGGAGCTCTGCGAATGAGAACAACCGATTAGAAAGGTCGTTTTAAAATGAACATCGCTAGGTTACTGTCACGAGAAAAGAGCAAATAGACCCGTAGCCAGAACTTACATCTTTTTTAAGAGCATCGAGTATCAGGGTCTTCAGCTGTCCAAGGCTCTCGTTAATTCTCGCTCTGCGGCGTTTCTCCATGATTGGCTTTGAAGACTGCAGATGAAACGCAAAGCTCAATCATTTCTATTATAAACACTCTAAAACATATATAACCTTTTCTTTTTCTTTTCTTCAGATTGACTGGGAGAATGAAAATGCAAGTGACATAATTTAAAGTCGCAAAAAGTGCCACGCGCTAAATGATATTTACCTTTCTGTGCTCGCTGGCATTCTTTGGTTTGTCCGGAGTATGAGATCCATTGGCAGGGGCACCAGCAATAGGTGATGCGGTCTGCTTCTCCATATTATCGGCTGGCATTCTCAAAAACCAAAGTCGGGTCCGGTATAAGCCAAAAAAAGTGTTTATATTCCTTGTGTTTTAAAAAAAAACCCCACAGAGACGGGCTCTTAGGATTATATGCGGAGCGTAGCCAAGATCTCGGGATGGTCACGAGAGAGAGTGCGAGTCCCTCTTATCAACTATATGACTTATAGTCGGCAGGCTGTCATATGAGGACACGAGCGTGAGTGGCGTAGCGCTTCAGAGGGCAAGTCGAATCTCCCACTGCCACACGCCAGCGGTATTTATAGATAGATCGCATGCTCCCAGTTCGTGTGAAACCCTCTCTGCATTCTTTCCCACACTCGCTTCAGCCAATAGGCGCGCGGACTCACCCATTGGGCGCGGGCAGACTGCTGATTGGACAACACCCCCGCGGGCTGTCAGTCACGCGCTGCTCAATCAGCCCTGGAGGGACAAACAACAAAGAGGCGAGTGCAGTCGGCCTGGCTGTGAAGTGATAAGGGGAATTGGGGGAATACTCTTGCTGTTTGCCACCAACGTTTCTTCATAGCTGAATCACGTATTTCTGCATTCACACTCTGCGTGACCAACATTCCTCTACACTCAACGTCAGCGCGGTTAAACTGATCAATCGTGACATTTTTCGACTAAAAAACTTTGTTATATTTTTTTACTCTGGTAAATAACGTGTTTCATCAGAATGTCACCGACTCGAATTATTACCATAAACAACACACTACAATCAACTATATTTTAGCTATAATGTCTTGCAAATTATCGTTACGGTTGTATTTAATTGCATCGGATTTCATGGGAAAGCTGCACTGTTATTATTTAATTATTTATAGTTAATTATTTATTTTTTTTGAATAAAAAAATATGAATTGCAACTTCGCAGACATTTATTCTATGTGCATAATTCATCTTATTTGTGTGTGTATATATATATATATATATATATATATATATATATATATATATATATATATATATATATATATATATATATATATAATGCACAAACTATTGAACTGCCGTTGTACCACAGTGCAACATTGTGCAAATTACATTTACAAATTAATAGTGTCAGCATATTATATTAATTGTTTAATTCCACGATGCAAGACTTGCATATTATAGCAGTATTGCGAGGATTATGTCGTTTTAGAAAGAAAGTTAGTGCGAAAAAACTTCGAGGATCAAGTTGCGCTTCAAAGAAGAAAACAGCTGTAAAGGCACGCGAGGCGGTTCGAAGAAGCATGCAGGAAACCAATAGGAAGCTGGCGGTTTTATGCAAATAGAGCGGCGTTTCGTCTTATTGGCTGGGTGAACATCTTACGCGTCAATCATTCCAGCAGTGCAGAAGGCAGAGAGCGCGCGGGGGAGGTGTTGCTACATCTGTCCGCGTGCCAGCCAGTCTGCGCGCTCGCTCATTGCACCGCTGCGTCCCCTGAGCACGTGCCGCTGCTGAACTCGCTGGCTGCGGGGTTTAGAGAGCAAGTTTCGCCCCAGCTTTTATTGCTGCTGAATTATAAGCTCATATTTTTTTCATGACCGGGCTGTTTTTAAACTTGGATGAGTCTTCATGCGTTGCGAGAAGATTAATACAAGGCTAAATAATGTTTTACACTTTCATAGAGTCTAACATAAACAAAAGTATGTACAGTTAATTCAAAGAATGAAACACTTGAAACTCCAAATACACGTTCCCTCACCTATTAATCTGTATTTTGCATCTTCTAGAAACGTTTTTTCCTGACTTTTTTCGTGCGGATTCTCCAATAGCCTACTTATATTCTCTCACATAAAGGACGTGAAAGGGGAATTAAAACGTAACGATATATTAATTACAAACACTTTTAATTTAAGTTGCTGATGAACGACGAAGTTCTGGCCGTGATTTTGCTGTTGAGACTGAGTGGGAGAACTCATTTCTGGGTATAGGGCGCCATCTATCGAAAGTTTTACTAGACGTTTAAACAGTCAAGCGGTACCTTATCTGACCGCTAGTCGGAGAACAGCAGTACAGACGATCCACTCACATGGATTGGAATTACAGCAAATCATTTGTAAAAGAGCAACATCAGTTTGGATAGTCGATATACTGAAATAAAGAGAGAGAAAAACTCCTTATAGAGTAAATACAACGTTTTTAAGGCTTTGCATACCCAAACTTCTTTTATGAGACAGAAAATGTTGCAGTGTTGCACTGAGAGTAAGACTGAATAATAATAAATAATAATAATAATAATCAGATCGACACTGGAATATTGTGAAATGAAATGAAATATGAATGCTTTAAAGTTTCTCTCTCTCTCTCTCTCTCTCTCTCTCTCTCTCTCTCTCTCTCTCTCCCTCTCTCTCTCTCTCTCTCTCTCTCCCTCTCTCTCTCTCTCTTTCTCTCGTTTGTGTGTGTGTGTGTGTGTGTGCATGTAACCACTGCTGTAAAAACTCATCTAGTTTAAGTCTTTCTTGTTCTTATTATGTATAAAGTAGTGAAATCCCATAGCAATGGGAATTTATTAAGTCTTGTGTTTATCTTCTTGTTGGCCATTGTTTCGGGACTCTTGTCATTTGTTGCAGAGACTAGCTGAGGCATGCTGGAAGCCTGTTTGCCCAGGATCCTGAGGTCTCAGGGGCCAGCTGTGCGCTCACCCCTTCACATTTTCCCTATTTGCTCTGGGATTGAAGTATATTATGCAGCCTTTAATCCTGCTTTCGGTATGTGCTATACCTCCATAATAACTCTTCTGCAGAGCTTGAGATAATTATTTAGATGACTAAGACACTGACTAATTCTATTGAATCTTTTTCCAAACGTTTCTCCCACACACACACACACACACACACACACACACACACACACACACACACACACACACACACACACACACACACACACACACACACACACACACACACACACACACACACACACACACACACACACACACACACACACACACACACACACACACACACACACACACACACACACACACACACACACACACACACACACACACACACACACACACACACACATATATATAGTCATTGCAATCGCAAAAATGTCCCAATTATTCAAATATTAAAAAATAAATATTAAAAAATAAAAATACTGTTCTTGGAATACCGATCACTGGATTGTACTCCGACTTCAGTGATACACTTTTAGTCAGAAAAGGAAAAGGAGATGAAAACGATTCAGGCATTGTGTGTTTTGTAATTAGACTTAACGCTGACCAGCACACTGTTGTCCAAGATCAGAGCGTGCACAGTTGTTTCTTTGCACTGAAGGAAAGTTCATTTGTTGTTGGGTAATGAGTCTCGGTCCGCATCCAAATCTGTTCACAGAACGCTGAAAACACAGTCAATTATGTCTGCATTAGCTGCTGTTGTTGGGCCAATCCCTTTACATGTTCTTGATTTTGGTCTTGAGTTTTACAGCAGTTTTTTGAAAAGACAGAATGGAAGACTTTATAGACTTTTGATACAAATATTTGAATGATAGCCCTGAATATTATCATGTGTATTATAATGAAAACAGCGGGTTAAGATTGTACACTCACATGTGATTAACATTTGAAGCATGACAAAAATTCTGTATTTGACTGGAGCATTTTGTAATACAATTTAGCATTTTAACTTCATAAACACTTTTATTATGAACTACACAATATCTAAGACATAAGTCACATTGACCTCAATAAATGTTTTTCTGTAATGAATTCCTTCATTTTCTGAGATGTTCAAAAATAAAGATGATGAGAACAATTGGATGACCACCAAGATATGTCTTTGGGCTGTTTTTTATTTATTATTGGCTTCAACAGACTACATAAATCAAGAAAAAGAGCCAGAAATCTTACAGAAAAACAGAAGTATTACAAAATCAGGTTTAGAAAAAATTCTATTGAAGACAGATCCTGAAACTATCTACATAAAAGAGAACAAATCAAGTTCCTCTCGTGGCTTCTTGCTTCAAGTTGTCCTCCCTAACTTTGTAGCTGGTAGCTTTTGAAAGTATATGATGTAATAACAAAACATTTAAGCAACAATCCCACATATGCATATATTGCTACACCATACCGGCCTTGTGCTAAACAATGCCAGATCCTGTTTTCATTCAGAAACTGCTGAGCACTCAACTTTACAGATTTATGATTCTGCACATTTATTATTTGCTGCTAGGTTTCAGAACTTATTGTGAGGTACTTTAGTTGATCATATCCTGAATAAGAGAAAATCTTGGCAAAAGATCTAAAGAGTTAGTCTTGGCAGGGGAAGATATCTTTAACACTGTTGCTACGGATTTCTATAAACCAAACATTGTTGTATTAAAATGCTCTAATACATCTATGTGTCGGATAATGTTGTGTTTACTTGTCCAAGTCTTTCATCTTTATTACTGGCTCTGTGGGGAGTTTTGATCTGGAATCCTATATTTATTAATTAAAATATGGAGATATTTGTTCAGGAGTATTTGAGGGTTGCTGCATGTAGTTCTTAGGGTTTCAAAGTAAACATTTTGCAGTAACGTGCTATAAAATGTAGCATTTTTTTGTGTGTGAGGACTTTTCACTTCAATTCAATCTCATTGCTCTTATACCTGTAAAAACCTTGGATCAATTCTGTTTGCTTCGCCTTTCAAATGGGTTGTTGTCATTTTACCATCTGCGAACCAGCATGTCCATTACAATGTGTGGTATTCACTGAGACTCTTTGGTGCTCTTAGAGCAAGTGAGAGCATCCCCCATCCTCTAGCTTTTCTGACCAATTCATGGCTTTCTTCTCTTTTTTAAGAGGCCGTTGATGAGGTTAGCCTAATCAGATTAAGTCAACTCACATCGGTCGGTATAGTTTGTTTTCCCTCAGAGAGCCTGCTGATATCTCCAAATACTTTTTCTTTGAGCACTTTTCATCGTGCTTCCCCCCAAAAAATCTTTTGAGACCAAGTTCCAATAGGCTCTTTCATAAACCTCAGTTCCAGACTGATATGGGTTCCTTGGAACGGGTCACTTCACTACAATGCCGGGACCAAATGCGTTAAAGCTGTGCAGTGACACTTTTGATCATTCTTGCAGATGTCTGTGTAAAAGGGTGGATCGAGACAGATTGTGGAAACACAAAACGGCAAATTGAATTCCGAAAATCGCTAATTTGATTCCTAAATAAATGTTTGTTGGAGCTTACAGGGACTACAACGCTAATGCAATCTTCTCTCATTTTAAAACAATGATATGACATCAATGCCTTTATGGTTGCTTGTAGCTCAGTTTGGCTACAATCAAGAGGCTAATGCTCTATTAAACAGTGAGATGTTGATTATATGCTCATTTATGTTGATTAGAATTGTAAAATTGATATAGAATTGCTGACAAAATGCAATAAACAGGTTGTTGGTGAATAATGTTTTTTGGTTTCTAATATTCCGCTCAAAAGTTTGAGGTCACTACCCGAAGCTTTTGAACACTTTTACTCCTTTACAGCACTTCTGCACTCCAACTGGCATGGTTATTTTCACAACATGAAGGCATCATTTTGCGATGAGCTCACTTTACCACTGTTCCACAGGAATTTAGGAGCATGAAAGCCTAGGTAAGCCCTCTTGGATCTGCTCCTTCTGTTAAGAACTGATCTAAGATAAATACTGGTGTTACCCGTCACACCCATAATACATAATTATTCACTTTAACAGGACTGTCATTTTGGTGCCATTAAACAAGCTCAAGAAAAGTGTCTTTAGGAGAAACGTATAATTATATCTCATATTAAGTTAGCCACTCACACCCCTCACACTTTCGCCGTCTCCCACCACTGTGTCCAACCAAGTATACGGTGATGAACGGTGGGCAGATATCCTAGATATCCAAGAACAGATCTTACACCTGGAAGTTCTCTGATTTCCAACATCATTTGACTCCCTGCACTAATAACAGGCTTTCGAGACAATGAGCACAATGAGTGAAGAAGAGCTCTTTTCTTAAGGTTTTAAGAGGCCTCCCTTCAGATAAGGAGGCATGCTGCTTAAATGGGGACAACGGGGACACGGCAAGCTCATAGATCTTGGGACCTGCCGCTTTAATTACATTATGGCGAATCAGCTGTGATGTGGGTCCCGCACACCAAGCTTTGACACACTGGTACACTTCTTTCACATCACATCTTTAAACTGCAAATTTGTGCTGACAGATAAGGGCTTCCCCACTGCTGAGGAACATGCTACCACTGTACCAACCTTCCCCATCTTGCCTGCAAACTCCTGAGAGACTTGGAATGATGCAGTTAATTTACAGATGCAAGATCGAATATATTTTGAAGGCAGGTGCTTCTGCTGAAATATCCCACGAGGGAGAAGACGAGACAGTGTGCTGTTTTAAAGTGTATTGACTAAAAACATTAACTAGACAACGCCTGCAAGACTGCAAAAGAGTGCTATTTAAAGTTTTAGGTAATTTTAGGTTTGTTAGCTTTGGTTCTGTGTAAATGAAATGCAAGTGTGATCACAGGTCTAGTTAAAAGTTTTTGAATTGCATTTGAATTCCATTTAATTTAAAACCAAAAATGCTTTTAAATTCAAGGGAAGGAACCAAAGACAAGTGGCAAAGTGGCAAGGAACCAAAACTCCAGCAGGTGACAGAATGAATGAAGAACATCTGCATCTAATATTCTAATATCTACATCTAATATGTAGTTTGCATCTAATATTTTATTTTCACTTTATTATTAACATAAATTATTAACTCACTTTATTAATATTTTATTTTATTTTAATAAAAAGTATGAACAATAAGTTCACTATGAACTTCAATCTCTATATTCTTAATAAGTGAGAACTGCAAGACATAAAAAAAAATTATGTATAAAATATATATATATATATATATATATATATATATATATATATATATATATATATATATATATATATATATATATGCTTTTGTGCAATTAGTTATACCCTGGTAAATAAAGCAATCAAGTACAAATAATTCATGTCAGTGAATAAGCAAGATTTTGTTGAAACCATTTTGTCTACACAAAACAAGCAAGACAAATCTTTGAAACGCTTTGGTTAATGCGCTTGGAAGAGTTAAAAGCTGAAAATGAACCAGAAAAAATAGCATTTGTCACTGCTTTAACATTTTGAATGCTATCATCAATCCTGTGACTTAACCAAAATTTTGCATTGTGGACATAACAAACGGAATTATTTAAATTCATTTGGTTTTCTCTTGTGCTAAAGCACACACATTTCTCTAAAAGAATTGGCTCAAACTTTGGACACGAACAAAGCGTAGAATGCACAAAACCAATATTGTTCAAAAGAGACCGTTTCCAGGTTTTGGTCATTGATAACCATGCTAAAAGTGCCATTGATCTTTTTGTTCCATTTGGTTGGTTGGAGAAAATGGTCTGCATTCTGGTTCTTGAGTCCATAAAATGACTCTCTTTGTCAGGAAGCAAAATCAATGCAAATTAATCTTTTATCTATTTCCCTGTGAATAATTAAACGTCTCTCTACTTTTGTCTGCGCCTACTTGCCAAAACAAAATCAAAAAGGTAGAGAATGTGGGCATTTATTAGCTGGCTGGAGGAGTGAGTTGACCCTTCTCTCCAGTCACAAAGAAGCCTTTATGGAGGCAGCACATTGTATGGAGTGAGTTTATTCCCTTTTGACTGACCAGCACTGCGGGACACCCACCACGTGTTATCGGTGCCTCAGCTAAACCAGGACTATTTACCCCGATGAAAGGCCAACTAAACAAACCACGAAATCCATGGCCATGACCCATTCTCATTTGGTGCTCTCTGGGACACAGTGACAGACAAAAAACAGGAGATATTGAAGTTGGGAAGCCATTATTAAGGGAAAAAACATTTATATTGACAGTACCTGAGTTTGGGAGTGGGGTCTTTCCTAGCTCTTCATCTTATTTTTGGCCAAACAGTGATGGAAGAGATGGGCTGTTTCTCTCAAAACACCATGAACTCATCGGATAAAATAAACTCCTGTAAGATCAGAGCAACAAAGGCTCGGCTGGATAGAATAGACAAACACTTCCATTAGTCGTCTCTCTCTCTCCTTTCGAGGGGTTTCAACACAGAGATTACTGCTGTGGTGTTTACACATGGAATATTGTGGGATTGTAAAGCCTGAGGGGTGGGGGTGACAATGTGAAGACAGTTCAACACCGTTTTTGTAAACACATTGACAATTACCGTGGAAAACTGATAGACGGCACACGAGCAAAATAAGCCTTTTTGCTGACAAATCATCACTTCGCTCCACCCTCGATATGGCCTTACGCTCAAAGTATACTTTGGTTTTTACACAAGCGTATGTTTACAATGCACATGATGCGTTTATATCATTATGTCAACATATATATCATTTTTCAAGTGATATATGTGTGCATTAGTTTGCTATCTTTGTTTGCAAAATTGCTCAGGGCCATTGTTTCACAATTACATTTTACATTTATGCATTTGGCAGACGGTTTTATCCAAATTGCATTGCATTCAATCTACACATTGACATTCTAATCAGTTCTTGCTTTCCCTGGGAATCGAACCTATGACTTGGTGTTGCAAGCGCCATGCTCTACTGTTTTAGCTACAGGAAAGCAGTTGGATAAGAAATGAGGAGATAGGACAAGATCTGCAAAAAACTACTGAAGACGGCACCAACAATAGACAGAAACACTGACGTGCTTGTTTGGAGAAGCTAACACAGACAATGATGAATCTTTATTATGGCCATCTTCTGAGTGCCTTTGTTCATTCTCACTATCAAATGGAGAATGCTTTGAAAGGCTATGCATTTTACTGGGTAAAAACAAAACACACAAAAAAGTATACTTTGGGCTTCACAGTCCACATCCCAAATCTTAATGGACTCTCTGTCATGGGAGTGCCGACTCACCCCAGCCCAAGCCCCCTGCGATGGCTGACCCTGCACCCTTCGGCCTCTGGCCCCTCCTGCCCAGGGAGGCTGCAGCAGAGCTGGGGCTTTGACTCATTAGTGTGCCCACCTGGAGGCCAACGGGCAGCCTATGGGGACCAAGCCCTTGATCTGTGGGCTATGAGCAACATTGTGACAAGGTCTGATTGGAGCCACCAGACCAGCCAAGACAACACAACACAACAGAATGGATGCTCTCTACAGCGCAGCTCCAGCCAATTACTTTAATGATCCCAGTGACGCTTTTTCCTCTCAAATTGTCCCTGTTCTGAGGTGAACTTGTTATGAGGTTAAGAGTTTCAACTTTTGTATTTGTTTCCAGTTGAAGCCTCCCACATCTTGTCAAACTCCATATCTTTCCAGCTTACTGTGTTGGTTTTGATGGTAGTGCTGTTATCAGTCTTTGGAATTTCATATTGAGGCTATTTCCACAAAGGATGGATTCTGCTGGGATACTCTTGTTGTGCAGTATATTTTGAGCCCTGTAACTTTAAAGAACAAATTTGCCTCTAGAGAGAAGGGTGGAGTTGATTTTTAGAAATATGCTCTGATTTCACCCAAGAACTTCATTTCATTACCGGTAATTATAATCTGGGTGTTTATATATATATAAATCCCCTCTGGCGTCAGAAAATGATTTTGATACATGCCATCAGATGTTCATAAAAACATCTTTAATAACATTTGTAGATTTATAAGGTAAGTAAATACAATTACAAATAAAACTGTATGTGTAAGAGGTTGGAAGATAAATAAAGAGCAAAAGAATTTAAATAATTCTATAATTTACAGAATTGGCTTACATGAGGATTAGAGGGTGATTTCGAAATTTTAACAGCAATTTTATACCGCAGATTTATCTAATTATATTTATCTTATAAATCTACAAATGATATAAATACTTTTTTATGAATCTATAAATAATTCTACTGTTTGTGCTGTTGTTATTAAAATTATGCTACTGTACCTTATGCAATAAGTAACATTTAATACACTGTACCTTGTGTATGCCATTACAGGAATGATCTACAGACATATCCTATCCAAAATCTAGTTTAGGTCATAAAAATATGCAATCAATCTGAAACATTACTTATATCACTTAAGCAAGCACCACACTAAAGCAACAAGGCCTTTAACAGAGACAATTCTTTCAAAGTCCCTAGTAACTTTACATGTTCTGAAAAAAGTGCTGTTTGCACATTCAACTTTATACAGAAGTGCATATTTATTTCATCCACTGAATCAGCATTTACTGTCTGCTTTTACTCTAGTTAACGTCTCGACAGGGGAACGTCTCCTCAGAACTGTGAAGGCAATTTAATGAACAGATGCTAGCACTAGCTCTGCACTCTCTCCTTTGTACTAACTGCATGATGAAAGATTTGAATTGAAAGTAACAGCGGGGAGGAGACAACGGTGCATTTAGAAGAGCTCATCAAGCTCTTTGGTCTGTTTGATGACTAAGCACGGCCTCAGGTAAAGCTCCCCATAGACACCTCTGGGCCGTGTGCTGTCTTAGCCTCTCCCCAATGAGACAGGAGCCGAAGTACAGCGCCTCGCTGACACTGATTAGCAATAAGTAACCTAATCCTTCAAACCATAGCCTAGATATACACGGACAGGTATTTAATCAATACGTTTAGAGAGAAAAATCAATGCGTTTTGATTCGCAAATTTAAATATTTAACATTCAGTGTAAGAAAGCTGGGCTAATCAAAATTGTAATGAGATGAAAGCCCTCTTATTCAGATAAGCCAACGGTTTCAATGGAATTTGGCCGAATTTACCTTCAGGCATCTGCCATGGCCTAGCAGGTGATAAAGTGCTCCATCAAAAATCCCAATGACATCACTCATTTACATAAATAATCTGAGACAGAAGTGCTGGTATTTAAAAAAAATTCTTGGATCAATAGATTTCCAGGCTCAATGGCTCAATGGCTCTCTCTCTCTCTCTCTCTCTCTCTCTCTCAATAGGTCATCTCTAGTTAACTGAATTCCATCATTGTTTTATAATGGCTAAAGAAGCCCTCAGGGTGATTGAGCCTTCACAGTCTTTTTGCTAGATTACAGCTAATAATCTTTAAATAACGAGAGTTTCCCATCTGCTTATGGGTTTACTGCAGCCAAATGTTTTTTTGTTTTGTTTTGTTTTATTATATTACTATTTTATTTAATTGTTATATTGTGCCAGTAGAATAAATATATTCATATATATATATATATATATATATATATATATATATATATATTATTATTATATATTATTTATAATATATTATTTATATTTATATTCATATTTTTTGTGTCAAATTTTTTTTTTTTTTTTTTTTTTTACAATTTTTTTGGTAACATAAGACACATTTAACAAGTAATCTGACTGTGTTGTAATTTTAATCTCATGTAAGGGGCTGTGCAGGTCTTTCAATTCTCACTGATATCGTTGGTAAGAGTATAAAATGTCTGAATTGATATAACAGTGAGCGGTTGGACAGCAATTACAGAGCACAGCAGGTTTTCAAGCTTCAACCGGCTCCACTCCTAATTGCGCTCAGTCAAACGTCTGACTAAGCCTAAATCATCCTGGGTAATCATTTCCTTTGGGACACAGGGCCAAGAGAAAGGTTGTTTCTCATACGTACTGAATTTAAAGGGCAAGTAACACAAAAACAAACATCTATGATTCTGAAGACTTTTGGATTTTTCTTGTGGCCCATAAAAATGGGTGACAACTGAAAATCTCCCTGCAATTGGGTTCTGAAAACACAATTGCAGAGAAATATACTGAATTAAAAAAAGGTGCAAAGGTCTTTACTATCAGCGTGGGCTTATTTAATTAAAAGGAAGAGAGTTACACTACTGTGGTGAGCTTAGGTCCTGTTGTCGAGTATATTAAAGTGAAGGGTTGGAGACCTGCCTACCTTCCTGGGAAAGAGCGCAAACCAATAATGTGCTGCTTACCTCCTGCTGCATGAGTGATTTGGGAGATTCCTGTGCTGGAGCGGCACGTCAAGTCCCTAGCATGCTATGATGGCTTTTGGTTACTCTGTACCACAACGCACACATACACATTCTCATATACCTTTGTGTCATTTATTTCAGGGCTTTGGTGATCATAACAGGTAGTTCCAGAGGTGAAGGATATGACTTTGAGAGAGATTTTGGCACTTCTGTATCAAAAACCTTTTGTGATGCCAGAGGTGATCTGATAGTTAAGTAACATCGTAACATTCAACTAAAATAAAAGCATAACACATGGAAAAAGCGGATTAAATAACTGCTGATCTCTAATCTGTGATTAATGGGACAAAACAGTCACGTAAGTATACAGGAACTTATTTAATTTATGATTTGATGCAACTTCCATTTGATCACAAAATGCACAGTTCTTAATATGTCAGATATGAAAGTTAAGGTATTATGTGATGTCAAGTCAAATAGCCTTTTTACAGAAAATATAGAACTCAGCTATGATTAAAACGACTACTGATCTTTCAAACTCATTTTCAGCTAAATTCCTTGAATTGTCTACACCATTTGCCTGAAAATCTCACAGCGTTGACTAAATAACCATAATTTATTAAAATCACAAATGGACCAAATGCAGTTGTCAATATTTATGGCATTGTTAACTATTAACATGACCAACTAAAAATATTGAAAAATACAGAGTTTGTGCAACGACACTTAAAGTAACATATAGTTGTGTTGAAAGCAAACTTAATTAAAATAAAGATAGATAGATAGATAGATAGATAGATAGATAGATAGATAGATAGATAGATAGATAATAGTAATAGATAATCACACTATTTCTCCCCGGTTATGTGTGTGTGTGTGTGTGTGTGTGTGTGTGTGTGGGTGGGAAAAAGAGGATGAGAAAGAGAGACTGTTAGACAGAGTGTGAGGAAGGGCTGATCTCACCGTGACCCTATAGGCCATCAGAACACTGTGAGTGGAATTCACACCAGCTAAACAGCAAACACAGGCTGTGAGAACCCGTCTCTCACTGTACAGGATGAATTCTTCACCTGCTGAATATACCCGCCATGACAAGCAGCTGTCAATTGAAACGTTGCCCCTACATTCCTCTCACAATGTTTACACCATACTAGCAACAGCATTCACTGGATTTGTGAAAAACCGAGAAAGAGCAAATCAGTGCATGCAGCGCCACATGCCTTCAGGGGCGATTTTTCACAAAAACCCGTTATAGTATCAGACATTTTGGATGATATTTAAAAATATCACTAAGGGAACAGGTCAGGAAAAACAATGACATTCCTCTGAAGGTCACAGATGTGCTTTCACGCCAGGAGAAACAGCCCAACACAATCAGTGATGAGTACACCAGTCCTCCATGCCTGATGCAGCACAGACGACTGGAAATGTCAGGAATGCTAGACTCCAACCCCATGGGAGACCATGTTCCACTTATTGGCTACCAGTGTCCACATCCTCAGGAACAATGTCCGAGATGAGTTCCCACACAATAGGAAACAGGGCATTTATGATGCCGATACGGTGGAAAAATAAAAGAGGTCTCATTCCTGGGCCATAGAGCTCCCCATATCTTCGCCTGGCACCCCGGGACTGGACGTCCCAGACAGACACCTCCACATTTTTGAGAGGTGGACATGGAGAGGGTTTAAAGGGAGACTCCTCCTGTCCCATTTGGCTGATTTAAATGGTATGTTATTAGCTTTCCCAGGCATTGTCTCAGATGTGGCCACTTTCTCTGCATGAGTGCTGGCATCATTACTGACCTGAGCCTGAATGAAACAAGGGTTTCTATGTGGTAATATAGCAGCGGTTCCTCAAATGACGGACTGAAGACAGTTGCATCTCGTATTTTGAAAGATTTAATGTTCAATAATAAACAGGCTGTCTATTGACAATGAGCTGAAACTGTTGATTGATACAACTTAGAAAAAGTTTCTTGAGAGATGCCATGCAATGCAAACAAATCACCTACTTGGGAATGACTGGATTTCTAGGTCATTTAAGAGTACAGTTGCACCCAAATATCAGTTGTGTGTTAGACACATAAAAGTTTTTGCTCATCTCTTTTTTTTTTAAGGAATAGTTTGCCAAATTCTAGGGCCATGTTCCAAACCTTTATGGCTTTCTTTATTTTCTGTGAAACACAAAATAATATATTTTTCAAAAATAGACTTTCTCTAGACCAAAATTAGCTTGTTTTGATTGATTTGTTTGTCATTAAGCAAATTAAAAATGGCACTTTGTGATTCACAGTGATTCACTTTGGCATAAAAACTAATTTTTTACATAAGAAAGTCGAAATATTTTGATAATGTTGTTACATTATTTATTTGGTTTTCTTTTCCCATGTAATTTTATGTTATTATCAAGAATCTTTAAGTTTTAAATAGTTTCAAAGATTTCCTGGAACCTCCAAAAATACACTTTTTGGGTATGTGTTGCCCCAGTTGGGAATCACTACTAAAGAGGGTCTGTTTATACCAAACTAGGAATGATTTGATCTAGATTGCCACCTTCTGGCAGCCAATGATAAGTGCTGCAGTGAGATGCCAATGCATTACACAGTCCAAAGCACATAACTGCATTACAGTTTTTCTCAGTTGCTTTGGTGCATTTCTCAGATCACAACTGAAATTCTCAAAACTACTTCTCAATCTACACATCATCTAGTCACTTGTGTACACCATTAAACGCCATTTCCCTTTCTTTTGAAAAAACTCAAAATGCGTTGTTTCCTATATTATCAATTGCTTTGGTCATACTAATCAAAATATATTGTACTGATTCCCCGTTGAATATATTGTTACCGCATCTAGGGATTAGTTCATTGCATAAGTCATTAAATTCAAAATAGTTTTTAAATTCATAAATGGTCAAGCATATTTTCTATAAATTACTATGACTTTTTGTGTGTGTGTAAATGAATGGATGTCCTGAATGGATGAATTCCGGATTTGAATTTTGAATTTCGCTACTGAAGGGAAATATTAGGGAATAGATCGATCAATAATCTACCCAGTTTTCTAAAATAGCTCAGACGTGCATCCCATGAAGCTTCATTTGGATATGTGGAAAGAGCACAACACAGGGTTACAAATTCTGACAGTGAAAGAACAACAAGGAAACAAACAGGGTCAACAGGCGGAAAGAAGGAGTAAGGATGCGTGGTGGAAGGATACGGAGGCAAAACAGAGGAAGAGGTAGAAGAGGCCAAGATTGTAGAGATATTTCTCATGAAATAAGGGCCACTATTGTGGAAATTGTCCTCAATCATTACCTTACAATGACGTGTCGAAAGGGGCCTCTGAATGTTATGAGGGCAACCGTTTCCTCAATCACTCAAAGGTTTGTAGACAGAACAGGTATGGAATCAGGCAATGTTCATTATGTGTAATAATGCGTACTTACTCTAATGTATAATATTATAGATAATGTGAATGTAACATGTAATGCACACACATACAAACTTGTATATAATGTAAGTACTTTTTCTTAAAATCGCAATGACAATGTACTGTAATTTATTATTTTTTATCAATATCCCATATATAAGGTGTACGTTTTTGCTATAAAAGGTGATATATGCCACACAAAAAAAGTCTTGTGGATTTTCAATCATTGTCATCAAAATCGTAGCCATGGTTTACTTCTGAAAATGCTGACAAAGTATATTGTTATATTGACATGACTAAGCATTTTGACTATCTTGACTATCATTCTGAAGGCACTGATATGATCATTGACATAATAAATACTTACTTTTGAGACATGAACTAAGGATTTTGAGCAAGTTACTGGCTTTTGCAGGTAGTCCATTGTGTGATTATGTTTGAATGAATTGTTTTGAGAAATGCACTTACTGGTTTGCAAATCTTGATTATTCAAGAAATGTATCAAAGCGACTGAGAAAAACTAATTCAAACACCAAGAAAATGGGAAAACACATGCAAAAATGAACATACGGAGGCACACAACTGTACATTAAATAGTGATTTAGTGTCATGCTATTTGTGTGCAATTTCTGGAACAAACAGGAAATAAAGCACATTATTTTTATAGTCTGTTTGAATTGTTATTTTAGCCTTGATTTTGTTTGGGGATGAACCTTAATAATTAAGTTATGTGCTGTTTTCTGTTTTACACATCCTTTGATACTCTTCATTCATTCTGGCCACTAGTTAGTGCCGGCAACTCCAATCATCTGAATATATCTGTCCTCTTGTCATAGCCTTTGTGCTTGAACCCCACATTCTAATTAGAACCATCTTCCACTTCTCTTTGGAGTTTCCTTTAAATAACGAGGAAGAAAACAGCCATTTACCAAGTATACAACATTCTCCAGATCTCTGGAAGTTTACCCACATCTGCATCGCTCCCTAACCCTCGCAATAGAGCGGGTCAACCAGAGGGTTAGGGGTCAGCACTTATCCTATTGTGTGGCAGAGCCAACATGAACCTCAGTCCGACACCGTAGGAGCGGGGTGGTTCAGGTTCAGGAATGAGAAATGAACAAGAGCGCTTCTTCGACGCGGTTTGCCGCTCGAGACACTGAAAGGAGGAATTCTAATTAGGAGGAAAACGCATAGTCACGAGGCTTTGTCGGCCTTTTATGCGTTATCAATGACAGGGAACAAAACAAGAAAACAAGCAGAGGCCGGGACTTTGCAGGTGCGCAAAGACCAATGCGAGACCGGATGAAAGGTATGCCGGGGATCGCCAGCAGGAAGAGGTCCTCTTAAGAATGGATCTGTTGGGAACATCACAACGGGGCTGGCTAAACAAGGAGCGGGTCAGGCCAAGGGTCCGCTCGATTATCTTAAAACGCCTCTCTCCTACTTGCGCTCATCAGCGAACGCCCCGGCCTCTCTAATTAACCTGATTCCCACAATCCACTGCCCTGTGACCACCCTTGCTGCTGAAAAATGGGCAGCATAGGTGACAGAACACTGCCTGAGCCAAAGGAGTGCCAAAGAATGTATTCTTCTAATGGCTCTGAATAGCAGCAAAACAGGCAGATCAGCATAATGGTCATGCACCCCTCCCACATATTCAGTCACACACTCTCTCCCCTCCTCCTCCTCATCCAAACCTTGATTAACCTCCTCTTTCCCTCCCATGCACATTCACACAGGCACAATGTGCCTCAGAGGCCCTGACAGATGGGGCCAGGGCTGTTTCATGGGGGTTTCTCTGTGCAAACGGCAGCCTGGTTTGGTACTGTGTTGTCAGGCCAATGAATTGATTCCGACCACTATAGAAGATTCTCTCTGCCAGAGTGTCACAATGGCGACGAGTGTGGGGAGCTGGGAGCAAGCTTGCAGAGGCATGGAGCCCTCAGTCATGAATGATGGCCCTGCGAATGGCGCTCCTTTTATTGGCATTCATACCTACTTCGCTCTCATGCCGCTCATCTAATAACATGGAGAGCAAGAGTCCGATACGCCACAGCAAAAGCAAATCTATCTTGAAATTTTTTTATTGCGGATTTTGAAGCATTTTAAGCCTCATCCGTTCCTAAACACATGACAGTCTTCGTTTGGGTGTCAGCCTCATAAATCAAAGGCCGTTTTGGTGACTTTTCTTCGTCTCCGTCCTTAAATTAATCTGGGGGTCACGCCCACAGTGACCTCTGAGCTGACCTCAGTCAACTGAGCCGGAGCTGAGGACAATCCTTCCTCAAACTGGCCGAAAGGACTATCACACTCATGTCTCATTCCATCAGTGTCAGCCACCACAACCTGGTTAATGTTTCACCAGCCCTCCATTTTGTTCCCTCACCCAGAAAAAGAAAAGAAGAGAAGAGCAGGGGAGGGTTGGTTAATCACGGGGAAAATGGAAGGCAATCGATCGACAAACAAACAGACTGAAGGGACAATGCAAAGAGACTGAGGAGATTCTTTCCTCTGTGTGTGCAGCACATTAATTTATCACAGTCCATTAGAACTGTAGCGAAGCATGAGGCCACTGCATGGTGAACTTGTTTAGATGTTTGGAGTTAAATCATCTGTGGACAAACATGCGAGGAAATGAATTAGTTGAATTCATTCACAGAACAGTTATTCCAAAGCGAACATTGAGTCATCGCTCAACCTTATGTTCATTCAAACCTAACACCAAATAAATAATTATTGAATTATGTTCTGGTCCTCTTTTCCGTTAATTGAAATGAAAGCTTCAAAAAGTAAGCAAAAGTTCCATAAAAGTGTTCCTAATGACTCAAACATCACATTCCAAGTTATTTTGAATTGATCTGACAGTTCTAACTCAATGCTAAGAGTGTTTGAGTTGAGTTCAAGCACCACATTCAGACCAGTTCTGTGAACTAAATAAACTGATTCACTGAAAAAGAATAATTCCAAAATACTGTATTATATAAAGTTTATTACTACTCTCTTGAAAATCTGCATCTGAGAGTTCTAGCAAGTAACAACTTAATTTCCTCACAGATAGTATAACAAAAATATAACACAAAAGTCTTTGATAATTCATTCACAATGCTTGTTTTATTTGGGAGCTTGACAACCCCAGTCCTCGTTTACTTTTATTATATTGACAAAAATATATACTGATATTTACAATTTTAAAATATTAAAACATTTTTTTTGTACTCTGTAAGAAAGTCAGTTTTAGTACAAAATAAATTACAATTAAAATTTTTCATTGAACTATCCCTTTAAGATTTCTCATCCATTTTGCCAAGACCTTGGCACATCATGAGAAGAGAAAGGCCACACAAGGAACTTTTGTAAAAGAAGCTTCTGCTCTATTGGTGCAAAAACGTAATTTGAATCCTTTATACTTGGGAGCAGTCGACAATGTGACTGCAAATGATTCATAGACATAACGGAATTTGTTTTTGTTTCACTGTTCTCCATATTGAGCGGTCCCATCAGGACACCGTGGACTGCGCATTATGAGCGAAGACCAACCCACAGAGTTTCACATTCTGTCACCCAGTACTATACTCCTCACAGCGTGTAAGCATAGACAAAAGAGAATCTGAAGAACCTACAGGTAGGGCATTGCTAACCAAATTGTGACACACATACATAACCAAGTGACAAGATGCTGTATTTGCTATGCTCGCTTTCTTTTGTATCTTTGGAGTCTGCATAGCAATAGCAAGTACTAGAATGCGTTGGGGAGAAGGCTGCGGTGTGTATTGTTGGTGTGGCCAGGTCCAAAAAGAAAGAGCACACGGTGGAGAAAACAGGGAGCTGACAAAAGACTTGAATGAGAATCAATTAATTTTCATTTAGCGCAACAATCAAAGGACTGGCATTAGCATGTGTGAGGCTCATTTGATGGTGGCAGGAGGCAAGGCGGGAGAGCCCAGGCCCACATTAAGGTAATGACAGGGTCAGGCCTGCCCGGCCTCTCTTCCATTAGCACCCCAGTGATCTTAAGCGTAATCACAAAACCACAGTGTGGCAGGGCACATGATTAACCATTAGCAGATTCCAGTGCCACTGATGTCATTGTGTACATTACAGGGAAAATTAATATATGGGTATGAATCGGAGGGATTATGCAAATTTTTTTGAGAGATGAGGTATGTTTGTATTTAAGCATTTTGGTGAACAGTGGGTAAGCTTTTATGGGATAAAGTGTTTCAGCTTTGTTGACTGTAGGTAAAATCTGATTTTTCCATCTCTAGTTATAATGCACTGACTATTAAATGGTAAGTTACATGTGATTAGATTTGATTTTTTTTCTCTTAAGACTGCAGTCGCTTTTGCTCTAGCAATGGATGTTTCGCCATTGAGGATATAATCCAGTTTATACATATTCATCACACCAGAAAAAAGGGGAGGAACGCGCAATTCTTTAGCAAAATTCATATTTAAAGTACACAGACAAGGCTTAGTATAGTCCTACACTAAAATCAAATATTGATCCGTTTTAATTAAACTCAACTTGCACTGACATATCTTAAATTAAGTTAAGTCTCAAGATGCACACCAGTTATGTTTTTTAAACATTAAAGGCATGTGTATAAAAGCCACTGAAATGCCGCAATTGAACTAAGACCTAATCCTGGCTTAATCTAAGCACTGACTGTGAAAACAGGCCAATAAATGCATTTCCTTTAATCTAAACAAATCCAAAAATATAACGATAAATTTAAAAACAAAGAAAGCCCCCTTAAGGGTCGACTGCTGTGGCAATGGGTGCACTTATCCGTGTGTGTGTGTGGTGAAAGGGTGTGTCACAGACAGGTGAAATGGGGCGGAAAGTATTTGTGAAGAAAAGAGTGTAAAGAACAGTGTGTTTACGATAGCAGTCAGGGTCACATCTGTGACACTCCGGACACAGATCTATAAAGAAGTAAAAGTGTGCAGACATGCCATATTGTGAAAAGCAGCCAGCCAGCTGTTTTGGATATCTGTCAATTAAATAGGAATGTATTTCACTCCACAGAGGGCCAGGGACAGCTTTATAGGTCCAACAAGACAGGAAGCTTTAAAGAGGATGGGTCACCGCACGTTCAGCTGTAAATCAGTGTCCTTATAATATTCGTAATCTTTCCAAACAGTTGACCTCTAAGCAATACAATGACACGATTGGGATGTGTAGTGCTTTGTCTATTTAAAAACCAAATGAAAATAGTCCAGGCGTAAAGAATGCTTCTTTAGGAATCTTTATGTCTGAAGTAAAAATTAGAGAACCAAAATCCGAAACTCTAGAAAATCTACTGAGTATTGATGGAACACCAATGGGTACATGCATTGATAAAGATTTCCTGATTCGATTTAGCTTCAAAAACTCTATGAATCATTTGGGTGTATTTCAGATCCAATGTCCAATCTGTTTATGAAAGAAATTTTCACTTGGCCAATCCTTTACATTGTAAATGCGAACTTCTAAAATCGCTACAAAAATAACAATAGGGCTAAAACCATGAAGTTGAATTGCTATTTATTTAACACAATATTTAATGAAAAAACTTCTCTGTGAACCAACTGAAAAGCAGTATTTTTTACCAGCCCTAATGAAATCCATGGCACTTTGCAAAAATCGCATCCTACAGTAGGTATTCATCCTTGGTTTAGATATTTTAGGACCCATAACTGGTATAGTGGCTGTAGATTTTTAAGTTTATTGTGGGACAATCCCCCAAATTTGCAGACACATGGCTAAGACAAAGCAGAAATGGAAATCAGTTCACTTAGTTCCTCTCTGGTCATCAGTCATGAGAACATGTCAAACTGGACAAAAAGGCCAAAAGGAAGCAGAGAGGTGATTTAACGAGAAAGAATGGGTTAAAAGAGGAGCACTAAAACACCTACTGAGCAAAAGAAAGTGAAAGAGAAGGCAGAAGAGGGTCTCTTTTCATGGGTGTCCACACACTAAAGACAGGCAGCACTTGACAATACTGTACAATGCTGTTTTGCACTATTAAGTGGTGTGGAGGGCAGGACCAAACACAAAGCCTCCCGTGGTCCCTGGAGCTGCCAGCCCCAGTGGGTCTTCTCTTTCAGCCCATATGTTTCTGCCTACTCACAGACCCTTCACAGGCCTTTCTCAGCCTGGTTCTGCTGTACAGCCTCATGCTCAGCATCTGGACATGCTAGAGACGAGCACTCTGGTCACCTCAACGACCAGCCCACTTTGGAAATTGCAAAGGGATCAAAATAGATACCAGGGATTACAGGATGCTGAAGAATGCCCATTTTGAAAAATTTATTTATAAAAATGGAGAAATGTTCTGGAATAAATGAAAAGAAATGTGACTCTGCACTATATCCAGGCCACTAGTAAATGGAGTTCATGGAGCTTGTATGCAGCTGTCATTAAAGTGAAAGGAAGTCTGAAATTTCAATGTCAGTTTACTTAATTTGAGTGAAAAGTAAATTTTATGAACTTAGATTGTTAAATTGATTTTATAACTTGTAAAGAAAATATATGAAATGAGGAAAGAATAAGACTTTTGGACCCTATAGATATCTCTTCCAATGCACTTCACTTCACACTTGTGCTTCATGTCAGTGGCAAACCGCATTCAAAATTGACTCAAAATTATCATTCCTTACAACATTTCTCAAATTCTCTTTCATCAACATATTGTGCATATTGTGACTGTTCTAAAAGTCACAAAAATGTGCCTTTTTGTTCAGTGTAGAAACTTAAGCAGTGCAAGGCAACAGCTCTGTCAGTTTTCTAGTCATAAATACATAGTTACTAAGTGTGTGAGTTCTGTGACTGATGGACGTTGTGTTTGTGATGGACTGTCAAGATGCTGGCAGAACTTTAACACTTGGACACAAAAGAACCACGGACACAGAAAAGAAAGAGAGAAGTGGGGGGGGGGAGGAATCTGCAAGAATGAAGGAGAATAAGAATCGCTTCTTAACAAGTGTTTACTCTCATTCTGTTCCTGAGCTGCGGAGCAGTAACCAACCATAGAAAAAGGCAGCTCCTGATTCAGGAAGAAATCTTAAAGCCCTTCAGGTCAGGGGTCACTAACTCTGCCATTGTTCCTGACAGGGCAAGCACACTCCAGCTTTTCTCCAGATTTCAAAGGCCTGGGCTGGGGGAGGAAAGATATGCCAGGAACAACTGGGTCAGGACCAGAGGCTTTGTGGCTACTGGGGAAGAAAGAATCAGTCAGAAAAGGTTAAATGAAGAGCGAAAGGACCCTTCTGTCCAATTATGGAGGGACAAATGCTCTCTGTGACCCAGCAGGGTCAAAGTTCACTACAGCCTTTGGCAGTGGCACACTCATGTCCTTTGTAGCTCAGATAAGATGAACCTCCACTCGGTTTATTTATGCCACTCACTGCCTGGTTTTGGGGGATATAAATATTCCAAACATGAAAGCTGCCACTTAGCAGTATCATTTTATTGGACACCAAACTGGGTGGATCAAGGCGGCCATATTTGAAGACATACCTAACATCACTTAAAACACTCTACAGCAGATCCCTTTTTAATTTGATGGCTTATTGGACAAAAAGTGAACAAGGGCAACTTGACTCTCAAACAGTTCTTCCTAACTTGAGCAAATCTTGCTGTGAAAGAATGTGTGTCATTGAAAATCAGAACTGCAAATTGTCTCTCTTCTTAGATTCAGATGTTGTCCAATATAAAGGGAAACAAAGACTCTTTCATGTCCACTGCAAGCTGATAGAAAATGCAAGTCTAGCAAATAAAAAAGGAGAAACCCTTGAAGAGAGTGGCCTCCTTCCTCTTCTCCCTCTCAACTCTGGGGTCTTTGAGGTAGGCCTCTTTTCAAGCCAATAACTATTGCTAGCCAGACCAGCACTTGTTGGCTAATACCTGTCCAGCACAAAGGGCTTTGCTGAGTAGCACAGTGAGTGTCTTGGGCC
Organism: Rhodeus uyekii; assembly: GCA_037043235.1. Classification (NCBI taxonomy): domain Eukaryota; kingdom Metazoa; phylum Chordata; class Actinopteri; order Cypriniformes; family Acheilognathidae; genus Rhodeus; species Rhodeus uyekii. Next base: position 3,798,083 of record JAWRVZ010000034.1, read on the forward strand.
AAGCCTGCCCGGATTAGGCCACCGGAGGTATTTCCTCCTGACTTGGGTACCACAAGATTAACTCCAAGAATTAATCACCTGCTTGTTAGGTTAACAAGCAAGGTGGAATCATGTTACTGCGCTCGACCCTGCCTTCCCTTAGCTCTGTGCAGGGCTCGGACTCTGAAAACACCTGAAAAGATACTGCAAAGTTGAGCTGACTAGGTTGTCTGAGTACCTTCTGCTCTTGTCATTATACTAGTAGTGATGAGGGTAGGGCGAGCTGTCGGCAGTTTATTAAGCCCTGTGATGGATTTAATCACTCTCTGGATCAAGGTAAAGGTTCTGAAGTCACATTCCTAGGGCTCTTTAAAGTTCTTGGATAGTGCATGCTTGAAGTTCATCAAAACATTCAGGATTAGACATGGAGATGGGGTGCCACTTAGACTGGCTCTTGAGAGTGTTGCTACACACATATTCAACATAGAAATCTCATACTTCAGTGTATTGAAAGAGTTTTATTCTGTCCCGATATACCTTATATTCTCAGTCCTATTAGCTTGCATTAAAGGCATTCCTGTAATTCCTGTATTTCTGGAAACATAGTTAAGTACACTGACACATTTCTTCTTTTTTTTCAAAAGTCAAATGTGTAAGATTTGTAAGATAACCTAATTTAGTAAGATAGCCTTTAAAATGGAGGGCAGGAACTTAAAACCTAAATCTAAATCCTTGAGAAATCCATTTTCAATGCATGCGCCCCTGAGCCCAGAAGCAAACCAGCCATGGTGGGGAAGTGAGGACTGACAGAAGGGGGTGGTAGTGGTGGATTTTCCTCTCCCTTGGACTCCTCTCCGCAGGCATCTTCCATCCCTCATGAGTCGCTCTAAGCCTGTTGGACACACATCAGGGTTAGTGTGAGCAAGCTCAGCTGGAGCATGCCAGGCTCAGCTTTTCTTACAGGATGACCTTTAATCATGGGATCAGAGGCCATGCATGCAGCTGGACACATCCAGGATCCTGATAACACTCAAGGTCACACTTTCACAGTGGGTCCTGCCACATGGGGCCAGGTCTGGCTCACGTGATAGTATGAACTGCGCAGTCAGAGTCCCACATCTTGGTCCTTTACAAGATTATGCTTAAACCAATGCAAGGAGTTGTCATCAATGTCACTGTAGCTTAAGCATATCGGCCTTTACATTGTATAATACTCCGCTACTTCTTTCAACTCTGTTTTACCTTACAGAGTCTCATTTACATGACTACCAACAATTCACCAAAGACTTACAATGTGAAACCTTGTCAGGTCTGCAAGATTTGCTTTGATGTCTGTTGTTATATCAATGAAACTCTGTCTTGCTTGGGAACAGGTGCAACAAGTGTGAAGGTTACTTCACTGTTGCGCCTATTTAAGACGTACAGCATGAGAGAGGGGCCTTGCTGTGTGGTAAATAAACAGTTGATCTAACAAACACTTGAAAAGATCAAAAAGGTGCTCTTCAGCATCTTGAGATTCCCAGCATGGTGTCCGTACAGCACACAAACGACTGATTAGCACAGCGGCATCTATCTTGCGGACTGTTTTAAGCTGCGGTGTGGGCTGACACCGGACTATGCAGAGCTCCCAGGGTGCGAATGGAGGATTTCTCTGAGGTGCTGTCAGCGTTGCTGAAAGGCCTCTCTGTCAGCCAGATGCAGCAGGAAGCCCAAATGAGTTGAACGAATCATTGCTTAGCCCCATGGCCTCATTCTGAACAGCAGTTTGTCTTGTGCTGGCAAGCTCTGGCTTTCTCGGTACATGGATTCCGCATCTCGCCTGGATAAGGGACAACCCTCAACCTTCGCCTATTCAGCACAGAACACAAACTTTAGAATGTTCGTGATTGCCATCTTCCTACCTTTTTCCATCTTATTTCTCATCCACCTCCCCCCAAACCCTCCCCTTACTCATACCACCAGCAAGGCGAGCCCTCATTTCTGCTTCCCACTCTTGGGCAGAAGAGGAGGAGGATGAAGAGCCAGGGTCTTTTCATCAGGAACAATCTGCCAGGGAGCTGGAAAATGAGCGGGCACTCAATTAAGAGCTGCCCATTGAGGCGGTGGAGTGAGTCTGAATGAGGGCCCCTCCAAAGGAATGAAGTCCAATGAATAGATTGTGGAGCTTCATGAAATATTAAAGAGTGGACGGATTTCCCACAATATTTGTACACCTCTCTTTGTGGGGATTTCTCCCTCCATTGAGCCTGAAACTGTTAACACATCCGCTCAGAAACACGGTTCAGCCACTGTGCTAAAGGGCCTGGGGGCCCAGCATCAAACACTACCCTTCTCTCTCTTTCTCTCTGCAGTACTGCTCATGCATAGCTTTCCTCACAGTGAGAGAAACCGTGATCTATTCATGAAGGGGATTACAGCAGTTTTAATGACCACCTGGCCTTTCTGCTGCTCTGCATTGAGAGAGTGTAAAACTCTCAACCAGGTTCTCACTTCCTAGAGTGCTTTGCTGACTGCACATGTGGGTCATGTTTTCCAACCATGAAACAAGTGTTACTGTAGTCCCACAATTACAAGCATGCATGCAGCATTCATACTGACCACCAGTTTCTTTAGCATTCACAAAGGCAAAGTAAAGAAACTTGCTTGTGCTTTGACAGTAATGTTTCACACACTCCACTTTTTGTTGCCTCGGTCTTTCGTTCTTTCTCTCTTTTATTCGCCTCCCCTCCCTGTTCTCATTTTCTTCGCCTGCTTTTCCCAGCAGATCAAGTTGAACAGAGGCTCAGACACTGAGGATAAGGAGCTGGTTAAATCTTCTATTAGCATTAGAATGGCTGCATATTCCTGCAGTGAACCAACATTAGTTAATGTCAGAGCTGAAGGGCTGAGGGCAGGCCAAGAAGCACAGCTCTCCTGAGTAAAGTGCTTGGTTGTACAGATTGCACCTCTTGTGTTGGGACGGCGTGTGTGGCCTGTTTTTGTGGAGCCATTAACCAATGCATTACAGTTACAGTGAAATTCTTCAAAGGGACACTTGAAGATAGTTTAGAGACAGCTGTTGACTGCAATTACACAAAAGACATTTAGAGTGATACTAGATCCTGGCTGGACCCCAATTCATCGCACCCCTTGGTTTTTTATTTTGCAGAATCTCAATTTAAACAAGTATTTAAATAAGTAATGCAATAATAGTTCTGGTAAAAAAATTTTTAGGGATGCTCCAATATGAATATATTCCCCATTACTATAACCCATTTATATTATTTAATTTAATTGATTATAATTTTATTGGCAAATATGACATTTATCTATACTTGGTGAGACAGATTATTTGCTCACCAAGATCAATGGGCTTCCAATGAACAGGGGAAAACTTTAATAGTGCAGGCCTAATATAGTTATTATCAATAAATTACAATATATATCGAATAAACTAAGAATAAAAAGCACTAAAATGAGCAGTTCTTTACATGAAAAAGTCATTTCATGTATACAATCAAAGTATGATTTCAAAACAAATGGAAAAGACCATCCAAAACAAGCTGAAGAGTTTTCTCCCAGTTTGAATCATTTTTAATTCACATCAGGAGTTGCGTGAACAGAGGCTTAATAGCAGGTAGGGGGCAATTTGATGGTGTTTCTCGCTTGTCGTCTTCAGCTAAGCACAGACAGTTTGACAGTCTGAACTAGATCCCCCAGTCTTCAATAAAATGAGAGGCGAATATATTTCAGGTTTCTTTCACTCTTCATGCTGTCTTTGACAACAGTTTTAGTGCGCCCTTGCAGTAAAGCACCGACCCTTGCAGTAAGATCTCATGTCCGGCACTCTAGGAGTAGGCTCCACACTGCTGCCAGACAGTGTAGTTGCTGCTGGGGGGCCGCAGTGGAGAGCAACCCCCTCAGTCTGGCCTCCATATGCTGGGGCTCTGGAGCCAGGCTGGGAATGCTCTCCTAGTGCAGCAAGGGCAGTCAGGGGGCAGGGGGCCTCGGCAGGCTCTGCATTGTGACGAGGGACAGGAACCGAGCTGGGCCCAGCAGGAGAGAGGAGGCTTTTTCTTTAGAGTAGCCAACCAGAGTGCTTTCTCACAACCTGCTTTCTCTATCTCAGCCTCTCACGTCATTCAGACCTCTGCACTCCTTCTTTCTTGGGCTCCTTACTGGCAGATTGATACATTCTCTGAAATGTGCTCTTTTTGTCATTCTCTGTGAACTGACTTTTTTATAAAACTACCTCCTCCCCTTACCACTCACCCATTTCAAACCATTATTTGGCAAATTAAATCAAACCATGCCTCCCCATCTCTCAATCATCTTGTATGACATCAAAGTCTTTTGCAGAAGTATGCGCCGCTTTTCCTTTTGACGATCCAGACAAATTTCCCGTTCTCTTGCCTGAAATTCTTCTCTTCTCAGCTTCCCATATAAAGTTGACCACTCACATGAATGGCGTCTCTGATGGAGTGCCATCTGTATGGGTTTACACACAAATTCCAGAGGCTTATGGATGCCACTCCTTCTTTGTTTTTGTGGCATCAAAGATGTCTGAGACTGGTAGGATGAAATGTGAAGATTGTAGGTCAACAGGTCCACGATCTGTTTCTCTTCCACTCATGTTCACACGAGGGCCTGCAGATTAGCATGACGAAGAGCATGAAGCATTTCTTTATAGTTGTTGTTTTGTTTGTGACTCCAAAATTCAGTGAATCATTGCAGCTTTTCAGGGCTGTTGAGAGTATAATGCTTGTTTGTGCTTAGAAAATGAAACCAATTTATCCATTGACAGGAAGTAAACCCTTCGCGCTTTATACTAAAATAAAACATACAAAGAATAACATTTTAGACAAAATATTTCATTAAATGGAATGCTCACTTAAAAATGAAAATTGTCATTATTTGGTTTCCCCAACCTGTATGATTGTTTCTTCTGCGGAACATAAAGTGTATTATTAAAGGATTGTCAAAAAGAGACCCCTTTTTTATAATACTAGTTGCTCTGAAAACTCTGGAAAAATCTAAAAAAGCTTAAAAAGGGAGACAAAAGTATAATAAAAGTGGTCCATACAAACTGGTTCATTACATTCCATGTTTTTTGAAGACATACAATGTATTTGTTTCACTATCAGAATCTTTGACATCAACCCCTAGTTCTCATTGGTGCTTTTATTAGAGAAAAAGTGTCTAATTTGCTAGCAAATCATTCTTTCCATTTGGAAAAATCCAATCATAGCTATTTAACAGCTTGACGAAGAGGAATATTATCAGTAACTTCAATTTCAGTCCTTCGCTCAAAGGTATTGTATAACTTCAAGACTTGGAATAAGCACAATAAAAGTATTCTTTTGTTGATTGAATATGTTAATTTAAAAATATGTTAATTTTCTGAGTTTCACTACCCCCTTTTTGATTATCTCATGTCATTTGAAAGTTATATTCCATTACAAAGCTCAGAAACAGCTTAAATGACTTTGAGAAAGAAAAGACAAAGTTAACAAAGTTTAACAAAAATCCTATTCTTAAGTGGCATCTCATGGGAATCACAGACAATTCTTGTACAATAAGTGTTTATTTGGGCAGTTATGGCCAAGCTGGTCTGTGAGATTTAACAAAAATGTATCTCTGCTGCCCTCTTCTGTTCTTTGTAAAGTGGTTGAAAATTAAACCAACAGTGTCCAAGGGTTGGACAACTAGAAAAATGTAGATTGACAATATAGATTTTTCTATAACTGTTATGAATTTACAGTTAAAACATTTTTTTGCAGATAAAATTGTAATGTTTTCAACGACCATGACTAAATACGGTTTAGCTTTCGATGCGCAATGGAAAACACATTGCGCATTCCTCAGTCACACATCATAAAATTCATACTTCACCTCTGAACTCTGATATTTTGAACTTTCCATTTCTAGACCACATTCCGCAAGCTCTTCTCTGGGTCTTTCAAGGAGCTGTTTAGTATGCACAGAGCACATAAGCCGGCAGACAAATCAAAACCACATTGTGAAAAGGCCTTTTGAAGGGCTTGTCATTTTTTCCTCTCCCTCACTCCTTCTGCTTTCAGGTCACTGTCACCTTTTGGCACCGTGCCACTGGTTGTCATCTCTGCCCGCACCTGAGCGCTTCACTTCCTTAATGTTAAGGGACATCAGCTTGATATAAAGCTCCTATTTAATTTGAGCTTGCTGCCAAGATTAGAGGACAGCCATTCAATCCATCAAGCTGGAGCAACAGAGTTGAGATACTGTTAAAATGAACTCTCACATTGGTAGAAGGTAGTTGAAGAAGTGGCTTTATCTGACAATGTAATGTTGTAAACAAATAAAATGATTATGGAACTGATTATTACACTAAGATGCACCAGATTCTAAAATATTTATATTATAAAGTTTCACTTTAAATACACAAAACACAGTTTTGTCAATTAGCTGAAGCCTCCAATTATTGAAATTACATAAACACGTTCGATTAATCTTGTTTTTAATTAGCCAGTCAGGCTTTCTGAACAAGTCACAGGCTTTTATACACATTTGCACATTAAAATCACACTTGTTTGATTAGCACTGGTTATTTATCAAATAATTGGATCAACTTTCCAATTAATTTGTCTTTCAATTCAAGCAAAGTTTTCTATGAGCACTAAAGGTCAGTGTTTTGTTGTTATCCATTTTACTGAGAAACTGAGTTTCTTAAAGCAATATTTCAATAATTAAATATGGCAATTAACACAAATATGCTTTATGCACTTTATTAACCAATGTATTTGCTAGTGACGTTTGACCCAACTCAACCATACTAATAAGCAAAAATTATTTTAGTTAAACATCCCATTTGTGTTACATTTTTTCTTTGTTTTATTGCTGCTCCAAAATGACTTTCCATACCCTTAAATAGGGCACCGTTTGAGGGGCAGTCAATTTTAATGGTCTCTGAAAACATAGTAGACGTTCTCAAGTGCACTCATTCAACAAACCACCAGTTCCGAAGTGGATAATATTGATTTTTAAATTGTTTAATTAACATTTATACGTAGTTCCAGAAAAATCCTTTCATCTTACTACTGGAGCTGGCAGTTTACTAAGTATCAAATAATTATTAAGCAGCAAGCACAAACTAGGGAAAAGTGGAATCCCTTCTTGTGCTTACTCGTTTTCATTCACTCCTACAAGTGAACCATATTAGTGGACTAACGTAAGGAATAGTGAATGAGGTTATAGGGGGCAATTTCGTTCACAGCCTTGAACTTTCTTCTTCTCTTTGAGTTGTGTTATCTAGTGTTCAGGTGTGAATTTCCACACACACACACACAATAAAATTATCACAAATTTCCACAAATTATGATCTGAAATTTAGGCTCTTACACCTAAGATTGGTCCAAGCAATAACACTGTACAATTCTAATGTATGACTTCAATTGTGAAGCTTGACAAACACCGTCAAGTTCTGATTGCTTTTCATTATATGAAAACAGCAGCTAGACTAATTATCTAAAATCTAAGAAGGAAATAAAGAAGAAACATGAGGGTGAATAAATTACATGTTTGGTTTTTGGAAGTATCCCTTTCAGCATATAAACAGCAATGATATTATGTGACCAGCGGGTGGAAGCAAAGCATTTTGAGTGTTGAACAGTCACACGCTGTGTTCAAGAACATAAAGATATAGGCCTATGTTTTAGATCTCGATTTTACAGATTTTGAATGAAAGCAGTTGTCTGTGGTTTCACCCTAGGAACTCTCTTAGCTGCCATATTTATAGTCTGCAGTTCAGAAGAAACCCTAAAGCAAAGGTGTCATCCTGCTGTCACTGCCACACATGTTTGTGATATGCAGTGCACTGCGCAGATGGCATCTGACATTCTGTAGTGTGACGGTTGAATTAAAGAGCCTCATTTTACCTGGCTCTCAGACGGCCAAATTACTGCCTTACTCTGGTTTTGAGTGCTGTGTAATCTCTGACTGTCTGTCTATCATTCTAAACTCTTCTGAAAATCACGACATAATGACAGCACAGGGAACATCCTGAGAGCTTTTTCCTCAGCACCGTCTGGACAATGAAAACAAAAATTATTTTTACATTACATCAAACATTTTTGCATGACTGAATTAACAACATTTTCTCTCCCTGTCATTTATGATATATTTTTTTTTAGTTTTGTTAAACTTTGACCAGGAAGTGCCAGTTCAATCTGGGAGGTGCCATTTGTATCCCTCATATGTTTGTGTATGATTTTAACAATGAACATCTGATACCAACCTTTACTGCTAATATACTTTCTTCCCATCAATAAAATCCTAGTATTTATTTTTCTTAAATGATCAAATAAATCCCTACTAATACTAATGTCTTAAGTGTACTACTGTATTTTAAAGTGTGAATAATCATGACAGAAATGCCAGCAGAGAAAAAAAGTAATTGGTATGATATAGAATCAATATGGAAATAAAATTAGGCAGCAAGTTTTTGAGACTTCGTCATACTGAAGATCATAAATGAACATGTATGAACAGATGAACAGTCATGTTACTAAATTGGATTAATTAAAATCAAATATTTAAACTTAAACTAAACAATACATACCATTGATTCTCGTGTGTCCTGTTTGTGATACATTGGTTACACGCAATTTGCAGTAATCAGTTGATTACAAGTTCCCACCGGTTCCGTTTCACAGAATGCACCTGTCAAGAAGGATTCATCCAATCAGAGCGCAGTTTACTAGGCGGCGGCGTCAGTCAGTGCCTAGCAGACAGCAAGAGACGAACCATGAATGCGCCAGTGCAGGAGATTAATTAATGTCTTATTCCGTCAGCACTACACTTATGTAAGTGAATGAATGACAAAAATGTAAGTTGTTTATTTTCTACTATCCCGTGACCACTGCAAAGTGTTTGATAGAAGATTTGCGTACTTTCGGTTGCCACAAGCTTGTTTGTTTACCCTCGTGGCAGGTTGCGCGCTTACGCATACACTCTAAAAACAGATGGTGCTATATAGCACTAAAAGTGGTTCTTTAGCTCGTAATCATAGGGGAACCAATCTTTAAAGGTACTATACTGAGGTTAACAACCACATTATCTTCATTAAATACACTGTATTTTAAAATCATTTTTAATCCTTTCCTCAACTAAACTAAGAGAGAGTCAAAGAACCTTTAAAGAACTATACAGGGGCTTAACGCGTTCAGTGGTGTTTTAAAGCAGTGGTCCCCAACCCCTGGTCCGAATGGCACCGAAGTGGCACCGGGCCGCGGAGCGATTTCGCAGACCGCTCCGTAGATGAAATGGTACCGGGCCGCGGAGCGAATTCGCAGACCGGTCCGTGAGCCGCTGCAAGCGGCTGCAAGCGGCTGTGGCGCTGTGCCTGTGGAGGCGTCTGAACAGACGCCTCCACAGAACAGACGAACAGACGCTGTGCCTGTGGAGGCGTCTGAACAGACGCCCCCCCCCCCCCCCCCCCCTTAAAAAGTAAGGAAATGATGTGTTGACTGTTGACATGACTGGTGTTCTCATCCTCTGTAACATCATTCTCATACATTTTTTTTTTTTTAGCGAAGGCCAGGTTAAGAAAGTTTAGGGAAAAATTGTACAGCAATGCAGAACTTCTTGAAGTGTACAGAAGGTACCCTAACATACATGATTGAACACACACACACACACACACACACACACACACACACACACACACACACACACACACACACACACACACACACACACACACACACACACACACAGTTTAGACATTATTATAACAGGTCTTTAACGCTGGATTGCAATTATTATGCACAGTTTGGGAAATTTATGCCATTAAGGAATGTAGGTAGAATTGAGTCTTAAAGTGACAGCAGCCTAAAGAATCTGCGGCAGTCTTTCATTAATATTAATTATTAAATATCAATAGTTTTAAAATTCATAAATTATAATTATAACAAAATGATGAACAATGAAGAATTTGGTTACTCTACTCAAGTTTGGTATTCCTGTTCCTGAAAACTACCATTAGATCTTTATTCTATTGTCTTTACTTGTTGTCCCCCCATGTAATTATTTGTAAAATCAGTTCAAAGAATGAAATTAAGCTCCACCCCACAACTTCAGACTCTTTTATAGGCTCCACACACAGTAAGCATTAAGTCTATACAATGGGATGTGTACATAAGTTACTTTTTTCCATGTTCTGAAAAAGGCTAATTTAAAAAAATCACATTTTCTTTACACTTCCAGGTATTAGCAAAGAAAATAAACGGGGAAAATAAAGGAAAATGAAGAGCTGATTAAGAAGCAGCAGGAAAAGAAAAGAAGACCGTGCTCTATTTTGCACTCATAAAACTAATTTGAACTTTAATCCATGATTGTGCAAGTAATATCAAATGTCTACATTCAATTTTTTGTTTTTAACAAAACCTCAGATATTTATATGTAAGATACTTATTATCATTACCGCAACAGATGTTATTTTAATGTCAATTTAATTAATAGAAAAATAGTAGTTTACTTTTGAACACTTGTGCTGAATCCATACATTATGTTCTTTCAGGTTTGTCACATAATTTAGAAAATTCGTCAGGTTTCTTTTAATTATAAAAAAATGTTGTAAATTGTGGAAGGTGTTGCGATAATGAGAGAAATCAATCAAAATAAAACATCCTGTTAATTAAATATTATTTCAGGATTTCAAGTAACTGCATGACTGTTAATAATCCAATTTTAAACATGTGAAAATATATTTGCTTTTCTAACAGTGTCAGTGTTTTCAGACTGTTGCCGTAATGAGAATTTTTAGGACTTGTTTTGGAAATTGTTCAGAAAGGTCTTAAATTGTTAGTAAATTTTAATTGTGCAACATTTTAAAATGTCCACAAATACTACAGACTTTGATTTGGATGTCTGTAAAAGATAATTCTCAATTCAAGTATTTTTTTACATTTTCATGTTTGACCTTTTTAAAACCCCTTTTTGTGTTTTGACCTTGGATGGTTCAAAAAAATTGAAAATTGGATGGTTGAGAATCACCCATTACCTGAGTAATATCTCTGGATGGTGATGGTTGTTATTTGTCTATACTTGTGTATATATATTTAATTGTGTGTTGTTTCCTATATCTGCCTTTACTGGTGGTAATGGCGCTATAAAGGCGTCTCTCATAATTACTAGCTCCATAGAGTCCATGGACTCCATGGACTAAGTACTGCAATAATAATGTAACCAAGTTGTTGCCTATGTGAAGGCTATTGATTTAACTGTATATCTAATATTTATTGTTATTCTTAGATGTTTCAAACCACTCACTGTTACCATTCAAACTCCAAACTCTGCTTCAGCTAAGTCTTAAGTGTTCTTGCCGACGCACCAGTGCAGAAACAAATTTACCTGGTCCAGTACAAATACAGTCCCTACCTAATTCTTCATTACATCACCAAGGCCCACTCACATCAAGAACATAAACTGTATGACAATAAAGAACTATATTAGAGTCCAGCGCACACTGCAGTTATTTGCAAATTTGTCATTTTAACAATAATTGCTCTTTTGCACTGATATTGTTATAGTTATGGGATTTCTTATTCTCATAAAATTAGAACAATTGTAAAAGCTTAATATTTATCCTCTTTGGTGCGAAGTTGTAAACGGCCCTTTAGTCTCTCAAAAGCTTCTGTACACATCAAGATTTATTTTGTTGGAAAATGAGAATCAATGGCAGGTGATTGATTGACTTATTTTCATCTATAAAGTCAGAGATTTGAGAAACAATAGCTGCTCCAGCATAGTCTTAAGAGTTCGATTGTGAATGTAAAGACAGATTCCAGTGATGATTTTACTATCTCTGATTATTGCCCATGCATCAATAAATGCATTAATGGATTAAGATCCATTAATATTTTAGAGCCAGCACAAATTAAGTCCATTAATTGGCCTTAACTATATATAAAATAACAATAAAAAAGTGTTTTTTTTTTCTAAAATAATGCTAATAAATATATATATATTAGTAATACCTCGGTTTATGAGTTTAATTCGTTCCAAGAGCGAGCTCATAACCCAAAATTCTCGTACACCAAAATATTTTCCCCATAAAAATGCACTAAAAATCACTTGATTAGTTCCACACGACCATAAATGCCTATTTTAAATATTTTTTTTGAGTTTTACCCTATTACAATTATAACCATTAAGATCTCATATAAATACAAATTAATAATTGACAAACTAAAAATACTTGACAATTTATTGTAACGCGCACTTTACCTGTCGCTGCTGACGTAAAGGAGACTAGAGGATGGGGGCGGGGGGGAGTTACTGCTTACCAGTGGCGTAGCCACACATAGCCATGGACTATTTACATGTCCGGCCCCCTCAGATTAAAATGGCGACTTTCTGAAGTGAAAGCACATATCGCCCGTACTCCTGCCGGTGTGTCGCACAAGACGATCGCTACGCACCATCATGGCCCCCTCATTTTAAGCTGGGACCCCCCAAAAATAAATTTCTGGCTACGCCCCTGCTGCTTACAGGGAGAATTTTGCACCTTCTTTCTATATGCTGTACTGTACATATATATTTCACTACATTGTAGCGTTGCTTTTAAAAACCAGACAGGTTCCTTCTCGTTCAAAGATTTTATTGAGAACTAACGGATTTCTGTTCTGGCCGCAACCCATGCCGTACATAACAGAAGAATCAAAACTATATCTCTGCTTGTGAGCCCTCCTCTCTAATTCCTCACAACTCAACTCTCTCTCTAGACCCCCTGAAACCCCGTCCTCTTAAAGTGACAAGACTGTTAACTTAACACTTATTGAACACATCAGATTAACTAGTTCCTTCAACATTTGTAACGATATTACAACGTGAAGAATAGCTTATAAACAGCTTAAAACCGCTGTAAATCACTTATGTATATGATCTGTTCAGAGTTATAACTGTTATAGTATGCTGTTCTCTAACAGTGTATGGCCCTTTAAGAACGTCATTACCCCTCTGGGTGAGTTGGACTGAGAACATGTGAGCCTCTTTAGTATGCAATGTGTGGTAACACATGATCTGTTAATAAAGTTTCATCATATTCACATGTAACAGTCGTTGTGATCATTAACGGAATGAACAACAACTTATAAAAGTATGCACTGTGGTGAATGATGCAACTAAACCGAGTGACGCTGAGAGAATGAACGAGTTAAGGGGTGATAAAGAGGTTGGAACCACGTGAGTGTTTTGTGAGGCTGTCATTAGGATATTTCCAATAAAAATGCGAGCAATGATGCTGAGCGTTGGGACTTTTCCACACAAAAGTGCGTGTGGGCGAGGGAATATTTTTAGAAATGTTAGCAAATTTTGAGAAATGTTAACTTGGCAGCTTAGGTGACCACCGACTTCCATTATATGGACAAAATAATTATTGTGTGTGTGTTTGTTAGAGTGTGTGTGTTCCTTCCTTCCACATTAGAAAGAATGTTATACATGTTTGAAACAACATGTTGAATTTAAGTCTCACAGTTAGTGATAAAAGTGACCATATGGTTTCATTTGTTAAAGTGTTCTGCATCCTAGACTGGTCACCCAGATGACAAAGAGGCAATCATAAGTCTCTTCCATTAGTCATAAGTCGTGGGTGTACTGTAGGAATGTCTATAACACCTGTGAGTGTGTGTGCTGATTGAGACAGATTGAGTGTTAGGTACACTGGAACTGATGCATCGAAGGCATAGGAGTGGGATTAAGAAAAGAAAAGGGTAATTATTAGAGGAAGGAAGATTGCCCCTTCTCTCTTCTAGGCCTTTCTGTGTACCGAGGTGCTGAGAGGAATAGCTGGCGGTTCACTGACACAGGGTAAGGAAATTAGAAGGCAAAGGAAAAAGGTGTAACAGCAACTTTTGAGTGCCGGCCATGCTGTGGCATGAGCCCCGGATACAGCGGAGGCATTTTTTACTGCTGACACATTCAGGGCTGCAGGCATCGTGGTCTGGGCTGTGTCATTCAGAGAGCATTGCAGTGGTAGACGCGTGGAGGGAACATGCCGTAACTGGCTGCTACTGCTGCTGTTCAGTTGAATAGACGTGCTGCAAAAAATGTTTCGTAATAAGGATTTTTGAAAATGAAAATCTAAACATCAATAAAACAAGAGTTTTAACTTAAGTTGTGAAGGGGGGGGGGGGGATATAATGCACACAATAACACATATTTGGATCATTCATATGTTCGCCATCATTTGTGTCACCGCTACACAAAAGTCTGAGGAGGACATCTACTCCAGCTGGTGTCAGCACTAATAAGTCAGAAAAATCACATTGTCTCTGCATTCTCTGCAATTACCTAATGAAGCGTTATGGCCCATTAGCGGAGTGGGCTGTGCGGAGCTCTCGAGTTCCTCTGTCCCGTTCTAACCCTGCTGATTTTATTGAAGTCTCTTATTAGTCATGCTGTTCATTCTTACAGTGATTCATGAACTGGTAAAGCTACAAGATATTAAAAGTGCAGTTAATGCTGTGCTTGATAAATGTAAGACGCACAACACAGCTACTTCTAAGTGTTTCTTCAACTTTGGGTATTTTATATTATATTGATTTTTTTTTTTATTACAACAGATTTTAGATTTAAGTGACCCTTCAGAATCTTCACAAAAGACTATGGCCCGGTTTCACAGACAGGGCTTAGATTAAGCAGGATTAGGCCTTGGTTCAATTAAGGCATTCAAGTATAAAACATCACTGGTGTTCATCTTGAGACGAAACGATGGCATGACTTACTGGTAATTTAAGATGCAAGTTGCGTCCCTCCTCAAGATCGCTTGAAAGTTACTGACAGGTGTGTTTGATTAGTGACGGAACTTAACTTTGCAGAACAGTGGGTTGAACCTCCAGCAATGACACTGCAAAAACTTTCCATCAAAAACTGGCAGCATCATCTGAAGTGACTCCAAAATCCTTCCTACACCATGTGGTTTGTCTTGTCTTTGTGCCCATACAGCACTATTTGGAATTGTTGAGTCAGTCTATCAAAGTGCACATCATGATTTATAACATTACACTGTACATTAAGCACAACCTTTGTCATAGTAAAACGAATAGATATTTTTCCTTGAGTCAATGCCCGCAGAAGCTATATGTCCATGTTTCCTGAGTGGTTTGCAGAAAGCACACGGAGAAGAGCAGACATGATTTAGAACTCAGATCATTTTTATGGAGCAATTTATTAATGTAACATTCAGGCCGGCAAGACACGTGCACTCAATTAGGAAATGAGTCCGCTGAGGCCACTCCACTCTCTCACGCCGCTGT